>BTPG01000003.1:232230427-232845427 GCA_036245525.1 Semisulcospira habei
CTTGTTACAAACATACACACACGCACACGCACACGCACACACACACACAGACACACACACACACACACACACACACACACACACACACACACACACACACACACACACACACACACACACACACACACACACACACACGCCGCTTTGCGCCATATGTACGTTCAGCAGCGAGGTTAGCGTAACTAGACATGACGTAATTTTTGTCTACCGTATTGAAAATACGGTAGACTTTAAAATGGTGCTGGTCGGAGCGCATTCCAGAGCATGCACATTACGTTCCTGACGTGCAGGGCAGAAATTCTAGCAAAGAAGTAACAAGATAAAAATGACGTCACGTCTAGCTACGCAAACCTTGCTAGAGAACGTCTTTTTGGCGCCAAAGCGCCGTGTGTGCGCGTGTGTGTGTGTGTGTGTGTGTGTGTGTGTGTGTGTGTGTGTGTGTGTGTGCGTGCGTGCGTGCGTGCGTGCGTGCGTGCGTGCGTGCGTGTGTGTGTGTGTGTGTGTGTGTGTGTGTGTGTGTGTGTGTGTGTGTGTGTGTGTGTGTGTGTGACAGCGACCAGAGCCCGCGTTTGAGGACCGACAAGCTTGAAATTTTAGGATATTGTCCCTAAAAGAATTATCTCGATACATTTTTTTTGTGTGGATCTTTTGATTAAGATGCTCATTGGCGAGAAAATGGCCGTTTCACAAAATCCGGTTGATCCATACTGGAGTCCGTAACTTTTCTTATTTTTACTAGATATTTTGCATAATGGGTAGACCATCGAAAGCCGATGATGTCGTCATTGTGCATGACTTCTATTTGTGAGTGAGGGTATGGCTGGCCAAGCCAATCCAGGAGCCACACCTGCGAGGGCAATGGGGGCACTGGAACGTAGTTGTGGGGAGAGTCGACGCTGTCTTTCTGCGAGCTCTGGCACTTGTGATCTTTTCGTGCCGATTGTGTTCAAAGAGCGTGCAGGCTTTCCTGGTTGCTGCACGCCAGACAGATCTGTCTTGCGCTTGCGCTTCAAGTTCCTTTACCGGGAAGACGCAGTACTTGAGGCTGTTTTTTATGCAGTCTTTAAAGCGGTTTTTGGCCGTCCTTGCTTCCTGTGGCCTTTTGAGAGTGCGCCATACAGGAGTTGGCGTGGCATGCGAAAATCATCCATGCGTATGACATGACCTGTCCAGCGAAGTTGTGTCTTTAAGATCAAGGCTTCAACACTCACTAAGCCAGCATTATCCGGGACTTCCAGGTGTGTCACCTTGTCTTGCCATTTGATGCCCATGAGTGAGCGCAGGGATCTCATGTGGAAACGTTCAAGCTGCTTGAGGTGCTTGAGATGTACAGCGTCCAAGACTCACAGCCGTAGAGGAGACTGGGGAGGAGTACTGCCTTGTAGACTTTGAAATTGGTAGAAAGCTTGACATTGTTGTTGTTCAACACACGATTGCGTAGACGACTCAGGGCTTGGCTGGCTTTGCTGATGCGAGCTGCGATTTTCTTGTCGATAGTACCGTCAGAAAAGATGATGCTCCCCAGGTATCTAAACTGGTCTACAGTCTTCAGCTGGGTGTCTTCAATATACACTTTTGGTGGGGATGATCTTGTCCCTGGAGCTGGTTGGTGCAGAACCGAGGTCTTGTTGAGGCTAACGGTAAGGCCAGACAGTCGAGAGGCTTCCGTGAACCTGTTGACGATGGTCTGGAGGTCAGACTCCGTGTGCGCCATCAGCGCACAGTCATCGGCAAACAACGCCTTAAGGATCAGTCTCTCAATGGTCTTAGTACTGGCGTTCAGTCGACAGAAGTCGAAGAGAGAGCCGTCTAATCTGTACTTCAGGTACACTCCCTTCTCAAGGTCACGTACTGCATGGGTCAGGACACACGTGAAGAACAGGTTGAACATCACGGGGGCAAGAACACAACCTTGTTTCACACCATTGGAATTGTCGAAGTGTGCGGATTTGTCGCCGTTTGACTGGACAATTCCTACCATTACATCATGGAAGAGGCGGATGATGTTGGTGAACTTCCTGGGGCAGCCGAGCTTTGCGAGGATGACCCAAAGCGCTTCTCTATTCGCGGTGTCGAATGCTTTGGTCAGGTCTATGAAGACGGCGCAGAGGTCCATGTGCTGCTCAATGCATTTCTCCTGGACCTGTCTCATAGAGAAGGCCACGTCGACTGTGCTGCGGCCGGGTCTGAAGCCACACTGAGCCTCTGGAAGTGCTTGTTCAGATACAGAGCTGATCAGGCGGTTGAGGATAACTCTCGCGAGGATCTTGCCAGTGATGGAAAAGAGTGAGATCCCTCGGTAATTGGCACAGTCTGCTTTGCTGCCCTTGTTCTTGAACAGGGAGACGATTATAGCATCTCTGAATTCCAGTGGCATGTTCTCCTCTGCCCAGATGCATGTCAGAATGTTGAGGAAGGCATCAATGGTCTCAGGTCCAGCTGCTTTGAAGAGCTCTGCGGGGATGCCGTCCATGCCTGCAGCCTTGCCGGAGCTAGTCTGGTTGATCGCTTTCTTGACCTCCTCCAGGGTGTGCGAGAGGTCAAGCTCATCCAGTGTCGGCTTCTGAGGAATCATGTCCAGGGCCGCGGGGTCGACAGTGGAAGGCAGGTTGAGCAGATTTGATAAGTGTTCTCTCTAGCGCTCAGTGATGCTGCCTTTGTCTTTCAGCAAGATGAAGCCGTCAGAAGAAAAGAGAGAAGTTGTGCTGGGTCTGGCAGGGCCGTAGACTGCTTTCATAGCGCTGAAAAACTCCTTGGAGTTGCTGGATTCAGCAAAGTGTTGAGGTTCTTTTGCCTTGCTGTCCCGCCAGGTGTCCTGCATGCTGCGGAGCTCTCTCTGGGCTTTTCTCTGGAGGTGTTTGAAGCGGTCTTTCTTGGACATGGAGTTGATGTCATTCTGCCACTCGATGAAGGCACTGCGCTTCTGCTCCAGCTTGTTGATCTCTTCGTTGTTCTCATCGAACCAATCCTGGTGTACCCTCTGCTTGGTTCCAAGCACGTCTTTGGCAGACTACGTCACCATCCCCTTGAACTGATTCCACATTTCAGTTGGGTTGCCAGTCAATGGTCCATGGGCAGATAGCAGGGCATCAAGGTGGGACTGTAAGTTTTCCTTGACGTCCGAACGCTTCAGCTTGGCCAGGCTGAATGAAGTTCGGGCGAGCATCAGCCACTTCCTGTGTGCTGGTGCAATGTGCAGGTTGAGGACAGACCGCACCAGCCGATGGTCGGTCCAGCACTCGGCTCTTATCATGGCTCTGGTAATTCTGACCTCGCGAATATCCCACTGGCGGACAATGACATAGTCTATGAGATGCCACTGCTTGGACCTGGGATGCATCCCTGTTGTCTTGTACTTACTAGCCAGCCTGAAGAGGGTGTTGGTGATGGCGAGTCTAGTCTCAGCGCACAATGTCAGCAGCAGCAGGCCGTTGCTGTTCATCTTGCCCAGCCCGTGTGGGCCCATCACTCCTTCCCAGCAGTCACATTCGCCCCCAACTCGAGCATTGAAGTCACCAAGCACAATGCGTTTGTCACTTGCAGGAGTGGACTTCAGGAGGGAGTCAAGGCTCTCATAGAACGCCTCCTTGTCGTCCAGTGCTGGTGAGTGTCGGAGCATAGGCGCTGATGATGTCGGGTGAGGGAGATAGGGAAACGGAGCTTCATCACTTGTTCGCTGATGCCAGTGGGAAGAGAAGGCAGCTGTCGGAGGAATGTGGTGCGGATGGCGAAGCCAACTCCGTGTATCCTGTCCTCGTTTTCAGCTTTGCCCTTCCAGAAAAAGGTGTACCCACCCTTAGGTTCACAGATCGAGCCTTCTTCAGTAAATCTGGTTTTACAAGGAGCCGCAATGTCGATCTTATATCTCGCCACCTCCATGGCTATGAGGGCTGTTTTTCTGTACGGTTTCTGCGTCTGATCTCTGTCCAACAGGGTTCGTACGTTCCACGTACCGAGAATAAATTTCTTTCTTTCTTTTTCTTTTCGACCGCATAAAAGGGTTAAACCGCCATCCGCGGTAAGCTGACCGGTTTGGTGTAGGGCAGGCAATGTTTGGAACACCTTTCTAGTTCCCTCCCTTACTAAGGTGAGCAGTGCCGTCCTGAAGAGAGCTGCTCAGTCACCTGGGATGCTGCCGAACTTCCCTGCTGCCCCTGGTACAAGGAAGAGTGACCACTGGTCCACAGGCCGCATACGTGCAGGTTCGGAGCTACGACTCCCAGTAGTAACCTCTACCTGTCGGTTCGCCCGTTCCCCATCGCCGCAGAGCTTCTGAAAGAGGCCGAAGAAAAAAGAAGACGAAGAAACAGATTTGGTGAAGATCCATGCGCAAAACCTGCGCGTGAAGGAGATTTTGGTGGAGAAGCTGTTGCGCTGGAGCAACCCCACCCTCTCGGCCGCAGAAATCAGAGTCCAGTGGCACGATGAGACGTTACAACTGGTAACTTCCTTGGCTGCAGTGGATGGCGATGTCTTCTTCTGTGCTCTGACATGCCCTTTACACTCCACAGTGCACTACTGTCCCGCCCTCTTGGCCGTTGAACCCTAGATTGAGTTTCCTCCGCCCGGTCGGCCGGTGACAGACTGTGCATGCTAGGACGAGCAAGTCCTGCCTCACCAAGGGATTGAAACCCTCGGTTTTCCCTCACTTGATTTAGCCAGCCAGTCGAAGGCCCGTGGTGTGGCCGCTGCGCATGCTGCAGCTACTTAGAGACACAAGTGAGAGTTGAGTTTCAAAGTGGGGACCTATACTGGACGTTCCCCCATTATAGATGAAAACCCCTCCTTCAATACTCCAGACACCACATTTTGCATATAGCTTAGATAAAACGGAGATATTGAATGAGTTCGTCAACCACCATTGTACCTCAGTCTAGAGTGTTAATTACATATTACTTTATTATATATGTATATATTCTTTACTTTTACTTATATATATATATATATATATATATATATATATATATATATATATATATATATATATATATATATATATATATATATATATATATATTCACTTCACGAATTATATGAGTTAATCTTAAAACAATAATCCTCCTGCAGGTAACATATTTCCTCCTGATCCCCTACAGTTGCACGGGCTCACTGGGATGCCTGATGAATACAATCTCCAGATGCAAAAGACATAGATCCTCATGAGCCACTGCAGCTGCACGGCCTCAGGCCTACAGATAGCTCATACTGACCATAGAATCCAAATGCACGAAGTATAGATCCTGATGAGCCCCTGCAGTTGCACGGGATCATGAGGATAGATACCTAGTAAAAAAAACAAAACCCAAATGCAAGATACGTAGATCCTCATGAGCGCCTGCAAATGCACGTGCTCGAAAGGATAGCTGTCTCATGCAGATTAACTCCCTTCTGTGGGCCTCACGTGGAACGAGTGTTAGCTATTACTGTAATACCCCAAGCGAGACAATAATAGTGTGTATGGTGCCGCGTTTTCACAGCTTATCATTGGTGTAGCGTTTTCATTTACATTTCACTGAACACCTTTGTGGAAACTTCATTAAACTGTTTTCATCAAGAGCGGCTTTTGCAAAGCCGTACCGGCTTAAACATCGCAGAAATTTGACTGTGGACAATTGATGGACTGTTTAATTTACAGCGATTCGTTTTATTGTGGGTGCTCTGGATTGTAAATGTTGCTTTCCTTGTCTGTATAATATATGTAGGTAGCACGTGTCATATAATTAAGCATATTGGTCTATGGGAGACAACTCCTCTATAGTGGCTGTCTCTCTCCGGTGATTATTTCCCTTGGGGACCGCGCATGCTCCGGGAATAAATAAAGTAGCGTGCTTGCCGCCAAGTTATGAAATGGCTTCCCTGTATTTTGTGAGTGCATGTTTGGTTGAATCCAAGTCCATCCAGCCCAGATAGAAGTGGAAACACGACATGGTGTCAGAACGTAACGTGCAGCAGCAGTTCGTTTGAAGCGTATATTTCTGGAAGAGGACAATGTTCAAGCCAAAAAAGGAGTTTAACTTTCATGAGCCAGCCGCATTGGCCGGTTGGAAAGAGCGTTTCCAGCATTTACGTCTGGCAACAAAGCTGAACAGAGACGGTGGCGAGGTGCAGGTTAGTAGCCTTTTGTACGCCTTAGGGGCAGAGGCAGGCAATATATTAGCAACATTTAACTTCAATGACGAACAGAAGAAAGACTTTGATATTGTTGTGGGCAAGTTTGACAAATATTTCCTTCCGAAGAGAAATCTTACTCATGAGAGGGCTACGTTAGCGAGAAGAGACCAGAATCCTGGAGAGTTAGTTGAAGAGTTCACTAGAAGTCTGCATGACATTGCTACTCACTGTGAATTTCCGAAAAAAAAACAACCCACGACTGCATTCGGGATAAACTTGTAATAGGCCTGCTAGACAAAGAACTTTCTGAGAAGCTTCAACTAACAGCAGACCTAACGCTGAAGTCAGCAACTACAATGGCTCGACAAAAAGAGCAGGTTAAAAGAGAGTTACAGCTACAGGGAGCCGCAGGGCACAACGTTGACAGGGTGAGCCATGGAGATAGATATCACAGAAAGAGAAACTTTTCTCAAAGGGGAGGCAGGCAGAATCAACAGAGTGGTAGCAAGACGGACCAGACTCCAACTTGTAATAGGTGTGGACTGTCTCACATGAAAGAACGCTGTCCAGCAATGGGAAAGAAGTGCATGAAGTGTGGTAAAATTTCACCTTTTTGCTAGAGTGTGTAACGACACAGAGTGTCCAAGAAGTTGAGACTACAGATGTGACAAAAATCTTTGTTGGATCAGTGGTGACTGACGATCCTCCTTGACGAGTTAACCTGGTGGTGAGAGGCAAGCAGATCAGCTTCAAGATTGACACGGGCGCCGATGTCAATGTCATCAGCAGAGCAACGTGGGCGAAGCTTGGAAAGCCTTTCCTGAAACCAGACAACGTCACACTTGTCAGCCCAGGTGGGACGTTGAGGAGCCTAGTAGTGTTGAAGGCTACACTCGAATCTACTCAAGCTACCATCTACGTCATAGATTGTGAGGCAGACAACCTCCTGAGCAGAGGCGTATCAGAACAGTCGGTCTGGGAGCAGTGAAGTGCCCGCCGGTGAAGATTCGCTTGAAGGATGATGTGACACCATACCGTGTGACTGTCGTGAGATGAGTGCCGATTTCCCTTCAGGAAAAAGTGAAGAAAGAGCTTCAACGCATGAAAGATGGAAATCACAGAACCAACGGAGTGGGTGTCACCTATGGTTCCTGTGATAAAACCGAACGGAGACATCAGAATTTGTGTTGACCTAAAGAGACTTAACGAAGCAGTGCGGAGAGAAAGGTATGGTATACCGACCGTGGATGACATTCTCCATAAGCTTCAGGGTTCCACTATCTTCACAAAACTAGATGCAAAGAGTGGATTTTGGCAACTTCCCTTGGATCCCGAGACAGCCAAACTTACTTGTTTTATCGTCCCGTTTGGACGCTATTGCATGAAACGGCTACCTTTCGGAATTTCCAGTGCACCATAGATCTTTCAACGAACGATAACTGAGATCATGAGCAACATAGAATGTGTCATATGCTACTTCGATGAAGTCTTACTCCATAGTAAGAGTGACGAAGAGCACGAGAAACTGATACAAACTGTCTTACAGAGACTGAATAGTGTGGGACTTACTCTAAACGAGAGCAAGTGTGAGTACATGAAGCGTGAAATTGCCTTTCTTGGCCACATTGTGAGCTCCAAGGGTATCAGACCCGACCCAGCCAAGGTTGATGCCATTATCGACCTACCAGATCCAGCAGACGTCGCCGAGCTGAGAATATTTCTAGGGATGATTAATTACCTGGGGAGATACCTTCCACAACATTTAGCTACACTGAAACCACTGAACGACCTGCGGACTAAAGAGAGTGCATGGGCCTGGGGGCCTGAGCAGTCTGAAGCATTTCGCAAAGTTAAGGACATGCTGACCACAACGTCGACATTGGCCTACTTCGATCCTACCAAGCCGACCATAGTATCTGCATACTCGAGCAGCTATGCGATCGGTGGTGTTCTGCTGCAGGAAGGTAGTGATGGACTACACCCTGTTGCATTCTGTTCGCGCACCCTCACGTCTTCAGAGCGTCACTATGCACAGACCGAGAAGGAGTGTCTGGCCACCGTGTGGACTTGTGAGCGTTTTGAGCTCTACTTAATGGGACTTGAGAGTTTCATATTACAAACGGACCATAGGCCATTGGTTCCCCCAATCAACACAAAGGAGCTCACGGCCTCTGAGATGCCAGAGACTTTTAATGCGGCTTATGAGGTTCAGTCCTCATGCTGAATTCAAACCTGGCGAGGACTTGGTCATTGCTGATGCGCTGTCCAGAAGTCCATCAGCCAGCAGTGAAGTGACATCTTTTTGGCCAGTATCTGAGAGCAAACTACAGGAGGCAAGAGACAGATAAAGACATCTGACTGAGAACAGTTCGTGAATACACACAGACTGGTTGGCCGACGTACAATGCTGATGTGAAACTGGCAGCGAGAGACTATTATTTTTTGCTTCCACGCTTAGCGCAAAAGACGGTTGATCCAACAGTTGTACAACAGCGAGACACCAAATCAAAGTTACTTTGATCAGACAGCACGTCCCTTACCGGAGCTTTCCCCAGGAGATCCTGTCCTTGTGAGTGATGAACGGGAGACCGGGTGGAAGCGTCCAGGTGTGTGATCCGCCAAGTCGCACCAAGGTCATACCTGGTCAAAACTCCAAGCGGAGTGCTGAGACGTAACCGCAAGCACATTAGACGCAGTGTGCATACAGAGATTCCAGCTGTTGTTGGTGAGCCGAGGCAGATGGTCGAGAACGGAGAGTCGACCCGCGGATCGATGACGCCCGACGAGCTTCAACAGCCGCAGCAGTCCCAGGATTCACCTTCAGCGCAGGAGTCAGCCCAGACAGGCAGTCTACAGCCTCCATGAAGACCTCCTGATTCACAAACTGTACAGCCATACACTACTAGAACTGACAGGGTGGTGATCAAGCCTGCACGATTCCAGTAATTCAAAGACCTGATCTTCGTTGTGGTGTAGTTACCCATGTATGGTGAACATACACGTGGAGTCGCATTTTTTGTGATAGGTGTGTGTAGAGTAAAAGCTGAGAGCTTGTGTTTTTAAGTTCAAGTTCGTTCTTTTATTATGATTAAACAGACGCATTGCTGTTTCTCTGATCATTATTGATAGAGACGCTTTGCTGGTCGCATAAAACTTGAACACTTCTGTTTCGGTTCGATCTCGGAAAGATTCGGTTTCGTTCGTTAGATAAGAATTTGACATTGTTCAGTTCTGATAAGTTTTAAATCAAAGGTGGAGGTGTCATATAATCAAGCATATTGGTCTATGGGAGACAACCCCTGTATAGTGGTTGTCTCTCTCCGGTGATTATTTCCCTTGGAGAATGTGCATGCTCAGGAAATAAATAACGTAGCGTGTTTGCCGCCAAGTTATAAAATGTATTCCCTGTATTTTGTGAGTGCCTGTTTTGTTGGAATCCAAGTCCATCCAGTAAAGAGGCAGGCCGAGAAACACCTGGCGTCGAGACCTCCAAGCAGACATCAAGAGAATGGGAACCACCTGGAGTAAAATCGAAGGAGAAGCACAGGACACTAGGAGTCGCTGGATGTCTCTCGTCGATGGCCTATACCCTGGCAGGGGTAACAGGCGTAAGTAAGTAAGTAAGTACTATCTGCGCTGCCTGTAGCTCTTGATAGTGGATGTGTGTTGCTAAATGGTCTTAAGGCCCCGCCACATGCCGATTTTGAGGCCGATTCTCGAGCAGTTTCGAATCGGAGTGTGATCGGGCTGACTACAAAAACATGTGCACTGCCGCCACACATTCCCCGATTTTTTTTTAGCCGACCGGTTTGAACCGAAGATCAAGGTCGTAAACAGCTTCCTGTTCTGCAAAATGGCTGCTACTTTTGACAGTGATGATGATGTGCTTGCGTTAGCAGCAGTTTTACATCATATTAGGGAAGAGGCGGGCGAAACATCGGCAACCAAGGTGGTACGGCTGATCTTCCGCCAGTTTTACACTAAAACGACGTGCTTAGCGAGACGCGCTCTGATTGGTTGAAGCTTACAATCGTGGCCGATTCGCGTTGGAAAAATAGAGCAAGCTCTAACACACGATTCCCAGCCGATTGGGATCGGATCGGACGCAAAGATGCATTCTGACGTCATCCGCTCCCAATCTGATCGGAATCGGCTACAAAATCGGGGCACAATCGGCATGTGTGGCGGGGCCTTTAGGTTTCTTTAGCGTATTAGACCGGCTGGCGAAATGCATTCAATATTCTGTTTAGTTTTTTTTTTTTTTTCACAAGCAGTGAAGGCACGTCCTGAGAAAGTCTTGTTGCTGTCGGGACGTTAAGCAATGTAACGACCAACAACCAATCGTTCTAATGACTTCAGATATGACATCAAAGTTTTGTAGTACACTTGTTGGCTACATTTCGCAACATTTATTGAATGCGCCTAGATGTTAGTGGAAGATTGTAGACAGATCTAAAGTGTTCATTTTGATAAAGATGGGGCAAGATGGCGGCCAGGCATCATCTCCTGGCCGGCCGCTCCGGCAAAATCCGTGAACTGTGCTTTGAATCGACGCCTATAATTATTATTTGCCAGGCAGTGTTGTGCCATAAGTCAAGTTCCTAGGAAACAGTGATGTACTTTTTCAACAACTTATTTGATAGAATATCGTCTTTATTTTGTAATACTGAGTCGGATCGTCTTCATCTTCAGCGTAACAGTCGGACTGAATTTCAACCTACTTCGCGCCAGTCTATATAGTCAAAGAAAAGCGTGCAGATGAACTGTGGAGTTACTAATCATGTGCTATTCCGGGCTCATCCTAAAGTGTTTGCAGACTGCTGCCAGATGTTTCTTTATTCTGCCTGACTCCACAGAAAAGCGTGAAAGCATACAGAGAAGCATCTACCAGCAAGCTTAAAGCTGAGGTGCAATGAGAAAAACCCGCCCAGCGCGTGTTTTAAAAAGACTCTACAGGACCCAGCTTGGGCCCTGCCCCTAAGTGGGTCAAATCGGTTCGTAACACAGTTGACGGAGTTGGCAACTGCGTATCCCGAGCTTGCAAAACTCTCGGAAAACGACAGACCACTTCCTGTTGCACGGAAATCATCGCGATTAGCAGATCGGACAACAGCAGACGATTCTGTGACACTTTGAAACAGACCAACAGCCACGGATTTTACGCGTTGGGGACTATGATGGCAGAATGTACGGCTGTACATGCTGTAAGTATGACTCCTGACATTTTGTAGTTGTGAACGAATTTTTTCAACACGTACATCCAGTCCAATATAGGCTAATATAAATAAATAAAGAAGCATTGTGATGTACAACCAACACAGTAAATTGGATGAGAGAGAGAGAGAGAGAGAGAGAGAGAGAGAGAGAGAGAGAGAGAGAGAGAGAGAGAGAGATTTGTTTGTTTGTTATTTGGGTTTAACGCCGAGCAGGCGACTAAGGCCATCTCACGGCGGGAGAGAGAGAGAGAGAGAGAGAGAGAGAGAGAGAGAGAGAGAGGCTGAGAGAGAGAGAGAGAGAGAGAGAGAGAGAGAGAGAGAGAGAGAGAGAGAGAGAGAGAGAGAGAGAGAATCGACTGTTTACATAGATGCCAAAAGATACAAGGTCGCCATGGGTCAAGCTGATTTTTTAGTAGATGCCCTTCGTATGGAGAATTTTTTTTGCTGTAGGCCACTCCAGATGAAAAGATATAACAACAAACACAAAACGACAAATAACCCCTCCTTCCTCACCCTTCCGATATCGAATAAAGCTTCAGGCTGTGCTGTGTAACTTACGGATAGCTCGGCCTGGTCCATATCCAGTGTGCGTCCAGGCAAGACACAAATGGCCTGCTCTGTCCGTCGGGTGGTCGAGTGTCGTCTGCTACTGTTGCTGTCAGTAGAAGTATCGCTGGTTTAGATCAGTGATCGCGGTGCCCACTCCGCGCTGCATACAGGAAGTGGCCTGTCTTTTTCACGGGAGTTTTGCCAGCACGACAAACGCAGTTGAAAACTGAGTCAACTGAGTTCCTAACCGGTTTGCCGAAGTTAGCCGAACGTTCACGACAGGGCCCTCGCTGGGTCCTGCAAAGTTTTTTTTTAAAACACGTGCGGGGCGGAGTTTTTTGACTGTTTCTCAGCTTTAAAGCTGAGGTGCAATGAGAAAAACCCGCCCAGCGCGTGTTTTAAAAAGACTACAGGACCCAGCTTGGGCCCTTCCCCTAAGTGGGTCAAATCGGTTCGTAACTCAGTTGACGGAGTTGGCAACTGCGTATCCCGAGCTTGCAAAACTCTCGGAAAACGACAGACCACTTCCTGTTGCACGGAAATCATCGCGATTAGCAGATCGGACAACAGCAGACGATTCTGTGACACTTTGAAACTGACCGACAGCCACGGATTTTACGCGCTGGGGACTATGATAGCAGAATGTACGGCTGTACATGCTGTAAGTATGACTCCTGACACTTTGTAGTTGTGAACGAATTTTTTCAACACGTAGGCCTACCCCCAGTCCAATATAGGCTAATATAAATAAATAAAGAAGCATTGTGATTTACCAATACAGTAAATTGGCTGAGAGGGAGAGAGAGAGAGAGAGAGAGAGAGAGAGAGAGAGAGAGAGAGAGAGAGAGAGAGAGAGAGAGAGAGAGAGAGAGAGAGAGAGAGTCGACTGTTTACATAGATGCCAAAAGATACAAGGTCGCCATGGGTCAAGCTGATTTTTAGTAGCTGCCCTTCGTATGGAGAAAACATTTGCTGTAGGCCACTCCAGATGAAAAGATATAACAACAAACACTAAACGACAAATAACCCCTCCTTCCTCACCCTTCCGATATCAAATAAGCTTCAGGCTGTACTGTGTAACTTACGGATAGTTCGGCCTGGTCCATATCCAGTGTGCGTCCAGGCAAGAGCACAAATGGCCTGCTCTGTCCGTCGGGTGGTCGAGTGTCGTCTGCTACTGTTGATATCAGTACAAATATCGCTGGTTTAGATCAGTGATCGCGGTGCCCACTCGCTGCAAACAGGAAGTGGCCTGTCTTTTTCACGGGAGTTTTGCCAGCACGACAAACGCAGTTGAAAACTCAGTCAACTGAGTCAGTTGCAAACCGGTTTGCCGAAGTTAGCCGAACGTTCACGAAGACAGGGCCCTCGCTGGGTCCTGCAAAGTTTTTTTAAAACACGTGCAGGGCGGAGTTTTTTGACTGTTTCTCAGCTTTAAAGCTGAGAAACAGCCAAAAAACTCCGCCCCGCACGTGTTTTAAAAAAACTTTGCAGGACCCAGCGAGGGCCCTGTCTTCGTGAACGTTCGGCTAACTTCGGCAAACCGGTTTGCAACTGACTCAGTTGACTGAGTTTTCAACTGCGTTTGTCGTGCTGGCAAAACACCCGTGAAAAAGACATGCCACTTCCTGTTTGCAGCGAGTGGGCACCGCGATCACTGATCTAAACCAGCGATAATTGTACTGATATCAACAGTAGCAGACGACACTCGACCACCCGACGGACAGAGCAGGCCATTTGTGCCTTGCCTGGACGCACACTGGATATGGACCAGGCCGAGCTATCCGTAAGTTACACAGTACAGCCTGAAGCTTATTTGATATCGGAAGGGTGAGGAAGGAGGGGTTATTTGTCGTTTAGTGTTTGTTGTTATATCTTTTCATCTGGAGTGGCCTACAGCAAATTTTTTCTCCATACGAAGGGCAGCTACTAAAAATCAGCTTGACCCATGGCGACCTTGTATCTTTTGGCATCTATGTAAACAGTCGATTCGCTCTCTCTCTCTCTCTGTCTCTCCCTCTCATCCAATTTACTGTGTTGGTTGTACATCACAATGCTTCTTTATTTATTTATATTAGCCTATATTGGACTGGAGGTACGTGTTGAAAAGATTCGTTCACAACTACAAAGTGTCAGGAGTCATACTTACATCATGTACAGCCGTGCATTCTGCCATCATAGTCCCCAGCACGTAAAATCCGTGGCTGTCGGTCAGTTTCAAAGTGTCACAGAATCGTCTGCTGTTGTCCGATCTGCTAATCGCGATGATTTCCGTGCAACAGGAAGTGGTCTGTCGTTTTCCGAGAGTTTTGCAAGCCCGGGATACGCAGTTGTCAACTCCGTCAACTGAGTTACGAACCGATTTGACCCACTTAGGGGCAGGGCCCAAGCTGGGTCCTGTAGTCTTTTTAAAACACGCGCTGGGCGGGTTTTTCTCATAGCACCTCAGCTTTAACTACTTTCTTAGTTACTGCGTTTCCACCTCGGCGGCCGTGTTTATGTAGCATCTGCCTGGCATGCCGACCTTCGCTGTTGACAGACATTTCCCAACAAGCAGTGTGCCAGTGAAATGAACAGGACTGTGTGTGGGGTGTGTGGGTATTTTATTATCAGTAACAACTCATGGCGAATACCAGAATGATATTTATATGTAAATAATAATAATAATAATAATAATAATAATAATAATAATAATAATAATAATAATAATAATAAATAGTATTTATACGGCGCATTTCTCATATTTTATCATATATCTCATAGTGTTGACGGACTTTGTCGGAGCGGTGCCATCTAAATACCGGCGCTGTACTATGGCGACGGGCCCCCAGGTGCAGCTTTGACTGCTGTTTTTACGTAGCCTAGATCTGAGATCATTTCTCTGTCGACGGTATTTTGTTTCTGTTGTTAACTTGTATTTCATGTACTAGCTTTAGTTGGCAAGTAGAAACTTTACGAACGAACATATTATGATAGTGTGTTCAGGAGACATAGAGTTGTCTTAGTATTCTGTTTTTGTCAGGGAGGTTCGGGTCGGGATGAGGCCAATCGCGCCGGCCTTTAGATGCCTTGGCGACGGGCTTCACCCGTCCCGAGTCATTGTTCATTTTGTAGCTATGTATATTGTCGAGGTCCTTGAACAGGCGGAAACTGTGAGCATCGAGGCTTTGTTGCTGCGGACACAGCTTCGCTGGGCGGGGCACGTCTCCAGGATGGAGGATCATCGCCTACCCAAGATCACCCTGTTCGGCGAGCTCGCCACTGGGCACCGCGACAGAGGGGCACCTAAGAAGAGATACAAAGACGGTCTCAAAAAGTCACTTAGTGCCTGCCAAATCGACCACCACCAGTGGTCTTCGCTTGCTGCGGACCGCGACACCTGGCGCTCTACCATTTACAAGGCAGCCGTCTCCTTTGAGGACTCTCGCAGAGCTAGCCTTAAGGACAAGCGGCTCAAGAGAAAAAACAGATATGTCGAAACTCAGAACCCTGGCCAGACCTTCCTCTGCAGCCACTGCGGTGGAACCTGCCTGTACCGGATTGGCCTCCGCAGCCACGAACATGCCTGCAGACGTCGTGGGCAACCCCTATAAAATCTACGTTCGCGAAGTCAAGCCAAGAGAGAGAGAGAGAGAGAGAGAGAGAGAGAGGGGGGGGGAGAGAGAGAGAGAGAGAGAGAGAGAGAGAGAGAGAGAGAGAGAGAGAGAGAGAGAGAGAGAGAGAGAGAGAGAGAGAGAGAGAGAGAGAGAAAGAGTATTGTCCAATTTTGTTTGTAAACTGTTGTGTGAGTGTGTGATTGCGAGTCGCACCTGAGGTGGCGAGACGAATTTCTCTTTTCGAGATAATAAAGTACTCTTATTAAGTTTTAATGAGTTTTGGTTACGTTTTCTCTTCTGATTGGTTGAGTTGTGTAACTTGCCGGATTGTTATGGAAATATGTAATAGTATAAAAGAGCGTGTTAGGAAATATGTGTATACATTGTTCGGGAGACAGTGTATCAAAATTGTGGATGCATTGTATGAGACAGTGTATCAAAGTGTGGATGCATTTGTGGATGCTTTGTGGTGAGATTGCATCGTGAGAATTAAATATTGTTGGAACTGTTACTCCAGTGTAGTCAACAACATTCTGCCACGTGTGACGAGTTGCAACTGAGTGAAGTTTATTTACAAAAACCCTAAGTGTGTGCGTCTGGTGTGATTGCATCATACTACGACTACGACTACCAAGTAACAGTATGTGTGCGTGTATGCGTGCGTGCGTGTGTGGGTGTGTGCGTGTACTGACCTTCGTATTTTCGTGGTGTTTACTGATTGTTGTTTTTTCGTTGTTGTTTGTTCTTTGTTTGTTCGTTCCAATCACCCCCACCCCTCTCCCCCCGTCGTCGATGTACACCTTCTGCTCCCTCTTTCCCCCTTTAGTTATTTGTGTGTGTGTGTGTGTGTGTGTGTGTGTGTGTGTGTGTGTGTGTGTGTGTGTGTGTGTGTGTTGTAGCAACTGCCGGTGTGAAAAATAGCATTTCTTTTACTATGTTAATACCTTTACCGTTGAGAAACAAAGTTTCATTGATTCACTGATTCATTGAGCCTCTCTCTCTCTCTCTCTCTCTCTCTCTCTCTCTCTCTCTCTCTCTCTCTCTCTCTCTCTCTCTCTCTCTCTCTCTCTCTCGGATCTCCCTTGAATAAACAGGGCAGCCTTTTCGAGCTCTCTCAATTCGGTTTTGATTTTGGGGCTCCAGTCAAAGCGACAATGCCTGTTGAAGGACTACCATCAGCAGTTGATGTCATCCTGAATGCCCTGCTCAAAGAAAACACCCTGTCATCCTACAAAATCGACGGTAAGGGCGATACAACCATAGTTGTGCTTCGGCTGACCGGCGGCCCTCCACCCGAGAAGATGTCAACATACCGGAGAAAACCACCCTCTCAGATACTGCGTGACCAGACAAGAGCAGAGACACGGAAGCAAGCGAAAGACAGTAAGGAAAACGAACTTTTCCCGTCTTACAACCCGCTGTTTATTCCAACACCACCAGAGAAGCAAATAAACAATGACACAATTACTTCACGCGTTGACCTACAAACCGACAACACACCGTGTGGTATTAGTCGTCCCCCACGTGAAACTCGCACGGAAAACAACGATCCCTGCATCACAAGGGCGAATAGACAGAACAACACAGAAAGCGTGACAACACAGCTGACAGATGACCTACATGCCATTGAAACGGAAGAGCTGGATGCTGGATCGACAGACATAGACTTGGAAAAGACAGGTTATGACTTGGAACAAATGAAACAATACATCGGGGCAGTGGACAGAAGACTGCAGAGGCGTTTGAGGAACAGACAGAGAAATGTGCAATTTAAGAAAATTGTGCTTGACACTCGTTTCGAGAAGGAAATTTTCGTGTGTGAGAGTGACGATGTAGTTTTGCTGTTTGACAACAGAAACGAACATGTTGATCACTGGTTTTTCAAACGACTGTCAGGTGAACTAAATGAAGAAGAGAATCAAGCCATCAGCGATCTCCGACGCTGGGCGCCAATCAACCGTGTTCGCTATAAGGAGGTGTGTGAGCGTGCTGAAATGGAATTGAAAATCATTCGGGCCTTTCTTCGACATTACATGGGTTAGGTGGACGCCGGTTGTGCTGAAGTTTTCAGAGACTGTAGCCATCGCCAAAACTGTTATGAATTATTTATTTCATTGGTACTGACATTTCAAGTAAACAATTTGTATTTTTTAAGTATAAACTAAACATGGACTACCATGTTTGGAAAATATGTTTACAAGCATTGTCCATGTTTGTGAAGCTTTGTATAATCCCTTCCCCCACCTCCCCTTGTGAATGGACCAGAAGGTCTGCCACAATAAACTTCTTGAGTCTTGAGTCTCTCTCTCTCTCTCTCTCTCTCTCTCTCTCTCTCTCTCTCTCTCTCTCTCTCTCTCTCTCTCTCTCTCTCTCTCTCTCTCTCTGCCACACTGCACTCGCACGAATAGTGAATTCGTGGGTCAACAGCATAAATGATAATAAAATGGCTGGTGCTGTCTTCTTGGATCTAAGGAAAGCGTTCGATCTTATCGATCACACCATCTTATTAAAAAGGCTTGCCACTCACTTCAACAATAAGAGCCCGTCAGCTCTTACGTTTCTGAACTTCTATCTTACAAAAAGAACACAAACAGTCTACGTCAATGGAAAATGTTCTTCTGAACAAGTTGTTGAGCATGGAGTGCCCCAGGGGTCTAATTTAGGCCCACTACTTTTCTGTATCTTCATTAACGATCTACCGTTACATGTAACGTGTACTGAGGCTGAGTGTGACATGTTTGCCGACGACTCAACATTACATTCCGCTGGTAAAACTGTGCCTGAAATTGCAAATAATCTTCAAGAGAGTCTTCATGAAGTCTCTCGGTGGTGTAATGAAAATCGCATGCTTGTAAATCCCACAAAAACAAAAGGCATGCTTATCACAACCCGCCAGAAGCATCAGCTCCAACCTCCATCACTCAACGTTTCTTTTGACTCCATCCCAGTTGAGCAGGTCAGTCAACACCGCCTGCTTTGAGTAATATTAGATGATGATCTAAGGTGGCAAAACCACCTAATCTCTATGCGAAAACATTTGTCCAAAAAGTTGTTTCTACTTTCCAAACTTAAAAAGACCATTGACCTTAAGACGCGCAAACTATTGTTTAATGCCTACATTAAATCACACATTGATTATGCCTCAACAATATAGGATGGCTGCAGTGAAAATCACTTCAAGAAGATAAACTCACTATACAAGCGCCCTGCTAAGCTTATCCTCCCTGATCCGTCTTTATCCACTGATGCCAAGCTGCGGGCCATTGGACTTCTCTCTCTTGTTAAGCACCTCGCAATAAATAAATGTGTACTGATGCACAAAATTCTTAACGACAAAGCTCCACTTTACTTATCTAGACTTTTTTTCGCCAACTGAAAAGAAGTACAGCACTTCCAGGAACAGTCTTTCTATAAAAAGGCCCCGTATAGACCTGTACAAATCTAGTCTGTCTTATTCAGGTGCTGTTTTATGGAACTCACTTCCTCCCACTATTCAATAAACCACGCCCCTCTCTCTGTTTAAAAGTAGAGTACATGATTACCTTTCTAAGACAACGAAATGCTGATCCTTTCTTCTTCTTTGTTTCTAGACATGATACGCTTCATGTTCTCACTTTTCGCTAGTTTTTTTCTGCTTCCCATCTAGCCTTCAAATCGTTGGGGTTTTTTTCTTCTGTTTTCCAGCTTGTTTTTGATAGTACACAAAATATCCTACCTACCTAAATCTTAGACATGCGTGCACGTACGTGTGCATGATTGTGTATGTACAAAAGTGCGCATGTGCACGAGCACATGTATATGTGTGTTTGTGTGTGTGTGTGTGTGTGTGTGTGTGTGTGTGTGTGTGTGTGTGTGTGTGTGTGGTTATTATTTAGTTAGTTTTTGTTGTTTGGTTGATGTTCTTTTTTAAAATTTTTTTTAATTTTTTTAAAAAGTAGCTTAGCAAGGGCAGTTTGTAAGAAAGGCCTGCGCCTAATATCTCAATCCTTGGAAAATGAAGTTTCGTTCGTTTGTTCTCTCTCTCTCTCTCTCTCTCTCTCTCTCTCTCTCTTATCCTCCCTGATCCGTCTTTATCCACTGATGCCAAGCTGCGGGCCATTGGACTTCTCCCTCTTGTTAAGCACCTCTCTCCCTCTCTCTCTCTCTCTCTCTCTCTCTCTCTCTCTCTCTCTCTCTCTCTCTCTCTCTCTCTCTCTCTCTCTCTCTCTATGTGCACTGGCCAGGATCAACCAGCGTGACAGCGCGATCAAAGACAATGCCGTCAAAGTGGCCAACGACCTGAAGGTGTCAAACAGCATTCTGTCAGAGCTGGATGACACCGTCTCTACGTTGACCACTCAAGTCACGCAGCTATCAGCAACGGCCGGCAACCAGCGTCAGGTTATCCAGGACGTGAGGAAGCAGGTGAAAAAACTGACCTCGCACCCGCCGACCCCTCCACTCGCTATAACGTCAGGTGACGTAACACCGCCACACGCCGCCAGTGAGCCATCTGCTGCTGTCAGTGGTGACGTGGGCCAAGCTAGCGGTGTCCGCATATGCCTGTGCTGATTAGCGCTCACCATGCTCCGCAGAAGATCGAAGCCGGTCCCGACTCAGCCATCACCCTACCGCGCTTTCACCATTTAGATAGGCTGCCGCCTGATCAGCTTATCTTTCAACAGACAATACACGCTGACACCACTACGCTCGTCCTTGGTGACTCTACGGTCAAGCACCTGAAGGGCAACAAGATGGCTACCTACGAGGGAGACACAGTGCAAGTGTTGTCAGTTTCAGGCCTGACCACGACTCACCTGACACACTGGCTTAAGACGCTGCCAGTGTTCTCCTACATCAGCTGCCGCGGTGTCACCCTACATGTAGGTATTAACGACTGTAAATCCAGCGAGGTGACCAGCCAGATGTGGGAGAACCTTATTCATAACTGCAAACGAGTGTTCCCCGAGGCGCGATTCGTGCAGGCTTCGTCCATTCTGCCTGCCAGGCGTGGTCCCAGACATGCCATCAGGGTTGGAAGGTTTAACGATTTAACAAATTAAATTTTGGTTAAAGAAAATTTAACGCGTTAATGTTTTTAAAAAGTTAAAGAAAATTCAACGAATTAAAAAATAAAAGTAACGATTATCGATTTCTTTCGTTAAAAATTTCGTTACTTCAGTTCGTTCTTCTGCCACGAACAACAGGTGCCTATGCGCAAAGCCGGTTTGACCCAGTTGCAGCCGGTTTGAGGCGGTTTGGATTACCGCTAGCCTACCCTGCATCAGTTCAAATTTGAGATCGTGAAAAGATCCACTTCCAGCAGTGAATCGAGTGATGAAATCTTGCCGAAATTCTTTGAAGCGTTTATTGAATGCTACGAGTATGTTAGAGGATAGTCAGCCGATACGCTCATTTTTAACCCATATCATACTGAGGCTAAAAGCTTCAAATTTGTACACTGCCATATGCAAGCCACATTATAGTACTTACAGATAAGGATTTAGTCCAATGGCTTTAGTTCAAGGGTAGTGCCAGAATAGCTTGGCGCCTAGAGGCGCCAAGCTATTCTGGCACTGCCCTTGAACTATTTTAGTCAAACTTATTTTACACACTGGTGTATTCCGAATGATAAGGGTTAAATGCAAACAGCGGGGTGTGCAAAAGACATCTTAGCCCATCGAAAGACAGGGGCAAGTCTGACAAGTCACTTGAAGGTAGGTGACAGGTTATTTTTCGCTTTGTAGTAGGCCTACTGGTTTGCAGTTGAAACTTGGGCATTGTGGTAATTTTAGCGTGGTATTTTTAAGACGCTCTGTATCAATCTAACGTATTTTGTGAAAAAAGTTGATTCAGCTACCTTCAAATCAAATCAAATTAAATTAATTCCATTACTGAATAAACATTAAACCAGCACGTGTGTTTGAGTGTGCATGTCCCCATGTGCGTACGTGTGTGGGTTTGAATGCCTAATTTTAAATTTATGTGATTATATAAATTTAATATTTTGTGATATTACCAGTTGTGATATGTGATTTAGTTTTATATTTTCGGCAATCACCTCTTTTAGCCCCCGCGGTCAGTTACTCGGACAACAACTCCCCTACTAAAACTGTTATTTGTACAAAAGCAGCATTTCATATCATGTTCAGTACCCCCAAAAAGAAAATGAAGTTCTTTCTAAAATGAAAGTAAATTAACAGAGCTTTTGTCATCGTGGTTTACAACCGCAGGGGCTATAACAGGTGATTGCCATATGTTCTAGAATTTCTGTAGCCTAATTTCTACTTTTGTAAAGTATATTCTTTAATGTGAATGAGTGTCTGTAGGCGGGTGTGTATGTTTCCTACTTTCCAACAGTAATGACTGTTTATGCTTGTGCTGAAATTCTTTTTTCATGTATTTAACGCAAATTTATTTCATTAAAAAGAAAAATTAAAGAAAATTTATTTCTTTAATTTTCCCAAAAAAAAAGTAAAGAAAATTTATTTCTTTAACCTTTTATCAGAATTAAAGAAAAGTTATTTCATTAAAGAAAAAAAGTAATGACTATCAACCCTGCATGTCATGAACATCGCAATTGGCCAGTCCAATGCCAATCTATGCCATGTTTGTCGCAAGTTTGGGGCCACGTTCCTAGACAAAAAGCAGTCCTTCACTACTACAAAAGGGCTACCTGGGAAGGCACTTTATAGCGACACAATCCACCCCAGTGGCCAGGGAATTGTTCGACTGGCATACAGCATAAGGTGGGGTGGGCACACTGCCGACGACAACCACTCCCAGAATGCTGTGAAAGAGGCCCACTCGCAGACTGAAATAAAGCAAACACATTCTAGTGTGGTCAAACACCAGCCGCAGCCGCACAGCCAGTTCCACAGCGAACCATCATACTCTGCAGCGAGTACGGACGTACTGTCACAGACATATATAGATGTCGACCAACAAAACAGACCACCTAACCATCAGCAACAACAGCAGCATGAGCAATCCTTTCTGCAACCACAGTGGTACCCGACACCCTGGCTTCACCAGATCTCGAACCCCTACGGTCTCTACAATTTGTCGCCTGAACGCCAGTATCCCTGGGCCCCGTCCCATGGCTTTCAGTACAGTGCTTTATCGATGTACCCTCCGTTCAACCAGACCTTGCAGCCTGTCTAAGCGTTCATAGCTGGTTCTATTAACTTTTTGTGCTTCCCTTTGCCATAGACTTTATGTCAGACTCCTCTAATGTTCATATAGGTCATCTCAATATCTATCATCTATGTAACAAGACTCCCGATGTGTGTATTCTTTTGAGTCAACCCAACCCTTTCCACTTGTTTGGTTTCACGGAAACCCGTCTTAACTCCAATATCAGCGATGACGTCATTTCTATACCTGATTTTTCCACATATACGCCGCGACCCACAAAGCCCCACACATACCGGTATTGCGGTGTATATTCATGATTCTATAAAAGACATCACCCGTAGAAGACCGGACCTTGAATCAGACACAGTGGAAAGTGTTTGGGTTGAAATAACAAACAAGTCAAGCCCTGTATTAGTTGGTTTTATTTATAGGAACCCCTCTGCACCAAATGTACGGCTTGATGATTTCACCGACATGCTAGATCAAGTTAAAAACTGTACATCATATGTGCTTTTGTTAGGGGATTTTAACATTAACATGTTTTCCGCTAACCCTACATGGGAGTCCACCATTACTCTTTTTGGGCTCAAACAGCTGATAACATCCCCAACTCGTGTTACGTCTACGTCCTCTACACTCATTGATAATATATATATATATATATATATATATATATTGTCACGACACGGATTTTTCTTCGTATAATTTTGTTGAGGAGTAAGTTTAGAGGGGTGACAGGATTTAGTTAGTCACCGGGTAGCGATAGCGTAGTGTGTAGTATATGGCCTTTGCACGAGTTTTGCTGCTGTGCGAGGGTTGGGTGGACGGCGTGCAGCCACGTGGTCACCCAGTCTGAACGCCATCGGGTGGTACCTGCCGTGTTTTTGCATCACGTGAGGTAGTGAGCAGTTTTTCGCCATCCTAACGGTATCAAAATTACTAGTCATTCGCATTACACCAGCGAACGGGAACAGTCGTCTTTTTCAACATAGTCTCTGAGGGGGGTTTGTGCGGGCATGGTTGTCCATTTGCCGCCGCCTCAAGTAGCTGTATCGTCCCTCTGTGACGGTCCTACGATACCGCCCTGGTTCGAGCCCGGGAGTCGGTGTCCTGTGACGAGAGAAGAAGAGCTGCGACGACTGTACCCCTGGCTTGTCTTGTCTTGTTTGTCTTCGTCCTAGCCGGGGTGTCTTCACGGATGAAAGTAAGTGCACGTAACAATCCTTTAGTGGCCATTTGCTCGGGGGGGGGGGGGGGGGGAGCGTTGTTTGTGTTTGCTTGTTCGTTATTATTATGTTGGCTAGTGTGTATTAAGGGGGCAGGCGTAGAATAGCGGAGAGTAGGGTGTAGAAGCAAATGCTAGTTATTGTACGTGGGACTTAGGGTAGTTAGCGGCGAAGTATTTATTGGGGGGTTTAACGCCGAGCAGGCGACTGAGGTCGTTCCAGTATTTAGCGTCGTAGGGGTGTAAATATCGGAAGTGAGTCAGGTGGCGAGGTGTAAATATGTATTTTGAGTTGGCATTTATTATTGTGGAAGGGAAATGAAGAGGATGTATTTTGAGTTTGCATTTATTATTGCTGGAGAGAGGTGAAGAGAATATGCTGAGGTTGCATTTATTGTTGCGAGAAGCGTGATGCGATTGCGAACATGTATGTTGTGGAGGTTAAGTTTAAAGTTGCGGGAAGAGTGATATGATTATTTTGTCTTCTTTTGTTAGTTATTCATATGAGTATTTTTGCACCTGTGTTTTAGTGCATCTTTAAATACGAAGAATTAACCAGCTAGTCTGCCACCGTGCTGTGGTGCTCTGCGCTGAAGCTGACTGTCACTCCGCCTTGTGGGCTACGACACCGGACCTGGGTGCCTTCGCACGCCTCGTATTTAGTCAGGTCGGGTCGTCCCATATAGTTATTTCTAATTTGCCTACGCTAAGTTTTGTAGAGTTATAATGTTATATTAAGTACGTTAGCATATTTCATCTCCTTGGAGCAGCTATATTGCGAGAGGAGCTTTTGGTACAGTAACATTTGGAGTTATATTATTGTTTAAAGTAGCCTGTGTTACGGAAGACCTTATCGCGGAAGCAAGAGCGTCGAGTTGAACTGCACTCAACGGTTGTGCTTCCGGCGAAAAGGTCACGTGAAATATATTATTTATTCAACTTTCAGTTACCTTAAGTTATGTGATATTGGTTAGTCTCCATTTGCATATGCGATGTTTAGTCTCCATATGCTTATGTGATATTACTCCGAGACGTACTAGTTAAAGAAACCTTGTGTGTCCTGAGACGTGCTAGTTGTCACGTAACGGATGTGACATGTTTTTATATTTTTTGGCCAAGTCGTTTTTTTGGTAATAAATCGAGGCCGCCGACCTCTGTAAATAGCCTTGGGTTGGGAAAGTTGATGGATGTATTGTGAACGTAAGCGTAAAGCCCGTGCAGCTAGCTTAACGGTGAGCGATCACAGCGGTTGCACGCTTTCGTCAAGTAGCTTTAACCGAACAGTGTTCAGAAGTAAAGTTAAACTGCAAGGTAGCAGAAGGGTGTTACGTGTCAGTCAGTCGAGGTAGCTAGCGCAGTGAGGGTCTGGGTCAGGGTGCGGCCTTGTTTGGAGCCCTTGACAAGCTGTGCGAGGGTTGTTACCCTCCCTGCAATACCACTGCCAGTGTTCCTGGTTTTGGGTGTCCGAGAGACCGAGTGACGACGGCTGCTGCTCGACAAAAGACCCCTCCGGTTCGTGTTCGTCTTGTTTGTCTCGTCTTGCCGGAGGACTCGCAAGTGAAAGGTAACGATTCACGCTATTTTCTCAGTGAGCTGCTGTACTCTCGGGTGTGTAAATGTGTACATAAGGTTGGAAGAGTGTGTTCAGTCATTTTTGTAGTAATGCTTTGATCAAGTTTTTAAACCATGGTTTTGGGTTAGGTTGTAATGCAGTGAGGTTCGGATTTATATATTTGTATTAGGTCCTAGATGTAATTTAATAACATTGTCATGTGGGGTGTTTATTGGTGATTATTTCCTATATTTATATGTACATGTGAATATTTTGATAATGTTGGTTTTTTGGTGCAGTGGTAATTTTATTATACAAAAGCAGTTGTGTTAGATTAAAGTTTATATATTTAATAAATGAAGATAAAAGTTTTTATTAGTAAAGTTAAATTTCAAAGTTTAAAAGTAAACACAGTATAATAAAATAATGTAAACAGGGTGAATATTAAATGTACATAAGTCTTTTTGTCATGATGTTATATTATTTAGTACGGACAAGGCGGGTATTAGTGTACCAGCAGGAAGATAACCTCTACAGGGTGAGATGAGAGACACAACTCACATGGTTTGTGAATAAATGCAGGAAATGCGTGTTATTCTAGAATTAACTGTGTATTGGCACTTTGACTGGCAGTGCGCCTTTTTCAGTGCACTTCTCAGATTTCTCGGACTTCTTCATCTTCGATTTCTTCATCTTCCATGATCATCAACGGCGACGCATCACCAGGAGCTGTACCATCGTCTGCGCGGTGGCCTTTGTCAGGAGCTGGGATGCCTTCGCTAACCAGTCCTGTTTGGCAAGTGCTTTGACGTTGGGCTACAAGCAGGCTGGTTCAACGTTCTGCGCGTCGGTCGCAGATGTTCGAGGGGCGACAGCAGCAGTATCGCCAGACCAGGTACTCTGGAATCCTGAGTCAAGCTCCACCGCTCCTGTACCGGTGCAGAGTGGGCAAGCGCGGCAACAGTGCTCTTCGGAGTGTTGGTAGTGATATTACATTATGAGCCACCCTGTCTAGTGTGGGACAGAGGACACTGTACAGAAGCGAGTACCCGCCTTGTATAGCCATAGTCAATATTCATCTGTCCATTTATCATTTTCATGTGTTAATATGTTATATGAGTGCATGTGTGTGTATGTGTGAGGGTGTGAGGCATTAGTGGGTTGGGGTGGGGTTAGAGTAAGTGTAGGTAATAAAAGAGTTGATTGTTGTTTATCACTGGTGTTGTGTGATTTATTTAGAGTGGGTGGGTTTTCTCGAGTGTTAGCACTCATATTGTCCACGATACCCTGACCCTGTCAGGCGTGTCGTGACGCTAGTTAAGAGCCTGGTGCTGTCAATGTATAATTTGCTAGCTTAATTCGAACTTGTTGTTCGTGGTCCCTTTGGGGAGATATAGTAGCATACGATTTGTATTCATTGTTCTCGATCTTTATTGAGTTAGTAAGCAAGCATATTTGGTTCATATAGTTATTGTGCTATTTGCAGTTCTGTATTAAGGAGACACGTGTTGTAGTAGACTCTCCGCGAAGGCAAAAGCGCTGGTACAACTGACGTTAGCGCTTGACGCTTGTGCTTCCGGCGGGGTCTAGTGGCGTATGATTTAAGTTTATCAGTTTCTTTCGTATTAGTAGTAAGGGTAGTAGTTTTATTTATATATTGTTCGTTTGTATTTTATTAAGGATATTTAGTTTATTATATATTTGTTGGTATTTTGTATGGTGTATTAAGGGTATTTAGTTTGGGGAGTTTGGACTATGTGTGTGTGAATGTGACGGGCGAGTGTGTGGTTAGGATTGAGTGTGAATAGTTGGTTTTTTTTGTTAGGGTTATATTTAATAAACGTCGTTGTTGTTGTTGTTCCTCTGGCGTTTGTGTTAGGTTTGTGTTAGTGTGGGTTGGGTGAGTCTCGAGCGGTAGCGCTCATAGTTCGCACCCCGGAACAACGAACAAGAGCCGAGTGTTGGAGACGGAAGTACTACAAGTTGGAATCGGCGACCATTATCCTGTGTGCTGTAACTGGACCGTGAAAGCAGATAAACCTATCCGTAAACACCAGCACACTACCATCAAGTATAGATCGCTTAAACATTTTAACAAAGAGACTTTTTTGTTTGACCTTAGTTCCGTTTCTTTTGATACTGTTTATCATCATTCCGAGCCTGATGGTGCGTTGTCTGAGTGGTACAGATTGTTCCTCAGTGTTCTTGATAGGCACGCCCCGATTAGGGAAAAATGAGTAAAAAAAAAAAAAAAAAAAAAACCCGCAACTGCCGCCTTGGCTAAACAAAAAGGTTTAGTCGATGCCATGCAACTGAGAGATGAATTAAAGCAGAAAAACGGATTTCCCTGCTTACCGTAAGCAACGCAACCGCGTTAAAAAATTAGTTCTTGATGCCAAAAAGTCACTCTTTAAACGAATAATGAATGACAAAAAGAATAGTCTCTGTATGGAGAGCGCTTAAAGCCCTTACAAAATCTAACTATAGCCCTACACATACCTCTATTTCTGCAGAAACTTTTAATAATCATTTTCTTTCTGCCGCCAAGCTGTTGCTGCAAAACACTACGACCAAGACACCGTTTGTATCCCCTCTTTCCTTGTCAAATATTGTGATGGCAAACTTTCTAATCGTTCATCATTCCACATTCCTTGAATGACCGTGCACGATGTCGGTAAAGTGATTGAATGTCTCAAAAGTAAGCGCACTTCAGGACATGATGAAATAGTACTGCTGTGTTAAAACTATCACTACCTTTCATAGTAGAATCTTTAACGTACATCTACAACCGTTGTATCGAGCGTGGCGAATTCCCCTCTGATCTGAAAAAAGCCAAAGTTATTCCGCTTCCTAAGAACAAAGATCTTACAGATCCCAATAAATTCAGGCCAATTTCTATCTTGTCTTCACTTTCAAAACCCATAGAAAAGCACATACACAAACACTTACAGCACTTTCTTGACACACACGACCTTATTCATCCCTTACAGTCAGGATTTCGCCTGCGGCACTCTTGTCAATCAGCTCTCGCATTTAACGGATCGTTGGTTCGCATCAATAAATAAAGCACTGTTGACTGAGTGGTCCTTTTAGACTTTACCAAAGCCTTCGACTTAGTTAGCCATACCCTCCTTACAGAAAAACTTTCAGTCTACCGCGTAAGTGACCGAGCTGTATCCTTTTTTTAAATCCTACCTTGAAGGCCGACGACAGTATGTCAGCGTAAATGGCAAATCATCCTCTGAGGGGCTGATTATGCATGGCGTGCCCCAGGGGTCTATTCTCGGGCCTTTATTGTTCACACTTTACATAAATGACTTACCTTTACATATCTCACAGCCTGACGTTACCTGTAACTTATTTGCAGATGGTGCAACGTTGGATGTGTCTGCGCGCCAGACGTGCCCACAATCACCAGTTCACTCCAGCAAACAATAAATGAAGTCTTTGATTGGTGCCAGACTAATTCCATGATTCCAAATCCATCAAAGACGGAATGTATGCTTGTGACAACAAGGCAAAAGCATCAGCCGAGCCCGCCGCCACTCAAACTTTCCCTCGAACAGCAACCAATAGCGCAAGTTAGAGAACATCGTTTGCTTGGTGTCACGGTAGACGACCAGCTCAGTTGGCACTCGCATACTAATTCTATTTGTAAAGTTTTGTCAACAAATCTATATTTGTTATCTAGACTAGTTCTATTCACCGACGTTTCAACCAGGCAGTTGTTTGATAATGCACACATAAAATCCCATCTAGATTACGCATCGACAGTATGGGATGGATGCAGCGATATTTCTTTAAAAAGAATAAATTCACTTCATAGACGTGCGACAAAGCTTATCCTAAAAGATTCCCACACCCCTTTGACTACCGACGATAAACTAACAAAATTAAATATGTTGACCCTTCGTAAGCACTTTTTACTCCATGTGTATTTAATTAATAATAATAATAATTAATAAATAATAATAATAATAATAATAATAATAATAATAAATAATGAATAAGGTATTTATAATGCGCTTATCTTATAATAATTATAACTCTAAGCGCGCACTCACAACTCGCACACGCATGCGCACGCTTTAGACAATGACTCGCGTAACACAAATAGTGAAAATACATTACGACGGTCAGCTTGGGGTGGGGAGTGTGGTGATACAGTGCTAGAACTTTTGAAAGAGGTGAGTTTTGAGGGCGGACTGGAAAGAGGAGAGCGAGTGTTTCTGACGGAGAGAGAGTGGGAGAGTGTTCCAGGTAGATGGGCCGTATACTGAGAAGGAGCGGGGGCCGAAAGTGCTGAGCTTGGTGCGGGGGATGAGGAGGCGCAAGATCTTATGCGTAAGATCCCTCTTTCGAAATCGCCTGGATATCTCGCTGCTCTCTTTAAGGCCGTACCCGACACTTAGGAACGACCTGGTAGTGCCTAGGCCTCGCCTTGACATTTTTAAATCGGCCTTGTCATATTCAGCAGCCAAAGAATGGAATTTACTTCCAAAATAAATAAAATCTATCGCGACCATAAATGCTTTCAAGACACGGCTTCATCAGCATTTGCTACAAATGCAAGCGTAAACTGCTTTTGTTTTAGAATGACGTGGTATTTTGAATTTGTCTATCTGATTGTTGTTGTTAATAATAATAANTAATAATACCGTTATTATATAGGCGCTTTTTCTCAATTTTGGGGAAATCGACTCAAAGCGCCGCGCCTGAAACCCAAAACACACACTCACGAAACAGACACGGATTTACGCCATTTAAGACAAACACAGTACAAGACAAACGAAGGGCCAGTCAGCTACTGAAGTTACAGAGAATTTTTGATCGCTTGTATTTGAAATTTGTAAAGTGGCCTGAGACCTGCATCCAGGTCGGAAGATGTTTCTTTTATGAAAACATTGAAGGAATGAAATCAAATACGTTATTGTTATCAGGGGCTTTCTTCACGGACCTTGTAGGCCTGAGGAGATCAAAGTAACCATTGTACCTTCGGCCTTCGGGGTACAATGGTTCCTTTGACCTCCTTCAGGCCTACAAGGGTAGCAAACCCCTGTGACCAATAACTTATATTGTTTTCCTCCCTACGTCACACGACCAGTCTCTTTAGCGCAAACCGTACCATGTGACCGTGATACAAAATCCCTTGTAGCGACAAATGGCGGACTTCTTGTAGCCCTCTTTGTGACGCATCTTGGATGCGAGTTTTGTACTATAAAAGATCAACAAAACGTTCTAAAGTAAAAAGTTACTTAGTGGTGTTCGAAACAACAAGCACACTCAGTACTAGAGACGGCAACGTCAGGAAATATTAGTCTATTATGTATAAATGTATATTCCTTTGACGTCAGTCATGTCTGGCGTGATCCAGGTCGGAAGATGTCTTCTGGATTTCTTTTACAAAAATAGTGGAGGAATGAAAACAAATACGTTATTGGTAGTAGGCGTTTGCTGCACGGACTCAGGCCTTTGGGGTACAAGGGTTCCTTTGACCTCCCTCAGGCGGCCTACAAGGGTCCGTGTAGCAAATCCCTGCGACCAATAACTTATAGTGTCCAACACACAAACCATGTTTCGGCTGCTAAAGTATTCAAAGGCATCAACATAGAAATGTGTAAATATGAATATGCGTAATAAAGTTTCATGGTTCCTAATAGCCAAAACAATGTTATCAAATACTTAGTTTCCACATGTCGACCATGAGATCTCCACTTCCACCTTCTGCAACGTTCAAGTTTTTGATGGCCGTCTTTAAATCTTATATTGTTCTGACTGCCAATAAGTGAGCTGTCAAGAGCTAGGCAGCATGTTTTCAGAGTTTGGTGTAAAGGGGCGTGTCTTCTGGTCAGAACTGCCAGCAGACCGCTTCTCTGTATGGACATGTTTGCAGAATGTGCTAAGGAGACTGATTTTCTACGCCAAATGTGCATAGGGCTGTTTCCGCATGACCCAGTCTCACGAGGTGAGTCCAGCAGGGTCCTTACGGTCTGTGAACATTTGTGAAAGTTGTTTAAAAATGACAAGGCTTTTTCAGGGTCCTGGAAAGTCTGTCAATTTCAGTCCTTTTCCTTAAAGTCTGTGAGAGTTTGTAAAAAATGACAACGTGCTGGCAAACTTTTGTCTACCTCTTTTTTTTTTCTCCCCCAATTTGTGACTATCCCATTGCGAACGATCATGCTGACGCTTGTTGCAAGTGATCTATATTTATCTTTGATCATAAAGTGACTGCATGGCCTTTCTGCCGAACATTCTGATTGGTTGTTTACGCTTCTACCGAAGTCCGCCATTCGCTAAGCAGTAAGCGTTCTTTTATTTTGGTATCTCTTCATGCATTAGGCACGGAAGCTTCAAATAATTGCTGATACAGAGTGATCTGATTAAAGTGTGTAAACCTTCAGGCTTCAGTTTGGGTTTGTGAAATGTTCCTGCTTTTCTGTATGGACCCAGTCCAGAGTAATCAGTGGGTAGATGAAAGATGGTGGCCTGGCTCTCCCTGTTCAGCTTGTTGATGTCATCTGCCCACGGGCTGCAGCCGCCATTCTGCTGTTGCCAATCACTTTGTTGTTGTAGTGTCTCCATTCCCAGCTAGTCCAGAATGCACTGGAATCCACTGCAGCACTATTTTGTGGACAGGGCATCCAGTCTATCCTGAAGCTTCCTGGTGAGATCAGTGGATCAAGCTGCTGCCTTTCCCTAGCTAGTGCTCTGCTGCTGTGTTGAGCACCTGCAGAACTGTACGATAGTTGAGCTTCTGCCGCCAGCTGTTAAGGAGAGGTAGGTAGTAGTGCGGTCTGCACAACAGATGTACACGCCACTTCCTTCATTCCGCACGGCATCTTGTGTGGTATCACAGCTGCTGTGAGGGTAGCGCTTGTGCACAACCTCCAGCAAGATGGATTTGTTCAGTGCCGAGACCTTTGGCAAAAAGTCCTGGAACATTGTTTATGTTGTCTTGAAGGCTCTTTCGAGATGTCCAGGTATCTGAAGGGAGCTGTTCACACATCTTTGGGCTTGGTTCCAGGACGTCAGTGTTAGCCCTTTGCATGACCTTCAGTTGGCGGTTCAGACTTGGGCATTTCTGACGGTTCTTGGTCTGCTCCTGTAGTCTCCCATGCTGTCGGTGTTTAGTAAGTCTTCATCGTGTGTGCTGTTCTGCATTCCCGTGGCTCCAATGTCCTCCATTTCCTAAATTGGGGTGCTCCAGATGGCTCTAAGAATGTCACTGCATCATGAGAATGACCCATGTTGTGCATCTTGTCAAGCCTGGCTTTTTGGGTTTTGCAGGCAGTGTTTCATGTTGTCGATGTATCTTGGTACCGCACAACTGGTCTGACCGAGCAGGTGTTTGCTTGTGCCAGGATGCTGTATTTTGCGCCAATGTGGTCCCCACCAGTTTCTTCATGAGAGACTTTTTTTTGCAGCTCTAGCTTCCATGGCTTCAATGTGAGGCCTCCACGTGAATCCAGTAATTTATTTGTTGCCAGTAAAGTTGGTCTGTCTTTGGTACTGGAAGGTCTCCAGTTTGAGGTGACCTCTTCCGTCTGATTGAAAGAGATGGTCTAGCTCGGTTTGAGTGGCCTCTTTCAGTCCAGCTGCTCACTCTATTGGCAGCATCCTGGATTCTGCAGGATGCTATTTCTTTATGTTCTGCTGGGCTCCACACTGCAAAGTAATCCGCATGGAGGATGTTCGAGACGAACCTTGGTACTGTTGTACTGATGTCATTAATGTAGACCAAAAACAGCATCAGACACAACATCTCCCAGAGGTACACCTTCGCCGAGTTTGACAAGATTGCTGAATGTGCAGACGGTAGAAGCTTCAGCGGCAGCCCCTGTTAAGCATGCCTTAAATAAAAAGAATTACAATTAAATTGATGGGTCACATTGAAATTAATGAAATGATCACAGATGTTTATGCCCAATATGCATATTTTGTTAAGAAAACTGGCAACAAAAATATTTAATCAGAGGAGCAATTGTTATCATTTTTCGTTCCTTTGCGTACAGGTAAAATGGGGGTAGGGCAGCCGATTCAGCCACTGTGGCCCCTAAATGCATCACAGCATCATAAAATCAGGTTGGGAGTAACTGTGGTACTCTATCCTAACCAATAAAACCTAAAAAAGACCTGTCAGTTGTATACAAAATTTCTAAGAGCATCAGAAATAACGTACGTTTCCCAATTCCGCAATTTTAAATGGGAAAAGGCTATCATTCACCACGAACATACCGTAAAGGATGCCGACTTTCCTTATTTTCTTGCACTTTATGCTCACATTATTGAAACTTAATAGATGAAGAGAGGTCAAAATAAAATGGAATAACTTAAGCATTTTTTTCTAATTAATTTTGTGCATTTTTACAACTTGGGGTTAGGGATACAAAATCAACGACTGTGGCACTCACGGTGATCACAGCATCACCTAGTCAAGTTTATAATAATTGTGACATCCTGTTTTAATGACGTAAACCTGAAAATGGACTGTTAGTGCTATAGAAAATGTCTGAAGGCATCTGACACATTATTTTTGTCTTTTTTTGCGATTTCGCGGAAATGGTCATTTACTGGGTGCACAAATACCTTCACTGTGAGCCAGAGATTCAATATGTTTTCATTCTGTTTTTTGCAGAGGATGCAGAAGGTGTGCCTTCACATAATATTGCTGATTTGGGCTTCTGGAATGAATTCTGATTTATTTAGAGGAAAATGTTTCTCAACCTCATTTTAGCACCTGCGAAGAGCATGAATGGGGGTACCCTTGCGCCATCGGCCATATCTCTGGTGTGTTCCTAAGGATTTGGGGGAATATGGCTTAAACATCTCAGGACATACTAAGGAACACTTTGAAACCCATCTTATTGAGTACTGGTGGAGGGGAGGGGTGCACGGTAGATCTTGCTAGCTTATGGACTGCTGCCACTGAAACCATCTGCAAGCGACCAACAAGGTAGGATTGGAAACATTTCAGTGCAGTGCTTTGAATGCCAAACACATCACTAAGGCGGGCAAGTAGAATGTCATGGTCAATGGTATCAAACGCTGCGCTCTGTTCGAGCAGAGTCAAAACAGAGATTAGATCTTCATCGCTAGCAGCAAGTAGGTCATTCACAACATGCAGCAATGCTGTCTCCGTGCTATGACCAGACATATGTGCTGACTGGAACATGCCACAGACCATTATTCTTGATATGCGTGAGCACTATCTTTTCCAGAAGCTTTGAAAGAAAAGGTAGGTTGGATACGAGTCTGTAGCCTGTTTTTTAAAACTGTTGGGATCAAGTGAAGGTTGAAGATCAGATGCACAATTATAAAACTAAATTCTCAGTTCTGCATTCGGGCCTTCCTCACCTGCAAGAGGCCTGGATTCTCATGAGCTTCTGCAGTGGCATGTGCTGGGGCTCATGAGAATCTGTGCCTCTTGCTGCCATAGACTGACTTCAGCTGCTCCTCAGACTCATGGTGTCATAAGACTTAACTCCTTCACTGCCACTGGACGCATATTGCGTTTATTTGTTAACTCATTCGAGACGTGCCGCCTTCAGAGGCAGCACGTCTCGAATGAGTTAACGCTTTGGACTCTCTCTCTCTCTCTCTCTCTCTCTCTCTCTCTCTCTCTCTCTCTCTCTCTCTCTCTCTGATGCAGCTCTCTTCGGAGCAAGGCGCATCATAACATCGCTCCGTCTTCAGTGCCAATTGTGTTCGCAATGTTTGGTTGTGATGTGAGATTTTTGCCCCAGTGACTTGTGATAGTAACTTCTACTGGACTGTGGTTTTTCATTTGTGTGACTTTCATATTTCGAGAGTTATTAACCTTTCATTTCTTCATCATTGTTTTTGTTGGATACTTCGAGCCGAGGGACAATGGACTCTTTACTTCTGTTTCGCTTGGCGCCAGCCTGGCGTGCCGGCCGTAAGTAACCAGCTACGTTATCTCATTAGTATCGGCTTACTCCCCCTGGGTCTGGCCTTTGCTCCAGCCGCGTTTCCAGAAACCAGTGTCAGAGTTGGGAGATGTTTATAAACCTTGACAGGCGAGATAACCTGAGGTCACAGACACGGTCCCTGCCGGCTGGGATGGTGATGAGTGATACTTAGGGGAATGAAGAACTAAATGTTCCTAGTATTTAGTATGCTAAATGGTTCCTATGTAGCTCTGAGCCTTTCATGCATGTTCAGAGGAGGGTGAATGGAACCAGTTCAGCTTTAGTAGAAGAAGTACATTATAGCTGGAAGGGTCCAGAAAGCAGTATTGGGAAATGGATTTTTGGAGTGTTTTAGCTCACACCTACTCCACAGATTTTGGCGTGCGCTTGTAAGAGACAAATTTATTCGACTGTGTGCGTCAAAGAGCAGCCGTGAGCTATCAAGGCGTGCGTGGCGTGCCGGCCTTAGCAGAGTGGCCAGACCAGATCAGTAATCATCATGCCACCTCGAAAGTAGTAAGACAGCTCAGTGATGACACCATCCCTCAACCATGTCAGGCCCCAAAACCCGTTCCTTTTATGCCAAATTCCAGTGCCCACTCGAAACCCCCGCCCAGTCCCCACTCGAACCCCTGGAGGAGATCACTGATACCAATGATCCAATCCAAAAACACTTCCTGACCGACCTCTCCAGAGTCTTCGCGTGGAGACTAGCTCTGCACGAACGCTACATCGCCCATCCAACTCCCGGAGTATCAGCATCATGGGAAGACCGTAACAAAAACAAGAAAACCGTCGACACCCCCATCCAACCCCCTTACTCTGATGATTTGAATAATACCCTTATACAAATTTCAGATGGAACCCCTGGGGGTGTTGTCACAATTACCGTGTTCTACACGTCATATCTTATCAGAATACAGGGAAACAACTCTAAGTGGTGGATAGATGATGAATTTCAGCCTGTCCAAGAAATGGTGGATGAATTTGAAGCAAGTCGCACTGATCTTTTATCCCAGTGCCCTTTCTCCCCTCAGACCCCCTCACCATCGTCAATCAGACGACAGCGCGCTGCCAGCATTGCCTGTAGTCCACCCTCAACTCAGCCCTGCGATCATACTTCTCTACTCGAGGCTATAACCACCGGCTCTTCCAACAATGATAACAACGACGATGCTCCGCCCTCGTCCACTCAAACCACCATCGGTCTTGAGTATGACATCGAAAATCCTTGCTTGGGGCAAGTCTCGTCTAGCCCCTCCCCCTCCTTCCTCTCAGATCCTTCGCCTGACGTCACCCAGGACACTCCCCCGCTGAAAGCCATGCCCATAACACCCGGCGGCGAGAACTCAGTTTCTGTCCTAGCCCCACCCAACACTAATCCCTCTTCGGTTAGAGTGATTAACACGACGACCACAAGCGATGACGTTGGCGTCCGTCAACAAATTGACCTTGCATCGCCTGATGAGATAAACGGTACAGAGTCACCCTCTGGCCAAACCCACCACCCCTGTGCGTCTCAGATTGCATCATCCCCACTGTTGTCCATCCTGCAACAACAGCTAACGGAAGCCACCGTCTGCATCCAGGAACTTAGAACTGAGCTGCAGACGGTCAAACAGGAGCTGGCTACTGTCATGCAACAGAATGCATTCCTCAGCGCCAGACAGGACAACCTCGACTGTAACATCAGGGACAACGAAGCCAAATTCAAGCACGGCCTCCAAGCTGGGGACCAGTCCCTACGAGACTACGCTACTTCAACTGACAAGGCGGTGGAGAAGCTGGCTCGAGAACAGAGCGCCCTGTCCACACAAGTTACGAAACATGCACTCAGCAAGGACACACAGCTTCGTACGCTGAAAAAACAAGTGGAGTCTCTGCTGTCGCCTTCACTGCCTGTCCAAGCGCCTGGTACAAACAAGTCCCCACCACGCCCTCCATCACCCTCTAGCTTCAACAATCACCCCAGGGTGCAGATCGAATCATCGGCCGCTAGCACTCCAGTGACTGCACAGCGCATGCCGTCATCAAGCGGCTCAGCGGCTACTGTGGCCACCCGTAATCGCTTTGCAGTCCTCGCCACCGACGAAGAAAATGACGAAACTTCATGCGGATCATCCCAACAGGATATGCAGACATCCCCCAAAGCCACCCCCGCGCAGCCTGCTCAGACGCCGTACGACCACCTCTGCAACATGAGCATTAGGCCTGACTCGAACGTTCTGCTGCTCGGTGACTCCGTCATGAAGCGAGTCAGCGAGCGAAAAATGTCGAGTACAGACTGCAGCGTGCAGAACCTGGCTGTATCCGGCCTTTCAGTCGAGGCTTTGGGCAAATGGCTGACCCACCTCACCCCTACTCCACGTATCCGGCACGTGGTTTTCCATGTAGGAATCAACAGTTGCAGTGTCAACCAGGGTCCAGTTGCAAGTGACACGTGGCTACAGTTAATCCGTCTGGTGTCCGCCGCCTTCCCACGTGCTACGATCCAGGCTTCTTCCATCATCCCTCCCTTCAGCAGTCACCACGCCCTGTCACGACCTGCGCGCCTGTCCAACTTCAACCTAAAACAGGCCTGTCAACAAACAAATACTCAGTTTGTTGACCATACCTCTACCTTCCTGACCAAAAACGGCGCCCCCAAGCAGGTCATGTACAGGCGTGAAAACACCATGACCCACCCTAGTGACGAGGGCACTAAGCTGATCGCTCTCAAGATCCGTTACGGCGACCCTCCCCGTGGCCCCCACCACCAACAGAGAGACGCCGGGGGGCACAGTCAACGGGGCGGGTCCAACCCACTTATCAACCGTAACGGGTCACGTGGCGAGAGCGGGCAGCAAGGGGACTCGCCATCAACCCGTGGCGGATCGCAGCACTTAATGTCTGCCGCCCCGGGCCGCCTGCAGTCCTCGCCAACCACACGCCAAACGTCGACCAGCCTGCTTAGCCAACCGCCATCGAGCAACGTGTTGGGGCGACAAAATCTCCAAGTCCCCCAGCTCCTCTCTTCAGATTTCCCGCTACTAGTGCCAGCAAGAACTCCAGTGGCCGCACCTCCCACCAACGCTTGGTTCCAGAGTCAGGGAGCGGAGACCAAGACGACCCTGGATCCCCAACACCTGCTCCAGTTGCTGGCGCAGTTTCTTAGGCCGTTTGTCTGAAGGACATCCCGCTACCTCTTTTACTTCCAGGGCCAAGCTGCACAGGCTTTAGAATCACATCTCTGCACTGTGTACACACGGGGAGCGATGAGTGACGTTTACTGCTCTAAAGTTTTGTCTGATCAGTTTTCGCCCTGCAGGGCGCACAACTGGTCGGAAATTGCCTTTCTGCTTTCAGGGTCAATCAGTCGCTCCTACCGACTTGGCGCTGGAAGTAAAAAAGGTATGTGTGTACAAACCAGTGGGTCGCGCGCGCGTGTGTATGTGTGTGTGTGTGTGTGTGTGTGTGTGTGTGTGTGTGTGTGTGTGTGTGTGTGTGTGTGTGTGTGATGGTATGAGTTTGCGTGAAGGTGTCATCAACTTCGCTTGTTAAATTGGCATCAACTCGGCGACGACTTACTCAGGTTAGCTGCTGATGGTTGTCACAGTTACTATGGATTAACCGATTTTTCGATGACCACATCTGATGACAGAGACACATAAACGATGACCACATCTGATCATTAGTGCGATACTGCTCTGTGAAACAGTGTTTCTAGTACAGTGAACAAACTGTAAACTATCCGTGTAATTTGTTATTAATGACCGGAATCCGCTTTGTCGGACAGTCGGAACACCCGACTCACCGTGCACGATCATTGCGTGAATTCTTTTGACTAGTAACCTTACTTAAGTTCTCAGGTGACTGAGATTATCGCCTGTCCTACATTTTCAATGAAAAGCGAGTGTGTTGTTATAACATAAGGACTTCGATACACACGAATTCTGACATAAACGCTTTCTTTATAGCGGGTTTTTTTCTGAGATCGTACACTTGTTTCTTATTCTTTACTGCAAGCTTTTGTTTTTGTGTTCTTTGCGTGTGCTGTAATACACGGTTTCTGGCGTGAACCGCCGTTCAGCTGACGTACTGAGACTAAAGTCGAATAAGTCTTTATTTGTTTTCTCTGATATTTTACTTGTACATGTAATCTCTTTCCTGGTTTAACTGCGTAACCTTCTATTTGTATCCTGTACCTTAGTTTTGTCCCCTGGTTCTTTATCTTATTAGTCTTTATTTGTTTCATCTGATATTTTACTTGTACATGTAATTTCTTTCCTGGTTTAACTGCGTAACCTTCTACTATTTGTATCCTGTACCCTAGTTTTGTTTCCTGGTTTTTTACCTTATTATCTGAACATGATTTATACAACTATGAACAGACCCTCGAAAAAAGGCCAACAATTTCGTATCGGTCACCTAAATATCTACCACCTGGCAAACAAAGTTCAGGATGTCTGTGTTTATGTTAATACCCCCAACTATTTCCATCTATTCGGTTTAACTGAGACTCGTTTGGCCGCCCACATCAGTGATGAAGCCATCGCCATCCCGAATTATTCTATTATCAGGAGAGACCCGTCAGTACAGGGTGAGACAGGTGTAGCGGTATATATCCATCAATCCATTTTACACATAACCCGCAGGCGACAAGACCTAGAAACTGGTGATGTAGAATGTATTTGGGTAGAAATCAAAAACTCTAAATCCCCGCCCTTACTTGTTGGGTTTCTGTATCGAAACCCCGCAGCCACCTTTGAGTGGTACGATAGCTTTTTACACATGATTGATAAAACAGACATTCACAACAAAGATGTTCTCCTTCTTGGAGATTTTAATATTGACTTTCTTAAACCCCATCCATCATGGGAATGTACTACTACCCTTGTCGGTCTTCACCAATTGGTAACATCACCCACCAGAATTACGCCATCATCAGCCACTATTATAGACCATATTTATACCAACAAACCTCAAGCAGTTAGCAACACTCAAGTAAATAGTCTTAGTGTAAGTGACCACTATCCGGTTAGCTGCACATGGCTGTCAAAACTTCCAAAGCTAAAAAAGCAAGTCCACACTTGCATAACTTACAGATCGTTTAAAAACTTTAATGAAAGTGTTTTCTTGGCTGATTTAGCCACAGCACGATTCATCGACGTGTATAACGACAGTGACCCAAATAAAGCATTAGATACCTGGTACCGGATTTTTCTTGGTGTGCTGAACAAACACGCGCCTCTGAGACACAAAAGAGTGAAATACGCTACCGTTCCACCATGGCTGACTGCGGATATAATCGAGGCAATGGAAATTAGAGACCAGCTGAGAAGCGAGAAGCGGTTTACTGAATACAAAACACAGCGTAATCGTGTTAAATATATGGTTTTAAATGCAAAGAGATCTCTTTTCGATAAAGTAGTTAAGCAAAGCAAAGACTCATCTACTGTATGGCGTGCCATTAATTTAGTAACTAGAGGTACAAATAAAAATAGTGCGCCTTTATCACCCCACCTCACTGCAAATAGGTTTAATGACCACTTTACCTCTATAGCCGAATCGTTAATCCCACCAGGAACTAACTCATGTGAGTATGTTTGTCCAAACGTGCTAGTACACCACTGTAACCGGGAAAATACGGACAAAGAACCATTCACGATACCGCCTATAGCAGTCCACGAAGTGGGTAAATTAATTTCCTCGATGGAAAATAAAAAGTCATCCGGGCCTGATGAGATCAGCTCAAAAATACTCAAAATATCTCTTCCATATATTGACGAAAGTATTACATATATTTACAATCTCTGTATAAACCAAAACTCTTTTCCGGACGCATTTAAAGACGCGAAAGTGATCCCCCTACCAAAATCAAAAGATCTGAGTGAAATCAACAACTTTCGCCCCATATCACTATTACCTGTTTTGTCGAAGCCTTTAGAGCGGCACATCCATAAGCATCTATCTGAATACTTAGAAAACCAAAATCTCATCCATTCACTGCAGTCAGGCTTCAGACCAAACCATTCCTGTCACACTGCCTTGATAAGGATGGCAGATACCTGGTTATCATCTATTAATGATTCCAAACTAACAGGTGTAGTTTTCTTAGACTTCCGGAAAGCCTTTGACATGGTGAACCATGACATACTTATAAAGAAAATATCCTTATATACTAAAAGCGCAGCCGGGTTTTTCAAATCCTACCTAGAAAACAGAAGACAAAAAGTTCTCCTTAATGGTACATATTCTAGTCACTGCAAAGTAAAGCATGGCGTGCCCCAGGGCTCTATTTTAGGCCCTCTTTTATTCTGTTTATTCATTAACGACCTTCCACTCACAATTAGTGATGATAGTGTTGCATGCGATATGTTCGCTGATGATGCTGCGATACACACTCCCGATAAGGATTTGTCAGTAATTGACACGCGCCTACAAAACACATTACAGGACATTAACAGCTGGTGCAGTAACAATTCCATGATCTTAAACCCTGCAAAGACTGAATGTATGGTTGTAAGTACCCGCCAAAAGCACCAGCTCGGCACTCTCTCACTCAGCTTGTCCCTTCAAGGCAAATCTATCAGCCAGGTAACGGAACATCGTCTTCTCGGCGTTACTGTAGATAACCAGTTTAAATGGCAATGCCATCTTAGTAATATATGTAAAACAATATCAAAGAAACTGTTTATTTTATCCAAGTTAAAACATATAGCTAATGTAGAAACACGAAAACTGTTCTTCAACGCCCACATCAGGTCACATATAGATTATGCTTCTACGGTGTGGGATGGCGCAAGCGAGGTCCAGTTAAAGAGACTAAACTCTCTTCATCGTAGAGCCGCGAAGCTTATCCTTTCAGACCCTAACTCAACAACGGATAATAAACTGAAAACCTTAGAAATTCTCCCCTTGAAAAAACATTTATTATACAATAAGGGAATAACGATGTTCAAAGTATTGAATAACAGACTCCCCGAGTATATAAAAAAAATGTTTTTCCTCCCGGCATCAACATACTCCAGATCAAGGCAGTCCATTACTGTGCCACGACCTAGAATCGATCTCTATAAGACAAGTTTAGCGTTCTCAGGTGCTAGCATGTGGAACACATTGCCCAAACATGTTACAACATCAACAACGCTTTCGTCTTTTAAAACCGCTCTCTTCAAGTACCTCACCTCAGCATCGTAAGATTTTCACAGCAACCTGCACTTGCAGTGTACGATTTTCCCCTTTCTAACTCTTCAATTTAGTTATATCTTCAGTTAATACAAGATGCTAATGCTGCATGTATTGTGTGTGTGTGTGTGTGTGTGTGTGTGTGTGTGTGTGTGTGTGTGTGTGTGTGTTGTGCTTGTGCTTGTGCTTGTGTTTATGAATGTATGTATGAAGATTTATACCTTTATAATTGTGTGTATGTGTGAGATTTGTTATGTTTATTTTCACCTTTTCAATGATTTCTTTTTTAAAAAACTTTATATTTCAATTTTTATTAGTTATATATTTAGTTTTTCCCAATTTAATGATAGTATTTTTGTGATTTGTGCATTATATGTAAAGTAGATTAGCAACGGCAAGTTCGAAAAATGGTTTCACCAAAACTTTCACCGTTGTAAAATAAAGAATCATTGTCATTGTCATTGTCATTGTCTCTCTCTCTCTCTCTCTCTCTCTCTCTCTCTCTCTCTCTCTCTCTCTCTCTCTCTCTCTCTCTCTCTCTCTCTCTCACACACACACACACACACACACACACACACACACACACACACACACACACACACACACACACACACACACACACACACACACACACACACGTACACACTTAAACACACACACACACACACACACACACACACACACACACACACACACCTGACATGTCTGTCTTTATGTGTTCACCCTTTGCGTGTCGGTAGCGGTTTTTGTGGCGATGACTTCTACAGGAACCATCGCGACAAAAAAACCGCTATCGATCCTCGAAGGGTTAATTCAACGCTTCAGAGCGTCCGTCGTCCATGTAACATAGCTACACAATGCAGCCATCAAGAGGCATAGATCCTCATGTGTCTCGCAGCCGCGGGTGCTCTTGAGTTGGGTTTTTTTTTCAGGAGGATCATGTTAAGTGTTTTCTCGGGAGTGAAAACGTTAAATGCACGACTGTTCTAGCGGTACTTTTGTTGAGCGGTGAATTTTGTCTAATTTCACTAAGGTATCAATAAAAATGATCTGACGCAGGAATTACGTTGTAATGTTTTGTCAAACCATCGGCAACACAACCCATTTGCGTGCTGTAATTCGGCCACTGATGGAGAAGTGTGCCGGTTTGTGATTCTGGACCTTGAGAATAAACGCCGGAAGGTTCAATATCACAGGTCAGCTGGAAATTTGGTTGAAGTTTGGTCGAATATATTGAACAAAACTAGTTACACTCGTGAAAAGTCTTCTTTGGGGCGTTACTATTTTCGGAACAAGTTTTCCCTCGTGACGTTCTAATCATTTATGGGACACTCACATTGATAAGTTTGTCCTCCAGCGAAAATGGAGCTAGGGGTGATTTAGAGGTCAGTAAAATGTATAACATGTCCCGCCCGCTTTAAAAATCTCAGCTTGCTCCATCCCAGTATTTGTAACCCCTTTAATCCCTTCACCGCCGAGGAAAAATGGACACCACGCTACTGAAAGAAGTATAGATCCTCAGGGGCAGCCGCAATTGCGGGGGTTTATGAGGATCTATGCCTCTTGCTGAAATGATTTTGCATCCATTGCTCATGGGACGGCGGGAGCTCTTTATCGTGGAATTCACACAGATTTTAGACCTGAAAATGGCCGGAATAAGTCGCACGTCAACATCGCTTCGTGTTTCAGTGACATTAGCAGTTCTTGGTTGTGATGTGTGATTTTTGGCATAGTGTTTTGTGATGGTGTTTTCTCTCGGAAATTAACTTTACAGCGATGTGGATTTCATAATTACTGAGTTACAAACATTTTAATTTTCACCATATTTTTTCCCCTATGGGATACTTGAGTTGTAGACGATGCACAGCCTCTTTGTGTGACGCTTGGCGCCAGCCTGGCGTTGCTACAACTAACAGTAGAGATAGATAAATGGGGGATCCCAAACCAATACATTCAATAAAGCCGCATCCGTCGCTAATTTACGCTATTTTTAATAACAAAATTCAGTTATCCCATTACACTTTCGTTATTTCCGAATCAACCCTTTAATTTTTAAAAAATGATGAGCATGACGGATGCGACTCTATTGAATTTATTATTTTGGGATCCCCCATTTATCTATCTCTTTATCATCAATACAATTATCATTTAATAAGACGTTTTATTATAATCATTAAATAATTAATGTTTTTTATTATATTAAATTATAAAATGAATCAAGACGAATTACTTCTTCTCAATGATATCAATGCTGTGGAAAATAAAGACTTAGACTCTAAGAAACAGAGACTTCTCTCCGTTATTGTTTCTGGTAAGTCAAAAACTTATTTAGGAAAACAATACATGGCAGAAGACATAGAGTCTTTAACTGCCGATGAACTAATCAAGCTTCATGCTAAATATGAGAACCATATTGCTTCACTAATGACACGCGATTTGAGTCGATCTCTTATATTTTTATACACAAAAGCTGTTAATCACTTCATACCGATAGACACTGAAAGCCTTTCTCATGATCTAGAAAACAACCCCATAGTTTCTAGTTCGATTGGTAGATTAGCATGTAACATGTTTTATAAGTTTGGCAATTACCTTGCTCCTGCCGTAACTTTGATGGTAACTAGTAGTTATATCGATTTATCAAAAATAAATTTTACTGCAGAAGAAAAAGAAGTATCAAATGGAGGAGAACAAGATGACTCCAGTTTTGACAGAGGTACAAACGGTGACTAAGACTAAAAGTCAAGGCAGGGTTGATGCTGGAAAAAGATTAGCTGAATGGAATAGGCAAAAAAAATTACAGATTCAAAAAGAACAAAATAATATAACTGATCCACCATCAACAGAACCAGTGTCAATACCGTCAGAGCCGACACTTACTTATAAAAGTGAGAAACAAACAACTAAGTCTAACCCTCAAACAACAAAATATATAGTTGCTGGATTTGTTGTCGGATTTGGTTACGTAGGTTACAAATTATATAAAAAATATAAACCAAACACTCGTACAGTGACCAAAAAATCAGACACTCCAAAAATAAAAGAAGAAGTCTCCACATTACCAGCAACACCCAAAGCCGTGGACCCATTTTACATGCAGTAAATAAATTTATTATTTTAATTTTTATGGTATAAAAATGAGCGACACAAAGAACTTAATGAACCTTGTCTATCACTCTGCTGTAATAAGTGGACTAGCAGTAGCTTATTCTATGTTGGGAAAAAGTCTTCTCAAAATGAAATCAGCAGACCTTAGTAAATTAGACTTCGAAGACAGTGCTAAGCTAGTAGTTGTTATAACAGCATCGATTGCAACAAAAGATTTTCTAGTCAAGCAAGGAATTATTCCAGAAAATATTTCTATGTAAATAAAAATATGGCAACTATAGCTGTCATGATTGGCGGTGCAGTTATTAACGCATTAGCTTTCAGTGGGTCAAACTATTTCTTTTCAAAAGTTAGTAAAGAAGAATCAGCAGAAGAAATGAAGCGCCACAATGAGGCATCTGAAAAACTAGCTCAAGCTCAACAAGATTACGAGAAGCAAAGAATAGAAAAACTGGATTTTATTAATGAAAAACTAAAACTTGAGGGTCACGCACAGCATACATTTTCAAACGTCGATGCCGCTATCAAAGAATACTATCTTGTAACTGGTGAAGACATGTCTATTCCACAACCAAAACTTAGTGACTACTACCAACCAAGCCCAGAACAAAGAAATGGAGAAATAATATTTGTTCTAGTAGGAATGACATTAGTATATTTTACAGGAGTTTATATTGCTAGAAAAAATGGTAGACGCTAAACTATCAAAAATATATTACTCCCCAATTGGCTACTGGAAAGGGAATACTGCAGTAGAAAAATTACATGCTGCTGTGGGTGGAGATGTCAACCAAATAAAACAGTGGCTCAAAAAACAGGCAATTTGGCAAATATATCTTCCTGCTCCAAGAAAAATAACAAGACCTCATTTTGTAAACACTACCCCTAATGACACGCATCAAATGGATCTCCTGTTCCTACCACACGATACAATAAGAAAGAAACGATACAAGTATGCATTGACTGTTGTTGACATAGCTTCAAGGTACAAGGAAGCCGAACCCATAACTGACAAGAATGCTGTAACAGTGGCCACTGCATTATCAAAGATATATAGTCGAGGTCCTTTAAAATACCCTAGGCTTGTGCAGGTTGATGATGGAAGTGAATTTAAAGGTGCTGTTAATCAGTTATTTGCAAAGCATGGAGTGCTAGTGCGGCGAGGCATACCAGGCTTGCATAGATCACAGGCAATTGTTGAAAACTTTAACAAACAATTATCAGAGAGACTTTTCAGCTATCAGTATTCTAAGGAACTCATGCATGACACACGTAACACTGAGTGGGTTAAAAGATTACCGTCTGTGATAAAAGCAATGAATAATGATGGTCACCCTAAACCTGTTGATGCTATTAAATTGAAAACAATACCGTCAGAAATAAAAACAGCAATAACACCTCCAGACACTAGCTTGTTTACAAAACAGGTGAGATATTTGTATCAACCTGGTGAAGCTGAGAATGACGTTAGACGTAGGGCAACTGATCCAATTTGGTCTACATCTGTTCATAATATAAAAAAAATAGTTCCTTCAGCTAATGCAACAATATATTATCTGTATGAGCCTGCACCAAAGAGGGCATTTGTCAGAGAAGAATTACAGATTATTCCCACAGACACTGTTACTCATTTTTAACAATTTCAATTCATCAATTAGTTCATCAAACAGTTTATCAGCTATTTCTTCAGATAACTTGAGCCTGTAATGACCTGGTGCATAAGCTTTTTCCTTAGTGTGAAACACTCTTTTTGTATCCCCAACTGCTAGAGACTTTTTATATGTTTGAATCATTTCAATATTATGATTGTTTGATCTCAGTGTCTCGTTTGGATAATCAGGCATTAATGCACCATCTAATACTTGCTTATAATGTTCATGTCGAATGTCTTTATTTTTTATTGCTGTTTTCTTGATACCTTTTGCTTTTGACTGACTACCTTTTTGGTGTAGTATAGAATACATTTTTGATCTCAGTCCAACGTACTCAACTATAGGCACACCATTTAGTTCATCTTTAAACTTACCAGGCACTTTCTTGTTTTGTGTGTTGAACAGTGGATGGTCTTTAGGGTAATCAGATGTGTCATACATGTGTAACTCTGTTTTCATGTCTTCATAAAAGTCTTCAGTAGGCACGTCTATGATCATAGAGTCAGTGTCAGTGTATAACAGACGGCAGTCAGGATACTTTGGTTTGAAGTAATCATAATAAAATTCAAGCATCAACAGTTTTGACAATTCAAGAATTGCCATACCTATAAATACTGGCTTATCCAGTTTAACAATCTTTTTTTTGAGTGACACTGCATACAATGATGGATGAAATTCTTTATACCCTGTGTACTGAGGCTTACTTGTAAGTTTAATTGCACCCGATTCAGTTGTGACCAGTCTCACATCTTTGCGGTGATGAGGATTTTCCATCGTCTTACCAAAACAGGCATTGTTCATAAGCTTAAAGAAGTCTTTGTCAAATGCAGTGTTACCATCTCTTGCACGCAATGTTGTGTTCTTCATTATGTAATCTTTCATAAAAGCACTTTGGTCAAATTGAATTCCTCTATGAACTTTTTTTAGTACTAAACCATGTCTGATGTAAAACTGTAACAAACGATAGTGGCAAACGTAATTAAATTTGTCATTCAGATTGGGTACAAGTTTGGTGTCTTCTTTTTTCCCCGTTAAACTCAGTTTCTCAACTGCTAATGGATAATCATTATGGTAATCATGTAGGCGGTGTGGGTACTCCAGGTCTACTTCAAAGATCCAACCCTTTTCATCATTTTGACCTCGATCCATAATATATTTTGTTAATTTTTTTATGCCATACTGTGACAAATCATACAAACAAAAGTTTTTTAATGGCAACAATTCACACATTGCAAATCCATACAAATTATTAGCATCCAAGTATGTAATAAATGACATTGGCTTTGAGGGGTCAAAGTCATCAAGATATTTGTTGTTGGCCTTGCCATAATTGTTTGCTGCTAGACTAATGCCTCCCCTCAATCCACGTTCCACCATTTCACCCATCGTACGATCAGACAACAGGTCTATAAATATCTTACTGGATTTCAAAAATGCATCCCATGTCATGCCAGGACTAGTTATGTAACAAGCAGGGTCAAGCTTGTAGTGTAACAAACCCTTTTCACGGTAACTTTCAAATACGTCTGCTAGCAAACAGACATCAGCCTTTAAGTATTGGTCATGATAGTCACCAATAGTTTTACACCCTAGTTTTTCCCATGCATTAAGTGCGTGTTGGTATTCAGAGTCAGAAATACCTTTACCAATTAGTGTAGAATAAAATTTCTCTTTTGGTGGTAGTCTTGTTTCTTCAAACACAACCCAGTGATCAATGTACTCATATGGATAAACACCTTTTTTAATCAAGTCCGGCTCAAAATATTTACTTGTTATTGGATACTCACTCAGTCCTTCTGCCAGACTAGCAAGACCTAAAGACAAATGTTGCATGGAGTCATAAAATGCTAATTTATCTAATCTAAAAGTCAAGTATTTCTCTGTTGTCTGGGCAATGCAACTAATTTTTTTGTAAGACTCATCCACAGCCTGCATGATAATATGTGAATCATATCCTTTGAGATTGTGGAAAAAGATAGGTAACTTATATGTCTTAGGATCTATTTTTAAAAACAAGTTACATTTGTTATGTGCGGCACCTCTGTAACGTCCAGTTATGTGATCATGGTCACGAACTTTATCACCTCCTAAAGGTTGTTCACAAATCCAACACATCACTGCTGCATCAAAATTCTGTTTGTCTTCTTCTGTCATTACCAAAGGCATCTGACAGTTTTCCAAATACTTTACTACCTGAATATACAGATGTCTCATTTCTGTTAAAAACTCAGCTGCTGCATTTTCACCCCTATAGATAACAGGTTCTGTATGCTGACCATCTGACCTAACAAGAATGTATCCAAAAGAACACACCACTTGGTCACTTAGTTTTATAGTCTTTGGTAATGACTCTGGAACAGGACCGTCATACGGAACAACGAGTGATTCAAAATCTGCATACACTACAAACGGCAGCTTTTGCTGATTCCCATAGTTCTTAAAATACACTTGACTACCAGGATCTGGATACTTAAGTACTGTTTGTACGTCATCAGCTGACCTACAATTTAAAACATGTTTGTGTGCTACTGCAATAGAAGAAAACCTCTGTAAACATTTTTTACAAACTTCCTGTTTACACTTGTGTTTTGTTACATGATTGTGAAATAGACGTGACATACTCCTAATAATTGTGTAGTGAAAGTTATCACCTGAGCTTATTAGTAACATATCAATATGCTTATCTTCTGATTGACCATAGGTTGGGGCAAGTGGTGATACTCTAATCGGTTGTAACTTGTTCTCAGACTCATTATCCCACACATACACATTCACAGATATACCAGGATTTAGTTTTTCAAACAAGTCTATGTCCTCTATTTTAACAGGGAACTCAATGCCACTGAAGTTGAGTTCGTTTACAAATTTGGTATAGTTAGATACACGATCAGGTTTTGCTTTTACAAAATGAAGTTTAGCAAGCACACACCACATAAAACATAAATTATCATTGTTTTGAATATTGACTACAGCCTTTTTGTTTGCAACCTCAGTTGGAAGTGGTATCCATGATTTACCTAGTATAGGATGATATCTTGACTGCTTCAGTTGTAGTTCATGTACAAGGCCTTCATGCCAGCCAGACCCTTGCATTTCTGCTCTGTCAATTGCTTCATGGAAGTCTGGTAACAATCTTTCTCTAAACACTTTCTCTAGTTCTCTTCTCGAATTAACTGTGTGCTGCCTTGTCGAGATATACGTTACAATAACTTCACCAACATCTCTGACAAATTCTATTTTTGCAACAATCTGAATCTTTACACTATCAGAAAGAAGGTTATTTTGTATAACTAAAAAAGATCTTTCTATTGATTCATAGACATTGTAAATATTAGATATAGGTAAGTCAGTTGTGTGAAACACGTTTCTTAATCTTTGACGGTTGTCCATCTTTTTTATTTGTCCGACAAAAAAATAAATAGAAAATTATATAGTGTAAAATGGCACTTTATTGACTGTAATCCCAACAAATCATCCACTTTCCTGGTATGTGTCTTAAGGTCTTGTGCTCATGCTGCAGGTGTAATATCACTTTATTGACAGTAACAAATTCAATATAATCATGTTGTTTACTTATTTGGTAAAATATGTGTAAACACATACTCTCAAACCAGTCACAGTTAGCATCATAAACTATAAAATCTTGTGTCTTAAGATCAACAGTCTTGTAATTATAGCGTGGTGGTCTATTAGAATATATAAAAGTTACATTATATACCATGTATATTTTTGTTGGTGTTGAGAGTTTTATCAAAGGGTGTTTAACTTGTTTTTTTAAGTCATTAAAACGCACAACACCTCTGAAGCTCTGTGTGATATCAAATGCTTGCCCGCTTTGTCTGTCCATCATTTTTATGGACAAAACAAAAGGCTAAATTAACCCATACCCAGTGGGCTGATCTGTCTTTAAGATAAGCTTTAGATGCTTAGTTGATTTCAGTTTGTTTTTCACTATGTCTCGTTCGTGTTTGTTGGGAATGACATCGTTTTCTCTGAGACAGTCTTCGAAGCTGTCACGATCCTTACAGTAAAACAAACAGATAAACTTTAACTGTTCTCGAAAATCTTTTAGTACAGCATTATATTTCTGAGTGAGAATCCAAACACTGATGTTTGCGTGTCTACCACTGAAGGCAAGTTCTGCTAAAGTATTTCTCTTTTTGACAATGTCTTTCTCTGCAGAGCAATCATCGACAATAAATAAAGTTGACTGTCCTTCAAATTGTTTGAAAAAATACAGCAGGTAGTCATTCAGTTTTTTCTCAGGGTCGACTAAATAGATATTACTGTCAGTCCAAAGAAAAAAACGGTTGTGATAAGCTTTGTTGTGTTTTATTGTTGGACAAAATATTACAATGTTTTCAAAATGGTGTATGTATCTTGTTTGTAAGAGGTTAAGTACAAATTCAGTTTTACCACACCCTGTGGCACCACAAAACAATCCACAGTGTGGATCGAGTGTCATTAAGTTCATTTTAATACACAATATAATTTTAATATATGTGCCCACTCAGTCTGCTTTCTGCAATATTGAGTTGTGCGTCATATATCAGGTACAAATATATGTTTATGGCTGCAGCAGTTTCAACCTTCTTTTGTATCTGAATTGTTATTCCATCACTACCATTCTCGACAGTTCGTCCTGACCCATGAAGATAGTCATCATCTGTACTACGCAGGTCTAACCACAGTGCATACTTGTTTGTCAGGTATTGACCAATCCTAACGTCATACAGATGTAGATCTTTGCACGCAATGTTTGCTGGTTTATCTCTAATCCTTCCACCCGCAAAATACTTTGTGATCTCATCGTAGTGTTGATAAGGCAGCATTCCAGACGCGTACACTTGATTAGGACGGCCTTCGATTGTGCAGGACAAATGTGTAATCTTAGGACTGTAGAATTTTTCTGAATCCCGTTTGTATGGACTCACAGGTTCAACAAACAACATAAGAATACCTTTCAATGACCTGGCAGGTGTGTTCAAGTTTATGTTCCACATTGGGTCGCTCTTGTCTTTTTGCATTAAACTGTGTCTAATCACCCTGTCATAATAAATTGGAAGTCTTGACTGGTACTGATTTTGAATGAGTCTGGCTAGTTCAGTATGTGTGACAATTTCGTATTCCAAGGAAATGTTAGAGATCTTGTATGTTGCATCTGTGGCAGATGATTTTATAACTTTGGAGTAGTCATTGAAAGTTAGTTCAAAACTCAGACGGTCATTCAGTGCTCCTTGATAATAAGGCAGATGAGCTGTTAGGATTTCAAACTCAAGTGGAATGTAGAATCTGGATCCATATGTTTCAGCCATTATAACATCCATGGCTGTATTAGTTACTTTATCTCCGGCGTCGATTCGAAGTTTACCAACATTATCAGACTGTATGCCTTGGTAAATACGATCTTCTCGTTCTTCTCTTGTTAGCCAAAGGTCTTTGTAACAGTAGAATACATCTGAGTCATCAAGACTAAACACTTCCTGTCCTTCAAGTTTTACTTTAATAGTTCTAACAATTGCTCTGCCAAGATTGTCAACTAGTGTTCTGTTTATGTCTGCATCTGATGATAGTTCAATATTAAAAGCAAGGCGTGCAGTGCCAGGAACAATAACGTCACTGGGACCTAGGTTTGGAAACTTGACTGTAAGTGTTTGGTTCTGGTCTATGGTACTTGGATTGTTCGTGATGACGATTGATTGTCGAATGGCCTTAACACCCAGAGGCTCACGTAGTTTTCTGTGTGGGTCTAACTTTGATCCGTAAGACTGTGTCATTTTTATTAGGCACAATAAAAAATAATAAATTAATAAAACAATGGCAGCAGGAGGATTTAATCATGAAGATTTTTAAATGGATGACATGAATGACTATGATACTGGTGCAACAGATATGACTGGAATGGTAACTAGTTCTAGTATGTATCACGAACTTTTACAAAGTAAAGTTAACTCGTTTTATGATAGTGTTGGTGAGCGTCCATATCAAATAGATCCTAATCAGTTTGAATATGAAAAAGGACATTTATATTTAAAAACTGTTGACAAAGGTAAAATACTATTGACTAACAAAAAAGACCCTAGTAGGTTTAGAGCTTTAGGTACAATCAAAGGTGAAGGTGGTGTTAGTGCCTTGCGCCAACTTGGTGTTGGTGATAAAAAGTTACCACCTCTAGTTGTTAGTGCTCTTCATGATGCGCAAACAAAGTTGCCAACAGAGCAACAGATTGAAATGGCACCAGTAACAAGCCTACCAGAAATAGCAAACACAGTGATACAAGAAACCTCATTTACTGACGAAGTAATGAAAACAATAGATGACTCACCTTTGTCAATGAGAGAGATTATAGCGTTAGATAAAACACTGCAGACAACAAGAGGTGAGATGGTAAATAATGTTGCCAAACTGGGAGAGCTTGATAAACACATAGAACGTGAAAAAGAAAAACTGGCTACCGCAGACAATGGGAATTATGACATAGAAATGAAAGAAAGAATACAAAAAAGATTAAATGATTTGTATACAGAAAGATCAGCTCGGTTAGAAGTAATTGGTATTGGAAAAGAAAAACTGAAAACACAGGTCAACAGGATTAGAGAAACTATTCAGAAAATACTTAATGAAGACACTACTCTGGCTGAGAGACTTAAAACACTTTTCAGAGAACAGGGCATCACAATTGCCAGTTTAATTACAGCTCTGGGGTTTATTATTAGTACTATTGTGTTGGCTGTAACGGGAGGTAGTAGTAGTCCAGCACCTCCAGCTCCTCCAACTCCATCAGACCCAAAAGATTTACAGACGTGGGTAAAAAAACAGTTGTCTCACATATCAGACTTGCTTAAAAAATTAGCTGTAAAAGCAGCAGATGCTTTACCAGGTATTATAGGTAGTGTTGTCAGTTGGCTTATTAGTACTACAGCAAAGGTAGTAGGGTTTATGGCAGAGCATGTATGGATATTTTTGGTAACAGTAGGAGGGTTAATTATAGGATACTTAATGAAACAGGTAAAGAAGTAATATTCCTAATCCAGTAAGGCCTATTACCAATGCAGTTCTCTCTGACTCATGTGTGTTTTCTTGGCCTGTTACTGACTGTACTGGTGCCGGTTCAGGTGTCTGTGCCGATGCTTGGGCTGTTATTGACATTACTGGTTTTACTATCTGTTCAGGTGGTGGTGTTGATATTTGTGTTACTGATGTTACTGGTGGTGTTACTGGTTGTATGTGAGAGGTTGTTGGACTCAAGTTTATAGATTGATTAAGTCCTAATTTCTGATTAATCCCTGCAACAACTATTTCATTATTATAATTTGTTATTACTCCAATTTGTAGTTGAAGATCAGAAGGCAACATGTATAACCCAATACCAACTACAAAGTCAACTTTTGATCTAGCATATCTGAGAACGTCTTGGTAGCGTTGTATGCTAGATGGTAAATCTACAACTGAATTAATTGAGTCTTCCATGTTTGCAAGAAACTGTTTTTGTGCTTCAAACTTTCCACTCCCATTTAAAATATTTGACTTTGTTTGAGCTTGTGCTCCTAGTATACACCAGACATATGTTCTGATAGACTCATTGATGCGTTCGACTCCTGCTTGAGTAAACCCGTCAGATTTATCTAAGACAAATGTGGTCCATGCGTTTGACTGTTTCTGTTCTATTGATCCTAACCAGACTTGTGATTTTGATGAGAATGAAGTGTAACCAGGGTAATAATCTTGAGGGTATTGTCTGTGACTCAAAGCGTAATACAATGTACCCATGCCTTTGTGATCATCAAGTTTTTGTGTAAAGTCATACTTGGTACTGATGTTAAATTCATTACAGATCCGTTCAAATGCTTTCAAATCCATTGGATTGTTAAACTGGTTAAAACTAGATTCAGTTGGTAAAGGGGTATGCAGTTCTGACAGTATTCTTCTAAGCTGGTAATACATGTGGAAACGATACACAGACCTAATCAGTTTGTTTGAGTGATTCAAATGGTCTGTAAATGAAACACCACAGCCTGTAGTAGAACACAGTATAGCAAAGTTAAGTTGGTTTTGAAACATCTGTAGTGGACTTGAAGACCACTTTCTTGCTGTAGCATCGTCTGTTATTGGAGGGTTTAGGTAATGATCAAAAGGGTTGGGTACTTTGACTTGGAATAGATCTTGTTCGCTTACAGCTATGTCGAGTTGATTTAACTGAATTATTTTCTGTTCATAAGTAGGTGCAACATTATATTTGGCATTCACATTGAATTGAAATGCGTTTGTAGTGATAATGGTTGGTGATTTAAATTCCATTGTTCTTTTTTATGTGATAATAAAAAATGTTTATAACCTTAACAAATATTGACACAAGCAAACCAATGTGGTTAACTAATGGGATTGATAATCGTGATGGTAGCAAGGCTGTAGCTATCCATGAAATGTTCTACACAGTAAAGTGGTTTAATGTAACGGATGATGAAAATTATTCTGTAAGTGGAACTCTTGATGGTATTGAGAAGGGTGATACTTTACGAGCCGGATATTATGACTTTTGTACTTTAGCTGAATGGCTTCAAAATGAATTTAAAATTAAAGCAACTTTAAACCCAGCTAATTTACTTGTTTCAGTTGATTTTCCGAAAAGTGGTCAGTTTTCTTTATCAATTAGTCTTTTATTATTACTTGGATTTTTTAAAACAATAACACATCCAGATGAAGATTGGTCACAATCAGTTGGTAGTCTACTATCACCAAAAAAACCAAGAATAACTGGCAGATATCCTGTTCATTTGTCAGTACACACAGTGCTAAATGTTCATTTGAAAGAACTGAACACTACTGAAAATGTACACAATGGAAAGCCTTCAACTTTGTTAAGATGCTTGCCGACTGGAACTGCCCCATATTGTGAAAATGTGGTTGCTAGATTTCCTAATTCTCAGTTTAAAAAATTAGGTTCTAGTTTCTTTGAATCATTGTGCTTATCTGTAACTAATCAGAATGGTAAACCAGTTGTAATGCATGATTTTTATGTTGTTTTGGAAATTAAATAATTTTATTTTTGTTTATAAAAATGAGTGGTCTTGGTCCAAAGCTGAGAATCATACCAGTTGCGTGTCCAGTAACAGAGTTGAAAGATTTGGCAGACGTACAGGATTTTGAGAAGGAAGGGGAAATTGGAGAAATATATGGTTTTGAACTTGATTCCTATGGCATGTACAAGAGGAAAGTAATTGTTGACATGAAAGATGGTGAAAAACAGATTCCTAAACTTGGTCAGCTTCGTGATGTTACTGTACCTACTCCACCTGTAAATAATGCGCCTTACAACTTAATACATGTAGGTAGTAAGTGGGTTGTTTCACCTGTACCGGCACCACCACCCACAATTGACTGGGACATAAAGATTGAATTTATTAGTCCTTATGTATACACTGATGATGAAGGCGCCTTAGTGTTTAGGAAGGTTGTTAATTCTGGGCCGCTTATTGTAAGCCTTGTTCCAAGTTTTGCCCTAGACAACAATAGCAGAGAAAAACTGAAAGTTGAAAATTATGAGAAACGGAGATATCTTCTTACAACTAGAAAGGGTAGATCAGATACTTCTGTTGTGTTTATAACAGCAAGCTTAGTCGTGGCTAGAGAAGCGACAATAGTATTTGAAATTATCATGAAATCTGTTGCTACTGCAAAAGAGGCTCAAATTGCACAAGGAATTAAACTTACATGGAATGAAGCAGTAACAGAATCATCAAAGGTCTTTATTGCTATTACAAAAAATAATGATGTTATTAACGTTTCAAGCAGTCTTCCCGCTGTCAAGGTGGTGGTCGACAAAACAACTTTTGTTCGTCTAACTTACATAAACCTTGAACACATTGATCTTGTTGCATTTTATTATGCTAGTAAATTGTATACTTTTGAAGAGTTGCAAAATGTAATTGCTGATTAAAAAAATATTTGTCATAAAAAATGGTGAACTTGTATCCACAAATACCACCTGAGCAGCTTGAGCGTGATAAAACATTAAAGGCAGATTCATTTCGTTTAATGAATATTACAGAAGCGTTGAAGTATTTGGAAGAAGAACAAGCAAAATACTCGAGGTGTAAACGCCGTTACAATACGGTTTTCAATTCTGTACACAACACATCAATGGCCATGGGGGTGGTTTCGGCCGGATTATCTGTAGGAGGTATAACTCTTTTTGCAACGGGGGTGGGAAGTGTTATAGGAATTGCTGTTGAAGGTATTGGTCTTGTCACAAGTCTAGCATGCTTTGGTATGGAAACCCTTAACAAAAAATTTTATATGAAGTTGCAGAAGCATGAAGCATTAAGTACGCTTGCAGCAGCTAAGCTGACGAGTATGAAACTTATTATTAGTAAGGCTTTGGAAAATAATGAAATTGATGACGAAGAATTTAAGCGAGTCCAGGATGATTTGGCTAACTATAAACAACAGAAGTCTGAAATACAGAATAAGATGCGTAGTCAACCCGCGAATGTTGAAGAGCTAAAGCAATCTTTTTTAGAGGAAGGAAAGAAAATAGGCATAGAAGAAACTATGAAAAAAGTTTACGAACTGTTAGGCAAGTAAAGATCAGTTTTGGTAATCATTCATTAATTCTGAAATACTCTTCACAAAGAGATGTCATGCCTTTTATGCCTGCTCATTTGACGCCATCTGCACCACCGCCAGAGTACTACTGAGAAAAAAAAAGTTTTTTTATTGTCCTTGTATCTTGATAAAACTGATCGAGTAAGTTGTGACTTAAGTCAAGTTGTTGTAAGAACTTAGGGTAAGTAATTAATAAGTTCTTATGGCAACTCACTTAAAGGTTACCTATGTAGGTTCCTAGAAGTTAGTTGCAACTTGTTAATAAGTATTAAGTTTCGATTGACATCACTTGATAGAGATAAAGAGATAGATAAATGGGGGATCCCAAAATAATAAATTCAATAGAGTCGCATCCGTCATGCTCATCATTTTTTAAAAATTAAAGGGTTGATTCGGAAATAACGAAAGTGTAATGGGATAACTGAATTTTGTTATTAAAAATAGCGTAAATTAGCGACGGATGCGGCTTTATTGAATGTATTGGTTTGGGATCCCCCATTTATCTATCTCTACAGTGGCCATCTGTGTTTGGTTTTGACATTAACATCGGCTCATTCTCCCTGATTCTGGCCTTCACTCAGGATGTGTGTGATGTAATGTGACGCTGCTTCCCAGCCCTTAGCACTCGCTCTCGTCACGCTTGAGAGCGCCGGCTGGTAATCGACGCAATCTGAGTAAACAAGATGGCCAGGTTGGCGCTCGCTACGAGACAGCATCACCGCAGCGTGGAACTGACCAGCTGCTACAGAATGCAGGCCCCTCCCGTCTAATTGACTATCCCACCATCTTCCCTCCAGCACCACACCCTCCCCTCAGTCCACCTTCCTTTCACCATGGGCCCTGTCACCCGAGCTGCACAAACGAAGTATGCCATCGACGCGACAAAGGAGCGCATTCGCCACACCCTGGACCCTATCCAAAAGTCGTTCCAGAGTGCAAGCTGCCGTTGTGGAGATAATTATGTTCTCTACACACGGTACATCACCGAATGCCCGACTGCAATCAACACCGACTGGTTTGATTATGAGCAAACAAACAACCAGTCCGCCGTCATTTCAGTCCCCACTCCAATGGTTGGCCCCTCTCCTCACAATATTTTCATCCGCCCTGAGATGGCCTTAGTCGCCTGCTCGGCGTTAAACCCCAATAACCAACCCAATCTCTTCAAGCCATTTTTTCAGTTGTACCTTGAGTCACGCAAGCTAATCACCATTACCCTCTACCATAAAACAGGTTTCGTGCTTGTACAGGGGATCGCTTGCCGGCAGTGGGTGGAGGAAGAGATTAACAAATGAGAAGAATAGTCGGCATTATATCTGGTGAAGAAATTGCTTCATTCATTGAACCCGCCTTTACCTCCCAGTCATCTCTCCTACCTATTCTCCCCCCATCTCAAGATGTACCCCATCCAGCTGAAAACCCTGAGGCCTACAACATCTGTAAGTCTAAACAAACTGGCCCCTCCTACAGGCCTCCCCTCCATGGCGGTCCATCCAATGGCCAGCGCCTGACTGAAGAGGCCCCCTCGACTGACGTCCCCGGGTGAGGACAGACGGGCCGCACAGTGGCCACTAATCCGATCGTCCTCTCCCCGGGTCATAGTACGCTGGTGAGGACAAGCGGATTACACAACGTCATCAGCAACCCGGGCCGGCCTCCACCGCTCGTGAGCCAGGCCGCTGATAAGTGTGAGTCTTTTGCGGCCAACTGCAGTGGCCTGGAGGCTTCTCACAGGTCTCGGGCACACACCAAGACCCCTCTGTGTCAGGAACAGAAGCATAGTCGGCCGAACCTGCTGTCCGCTGCTACGGAGTACCCTCCCTTACGATAGACTCCAGTGGACTCAATTAATAAAAATTTAATGTCGGGAGCAGTTTTCCTAGATCTTAAAAAAGCTTTTGATCTTGTGGACCATGAGATTCTCTTACATAAGCTTACAATATACCACATGGACGAAACTACAATAACTTTTCTCAGATCCTATTTGGAAGACCGAAAGCAAAAAGTATACGTCCATGGTCAGTACTCTAGGCAAGGCCATGTTAAATTTGGAGTTCCTCAAGGATCAATTCTAGGACCCCTCCTATTTTTGCTTTTCATAAATGACCTTCCTTTACATATTTCCGACCCTAACGTTAATTGTAATCTCTTTGCGGACGACACAAGCCTTCACGTTCCTGGTAAGAACAGTCATGATATTAGTCGTCGTTTACAATCCAGTCTTGACGAAGTTTCTGATTGGTGCTGTAAAAACCACATGGTACTACATCCTGATAAGACGAAGAGCATGTTAATCACCTCACGACAAAAACATCAACTTCACCCCCCTTCACTAACGCTCAGTCTTAATTGCCAACCTATTGAACAAGTTCATGAACGCAACTTCCTTGGAATATGTATAGATGAGCAACTAAGTTGGGAGAAACATGTGACTAATATATGTAAGAAAATATCAAAAAATATTTTTCTTTATCACAATTGAGAAGTGTGAGTGACATAAATACACGAAAAATGTTTTTTCATGCACACATTAAATCTCATGTTGATTACATCTCCACTGTTTGGGATGGTAGCGGTGTTGTGCATATCAAAAAACTAAATTCACTATACAAAAGAGCCATTAAACATGTAGATATAAGACCCATTCCTAACGCTGTAAAACTGCAAAATCTCAAACTTCTTGGCCTTCGTCAACAACTCGTTTACAACAAGTGCATACTTATGTTTAAAATTCTCCACAAGAAAGCTCCACAGTATCTAACAGCTAAATTTACTCCACGACAGTGTGAAAGGTCCTCGAGGAACAGTACTCTTCGATTACCACTACCTCGCATTGACTTATTCAAGTCAAGCCTAGCCTTTTCGGGACCACTTTTATGGAAGTCACTTCCTCAACATTTAAAAACACTAACCCACCTTTCCTCCTTTAAAACAAAACTACACATATACCTGATGGAAACTGCTTAGATATATTATTTTTATCCTGTCATTCTGATGAAAGGTTATGTAAATGTATATATGTTAGTGCGTGCATTTACACGGCTGTAAAGGTGTGTGTATGTATGTTTGATTCTTGGTACTTTGTGCTTGTTTTTGCTGTGCTATGATTTTTCTCCTATGCAATTTGTGCTGAGGAGTGTTACTTCCTTTTTTGTATTTGTTTATTGCTACCTTAGTAGTATCATTTTCTGTACTGCGTGTGTCTGTACTTATTTAGTTATGTTTTTGTTTGCGTTAAATATTTTTTTGTTTGTCTTCATTATATTTCATGTTGTAGAACGTTAGAAACGGCAAGTTTGAAAAATGACGTATTTGTATCTGTCAAAACTTCTACCGTTATGTAATAAAGTTTCATCATCATACTATAACAGCGAGCCATCTTTCAGCGCCTAATACCAGAGGATGGGAGAAGAGGGGATTAGCCCTTACTACCTCCCCTCTTGATTCACTTCACGTTCAGGCGCTAAATGTTAGCATTGCGCAAGCCATATTGCAATTCTACGCACAGCAGTAACCCCACCCCCTTTACCCTCCACCTCGCCGCACGCCCTCCCTCCCCCTTCTCCCCCCCCCCCTCCTGGTGTAATTAGGGAAGTTAGGTGTTGTAGCGCAGACTGCATTATTGTATTTGTTCACGTTGTAGGACACTGCAAACTGAACGTGGACACTCGTGTGTACTCAGTGCCAAGTGTTCAAATATACTAATGGTCCAAAAGTAAGGGCCACCCCACTTATTTGTGTCATTGTTTATCGTCGCAAGTACGCTAATAAAATACAATGTTCTTTCAATCCAAATGGGTTAAAAGTTGACATTAGACAGCCTATTGTACAGGTAAGAATAGACAACAAGTCATCAATTTCCACGAACGTGTCAAATGCACGTGAAACGTCGTCAGTTTTTCCGAAAAGCTGTGCGATATTGGCAAGCAAACCAAAGGCAGGCAGATGTTCCAACTCGGTAAAGTCGTGATGCACGTGCTAAAGGGGTTAGTCGTGAACATTGATCACTTCTGTTTCGCTACAAATACCGGTACAGTAGGGGCATCATTTTCACTTTCCTAACTATGCCACCATGACGAAGCCAAACACCAGTAGATCAAGGCCGGGCGCTAGCATGGCTGCAGGATGGACTTTCCGGACGAGAAGTTGGGAGACGTCTTGGGGTGTCCCATTCAGTGATCCAGAGGCTGCTGGCACGATTAAAAAAATACTGGAAGGGCAGAACGACGACCCTGCTCAGGACGCCCGCGCTGCACCAGCACAAGGGAGGACAGATACCTCTGTCTGGCGGCTCTGCGCGACCGAACTGTCACGTCAACCACTCTGCGACGTCTACTGATGCAAGCTGCAAACGTTAACGTCAGCAGGAGCACAGTCTGCCGACGTCTGCGCGAAATTGGCTTGGCTTCATGCAAAGCAGCGGTGAGAATACCTCTCAGTCCAGCTCATCGAAGAGCCCGGGGTGCCTGGTGTCGACAACATGTAAGGTGGAACAGACTCCAGTGGACTCAGGTCCTGTTTACTGATGAGTCACGGTTCACCGTTTCCTTCAACTACGGCAGGGTGAGGGTCTGGAGACGCCAGGGCGAGCGATTCACGGATGGATGCGTCCAAAAGGTGGATCGTTTCGGAGGAGGCTCAGTCATGGTCTGGGCAGGCTTCAGCAGGGAAGGCAAGACCCCCCTCCACGTCATCCGAGACACTCTGAATGGACTGCGCTATCGGGATGAGATTGTGCAGCCCCTCATCCGGCCAGCTCTCCAAGCCATAGACGACAATGCTGTTCTGCAGGACGACAACGCTCGACCTCATTGAGCCCGTGTGGTGGATGAGTACCTTGAGCAACGGGGCATCATAAGGATGGAGTGGCCAGCTCGTTCACCTGATCTGGCTCCCATCGAGCACCTATGGGATGTGCTGGGGCATTGTTTAGTCAGAAACCACCCCCGCTCCCACTCCACCTCAAGGTGTCCCCCAGCTGACTCAGTTCCTGCATCAAAAGTGGGAAGCGATCCTACAACATGTTCTCCGAACCCTAGTGAACTCCATGCGTCAACGCTGCATTGAATGTTTGGTTGCAAACGGTGGGTACACACGCTACTGACTGGACCAGTCTTGTGTGACTTTTCAAATGAGGGGTGGGTGAACATTCTAACGTACTGCTTTTGTTACAATTGCTTGATTTACTCAAACTTAAATGAAATTGTTACTGAATAAATTACCAAAGTACTGACTCCAAGTATTGTTACATTATTTGTGTGATGTTGTCGGTGCGTCTGCGACAAAAACTGTCCCTTACGTTTTGACCATTAGTATATATTGGAGCTAATCTGATTGAGTGCATTTTTTGGCTGTGGGCGACGCCTTTGTTAAAAGTAAATAATAATTGCACTACAAAATTGCATAGGTGTTGCCTTTTCAAAATTAGTCTGTCTTCTTCCAATGCAACACCTCATAAAGCTTTAGGGATGCAATCCGCGCTGTACTGGCGATGCTACCAGTAAATTCTGGAGGCGGCGGCACATGCGTTGTGTTTGCAATTTCAGGTTACGCCGTATGCCTACTTGAAAAGCCCACCCTTGGGGCAAAACCGGTAGTAGGCGGCAAAACCTTAAAATCTACTCAGCATGTCCAATATCTGTTTGGGAATATTTTCTAGCATCCCCCCTCGGGGGGAGGTCTGGATATTATCCAGCGATGGCGGGGCGCCTGGGGGTAGTCCCTACTACTTTATGGAGTAGGTGTTCAGTGGAAGGCTCAAAATGATAGAAAGCTCAAAATGATAGGTCTGTCATTCCTTCTCTCCCACTACCCTCTCTTTTCTAGAACTAGTAAGCGATGCAGTCACAAAAACGACAGCTGATGTCGTGATGACACAACGCAAGCTTACCAGCCTGGAATTCCACGGCATTAGCACAGCATTCTCAGAATTGAATGAAAAATTACGTCCCTTGGAGCTAATCTGATTGAGTGCATTTTTTGGGTTTGGGCGACGCCTCTATTAAAAGTATAAAAAAAATAAAACACACACACACACACACACACACACACACACACACACACACACACACACACACACACACACACACACACATATATATATATATATATATATATATATATATATATATATATATATATATATATTCATTACTTATAACAAAGGCGTCGCCCAAGCCAAAAAATGCACTCAATCAGAGTAGCTCCAAGGGACATAATTTTTCAATAAATTCTGAGAATGCTGTGCTAATGCCATGGAAATCCAGGCTGGTAAGCTTGCATTGTGTCATCAGGACATCAGCTGTCCTTTTGTGACTGCATCGCTTATTAGATCTTTTGAGCCTTCCACTGAACACCTACTACATAAGGTAATAGGGACTACCCCCAGGCGCCCCGCAACCCGCTGGAGAATATCCAGTCCTCCCCCCCCGAGAGGGGAGGCTAGTGCATGAATATTCCCAAACAGATCTTGGACCTGCTGGATAGATTTAAGATTTTGCCGCCTACGACCGGTTTCGACCCAAGGTGGGTCTCATCAGGTAGGCATACGGCGTAACCTGAAATTGCAAACACAACGCATATACTAGAAGCCGCCTCCAGAATTTGACTGGTAGCAACCACTAGGCCAGCGTGGATTGCATCCCTAAAGCTTTATGGGGTGTTGCAGTGGAAGAAATTGCCTAGGTGTTGCCTTTTCAAAATTAGTCAGTCTTCTTCCACTGCAACACCCCATAAAGCTTTAGGGATGCAATCCACGCTGGCCTAGTGGTTGCTACCAGTCAAATTCTGGAGGCGGCTTCTAGTATATGCGTTGTGTTTGCAATTTCAGGTTACGCCGTATGCCTACCTGATGAGACCCACCTTGGGTCGAAACCGGTCGTAGGCGGCAAAATCTTAAATCTATCCAGCAGGTCCAAGATCTGTTTGGGAATATTCATGCACTAGCCTCCCCTCTCGGGGGGGAGGACTGGATATTCTCCAGCGGGTTGCGGGGCGCCTGGGGGTAGTCCCTATTACCTTATGTAGTAGGTGTTCAGTGGAAGGCTCAAAAGATCTAATAAGCGATGCAGTCACAAAAGGACAGCTGATGTCCTGATGACACAATGCAAGCTTACCAGCCTGGATTTCCATGGCATTAGCACAGCATTCTCAGAATTTATTGAAAAAGTATGTCCCTTGGAGCTACTCTGATTGAGTGCATTTTTTGGCTTGGGCGACGCCTTTGTTATAAGTAATGAATAATTGTACCACAAAATTGCCTAGGTGTTGCCTTTTCAAAATTAGTCAGTCTTCTTCCACTGCAACACCCCATAAAGCTTTAGGGATGCAATCCACGCTGGCCTAGTGGTTGCTACCAGTCAAATTCTGGAGGCGGCTTCTAGTATATGCGTTGTGTTTGCAATTTCAGGTTACGCCGTATGCCTACCTGATGAGACCCACCTTGGGTCGAAACCGGTCGTAGGCGGCAAAATCTTAAATCTATCCAGCAGGTCCAAGATCTGTTTGGGAATATTCATGCACTAGCCTCCCCTCTCGGGGGGGGAGGACTGGATATTCTCCAGCGGGTTGCGGGGCGCCTGGGGGTAGTCCCTATTACCTTATGTAGTAGGTGTTCAGTGGAAGGCTCAAAAGATCTAATAAGCGATGCAGTCACAAAAGGACAGCTGATGTCCTGATGACACAATGCAAGCTTACCAGCCTGGATTTCCATGGCATTAGCACAGCATTCTCAGAATTTATTGAAAAATTATATATATATATATATATATATATATATATATATATATATATATATATATATATATATATATATATATATATATATATATATATATTATATATATATATATATATATATATATATATATATATATATATATATATATATATATATGTATGTGTGTGTGTGTGTGTGTGTGTGTATTCCTCCCTACGTCACACGACTAGTCACTTTAGAGCAAACTGTACCATGTGACCGTGATATAAAAACCCCTGTAGCGAAAAATGGCGGACGTTTTATAGTCCTCTCGATGATGCGTTAGAACCTCATTTTCGAGTCTTGATAGCAACTCGTTTCGACAAAATAGCACAAAAAAACGCACTAAAGTAGTCCTATTTGACGTAATACACATCCTCTGCCTTATGTTTTACGGCGTGATGAGCCAACTTAAACAATATTTCACCACTAATTACACAGCGCAAACAGCAAAAGCCTTTGCCAAATCCATCTCATCGCCATGCACCGAGCATTTTTAAAGTTCGGGGAAACCACGGAACAAAAATAGTTTCGGAGTTTTTTTTTGTTTTTTTTAACCAATCAGAGATAGCAATCCTTGCAAACAACACACTGTCGTCATGCCACAATTTCACCAAAGCACAGAGAAACAAATTCAAGAACTAAAACGAAAATACACACCCAGCAACACTATACACAAAGCACCATATTGTCAAAGTTCTCTCTTCACGTCACTCAATATGGCACTATCTGAAGAAAAACATCTCACGAATTTTCGAAGACTATCTGACATCATGTCAACGCTGTAAAATAAAATCTTACCTTAAAATCTATCTCAGGACTAGTCCTGCTGTTAACAACGAGCGTTTTTTGGTATTCCTTTTTCCAGATATCCAAACACACATGACACTTTAGAATATAACAACGACAATCTGCTGCACACTCGAAGCATCCCCTTCAGTCATCTTGAATCTAAGAGGACAAGGCACCATGCTAACTTGCACAAGCTGTCACATCAGTGGTCAAATGCCGATCGCTTCATCAAAAAGTTCTTAATTTTTCTGAATCACACAGCGGTCAAGAAGCACTGTCCCTGTCATACTTTGACGACCTTTTGTAGACATTGCAACTTAAATCATTCTGTACACAAGCCAAGATTAGCTTTTTACTCACGAAACTTGAGCTTCACACGGAATCATGCTACGTCACACTCTGTCTCGTAAAGACTGGGAATCCCCGGCAGAACATGTATATTCAATGGTGTCACCTAGCGGCCGTCTTCATAAACTGGATTCTTTCTAAACAATAAACGGAGGAAGGAAAACAAATACGTTATTGGTCGGTGGGGTTCGCTACACGGACCTTTGTAGGCCTTCGGGAGATCAAAGGAATCATTGTACCCCGAAGGCCTGAAAGGTCCGTGTAGCGAAACCCTCCGACCAATAACTTATTTTATATATATATATATATATATATATATATATATATATATATATATATATATATATATATATATATATATATATATATATATATATATATATATATATATATATATATATATATATATATATATATATTTTTTTTTTTATTTTTTTTTTGGGAGGGGGGCTTTGGGCGACGCCTTTGTTAAAAGTAAAGAATATTAGATATATTCTTTACTTTTAACAAAGGCGTCGCCCAAAGCCCCCAAAATGCACTCAATCAGATTAGCTCCAAGGGATGTAATTTTTCATTCACTTCTGTGCTAATTCCATGGAATTCCAGGCTGGTAAGCTTGCATTGTGTCATCAGGACATCAGCTGTCCTTTTTATGACTGCATCGCTTACTAGTTCTAGAAAGGAGAGGGTAGTGGGAGAGAAGGAATGACAGACCTATTATTTTGAGCCTTCCACTGAACACCTATTACATAAAGTAGTAGGGACTACCCCCAGGCGCTCCGCCATCCGCTGGAGAATATCCATACCTCCCCCAGAGGGGGGATGCTAGAAAATATTCCCAAACAGATATTGGACCTGCTGAGTAGATTTTAATTTTTTGCCGCCTACGACTGGTTTCGACCAAAGGGTGGGCTCTTCAGGAAGGCGTATGGCGTAACCTGAAATTGCAAACACAACGCATGTACTAGAAGCCGCCTCCAGAATTCACCTACTACATAAAGCAGTAGGGACTACCCCCAGGCGTCCGAAATAGCTCAGGCGATTAAACGTCGGAGCAGGAGAGCGAAGGGAATCGCCGGGTCGTGGGTTCGAATCCCGTCCCGGCCCCTGTAGCTGGACTCACAATCCAAGGGAAAAAACGGATTTGTTCAATAGTATGTCCGTTGAAAGGTCCTGGTTAATCAAAGTGGCACAGTTGGAGTGCGCCTGAGTTGATCAGTGTTCAGGGCGTACTCCATAGGCAATAGATTTCCCTGTCCCCCATAACCCGCCCATTAGGGCCGTCCATGATCACCTCGGTGCTGTGGACGTTAAACCCGAAATAACCAACCCCCAGGCGCTCCGCCACCCGCTGGAGAATATCCAGACCTCCCCCCAAGGGGGGATGCTAGAAAATATCCCCAAACAGATATTGGACCTGCTGAGTAGATTTAAGTGTTTGCCGCCTACGACCGGTTTCGCCCCAAAAGGGGGGGGGGGGGGGGCTCTTTCTTCAGGTAGGCATACGGCGTAACCTGAAATTGCAAACACAACGCATGTACTGGTAGCCGCCTCCAGAATTTACTGGTAGCACCACTAGTACAGCGTGGATTGCATCCCTAAAGCTTTATGAGGTGTTACAGTGGAAGAAGAGAGACTATTTTTGAAAAGGCAACACCTAGGCAATTTTGTGGTACAATTATTCTTTACATTTAACAAAGGCGTCGCCCAAAGCCCGAAAATGCACTCAATCAGATTAGCTCCAAGTGATGTAATTTTTCATTCAATTCTGAGATAGGTAGGCATACGGCGTAACCAGTACTAGTGGTGCTACCAGTAAAATCTGGAGGCGGCTTCTAGTACATGCGTTGTGTTCGCAATTTCAGGTTACGTCGTATGCCTACCTGAAGAGCCCACCCTTGGGGCGAAACCGGTCGTAGGCGGCAAAAACTTAAATCTACTCAGCAGGTCCAATATCTGTTTGGGAATATTTTCTATCATCCCCCCTTGGGAGGTCTGGATATTCTTCAGCGGGTGGCGGGGCGCCTGGAATGTTCACACGTCTATTCAAGATTTTTCCCTTAGACGACATGATTTAGAAACCAAAGATGTTGAGTGTATGTGGCTTGAGATGAATGAAAGCGAGTTTCTGTTTGATCTTAACAACGCACCTTTTGATGAAGTATTTAGTAAATCTGACCCTGACAGCACTCTGTTTGGTACAACATCTTTCTTACGATCTTAAATAAACATGCGCCCCTGCGGAGGAGACGCGTCAAACAAGCATCACTCCCGCCGTGGCTTACTCAAGACATCATTCAGGCCATGAGGGTGAGAGATGATGTGAGACAGCAGAAGCGCTTAACTGAATTTAAGCGTGAGCATAATCGCATGAAATCTCTAGTGCGACAGGCTAAAAATCTTTCATTGATCGCTTGATTAAACAAGACAAAGCCATGTCCACGCTCTATCGCGCTATAGCCGTAGTGACTGTAGACAAGTGTAACAAATCTCCTTTAATCCCTTCTGACCTGACTGCCGACATCTTTAACGACCATTTCCTCTCAGCTACCGAGTCTCTTGTCCCTTCAGAAGAAAGTTGTCAGCCCTACTCTTGCCCAGACAGACTAATTGACTTTTGTAGAACGCGAACTGAAGGATCTGATCCTTTCGTGATTCCACGATTGGCAGTGCACGAAGTCGGTAGGACAGTTAGTTCAATGAAAAATAAGAAATCGTCCGGGCCAGATGAAATCAGTCCCCAAATACTTAAAGTATCTATTCCTTATGTTATTGAAACAATAACCTATATTTATAACTTGTGCATTCAAACGAATATTTTCCCAAAGGAACTTTAAAAAACCACGGTTTTATCCCTCCCGAAAACAAGAGATATGACTGATGTCAATAACTATCGCCCCATCTCACTATTGTCCATCCTTAGTAAACCACGTGAACGGCATATCCATAAACATCACGTGAAATATCTAGAAGAGCATACATTAATCCATCTCCTTCAGTCGGGATTCAGACCGAGGCACAGCTGTCACACGACCCTAACACGTCTTACTGATGTGTGGCTATGCTCAATGAACCAGGGCAAATTTACCGTCGCCGTATTCATTGACTTACGGAAAGCTTTTGATCTTGGGGCCATAAACTTCTATTTTCCAAGATAAATGCGTATTTCGGTAGTTCTTTGGCAATAAACACATTTCTTCCTCAAATAACTACAGCCAGAAATCTCTTTGCCGCCATGGTGCAACACCACTTCTCGCCTCCGATCTTAGCAACAGACAGCAGCGCGTCATGGTCAATGGATCATACTCCTCAAGCGGATTAGTGAAACGGGGAGTGCCCTAGGGCTCAGTCCTAGGTCCTCTTCTATTTTGCCTCTTTATAAATGACCTGCCGCTATATTTGACTAGCAACAAAATTTCGTGTGATTTATTCGCTGATGACACAACAATTCACACCCCGGACAAGAGTATCGATTCTTTAAATGGCCGTTTGCAGCAGGGTTTGAGCGAAATTTCCACTTGGTTCACAAATAATGAAATGATTTTAAATCCTTCCAAATCGAAATGCAACCTGTCAGAAGCATCAGCTCAAGCCACTTAACCTCAGCCTGACTATTCATAATGAGACAGATAAAGTGGCAATCGCACATAAATGCTGTATGTAAAACTGTTGCCAGAATTGTTTTTATGCTTTCAAAGTTGAAGTACATTATCGATGTTGATGCGCGCAAGTTATTTTACAATGCACATGTCAAATCTTACATCGATTTTGCGTCCATGATATGGGATGGCAGCGGTAACATACACTTGAAGAGGCTTAACTCCCTGCATCGGAGAGCAGCGAAACATAATTATTCTGCGTGATTCAGCCCTGACAACTGACGAAAAACTTGAAAAACTGAAAGTGCTACCTCTTAGCAAGCATCACATTTTAAACAAGGGTGTGGTTATGAATAAAATCAGGAATGAGATTCACTCAGCATATCTTTGTAAGCTCTTTACCAAGACATGTTCAGGTTATTCTACTTCAAGACGAAACTTTATTACACCTCGCCCCAGGATAGATCTATTTAAAACCAGTGTATCTTTCTCAGGCGCATCTTTCTGGAACTGACAAACTGCCTACATGTATAACACACGCTAGCTCCCTCTCCTCTTTCAAGGAATGCCTCCTCAAGTACTTGATGTCCGCTAATACATAATCTATCACAAGAATCCATACGGAACATGTGCTTATCGTAATCAGTGCATGCTGCCGTATGGGTGCCCATACTAATAATAATCGCCTAATTACATATTTCATGTTTCTGTTATAATCTAAATAATGTTTGCTGTCTTAAGTAAATTTTCACTATGATTCGAATGATTCGCTTGGTATATGGGTTATCATTAGCGCGTCTCTTGTGTGCGTGCGTGCGCGCGCGAGTGTATGTGTTTGCCAGAGTTGCGTGTATTTTTGTTTGTTAATGTATGACCGAATGAATGAATGAATTTTATTAATGTCTCTCCATGTTTAATGTTTTCTAATCTTTCCCTTTGTGCAAGTTGGTACTATTACAATTATTACCCTGTGTTTGTTGTTTGTAGAGTGGCAACGGCAAGTATGAAAAATGGCACATGTGCTAATTACTTCATACGTAGAGAAATAAATAAAGTTTCAAAGTTCAGTGGAAGTGGTGGAAGTGATGGGGTTAAATTTCTAAATCCCCCCCCCCCCCTTTTGTCTTTTTTTTTCAGAATGCTTGTCATAAGCTGTGTGAGTAATTTCTGCTGAAGATTATGGCGGTAGTCTGTTCCGTGGTAGTCGCAGTCGTAGTATGATTAAATCACACCAGACGCACGCAAGGAAGGTTCTTGTAAAGAAACTTCAGTCAGCTGAAATTCGTCACACGTGGCATAAGGCTCACGTAGACCACACTGGGGTAACAGTTCCAACAATTTTTTTTTTAATTGCAGCGATGCGATTTCCGCACAATGCATCCACAAATGCACCAAACACTTATACACTGTCTCCTCTACAATGCATCAACACTTTTGACACACTGCATCTCCCAATGTACACACATACTTCCTAACGCGGCTTGAAAAAGGAGCACCACGACCTGTGTGACCTCATCATCAAAGAACAAGTTCTCAGCGCACGTTTTAAGAACCTGGCCTCCCACATCAGGGAGCAAAAGGACCAGGCCCTAGGAGACTTTGCTCGAAGATACCTGGTCAAAACAACATGAAGTTTTCGTCCAGGAAAGCGGCAGCGTGTGTCTACTCCAGCAGAAGAAACATACGACGTCAGAGATACCCATAAACACATGCCGATGGAGGGCCTGACATATTTCTTTTGTGGAAAGAAGGGACACAAGGCGATACGGTGTCCTTCCAAAAGTGTTCCCCGAGGCGACAATCTCAGAAGGCCCAACCACGACCGCGGGACAGGAGGCAGAAGTGATACCTCGTCTCAACACAGAGCCGCTGCTGTATTGGCCAATGCTGTGACGTCATCTAGTGACTTTGAGTCTGGAGAAAGGCGGGCGGCACCGGAGCAGATCGAGTCTTTTAGAAGAAGTGGACGTATTACAGTTGGCGATGGGGCAACATTCTTACCAGTTTCCAACATCGCGCTGCCTGTGAGTGAAGTGCCCAATATGCCGGTGGTTTCAGGACTGCACATAATCCTCGGATTCTTCTCTTGGCAGGCGGGTGTATAATTCAAGCGCTTTGCTGGTTAGAAGTTCGCTCAGTTTGATGGCTCAAGTCTCTTGATTCCAGTTGTTGCTGCTTGCGAAGCGCCCGAACCGCTCCATTTTATCTGAATTTTCTGCAAAAGGCTGTAGTTTTGGCGCATGGCCTGTTTGCTCTCTGCTGGCTAAGGCTGCTGCTTCAGCTGTCCTGTGGCGCTGTAACTCTAACTTTATCTTCTTGAGATGAATTTCGTGTTGTCGCTGCCTCTCTGCCTCTTCCAGTTGTTTCTCTGCCTCTTTTCGCTGTCTCTCTGCCTTTTCTTGCTGAATTTTGAATTTCTTGATTTCACGCTCTTTGGCTCTTTCTTTTGTCTCCATTCACTTTTCTTCTTTCTCCTTTTCGCTCTCCAGTCTCTTTTCTTCTTTCTCCTTTTCTCTCTCCGGTCTCTTTTCTTCTCTCTCCAGTCTCTCGTTTTCTTCTCTCTCCAATCTCTCTTTTTCTCTCTCCAGTACAAACTCTAGGAGCTTAGCTCCCTCCGGTCCACATTCCTTATCCCCCAATTCTTAGGAATGTCTCCATTTCCGATGTCGCCATCTCTGCGTTTCACTGCTGGCTGTTGTCTCCCTTTCCACTGAGCCAACTAAAGAAGTCCCGTCGGAGATGCCAAAATGTTACGTGGTAGTCGTAGTCGTAGTATGATACAATCACACCAGACGCACGCAAGTAAGGTTCTGGTAAAGAAACGTCACTCAGCTGCAACTTGTCACACGTGGCAGAAGGTTGTAGACCACACTGGAGTAACAGTTCCAACAATATTGTATTGCAGCGATGCGAACTCCGCACAATGCACCCACAAATGCACCAACACTGATACACTGTCTCCTCTACAATGCATCAGCACTTTTGACTCACAGCGTCTCTCATACAATGTACACACATACTTCCTAACACGGTCTTTTATACTATTACAGATTTGCAGAACAATCCAGCAAATTCTCCCAACACAACCATCAGAAAGGAAAATGTAACCAAAACTCATTAATATTTATTACGAAAGAACTCTCTAGAAGTTACTACAAATTCCCACTACTATCTAAGCGCCTTTGATACAATGTTACGAAATGTTGCCGACAACTGTGACGTCATATCTGAGGTCACTAGAAAGATCGGAACCATGCTCGAACCTTCCAGTCTAATGTAGGTCAAACTTTACAACACTGTAGCTAAACTACGAGTCACAACAACAACAACAACAACAAACGCTCGCAATTCTCCGTGCAAAAGAAAAGGTACATAATTCTAATCCCAAATAACTCAAATGAATATCGGATCTTTCCTATGATTAACACACACACGCTCTCAAAGAAAAACACAACCCCAAACGTAACACAGTCATTGACTGGTTACACAAGCAATGATAAAGATGTAGGATATTTTGCAACTTGTATGGATCTTTGACGCCACACAATGACGCTACGGAATGACGTCACACAATGGAAGAATCTGTCCGCCAACCAAGTGACAAGGCGTGCAGCGAGCTGTTCCTATACATTGCAGACCTTCGCTCGCCTTGCTACATAGTCAGCAGATAGCCATGACGTGCTCATTTAACCATTACATCCTGAAGCTGACTTTAAAAAGAATTGCTCTTGTCCTATAAAGGCTACAGTACAGATTAAAAGATAGATCAATCATTTGTTGGGCCTCAGGCGCCAAGCTATTCCTGCACCGCCGTTAAACTATCAAATCCGAGCTTATGAGGATATATATGGGGAGCTGAGTTCCTCGGTGGTCCGTAAGGTCCCGAGTTCGAATCCAGCTGGTGTCAAAATTTGTTCAGGCCCTATTCGGTGCCCCGTCTTTGAAATCACCTTCGTGGTGGCCAAAAGCCGTTAAGCCCTAAATGTTTAACGTTTTCATGAGTATCTATTCCTGTTGGAGATGTCTGGAGTGCTGTAGCTGCTTATACATATCCGCCGTGACTTCGCTCCCGTTCATTGGTGGGAGTAGTTCGTTGCAAACAAACCCTCACTAACATCCAGTTGGTAAACAGCCAACCTAATGCGCAAACGGCCATCGGGCCGAGGTCGGCCGCCATTGGCGTGCGCGGGCCAACGATGGCGACGTCCACCAGATGTCACTGTGCATTGGGAACGCACTACGGGGCGCCAGATATCTGTCCGACACCGAAACGACGTTTTACAACTGCTAAATTATTCAAAGGCAATTCCACTAAAAATACGTTCGCAATAAACATTATCAGCATATTCGTTGTTCTCGGTTGTGACTGATTGCAATGACGAGCAAAAAGAAATGACATTTTTGGAATCATCGGAAACACTTTAGTCGCATTTCGTTGCTCGTCATTATACTATAGTGTTTTACTAACGCTTTGTGATATTTGATATGTGGTAAATTATAAATAAGTGCTGGTCTGTAAATTTGAAGCTTAGGCCTTAGACCATAACCTCAAAAATCACACACTAGCACACATGTGTATGTCGTGTCCAAACATCAATAACAGTTTAGAGTTCGGAACACTTCTATAGGACAAATGACAGCCCGTTCAGCGAACGTTCAATGTGATACAATGAAAATCTTGCTTTTCACACAAATGGACTGACTGTCTTTTACCTTCCTATGGCAGACTTCTGATTAACCCTTTGGATGTGGGTAGCAGTTTTGTCGCAATGATGATTTCTACAGGAATCATCACGACTAAAACCGCTACCGACACACAAAGGGTTAACAAAAAGAAACAAGGCCTTAGTTTTAGTCAACAAAACTAGACTGAAAACCATTTCGTCGTGAGGGAAATTTCTAGATGGACAGCAGTTGGACACGCTAAGACCTAAGGTAGATATTTCACAATTTGAACGTTGTCGTCTGGTGAAGACTGCATTACAGTTTAGGACACAATGAGCTAAGGTACCATCCTCACGCTATCATGGCCCATGTTAAGCCCATTGTGGTGTCAGAGCTTAGAGCTTAATATGTGATGTGTGCCGGCGCTATATATATATATATATATATATATATATATATATATATATATATATATATATATATATATATATTATATATATATATATATATATATATATATATATATATATATATATATATATATATATATATATATATATATATATATATATACTTAAAAAGTGAAGAAAGGATCCACAGACACCACGTAGTTTAGAAGGAGTTACACTTTTATTCTATGCACAAATTTTCGCCCTCTCAGCAAGGGCTTCTTCAGGGGAATGCCCAGGTAACTAGGTAACAGAACATAAATTACGTGTGAGAATGTAGTGCGTCAAAATAGATACAGAATGTACACGCATGCACTTTCAAATTCTAAAGTATCATTATACTTAATCATATATAGACTAAGGTACAAAAGCACGTGCACAAGTTCGTGATATTAGTGCGTCATTACTGATGACATGAAACTTTTATGAAATACGAGTATTGACACGCAGTGTGCGGAGGAAGAAATGTCGCAATGAAATATCTATAATAATAACGTCATCATCAACATTGACACCATCATCATTAGTAGAATTTTCAAACGTGCAGTCAAGAAAAATCTAAAAACACACACACAATTATAATGTTCGTATTATGCTTACGATACAGACCGAAATAAAATACACGTGCATAAATTCAAGTACGTCATTCCTGTCAGTCCGGAAGACAGCAATAGCGAATGACTTATGAGCATGTCGTACTAAGTAGAAAATGCATCTAAAATATATAATACATTACTATTTTTACTGTTACGTACATTATCATCGTCATCAATATCGGTAACATACTCAGAACTCACACACAAACAAAACTAACAAAGCCATCAAATGTCATAAAAACTCTCATGCAAATCATGCGGGAGGGGGGAAAAAATGCTTCACATTTGGTAAAATGATAGATATTTAACACAAAAATGCTATATGCAAGAAATGCATCGGTATCGGTAAGGTCAAGGTTGTGGTGGCCATCTTTGTTTTCAATTCATGTATATCTTTAGAACAAACGGACGGTATGACTCAAACTTTACAAGAAGATAGTCTTTGATAAACAAAAGTGTACTTAACAAAACCAAGCCGTTGTAGTCAAGGTAAAGTTCTCGGCGGCAATGTTTCATTTGGTCTCTTCAAGCGAGATATTTCATACAGTTTGATTAATTTATTACAGCATTGATATAGCAATATACTATAATAATGGAAATTGGTTCGGTGAAGGTCAAGGCCGTGGCAATCATATTTGTTTCACATTGTGTATTCTTCTCAGGACCAAGTATTTATGTGTGTGTGTGTGTGTGTGTGTGTGTGTGTGTGTGTGTGTGTGTGTGTGTGTGTGTGTGTATGTATGTGTGTGTGTGTGTGTGTGTGTGTAACCGTTAGCTGGCTTTGACTGAAACAAGAGCTAGCGGCATTACCTGTGACTGAAATGATAGTCCTTGGTAACTTTTAGTGTCACGATAAACAGTTAGGTTATTGCATGCAAGGTCAAGGCTATAGTAGTCATATTTGTTTCCAAAAGAGTTTGACCGGTTTGCTTCAGATTTAGCGTGGTAATAATAGTTATAGGTGTAAAGTGTTTGGTGCAAGAAATGTATCATTGTGATGTAGGGTCACGGTCGTCGTAGCCATTTTGTATTGCACATTCCCTCTTTTAAAATATCGTATATAACATATTTTCTAAAACTGTTGGTTTCTTTGTGTAGCCAGCTCTCACTTCATACACTGTTAGTACGAGCGTTTGTACATTTGTGTGTGCTTTTTTGCCAAGTGGCGACAGCTCTATTTTGGCTGTTGGCAGAAAGAGGTGAGAGAGTGTGTGGGCATAAAGCGCTGCTAGACACAAAGGTATTGGCATAAAATTATTTTTTGTTTCCTTGGTCTTTCTCAAAGAAAACATATGTAATACATATCGCTGTCTTCAATCAAATTTGGATTTAAAACCGACTTAAACCTTCTTTTGAAAATGTAATAAACAAAATGACAATGCAATTTGGTGAAATGATATATATTTAACACAAAAATGTTATATGCAAGAAATGCATCGGTATCATTGCTGTGACACTGACCTTGAAGCAGGAGACGTAATATTTGTTCAAAATAAAATTTGCATTAATGAGTCAATTCATGCACCACCTTAATTAAAACGGTCGAAATGTGAAAAAGAAATCAATAAGAGAATCTACGAGAAACATAAAATGGAGATGACCTTAACATCAATGTCAAGGACTTTATAATATTATTACAAACGTGTTCTTAATCCAGAATATCAATCCGTAGTATTTGTAATAAATCGGTCAAACAGTTTTCAGAAAATTGCTTGAAAATACAGTCAATATTGAACCGCTGCGACCTTGACCTTAAAATAAAAATTCACTGGTATGCTGTACCATGTTCTTTCTTCTACAACTGTAATCACTTAAAGCTCTTCAAAGCAGGTTTTAAGAGCGGTTTAGAGAAAATGTTATTGGATCATATTTAGTTCATATATTTATTAGAAACAGACCGCGACCTTTACATTCACCTTAAACATGCTGCTCTTAAATATCACAGTCCGTCTGGTTAAGAACTATTTACCAACTACAATTGGAATTAATCAAGTATATTAATTCTGGAAATAGTCTGTAAAAAAAACTATTTCGGTTGGTTCTGGACATTAAACAAATTTTTTTTTAAAAACACCAATTGCCATGGAAACTACATTTGAAAAGGCTAAACCGTGCTTTCATTTCCACTGACCGTTGTAACATAAATATCTGAGTTATTTTCATAAATTTGACAATTCAGACCATCCCTTGTTAAGAGTAAGCAGTCATGTCGGATTAAATGCCTGTTACAAGTGTAACATAATTAGCAGTGCTACAGTTGGCAATGATCAGGATCAAACTGTATCGATTGTGCAAACCTCAGCTAGCCTAGAGAACGGTTTGGATCTTTCATGGTCACAATTTCCATATAATTTGACCCTCGAATGTGGTAACACATATACAGATCTTTCTCGAGTTTATATAATAGTTGTCATGGCAAAAGTACGAAGTAAAGACACGGTCTGTACAAATTAAATTGTTCATCTTTTACGCAGCTGTGCTTCTGCCGAGTAATGCAAATATACTGCTATGTTCCCACTCCATACATTTTCCCCTCTTTGACACATGTATTGATATATTGTATAACAAACAAATTAATAATCATGAATTTGCTTGATATACTTTCCTTCCCAAAAACCCTTGCGCGCCAAGAAGACTGGATCGTGATGATACTTGCATTTTCAAAAAATGCTCACATTGCAACATTAACAAGCTCCTTATGTGTAATAGTAATGAAATACTTATTAGTGTGTATGAACGCTGGAAATTTATATCCTACACACACACACACACACACACACACACACACACACACACACACACACACACACACACACACACACACACACACACACACACACACACACACACACACACACACGACCGGAGAAAAGACGCCAGGAAACGTGCGAGTCGCTGGACTGACAAGTGAAATTGACGAGATGTCAGCTGGCGATATCGACAACCTGAGAACAGAACTAAATTAACACACCTCCTGGCATTTTCTACAATTATGCGTGATACAAGTAGAATTTATTCTCTAACTCGCACGGTTATACAATGCACTGATGTCTTCAAAATCAGACAAAATTAACACGCGTATTCGACAGTGCAGTGATATGCAGTCGTCTGCCATTCATGTTTTGTCTGGACATCGCAATCAGCCGCAAAATAAATGACGCGAGGTATGTTTTATGTTGGACTGGGTATATAAATTATATTGAGCAACAGTGTTGTTTGATATAGTGCTGATAAACAGACATATGTGATTACTGACTCGAATCAAAATGTCCTCGACGCGGACATTTTGATTCGGGTCTCGTAATCACATCTGCCTCTTACCTGCATTATATCAAGCAAAATATTGCTCAATATAATATAATCAATGAAGGGGCTGAGTTTGATAAGCACAACTCAAGCAACTTTAAAGTGTATTCCGTAAACAAACAGTAATAACGTATTCTCTGTCAACTGTGAGTAAGTGCCCACCAGTAATTTTGATTTTGTTTCTGTTTCAATGATAGACGACCTGAAATCTTTGGCAAAGATTGTAAAATGGTATTTCTATCACCCTTTAAAAATCGGTATACATAGGATACGTTAACGGTCATTTTTTTATATTGGTTGCCATGGTAACATTAAGCAAAATCGTCGATGCCCCAGGTGCGGAATTCTCTTCAATCGGGATTTTCTACCACAGTGCCGAATTTCAGAGCAATCGGCCCATAATGCATAATTCTGCCATAACCGATTGGACTGAGTCAAAGACAACATTAAAATCGTCAGCCTTAGATTGACCGCAGAAGCACTTGTGCACATGCCAAGTAAGTTTGACGTGGGCCCCAAGAGATTGCGCTCACGAGGCATCCGGAGTCCCGTCCGCGGTACGCACTGGTAGTCTCACTCGATTCGCTGCAGCGACAGTTCAGTCCGCGACCGATGTGCCTGAGGCTGATGTTCCGCCATTGATACCGTAACTCCGTAACCATACTTAGACATGATTTTAAGATTGATAACGCACCTCAATTCTTTACAAAATTCATTATGAACGGTAGTGTGTCCCATATGAATATGAGTGTACCCCATCTTTGTCTTGCCAAGACCTTTTTATTAAAAAGTACCCAACTACTTTGTAAAGACATGTATAAAATAATTCGTGTTTTGACAATAAACCAACAACTTGTTCTACATAATCGTTTTATTCACTTTTTTATTTGTAACCCCTTTCATTGCCTTGACAACACAACCGAATGTCCACACAACCGTATCATAATGTCCAGCGTTGAAACACTTCTTGAGGCTCAGCGCTGTAAATTGTACGCCCGCCGTGAGATGGCCTTAGTCGTTTGCTCGGCGTTAAACCCTAATAACGAAGTTAACCCATTTAGCCCCAACGCCCTACAGCAGGAGATGGATTGACCACGATAATTCAAGGGTAGTGCCAGATAAGCTTGGCGCCTAAAGTCGCCAAGCTCATCTGGCACTAACCTTGAATTATCATGTCGATCTATCTCCTGCAACTGGTACATAGCCGTTAGGTAGCACATTCAAAGCTGGGCAAATGCGGCTGCGGGGTTATAAATGGGTTCAGAGTTTCACGACGAAGAAAACGTACATGTTTCACTTACTTCACTTGTCCCGTGCACCTTGCCAGGACATATTACATTCCTTTTTGGGCCTTGACCTGGTGCACGTGCAGATAAGCGCGCCAGCATGTGAAACAACGTGCGCCGGAAGCGAGACCCCATGACGAAGAACACGAAGAAGTGGGACGAAGAGTTGACGAGTTTAACGATGACGCTCAGGTTGTAAACAAGGTGTAAAGCGTTATGATATTGCCGTGAGAACTCCGGCAGGAGGAAATGCACAACGATGATCACGGCGTCAGGGATACTGCAGATGAGGAAGGCCAAGGACACGACCAGCAGCATCTTGCTGATTTTCTCGTGAGATGCTTGAGAACTGGCACCGGTGTCCTCCCATGTCATCTGGGCACGCATCTTGCTGGCCTGCATTACACGTGCACACACACACACACATCCACACCAACAGTGTAAAGAGCGCATCACACGTAAACATTAACCCGTTCATTGCCGAGAAAAGTTGAACGCCACCCAACTGCAAGAGGCGTAAAACCTCATGAGCCCCCGCATTTGCAAACTGGGTCAAGGTCATTCGCCTTGCAGGCTGAGTGTTCCTGAGCTCTGACTAAGCGTGTGATTTCTCCATGGATGGAATGACTGTACGTTTGTGATTGTTGGCAATCTGTGTCAGGATGTGGATTACTTTTTTTCTGTGGGCATTTTATGTTTCTCCGGCCTTCAGATTCTGGGTACTTTGGATTTTCTTTTCAACAAGGCTGACTGTTTCGAACGATCAATGCTCTCCATTGGATACGTCCGACTTGCTCGTGCGTGCAGTCAACTCGTCACGAGAGCCGCCGTTGGACACGGTTTAGCGCGACAGACGTGTACGGACACAATACAGCCGCGCTGAACTCTTGGCTGTGACACCGGCACGCTTGACTGCTGAACTGACCTCTCACCTCCGTACACTACAGGTTGGTGCATGCTTACCGAGGAAGCGGACACGACGCGGCGGCATTCGTAAACAAACACACAGACGCAACACCATAAAGGTACTGTCTTTCAATGTGCAGTCTGTTCGTCAGAAAGCCTCTGAAATTCATTACTTGATCCTTGACCACGACGCTGATATTGTAATATTGACTGAGACGTGGCTTTATCCCCAGGGAGATGAGGCCTGCATCGCTACTCTGACCCCGGCGGGATACGATTTCCGATAGTTTCCCCGCACATAATCGAGAGGAGGTCGCACCGGTTTCGTCATCAGGTCAGCTCTTTCTTGCAACGTTTCTTTCAGACAACTTGCCTTTACATCGATGGAGGCTGTTGAGCTTAAACTTTCATTGAGTTTGACCTCCATGACCCTTGTGTAGGCGCCGAGTAGGCGCAATAAACTGACTAATTCCATTTTTCTTCGGGAATTCCCGGAGCTGTTGTCCCGATACGTGAACTTGTGTTGCGATTTCTCCATCCTAGGCAACTTTAACTCCCATTTTGATGACAGCACTTACTGCCAGGTGAGCCGTCTGAAGACTATGCTGGGTGATCACAATCTGGCACAGCTTGTTGACGTCCCTACACATAAGCGTGGCCACACACTCGACTGGGCGGTGGTCCGTAGCGAGGGCAGCATGTTGTCCCTTAAAGCTGTGCAGGACTATCCTTGTCTTTCCGACCACAGTGTCGTCGCTGGCACTATTGCAGTTACCAGACCTCGCCCCCGTAAACGACTTGTGACGTCACGGAACATTCGTGCTATTTCGTCTGCTGATTTTCAGTCCGAAGTAAAGAAGATGGCAGCAGCTGCAGAGGTGGGTCAGTCACCTACACTGGAGCCTGAGCAGCTCGTGGACGCTTACAACAACGGGCTTCGACAGCTGCTCGACTGACACGCCCCGTCTGTCACCAGGCTGGTGAGGGACCGACCATCCGCCATGTGGTTATCCGATGACGTCAGAGAAGCTCGCCGCCGACGGAGACGCGCGGAGCGTCATTGGAGACGGATTGGTCTGACTGTCCACAGACAGATCTATGTGAAAGTGAGGGCCGAAATAACAGCGGTCATTCAGTCTGCCATGAGACAGTTCTACAATGACAAGATTGACTCCAGCTCGTCGTCCAAGCAACTCTTCTCAGTCTTCAGTGAGTTGCAGGGCAAGCCCCGTACCATGCCCCTTCCGACGGATGTGCCAAGCCATGTCCTTCCACAACGTTTCTGTGACTTTTTCTCGGATAAGATTAAGCACATCCGCTCTGAAGTAGACTCGTGTTCATAATGGTGTATATAATGGCCCTTTCACTGGCTCGTTTTGAGCCAGTGACTGAGCAGGAGATCCATGAACTTATTATGAAGTCACCATGATGTAGTCAATTTGGTTATGGTGCTCTCCGTTCGGGCTGTGCATCATGGTGCATCATGACTACATCATGGTGAAGAGACGCTTCCAAACCAGTGTGAACATTGCCAAGACAAGAAGTTTTCCAGGAGATGACATTGGAAGCGACCATGACTTAGTGATGATGACCTTCCGACTCCGCCTAAAGAAGGTCAACAAGCAGGGTCCCACCAGAATCAAGTTTGACCTCGATAAGTTGAAAGACCCAGAGGTAGCGGAAGCCTTCCAGGCTAAGATGGGAGGTAAATTCGCACCACTGCTACTTCTAGGTGCAGAAGACACGGACGTGGACACACTGCTCGACACATTTAACACTGCTGTAACCCAAACAGCCAGTGAGATCCTTGGCAAACACCGACAAGCAAAGAAACCTTGGGTTACAGCTGACATCTTTGTTCTATGCGACAAGCGTCGAGAATTAAAGAAAAAGAAATCAGAGGTAGAAGGAGCTCAAAAATACAGGGAAATTAACCAGGATATCAAGAAAGGCATGAAAAAGGCAAAGAATAAGTGGGTTGAAGATCAGTGTAAACACGTAAAAGAAATTTTGAACAAAAATAATAGCAAAAAAGCATACCAGCTGGTGAAAGACCTGACCAGTGTAAAACAAGGACGCTCCTCGATCATTCAAAATAGTGAAGGGAACTGTCTTACGGAAGATCAAGACATACTAAAGAGATGAACAGAGTACTGCTCAGATTTGTACAACCACCGAGCTGCAGGGGACCCAGGCATACTTGTCAACCCACCCGTGACCAACAATGGCAACTATCCCATCCTCCGAGAAGAAGTAGAGGCTGCAGTGAAGTCGCTGAAAAAAGGGAAGGCAGCAGGAGCAGACAACATTCCTGCAGAGCTAGTCCAAGAAGGGGGAGAAGACATGATAAGCGCCTTACTAACAATCTGCAATAACATCTGGCAGTCAGGGGATTGGCCCACACCATGGACCCAATCACTTATAATAACTCTCCCCAAAAATGGCAACTTACATCAATGCCAGAATTATCGCACGATCAGTCTTATATGCCACCCAAGCAAAGTCATGTTAAAGATCCTACTGAACAGGCTGAAGCCACAGGCAGAGCAAATCATAGCTGAGGAACAGGCAGGCTTCAGACCAGGGCGCAGCACAACTGAGCAGATCTTCAACCTGAGAGTTCTATGTGAGAGGTACCTCCAGCACCAGCAAGATCTCTATCATGTCTTTGTGGATTTTAAGAAAGCGTTTGACAGGGTGTGGCATGCAGCCCTTTGGTCCACCATGAAGCTATACAAAATCAATGCCAACCTGATCAAAGTCATAGCAAACCTTTACAACAAGGCCACTAGCGCAGTCTGCTTCAACGGCAAAATAGGAAACTGGTTTAGGACTACAGTTGGAGTCGGACAAGGCTGCTTGCTCTCACCTATTCTTTTCAACATCTTCCTGGAAAGAATCATGACTGACGCTCTGAAAAATCATGAAGGAACTGTCAGTATTGGAGGCATAACAATCACGAACTTGCGCTTTGCGGACACATTGATCGCCTTGCATGAACAGAGAAGGAGCTAGCTCAGCTGGTGGAAAAGTTGGATAGTACAGCCATTGTGTATTGGATGGAAATCAGTGCAGAGAAGACCAAACTGATGACCAATAACGCCAGTGGCATTGGCACTGAAATCATGGTTGGAGGCCAAAAACTGGAAACAGTTAAGAAATTCAAATACTTAGGAGCCATTGTGACAGATGAGGGATCAAAACCAGAAATACTGGCCAGGATTGCGCAGACAACAACAGCACTGACAAGAGTGAAGACCATATGGAAGGACAGAAACATCACACTCTGCTCCAAGATCAGACTGATGCGCTCCTTAGTCATCTCAGTGTTCTTGTATGCCTGCGAGTCATGACCCTCTCAGCAGACCTTGAAAGGAGGATACAAGCCACTGAAATGAGACGTTTTCGAAGGCTGTTTGGCATTTCATACAGAGATCACATCACGAACGAGGAAGTGGGAAGCAGAATCAGGCAAGCCATCGGGCCCTATGAAGACCTATTAGCCATTGTGAAAAAAAGCAAACTGAAGTGGTATGGGCATGTCACGCGTTCAGCTGGGCTTGCCAAAACAATTCTGCAAGGCACTGTGCAAGGAGGACGAAGGAGAGGAAGACAGAGGAAAAGATAGGAGGACAAAATTAATGTCAGAGTGGACAGGACTGAAGCTGGGCGATACGCTGAGAATGGCAGAGAATAGAGAGGAATGGAGGGAGCTGGTTGCAAAGTCATCATTGGTGCCCCAACGGTCGGCAAGACTACGGGATATAGATAGATAGATAGATAGATTATGAAGTCACCAACAAAGAGCTGTGTGCTTGATCCAATCCCACGTCCCTCATGAAACAGTATATCGATGATCTCCTCCCACTGATTACCACTATAGTTAATGCCTCTCTCTCTCTACAGGTACAGTGCCTAATCAGTTTAAACATGCTGTTGTGACACCACTCTTGAAAAAGCCTGGACTGGACCCAAACGACTTCAAAGATTTTGAAGAAGGTTGTTTTGAAACAGCTACAAGACCATTTGTCTGGAAACGATCTTTTAGAAATGCACCGGTCGGCATACAGAAAGGATCACAGCACGGAGACTGCTGTGCTGAGTGTCCTGGATGGTCTGCTAGTAATGGCAGACCAGAGACTTGTCTCTCTCATTGCTCTGCTGGACCTGTGCAGCATTCGACACGCCCGATCATTCTGTTTTGCTGAAGAGGTTAGAGGCAACCTTTGGCATCCGTGGTACCGCCTTGACATGGTTCACTTCATACGTTAAAGATCGTTCTCAGGCTGTTATTGTTAATGGCCAGCTATCTGCTTCTAGTCTTTTGTTGTGTGGAGTCCCTCAGGGCTCCGTATTAGGACCTGTTTTGTTCACTTTGTATTCACAACCTTTGTCTGATGTAATTGCTGCCCATGAGTGTGATTTTCACAAGTATGCTGACGATACTGAATTGTCAAAAAGTAGCGCGCCTAGCCATTTCAGTTCCTCTAAGATGAGCGTACAGTGTTGTATAGACGACGTCCTGTCCTGGATGACTACTTACTTACTTACGCCCGTCACCCCTACCCGGGTATAGGCCGTCGACGAGAGACCTCCAGCAACTCCTGTCCTGTGCTTCTCCTTCGATTCTACTCCAGGTGGTTCCCAGTCTCTTGATGTCTGCTTGGAGGTCTCGACGCCAGGAGTTTCTCGGCCTACCTCTTTTCCTCTTTCCCTGGGGGTTCCATGACAATGCCTGCCTAGTGATACTGGAAGCTGGCTTTCTTAGACTGTGACCGATCCATCCCCATCTTCTTCGCCCAATTTCATTCTTTGCTGTTATCTGCTCTGTTCTCTCCCAGAGTCTGACGTTGCTGATCTTCTCTGGCCAGTGGATTTTCAAAATTCTTTTAAGGCAACTGTTCATGAAGGTCTGTACTCTGTTGACTGTGGTTTTTGTCAATCTCCAAGTCTCTGCTCCATATAGGAGAACTGCTTTTACATTGGAGTTGAAAATCCGGACTTTGGTGTGTTGTGACAGCTCTCTGGAACTCCACACTTTTTTAAACTGGAGAAAGGCTGCTCTGGCTTTACCGATTCGTGCTCTGACATCTGCATCAGTGCCGCCTTTTTTGTCTATGATGTTCCCGAGATAGGTGAAGGACTCCACCTCCTCCAACGGGGTGCCAGCAAGCAAGACTGGTTCTTCCCTGGTTGCGTACAGCCTCATTGTCTTTGTTTTCTGTTTGTGAATGGTGAGGTCCACTTGGGACGAGATGTCAGCAAGCCTCGTGGTCTTGTCCTGCATTTGTTGATGAGTGTGGGACAGTAATGCCAAGTCGTCTGCAAAATCGAGGTCGTCAAGCTGTGTCCACAGTGTCCACTGTATTCCACTTCGTCTGTGCTCTGTGGTCATCTTCATGACCCAGTCTATGGCCAGTAGGAAGAGGAACGGAGACAGCAGACACCCCTGCCCGACACCAGTTATGACCTGGAGCTCCCTGGTGAAATGCCCTTCGTGGATCACGCGACATGTCATGCCATCGTAGCTGCTCTTGATCAGGCGGACGAGCTTTGTGGGTACACAGTAGTGTCGGCTGAGTCTGTCACAGCTGATGGGTAGGTCGGTCTCTGCCGGCTGGATGTCTGGGGGTTCGGGTGGGCTAGGTCTGTTCAGTAACTCTTCAAAATACTCGGCCCATCTGTCGAGTTGGTCTGCTCTGTCTGCAATAGGCTTGCCTTCTTTGTCTTTTACTGGTCTTTCTGTATGGCCATACTTGCCCGACAATCTTCTGGTAATGTCGTAGAGCTGTTTCATGTTGCCGCTGCCTGCTGCCTTTTCTGCCTCTGCTGCCAGGCTGTCTGTGTAGACCCTCTTGTCTGCCCTGATACTCGTCTTCACCTCGCGGTTGGCTTCCGAGTATTCCTCCTGTGCCCTTACTTTGGCTGCTCTCGTGCGACTGTTGTTGACAACTGCTTTCTTCTGCTTCCTCACTTCTATCTTCTTCAAGGTCTGTGCCGACAGCCAGTCCTTGTGATGGTGTTTCCTGAACCCTACAGTGTCTTTGCAGGTTGAGTTCAGCGCCTCTCTAACTGCCTTCCACTGCTGCTCTGTGGTGACCGCCTCCTCTTCATTTACTAGCTCCTGTAGCGCTTGAAACCGGTTGGACAGCACCAGTTTGAACTCTTCTCTAACTCCAGTTTCTCTCAGGAGGCCTACATTATAGCGCTGTCTTCTTGTTGTCTCCGTGCGGCTTTTCTTTAGCTTGAGCTTCATTCTTAAGGTAAGCAGATGGTGGACTGAGGCGACATCTGCTCCCCTCCTCACTCGAACATCTTGAAGGGATCTTCTAAATTTCTTGCTAATGCAGATATGGTCTATTTGGTTCTCTGTTGTATGGTCAGGTGAGACCCAAGTTGCTTTGTGTATTCTTCTGTGTGGGAAGATGCTGCCTCCAATGACAAGTCGGTTTAGAGCACAAAAGTCTACAAACCTCTCCCCGTTCTCACTCATCTCCGAGCCTAGTCCCTGTCTCCCCATCACCTCTTCATATCCGGTGTTGTCCTCCCCTATTTTGGCATTAAAATCGCTCATGACGATGGTGATGTCTCGCTCCGCACATTTGTCCACGGCACTCTGGAGTCGGTCGTAGAACTCTTGTTTCTCTTCCTCGTCACTGTCATTAGTGGGCGCATAACACTGGATGACGTTCAGCTTGAGCTTTTTCTTGGTTCTAAAGGCTGCTGTGATAATTCTTGGCCCAAGAGGTTCCCAGCCCATCAGCGCTATCTGTGCCACTGGTGACAGCATGAATGCTACTCCTTCTGTATGGGGGGCATTCTCCTCTTCATGACCTGAATACAGAATCATCTCCCCACTTAACAGCCTTTTCTGGCCAGACTGCGTCCATCTGGCTTCACTGATACCTAGCAGGGAAAGGTTGTACTTTTGCATTTCCGCTGCTATCTGGGCGGCCTTGCCGCTCTGGTACATGGTCTTGAAGTTCCATGTGCCCATGGTTGTGTCCCTGGATAGAGAGAGGCGGCTCGGTCCTTTGGCTTCCGAAGACTTCCGGCTTTCACCACAGGACGTCATAAGTCTTCTGGTAGAAGAACCTTCCTCCTCCAGGAAAGGAATTACTGTTAGTCTTTTCGTCGGCGTTTTTGTAGCTATTTCCTTTTTTGCAGGGTGGGGAAGCTACCCCCACGCCCAACCCCCTTACTAGGAGGACCAGGGGTTTTCTGTCGGGGTCACCTTCCCTTAGACCATGTTGGTTCACGGCACCTTATTTCATTCGGTGCACCCCTCTCACGAGGGACCCCCTATCCACCACCCAGGGGACGCGCCTCAACGCCATAATTATGGTCCTAGCGCGAGGCCTGGATGACTAGCAACAAACTTAAGCTTAACACTGACAAAACCGAAGTCATACCTGCTGGCTCTCAGTCTCGCCTTAGCCTGATTGACAGCGAGTTCGCAAACATTGGTGGCTGCAGCGTTCGCTTCCAGAACTGTGTCAAATATCTGGGTGTGAAAATTGATTCGACGCTCTCCATGCATGATCATATCAGTAACGTCTGCCGGGCTGGTTTCCTTGAGTTACGCAGAATCTCTTCCCTCAAACCCTATCTCACAGAAAGTGCGGCTGCAAAACTTATAAATGCATTCATTACGTTCAGGCTCAATTATTGCAATTCTGTACTGGCAGGTTGACCGGCACACCAGTTTTCACGCTTGCAGATGATGCAAAACAATGCGGCGCGTCTCATCTTGAAGAAACGAAAGAGAGACCACGTTACGCCTCTGTTGAAGCAGCTGCACTGGCTGCCCGTGAAATTCCGCTGCCCGTACAAAATTACAATCTTTGCCTATCGGCATTTTGATGGATCTCTCCCGCCGTACCTTTCTGCCAAGCTGACTGTTTATCAGCCATCACGTACCCTCCGTTCCTCCAGTGAAAAACGTTTAAAAATCCCAAAGCTTAACATGAAGACTGTCGGAGAGCGTTCTTTCACCTTTTTAGCCCCAAGTGTGTGGAACTCTCTGTCAATTGAAATGTGGAATCTGCCCACATTGTCACAGTTCAAAGCTCACTTAAAGACTTTTCTTTTCTGTCGTTTAACATGTAACATTTAGCTCACCTCTAGCTAACTGTTGACTCCCTTTTTTGTCTGATTATCGAGGGAAGTGGACGTAAAGTATTGGGAAGGGATGAGATGGGTTAAAGTAGTGTATAATTATGCGTGTGTCTAAGAGAGAGTGTACTGTTGTGCATGCGCAGTGAGTCCTGTGTTTTCCTGGAGAACAACGCATTACAAGAACTATTTATTATTATTATTATTATTTGCGGGGGCTCATGAGGATCTATGCCTATTGCTGACACCACTTTAAATTCATGTTCGCGGGAAAGCTTGGGCTTAGGCTTTTTGGTGTTGGAGTAATGAAGATTGCAAAATCACATTCTGCGTCAGCTAGCACTGAACGGGTTAACCAACGAATAACAAAACCTTTTAAGTAAACTTTAGGGTATGACACCTTTCATACAAGCTGTCTTATAAAGAAAGATAATAATAACCAACGAATAAACAACACATTTTAAGAAAACTTTAGGGCATGACGCATTTCACAGACGCTGTCTTATAAAGAAAGATAATAATAATAACGAATAAACAAAACCTTTTAGGAAAACTTTAGGGTATGACGACTTTCATACAAGCTGTCTTATAAAGAAAGATAATAATAATAATAACAACGAATAAACAAAACCTTTTAAGAAAACTTTAGGGTATGACGCCTTTCACACAAGCTGTCTTATAAAAAAGATAACAATAACCAAGAATAAACAAAACCTTTTATGAAAACTATAGGCTATGACGCCTTTCACACAAGCTGTCTTATTAAGAAAGATAATAATAACCAACGAATAAACAAAACCTTTTAAGAAAACTTTAGGTTATGACGCCTTTTATACAAGCTGTCTTATAAAGAAAGATAATAATAATAACGAAACAAACAAATAAATATGCGTCCGAAAAACAAGTTACAAACTGTTATATCGTTGTTTTATCTTAGCGTGTTTCTTACTTCGTTGAGTATTTTCTGGCAACACACGTAGCAATGCTAGAGCAGTAGGTCTATGGAGAGAGAAAAAAATTGCGTTCAGCTTGCCTGTGTAAGTTTAGCCGAAGTTATAAGAGAGCAGATGGAGATGACAATAATGCAGACTGGTTTCACGATAAGGGTTTCCATATTGATGACCATAACGGGCAGGGCATTATACATGGCTGCCGCGTACTGCGTGTCGGAGTATACCACCCTGGTAAAGTTAGTTGCTGGATCGACAAAGTAATGACTTTTGAACATCATGAACCTGAAACACATTCAAACCAGAAGGGGAGGAAATTGATATGCTTCTTTGGAAGATACTCTATATTATGTGATGGAGCGAGGGGTGTGGGGATGTTGCAGGTTGTTGAAGTGTTGGTAATGGAAGGAGACAAACAAAGAGGTCGTAATGACTTTTGTTTATTTACTACTATCTATACCAAAAACAGCGTCTTTAAAAAGAAAAGAAAAGAAATATTAAGAATACAGACATAAAAAATGTTAGAATAATACAAAGTGTAAGACTAACTAACTAAAGTAATTAAACTAGTATGCCTGACAAAACAAATATTACACACCACGGCAGTCAACATACTCCAGTTACATAGCAGCACACATCACCATAACATCACATCAACACTCGGCTCACATGACCGCAAGGGGGACAACTGAAATACAAACACATCTGCACAACCACAGAAACAGTAACCACATTATAAACTGCAACGCACTCATCTATAATGGACGACACAGACAAACCATTCAAATACATCAACAAAAGGGTCTTATTACATCAGGAACATCAGATCCGAACGCCAACACATGCACATAACATCAACACAACAAAGCCACTGGAACATCAAGAATACGCATCAGAAAACTACTGGTTGAAAATCAACATAACATGTGAACATCACTGACGATACAAAACAAACATGACTATAACATAGAAACAACTGAATATACTAACAGTTCCGCACCGACGCCATGGTGATTGTCAGGAACACACAATGGCGGAAAGGGGGGGGGGGGCGTATACAAACAAAGAACAGAACATAACCGCCGCTTAGGCATCAGTGACATGTTGACTTTTATAAACACACAATTGTAAAATAAGGTTTTCAACCACAAGTGGATCTGTTTCAACCCAGAAGTGTACCTACTAATAGCGTATCACCTCTCGACAAATAATATGAATGTAAATCTTATTTTCCGCGGCTAAGAATTACATCGCATTGGAAACCACATCTTAAATGTGAATCTTTAAAATCAAGCCACATCATAGGCATCATAAATGCAACCAATGATTCATCAAAGTAAACCAAGCCACTGCGCAGACAAAAAAAAAAAACATAGTTCACACACTGATCATAGGAACATCACAACACTGGCAATTGGCTCCAAAATGAAGTAAGTTCAAGATCAAGACTAAGCCTAAACAATTCGAGAAGCGGCATAAATCACACACAGATACATCAGTAATGAATCAGAAAAGCAATAGTATTTACAGAGGCTAATTCAGTATTCAGTCTTTCACAAAGTCAGTCTACCATCGTTGAAACAACCATAGTCACAAAGGTCTAACAAAGGATGCAGCTTTACATTGTCACATCATAGAAAGGCTATAACTGATCACTAGGCCAGCTGAGGGAAGAATGACGGGTTCAGTTTAAAATTACCACAGACCTCAGAGTGGTCAAAGAGGTTGAACACTTTAAAACGATTGGCTACTAATTAAATGTGGAAAATATCTGATTGGCTAATTAAAACTAGCAGTGTTGCATCTCAACTGGTCACTAAGAAAGGGCAAGGGGCGGACAACTACGCAGTAAGAGTTATCCACCTTGCATAGGACTGCAGAGTTACCTACCCGGACAGGCACTATGCAAGGCAGATGGTGACATGAGAAACAATAGCCGGATTAAAACTCAACTTGAGGGTAGTCAATAGACGAAAAGGCTGAAGGGGCTAGGTGCAGTGGGGTGGCAAGTAACTGACAACAGGTAGACAGATGGTAATTGGGGGGAAAGGGGAAGTGTGTGTGTGTGTGTGTGTGTGTGTGTGTGTGTGTGTGTGTGTGTGTGTGTGTGTGTGTGTGTGTGTGTGTGTGTGTGTGTGTGTGTGGTCGGGGGGGGGGGGGGGAGGGGTCACTGGAAACAATATAGCAAAACATAGCACAAAATTATAAATATTAAAATTATACATTGCGTAATAATACGTAGCGAACGTCCGCTTGGCTACATCCGGGCCGACTCTTCCACTACCGCGACCTCGCGGTACTAACGCACTAGATAATCTTCAGATACTAAAAAGTAATAACTACACCTGCAACGTACATAAAATATAAACTCTCAAACAGTCACAAGTATCAAATCAAAATCAACATCAGCAAAAACAAACGGGTACAATATATTAAAAAAAAAATGAAACACTCGCATCTCGCCATTACTCCACAAACAAACCTGAAAACTGGTACATTCATTCTACCAAACAAAAATAACAAACTTATCATAACCAAATCGAACACCACGAAATAAAACACATCGTCAGTTGAAACGCAACATGCACATCATAAAAAAAAAAATGCATTCAACACTCAAGCATGACATTCATTTCAGTCTAGTCAGGCACACTCACGCAGTCAAATACAAACGCACTCGCAAACAGTTCGTTTCACAGTTCGACACCGAAATGGCAGCGGCGCACAATAACAGACGTCCAACTGTCCTAAAACTGTCAAACCCGTTTCAGCAACGGGGCATGAAGCCAGAACGAATTGCCATCATAATGTTTGTTACCGCGGAACACACGAAGCGCGCGCACCAATGAAAAAGCAGCATTTTTAAAAACACAAACATCGGCAGTAGCACTACGAGCCCCATGTTCGCTGATGGCATGCTGAACTGCTGCTGGCTGAACTGTCGTTATCCTTGTCGGTGCTCCGCGGTGGAATATCTGGCACAGCGGTGGCCCTGCTGACCACATCCCCAGCAGACAGGTGGAGGTCTCGACTGAGTGCCAGACTCAGACTCGCACCTCAGCGTCTCGCCTTTCAGGGGCAGATGACACTGAGTGGCAGGGTGAGCGCCAGGCAGTAAGTGTGTTGCTAGCATCTGTCCCATTGTCACAGCATAGAAAGGCTATAACTGATCACTAGGCAAGCTGAGGGAAAAATGGCCGGTTCAGTTTTAAAGTTACCACAGACATCAGAGTGGACAAAGAGGCTGAACACTTCAAAACGATTGGCTACTAATTAAATGTGGAAAATATCCGATTGGCTAATTAAAACTAGTAGTATTGCAGCGCAATCTTAATTGGTCACTAAAAAAGGTCAAGGGGCGTACCACTACGAAGTAAGAGTTATCCACCTTGCATAGGCCTTCAGAGTTACCTACCCGAACAGGCACTTTCTGATAAGATTTATATCACATGATTTACTGAGCGCATTTTTGCTAAACCTAACGATAACCAAATTGTTAGTCAGTCGCTTTTCCAACTTCGAACGAAGTCAGTCGTTTTTCCAACAGTCTCCTAGGGTGGTCTTTCAGGCGTGGTTCGCCATTTGCTGAAGGCCTCAAACAGCTGTGTCGTTCGTTTTGTAACGGTCCTGTGATACGGCTCGGGTTGCTCCGGAGCCGGTGTCCGAGAAAGGAAAAGGGAAGAAGAGCTGCGACGACTTAACCCTTGGCTTGTCGTGTCCTTGTTTGTTTTTGTCCCAGCTGGGGTGTCTTCACGGATGGCAGTAAGTACACGCAACAATTCTTTAGTGGCCATTTGATCCGGGTGGTGGGGGGGTGTTTCTTTGTTCTGTTATTATTAGTTTGGTTAGCGCGTATTGGAGGGGTAATTGTAAGAATTGAATGTAGGTGTGAATGCCATTTATTGCATTTTGTAGTATCTAGCGCCGGAATGTAAATTTGGAGGTGGGTCGTATGGTGATGTGTAAATATGCATTTCGTTGAGTTTGAATTTGTTGTTGTTGGATAGAGGTGAGGGAATATAAAAGACGGCAGTTAACGTTGTGGGAAGGGTGATGTGATTATCTTTTTTTGTTGTTAGTTATTCATATGTGTATTTTTGTACCTGTGTTTTAGTGCATCCGATTTCAATTTCAAATCCAACGGTTTAAACGTCTAAAGAGCTAACCAGCTAAGTCCGCCGCCGTGCTGTGCGGAAGGCCTGGGTAGTTCATTAGAGTGGAGGCTGGCTGCGTCACTCCGCCTTGTGGGTCTACGACGCCGTACCTGGGGGCTTTTGTGAGCGTCGCAGCACGCCCCGTGTTTAGCCAGGTCGGGTCGTCCCATGTAATTTCTAAACTATTTAAGTAAATTCTTGGTTATTTGTAAAACTTGTAAAGGACGTTGTGAGATTGGTTTCATCTTCTTGTAGCGACGACTATGCGAGGGGAGCTTTGTAGCAGTGACTGAAAGATTTTGGAATATTGTATTTAAAAGCAACCTGTGTTACGGAAGGCCTTATCGCAGAAGCAAGAGCGTCGAGTTGAGCTGAGCTAGACGGTTGTGCTTCCGGCGAGAAGGTCCAGTGTCTTGTGAATGTTACGTGGTAGAATCGTAGTCGTAGTATAATAACCACACCAGACGCACACACGTAAGGTTCTTTTTAAATAAACCTCATTCAGCTGCAATCCGTCACACGTGGCTTAAGGATGTAGACAATATTGGAGTAACAGTTCCAACAATATTTTAATTCAGCGATGCGATCTCCACACAATGCAAGTCCAAATGCACAGAGTCTCTTCTGCAATGTCCACACTGCGACACAAAATTTATCATACAGCGTCTCTCACAATGTACACCCTATACGGGCCCACGTACCTACGATAAACTGCGTGTCTCTACACTGACAATGCTAGACAATGTACCCCCGTGCTTCCCCAGCACCAATCTTTTATAGTGCACTAATTTCTAGAATAATCTAGGAAAATCAAACAACTCAACCAATCAAAATAATCTACCCAACTGAAACTCACAAACATCGATAAAACATGAACCCTCTAGAAAACCACAATAGGCTACAAAAATTTGGCTGCTCACTTCAGCCCCAAATCCTTGGTAAAATGACATCTCACAAAAGTATGGTAGGCAGTTTAGAAACTTCGAGAACATACACAAAATTTCAATACAGACACGAAAAAGGCTGATCACTTCACGCGCACAGTAAACAACTTGTGACCAAAAGAGCGGCTCGCTCTGATACCGAAATTCAAAAGGTTGCCGACGCTTTGATGTTACACACACGAGGTCACTAGACAGAGCACGATTTTGCTGTAACATTCTAGTCTATTCTCATCGTAACTACACAGTACAAATATCGGCCTCTTTTCTCCGTGTAACTTCGTAAGAAACTTCCGGAACAAACCTAACAAAATAACAAAGCAACATCCGCTCTACGCGCGAATAAAAGACAATTCCACCGAAAAGATACGTGAATCGCAATCATGATAGCTCAAATAAATATCAGATCGTTTCCTGCGATTAACACATGTATTCTCTCACAGGACAACACAACCACAATCGTAACATTACCCCCCTCTTTAGAATGAAATTTCACAAAATTTCTTCTCAAACCTAAAAAATACGGTTGTGGCTGTGTAAAACTACACAAAACCAAAAATAAAAAGAACTTCACATCAGAATGAAATCAAAATAATTGTTCACAGTTCCTTTAAACAGTCTTGAGCACCGAAATGTTTCTTCAAAATGTTCTGGACACAGAAATGTTCATTCAAACTGCTCTGCTCAAGTAATCTACTCCAAAGTTCTGCGAACCCTTGACAGATTGTAGTTTAACGTCAAAATTCTGCAAGAACATCGCCCATCTCATAATACGAGAATTTGTAAACTTTGCAGAGTTTAGATAGTTCAAGGGTTGATGGTCCGTTTGGAAAACAAATGGCACACCCAAAAGGTACAGTTCGAATCGCCTTACTCCCCAGATGATGGCTAGGCACTCCTTCTCAATGGTCGAGTAGTTTTTCTCAGCTTTGGTTAACATTTTGCTGGCATAGCTCACTGGGTGGAGTTTTCCATTATCTACTTGCATTAAGACTGCACCTACTCCTTCGTTGGAGGCGTCTGTTCTCAGGATGAAAGTTTTCAACGGGTCAGGGAGGTGTAGAACAGGCTTCTCGGTTAGGATGTCTCGAACTGCCTGGAATAGCTCGCTCCTGGGCCTCCTCCCACTTCACTACGTTAGGTTGTCCTTTCCTCAGCAAGTCAGTCAGAGGACTTGTGACTGCCGCAAAATTTGGCATGAACTCCAGGTAGTAGTTCGCCAAGCCCATAAATGAGCGAACTTGCGTTTTGGTCGTAGGTCGTAGGTCGCGGGGCATCCCTGGTCTTCTGCACGTTGTTGTCGTGTAGCCCCTTTAAACCTTTGCTCAATTTGTGTCCAATGAAGTCGATGTTGTCAGCCCCAAGAATACACTTGCTAGAACGGATGGTGAAATTTGCATCTGACAGTCTTTGGAACAGTTCTCGGAGGGCTTTGAGGTGGTCCCCCCAAGTTTTGGTATGGATCAAAATGTCATCCCAGTAAAAGACCACATTCTGCATGTCTTCTAGGATCTTTTTCAGTCCTCTCTTCAATGTAGCACCACTGTTCACCATACCAAAAGGCATCTTGAGAAACTAGCAATGACCGTCGGGTGTAACAAATGCTGTCTTGGGGATATCTTTTTCTGCAACCTTGATTTGCCAATACCCTTTGCTTAGGTCAATTTTGGAGAAAAATCGGTCTCCGCTAACCTTCTGGAACAGTTCTTCTGCTGTGGGCATAGGCTATGGATCAAAGATTGTTAGTTTATTGAGTCTACGGTAATCCACACATACCCGGTTGGATCCATCTGGTTTCTTTACGATGACAACTGGGGACGGATATGGGGTGACTTGGACTCTCTGATGACTTCCAGACTCAGCATTTCCTTGATATCCTTTTTCAGTTCTTCCCTCGTGTTATAAGGAAGACGATAAGGTTTGCTGCGAACTGGCTCGTTTGAAGTCAGGTTAACCTCGTGCTGGATGGTGTCTGTTGTCCCTGGGTCAGGTGTAAACCGATGCTTGAACTCTTGAATCAGGATGCGCATTTCTTCACGTTGAGTCTGGGTCAGATTCTGACCAAACTGGATATCTTCTACATCCTCCTTGTGTCGGAGTTCGTTAAGGTCAAACAGGTTCTCGTCGTCTAGTCTTTCGTCATCAGCAAGACTCACTGATGCCGCCAGTTGGGTTTTGTCTTGACGACCTCTCTCAATATACTTCTTCAGCAGATTAGCATGGTAAGTCTTCACCTTTTTGTTGATCTTGACTCTGTAGTCGTTGATGCCAACCACCGTATCGACAACGTAGGGTCCCTTCCACTGCATCAGGAGTTTGTTGTTGTCGGTAGGAAGAAGAACCAACACTTTGTCACCTGGCTGGAATCGTCGAGGTTCCGCCTTACGATCATAGTAATGCTTCCCCTTGTTCTGCGCCTTCCATAGTTCATCTCGAGCCATCCTGAGGGTATTTTCCAACTTCTCTCTCAGGTCGAAGACGTACTGGTAGCTGATCTTCACCTCAGGCGCGTCGATATCCTTGGTCCACAGCTCCTTCAGGATGTGCATGGGCCCCCTTACAGTCCTGCCATACAGTAATTCAAAAGGGGAAAACCCTGTCGAATCCTGAGGAACTTCACGGTATGCAAAGAGCAAGGCATTGATATATCTATGCCACAACCTTGGCTGTTCAGCACACAGTTTCTTCAGCATAGCCTTCAATGTTCCGTTAAACTTTTCAACCAGCCCATTACACATGGGGTGATAAGGGGTGGTAGTGAGGTGTCGGATGCTTAATAGCCGGTTGACTTTCTCCATGCATTCAGAGACGAACTGAGTTCCCAGGTCACTCAGGATCTCTTCAGGAATCCCCAAACGGCTGAACATGTCGACGAGCGCCTCTGCCACTGTTGGCGTATCAATCTTTTTCAATGGTATGGCCTCAGGATAACGTGTAGCGTAGTCCACCAAAGTCAAAATGTAGCGATGACCATCTTCACTTGGAGGGGATATTGGTCCCACCAGGTCCACAGCTACGCGCTTGAAAGGCATATCGATCAGTGGCATTTTCTCTAGAGGAACCTTGGGCACCTTTCCGTTGGAGATTGTCTTCTGGCATATGTCGCACGACCTGCAGAAACGGGTGACGTCGCCTCCCATATCAGGCCAGTAGAAGACAGCTCGGATTCTATCGAGCGTCTTGTTGATTCCCAAATGTCCTCCCAATATGGAATCATGGGCCAGCTTCATCACCTGCATTCTCAAAGGTTCAGGAACTACTACTTGACGCACGGGTTCGTCTCTATTGCTGTCAAATATCCGGTACAGGATATCTTTTCTGGTTTCGAAGGTTATCTCCTTTCCCTTTCGCGTTACGGGCTCGGTCTGACCTCGGAACTTGTCAAGCGTGGGGTCGGCTTTCTGTAGCTCCACTAGCTTGTCCTTATTCACCACTGCTGCTTCCGTGTTGTCCGCCACTTTTAGAGGGATGGTCTGGCGACTCTTCTTTGCTTGACTTCTCGTGGTAACAGCACATGTTTCAGGTCTCCACTTTGGATCTGGATCGTCTGCGTTTCTGGCACCATCAATGTTTCCGATGATGAGGTCGTAGACTGGTGTCTTCACGCACAACGCCTTCACCTCTCCTGTCAAGTATGGGGTGTCGACACTGACTTTGGCAAGGGGGATAATCCTTACAGTTCCGTCAGCCAAAATGAGGGTGGTCCACTCCCGTAGCTTCTGGTCTTCAGCTACTAGGTCTTCTCTCACGATGATGCAGCTACAACCAGTGTCTCTCAACACTCTCACTGATGCTTTGCCGATAAATCCTGTCACTACCGGCATATTCGGCACTTCATTCTCAGGCAGCGCGATGCTTGAGACTGGTAAGAATGTAGTCCCATCTCCGACTGGGATGCGTCCATTCTTTCGGAAAGATTCAATCAGCTCCGGTGTCGCCTGTCTTTCTCTAGATTTAAAGTCACTGGATGACGTCACATCATTGGCTAATACAGCAGCGGCTCTGTGTTGAGACGTAGTATTGCTTCTGCCTGCTATCCTGCGATCTTGGTTGGATTTTCTGATGTTGTCACCTCGAGGAACATCTTTAGAAGGACACCGTATCGCCTTGTCACCTTTCTTTCCACAGAGAAAACATGTCAGGTTCTCCACCGGCTTGTATCTCGGGGTGTCTCTGACATTGTGGATTTCCTCTGCTGGTGCAGACACACGCTGTGGCTTACTGGACCCGAACTTCATGTTGTGGGCGTCAAGGTATCTTTGAGCGAAGTCGGCCAGGGCCTTTAGGGACTGATCTTTTTGCTCTCTGAGGTGGGTGGCCAGGTCCTTAGAACATGCGTTGAAGACTTGTTCTTTGATGATGAGGTCACACAGGTCCTGGTATTCTTTGTTTAAACCAGCCAGCTCTATCCATTTCTCCAGGTAGCTCCTGATTCTCTCAATGAATAGGCCGGGTGTTTCTCCTTCTTCAGGCTTGCAGTTCCGAAACCGTCGTCTGTAACCCTCTTCAGTGAAGTCGTACTGTCTCAGCAGGGCGGCTTTCAACTGCATATAATCTTCGGCTTCTTCTCTTGGTAAGCGAGTGTAAAATTCAAGCGCTTTGCCAGTTAGAAGTGCACTCAGGTTGATAGCCCAAGTCTCTTGTTTCCAATTGTTGCTACTTGCGAAGCACTCGAATCGCTCCAAGTAAGCGTCCATCTTATCCGAGTTTTCAACGAAAGGTGGAAGCTTTGGCGCACGGGCTGTTTGCTCTCTGCTGGCTAAGGCTGTTGCTTCAGAAACCCTCTGGCTTTGTGCCTCTATCTCCATCTGCTTTAAATGAATTTCATGTTGTCGCTGCCTCTCCGCCTCTTCTCGTTCCGCTTCTCGTTGTTTCTCTGCTTCTTCTCGTTGAATTTCAAGTTTCCTGATTTCACGTTCTTTAGCCCTTTCTTCTCTCTCCAATCTCTTTTCTTCTTCAAGTCTCTTTTCTTTTTCTCTCTCCAGTCTCTTTTCTTCTCTCTCCAATCTTTCCTTTTCTCTCTCCTTTACAAACTCGAGGAGTTGAGCTCCTTCGAGTCCACATTCCTTTCCAATTTTCAGGAATGTCTCCATTTCCGATGTCGCCATCTCTGCTTTTCACTGCTGGCTGTTTTCTCCTACTACCCTTTCCACTGAACCAACTGCAGAGGTCCCGTCGGAGGTGCCAAAATGTTACGTGGTAGAATCGTAGTCGTAGTATAATAACCACACCAGACGCACACACGTAAGGTTCTTTTTAAATAAACCTCATTCAGCTGCAATCCGTCACACGTGGCTTAAGGATGTAGACAATACTGGAGTAACAGTTCCAACAATATTTTAATTCAGCGATGCGATCTCCACACAATGCAAGTCCAAATGCACAAACACTTATACATAGTCTCTTCTGCAATGTCCACACTGAGACATAAAGTTTCTCATACAGCGTCTCTCACAATGTACACCCTATACGGGCCCACGTACCTACGATAAACTGCGTGTCTCTACACTGACAATGCTAGACAATGTACCCCCGTGCTTCCCCAGCACCAATATTTATAGTGCACTAATTTCTAGAATAATCTAGGAAAATCAAACAACTCAACCAATCAAAATAATCTACGCAACTGAAACTCACAAACATCGATAAAACATGAACCATCTAGAAAACCGCAATAGGCTACAAAAATTTGGCTGCACACTTCAGCCCCAAATCCTTGGTAAAATGACATCTCACAAAAGTATGGTAGGCAGTTCGGAAACTTCGAGAACATACACAAAATTTCAATACAGACACGAAAAAGGCTGATCACTTCACGCGCACAGTAAACAACTTGTGACCAAAAGAGCGGCTCGCTCTGATACTGAAATTCAAAAGGTTGCCGACGCTTTGATGTTACACACACGAGGTCACTAGACAGAGCGCGATTTTGCTGTAACATTCTAGTCTATTCTCATCGTAACTACACAGTACAAAAATCGGCCGCTTTCCTCCGTGTGACTTTGCAAGAAACTTCCGGAACAAACCTAACAAAATAACAAAGCAAAATCGAATAAAAGAAAATTCCACCGAAAAGATACGTGAATCGCAATCATGATAGCTCAAATAAATATCAGATCGTTTCCTACGATTAACACATGTATGCTCTCACAGAACAACACAACCACAATCGTAACAGTGAAATATATTGAGTTTGCTTAACTTTCATCTGTGCTTTCTGAAGGGTGTTTGTGTCACCGTAATTACATTTGACATTGTGTTATTTGAAGTATTGTGTTATATAAAGGAGCCTTGTGCGTTGAAGAACTTTATTGCGAAGGCAAAGCATTAATGTAATGTGACCTTGTAAGGTGTGATCCTGCTGAGGAGATTTAGCAGCCGGTGAATTATATTTGTTTTTTTCAACCTTTTGTATTTTAGTTAGGATATTTGTTTTATTATATATTTGTTGTTATTTTATATTGTGTATAGTGGTTATTCGGTTTGGGGAGTTTGGACGTGAGTGCGTGTGAAAGTGATGTGTGAATGCGTGGTTAGGATTGTGTATAATGGATATTTTGGATTGTTGTTAGTTTTATATGTAATAAATGTTGTCGTAATTGTTCCTCTGGTTTTTGTGTTAGTATGGGTTTGTTGTACTCGAGTTGTATAGCTCATAGTTCGCGCCCCGGAAGCGGGGGTCGTGACATTTTGGTGGCAGCGGTGGGATCAAAATTGTTAGGGGGAGGGGGGGGGGGGTAGTTGGTGGATCGAGGTTAGGTTAGGTTAGGTTAGTACCCGGAGTTTAGTTTTTGTTTCGTTTGGCGTCGTGGTGTCGAGTGAGTGACTAGGCGGGCGGTTGGTCGGGAGTGAGGGAGTGCAAAACGGGGGGTTGTTGTATGTAACTCTGCTGCCAAGGCCTGGGCAACAAGGGACCCTCCGGCTCCGTCTTCCGTTTGTTTTTTGTTGTTCATTTGGTTGTCTTGTCTTAAGTGTTAAGTGTTTGGTGTTTTGTTGTCGTTCAGCTTTAGTTTTTTCCTTGAGTGGCATGACATCGTCTCCGGGCACAATGCTGACCAGAGCCGGCGATCGTAGGGATGTGAAGGGAGAGGCATAGCTGGCCGAGGCATCGCCTGATTCGTTGACTGCTGGAACCACCCCGTCGTGTCAGACCAGAGCAGCGGTCACTGTGAGTACGCCTTCCTTCCAAAACCCTCGTATGGCGGCATTGTTGTCCCCGGTAGAGGCCAAAGGTTCATTAGGACTAGGCGTTTGTGTCAGATACAGAGAGTTGGAGATAAGCATGGGATTGACAGACGCAGTGTTAGCCAACTTTGTGATGGAGTCTGTTAGTAAAGATCAGGAGTCTGCTAGGAGAGACCAGGAATCTGCTAGGAGAGACCAGGAGTCTGCTAGGAGAGACCAGGAGATTAGGGTACTAGAGAGGAAATTCGAAGCTGAACGAAAACAGAGTGAGTTAGATCGTAGGGAAAGGGCTGAAGAAAGGTCAGATGATAGGGAAAGATTTCAAGCCCAGCTAGAAGAAGAAAGAAGGGCTAGAGAACAGATGTTAGTACAGCAAAGTCAGCATAGCCAGTCAGATGGGTATCGTGTTAGACTTCTACCTTTTGATGGGAAGAAAGACATAGAGAGTTATCTTCAGCACTTCGAGCAGATAGCCGAGACTCAAGGGTGGAGAAGGGAAATCTGGTCCGCTAGATTATCGCCTTTGCTGTCGGGGGAAGCTAGAGAGACGTACTTGAAGCTGAGTCCAGAGCAAGCCCAAGATTTCAGTGTCGTTAGGGATACGCTACTGAAATGTTTTTGGAGGGGCGCTGAGTATTACCGCAAACAGTTCAGGGAGGTACTAAGGAGGGTGCTGAAACTTTTCCTCAGTTTCTGAGTAGGTTACACACTCAAGTGAAGAGATGGTTTTCGTTAGCCAGGAGGGACATGGAGATTGTAGTTGACGTGCTGGACGCTTTCATCACGGAACAACTATATTATATTATGAGTCCGGAATTAGAGCTATTCGTGAGAGAACGGCTTCCCGAGAACGGTGGGAAGGCGGCAGAGTTGGCTCAGCTTCACACAGACGCTACGAGGGCAGTGACTAGGAGACCGGTGTTTGGGGGGGGGGAGGGGTACCACCTAGAGGGGGACCTAGACCGAGCGACCCGGTCGCTAAGGTAGATAAACTGTCTGGTGGAAGTAAGAAGAAGGAGGCTAAACCAAAGGAGGGTCAGGCAGAAGATCGACAAATTGAGTGTTACAGGTGTGGGAAGAAGGGACACATAGCAAGGCAGTGTAGGCAGCCGAACCCTTTGAATCAGGTGACCATAAGCCCAGACGCCAGTCTGATTCAGGGAGAGCTCATTAACACCGTCAGCAGCATTCAGCCGTACAAGCCTTGGAGTACAGGGAAACTCAGAGGAAAGCCTGTTAGAGTCATGAGGGATACGGGGGCTGAGATGGGAGCCGTAGCGTCAAGATGGGTACGGCCTGAAGATCTCACAGGTCGTGAAATTGAAGTGGTGTTGGCCAATCCATCCAAGGCAGGGAAGTACCCCACTGCTTTCTTTAAGGTAGACTCGAAGTTTGTGAAGGGGACTGTAGAATTGATCGTCATCGACGATTATATCCCTGACGTCATACGAGGCAACTGGGTAGTCTTCAAGGAAGGGCAGCGTAGTCCTGTAGCTGTGGATGGGAAGGAATGTCCCGTAGCCGCTGCGAAACAAACCCGAGCTCAGGTGCGGGCAGAAGGCTGGGGAGAAAAACCGTTAGCCATCCCAGAATTTCTTAAGCTGGATGTGACTCCAGACCAGTTGAAGAAGGAGCAAGGGGAGGATAAGACTTCAGCTAAAGCTAGGAACTGTGCTAAACAAGGAACTATCCCGAAGTCAGGTAGGCAGTCAGTAAAGTTAGTCAAGGAAAACCTAAAGAAAGCCAGCGCTAAACGGAAACGGCATTTTGACAGGAAAACAAACGTCGCCAGTTCCAAGTAGGAGACAAAGTGTTACGTCTGCTACCCACCAAACACAACAAGCTTGAAATGAGTTGGCGAGGTCCTTATGAAGTGGTAGGGCGAGAAGGAGAGTGTGATTACCACGTAAAGGTAGAGGGCAAAACCAAGTTACTCCATGCTAATCGGTTGAAACTCTTCCACGAGAGAGTCAGCGTAGATAACGCCGTAGTCGTAGAAGAGGGTGAAAAACGGAAAGAGCTGTCTGGTGTTGACAACGTACGACAGTGACGTTGACAGCCGGTGAAACCCCCAGAGGCACTAACTTAGATGTTAAGTGCCCAGACGTACACCGGACATTAGAGACTTGGTGGAGCAGCGCTCAGACAGTTTTACCGACTTACCACTGCGTTAGGCGAGTGCGAGGTAAGGCTGCAAAATTTATTTCTTGGTAGTTATATGGAGATGACAGACCAGTACGTACCCGCTAATTTTCTAAGTAGAAATGTTGAGTCGTGAAAGTATTAAGGAACAAAAACTAGTAGTTTTGTCTTAGATGGGAGGTGTGTCACGACACGGTTTTTTTTCGCCTATTTTTGTAGGGGAGTAAGTTTAGATGGGTGACAGGGTTTAGATAGTCACCGGACGTAAAGGTAGTTTAGGTGGGGTATTTGGCCTTTGCACGGGTATTAAAAAAATGTTTTGCGGCCGTACGGGTGTCGAAGGACGGCGTGACGCACATGATCGCTCTGTGTGCGCGATCGGGTGGTCCCCGTTTCACGTGAATTTATATCACGTGATTTGCTGAGCGCATTTTTGCTAAACCTACCGATATCTAAATTGTTAGTCAGTCGCTTTTCCAACTGCGAACAAAGTCAGTCGTTTTTCCAACAGTCTCCTAGGGTGGTTTTTCAGGCGTGGTTCGCCATTTGCTGAAGGCCTCAAACAGCTGTGCCGTTCACTTTGTAACGGCCCTGTGATACGCTCGGGTCGCTCCGAAGCCGGTGTCCGAGGAAGGAGAGGGAAGAAGAGCTGCGACGACATAACCCCTGGCTTGTCTTGTCCTTAAACAAGGGCGGAGAAGGGAAATCTGGTCCGCTTGATTATCGCCTTACCGTTTTCGTTCCAGCCGGGGTGTCTTCACGGATGGCAGTAAGAACACGCAACAATTCTTTAGTGCATAATTACACCGGGGGCGGGGAAAGGGGGAGGGGGAGAGGGAGGGGGGGGGGGCGTGCGGCGAGGTGGATGGTAATGGGATGGGGTGAGGTTACTGCTGTGAGAAGAATTGTACTATGGCTTGTGCAATGCTAACACAGCGCCTGAACATGAAGTGAATCAAGAGGGGAGGCAGTAAAGACTAATCCTCTCTTCTCCCATCCTCTGGTATTCCACGTTCAGTTTGCAGTGTCCTACAACGCGTACCAACAAAATAATGCAGTTTGCGCTACAACAAACAAACTTCCCTAACTTCTCTAATTACACAGGGGGGCGGGGGAGAGGGGGCGTGCGGCGAGGTGGATGGTAATGGGGTGGGGTTATTGCTGTGAGTAGAATTGCATTATGGGCGGCTTGTGCAATGCTAACACAGCGCCTGAACATGAAGTGAATCAAGAGGGGAGGCAGTAAAGGCTAATCCCCTCTTCTCCCATCCTCTGGTATTAGGCGCTGAAAGATGGCTCGCTGTCATAGCAGCGGACAGCAGTAGCGGCCGACTATGCCTCTGGTCCTGACACAGGGTGGTGGTGTGTGCCCGAGACCTGTGACTGAGAAGCCTCCAGGCCACATTTATGAGAATCAGATATATTACGTATGTACATGCCACTTTTGGAGGCATTCTGACCATATCTAGTCTGTTTTTTTATGGCATCAGATATGTATGATCCAAAACATAAACAGCATAGTGAACGCCATAACAACGCTCTACACATAAAGGGCCATAGCATAAAGATGCAGCAACATTCAATGGTGTCACTTTGGGTTTGACTTAGCTAGTGTCTAAGGATTGCACCGATGGCAATTTGAATGGTGTTCAGGTGGGACAGTTTCTCTGACAGGTCATGTTACATATTCAAATGAGGCAGGTGAGGCAGTAAGAGGACTGGTATTTTTAAAAATAACTTTTTGCATTGTTTGAAAATGTGTAGTAGGGCTGAATGTTGAAATTTGCTGGAAATTTCTGGGTAGATAAGAGGAAACATGATTGATGCTTTGATTCATACCATCCTGAGCTTATTCAGTGGACAATTGTGGGCCTATGTTGAGTAGCCGTTGCCATGGTGATTTGAGGGGCACGCTGATTTCAGCTGTGCTTGGGTGTGGGGTTGGTACGGAATCAGGTTCATAGCAAGAAATGCGACAGTTTGTTTGTTTTTTATTTTTTTTATTTTGTGTATGGCAAATGTGCAGCTGGTAGGCGGTAGTGTTTTTTAGGGGATTGAAAAATTAGGTGATGACTGGGACTGACTAAGGCTAAGAGACTGGACAGTACGGAAACGGCACTGTGTTCCTTGGCCTGTACATGGCAGTGTCAGACATGTTAAACTGGGTTTGAGCAGATGGGCTTGGCGAATTTGAGACTGTTGAAAATGGGCTTGGCGTTTTTTGGAATTAGCTGGCTGGGATGGGTTTAGTTGGTGTGGGCGTGGTTGGGGTGGGAAATGCTGGGATGGGGATGAACTTTGGAATTGTTTCTTCCGTTTGCTTGTCCCCATCCTGTGACCCTGCCAGAAGCCTGATTCTGGTAGTGTTGTGGCCCTCCCTGTTGGGGGTTGGTAGTCGCATGACGATCCTCTTTCCGTCCATCGTATCCTGGCGAGCGGCGTGCTGCTCCGGCGAACCTGATGGCGAGTGACAATCCCTTGATGCCTTCCACTGTCAGGTGACTTCTGTCTCACTGGAACAGAGTCTGACGCGGCGCAAGATTAGCTGTCAAGAAGCGAGGAAACATGGTCGATGTAGGGGATCTTGGCCTGCTCACACACAGCCCTGAGGTTGTCGTTAGAAGCAAACACAGCCTTTGCTAGGTAATGTTCAGTTCCACCTGGAATGATGCAGGATGTGTACAGAGTAGCGCTGGGAAAGGCTGTGCGTAGCAAACAAAAGAGATGCTCCCAGGACTGCTTGCTGACGGCGCCCACTTTGCGGCTGTTGATACCAACATGCGTCGTCACACGGCAGATGTGGGGCATTACTGTAATACCCCAAGCGAGACAATAGTGTGTATGGTGCCGCGTTTTCATAGCTTCTCTTGATATATTGACGTTGACATTTTTTATGGACTAGACTGAGTGTCTTATGTGAACGCTGCATTGTGTAGTGTTTTCATTTGCATTCCACTGAATACCTTTGTGGAAACTTCATTAAACTGTTTTCATCAAGAGCCGCTTTTGCTAAGCCGTACTTAATTAACTTATTCGCAATGGGGGTCTTGACCATAAAGCCCACGCCTGAGAGCCGTCTTTCTGATGCAGGCCTGCCTGACCAGTAGAGGGTGTAGCCAGCGCCAAGTTCTTGGAGGCTGCCTTCCTCCGGGAGGCGTACTTCGCTGAGCGCGGCGATGTCGATGTTTAACCTCCGCAATTCATGGGCAATAAGGGCGGAGCGACGTTCAGGGCGTCCGCTGTCTGCTGTGTCGAGCATGGTTCGGATGTTCCAGCATGCTACGTTGAGTCCGGTCGTGGTCGTCATGAAAGTGGATCCATTGTTTTTTCTTGTTTTCTGACCGCAGGAGAAGATGCCCGTTGACCGCGGCTAGCCAACTGGGGTTACGAGGGGATGAGCTTTGGTTAGGCCACCTTTTCTAGGCCCCTCTCCGTGTGGAGCAAGCAGTGCTGTCCCTAGAGAAGGCTGCTTGGTCGTTCAGGGTGTGCCGAGTGACGTTGTCATCCCCAGGTCAACATCAGGCGACCAATATCCTGAACCGCCTGCATGCAGGTTTGAGACTGCGGCTTCCAGTGACATCTTTCACCTGCCGTTTCGCCCCTTGCCCATCGCTACAGGACTTGGAAAGGTCGTTGTCATGGTCCGTGGGCGTTTCCTAAAGCCTGCGCGGTGGAGCTTTTTGGTGGAGTGCAGTGTGCGCAGTACTGGCCCCACCCTTTAAACCCTTGGTTCGTCTGCCATGGCCTAGCACGCTAGGACGGTGGCATCGAGGTCCTCGGGTCGTAGGTTTTATATCAGACTGTCCTTGTCCTAGTCTCTGGCTCAAAAACCTTCCCCGGAGACACGGGGGCTTTGATGTCAGGGTTTTCCTCCCTTAGCCTTTCCGCAGCCAAGCGGCCAGTCCTGCAAGGCAGCAGGGGACTCGTGGAGGGCGGGGTCGTCTATGTCCCGTGCAGATGTGAACATCTGCCCACTGCCTACAGTCAAGAGGTTCAAACATGTCACAATAGCGTTTGTATTTGCATGCACCCAAACCAAAGCACAAGAGGGTTAAACTCTTAAGAAATAACCGCATACACCATAAACCATCAATGTAACAATAACTGTCAAAATTTGTTTATAAAATTCAAAGGCTAAAAGACCATGTACACCTTAATATATAAAGTGCCTGTGGATATACCACCACAAGTAACAACTACGTTCATGTTTCATGGTGTGTAAAAAAAAAAAAAAAAAAAAAAAAAAAAAAAAAAAAAAAAAAAAGTTGCCAAAACAAAAATGATCGTGATAAATGTAAACAGGAATGGCAAACCCGTTATGGCTAATGTGTATGGCCGATCCACATGAAATGTGACCTTGACCTTTCTGGAAAACCTACCAATGGGTCACTCCGACCGCATCATGTCCATGCGCCTCCCACTGAGACACCAGCAATACGTCACCCTTCTCAGTGTGTACTCCCCAACCCTCCTGGCAGAGCCTGCAGAAAAAGACAAGTTCTACTCTGACCTGCGCAGCCTCCTGCAGAGCACCCCCGCAGACGACAAAGTCATCATCCTTGGCGACTTCAACGCCAGAGTGGGCCAAGACTCTGAAGCCTGGAAAGGAGTCCTCGGCAAGCATGGCGTTGGGAACTGCAATGACAATGGCCGCCTGCTGTTGGAGTTCTGTGCAGAACAGCAACTTGTCATCACCAACACTACTTTCCAGCAAAAGGACAGTCGAAAGACCACCTGGATGCATCCTCGCTCCAAGCACTGGCACCTTATCGACTATGTCCTTGTGCGTCAGAGGGACCGCAGTGATGTCCTCCTCACCAGAGTGATGCCCAGTGCAGAGTGCCACACTGACCACCGCCTTGTCCGCTGCAAACTCAGGCTCCACCTCAAGCTGAAACCCAAGAAAAGAGGCCCCCTCAAGAAAAAGCTTGATGTCACCAGCCTTCAGCGTGATGACAAGAAAGCTGCCCTTCAGACAGATTTACAGCGCATGCTCAAAGACACAGTTGATCCAGCAGACTCCTCCCCTGAAATACTCTGGGAGCAACTGAAAACTGCTATTGTAAAATCTTCTGTGGAAGTCTTGGGCTTTGTTAGAAAGAGGAACAAAGACTGGTTTGACGAAAACGACGTGGAGATCCAGGAACTTCTAGCAAACAAAAGAGCCGCCCACCAGGCCCACCTAGCCCAGCCTTCCTGCCCTGTGAAGAAATCTGCCTTTCGCCTCATCTGCAGCAGTCTCCAGCTCAAGCTTAGAGAGCTCCAGAACGAGTGGTGGTCGAGACTGGCACAGAGGACCCAGCTTTGCGCTGACAACGGTGACTACAGGGGCTTCTATGAAGCACTGAAAGCAGTGTATGGCCCTAGGCACCTGGTACAAAGTCCCCTGCGAAGCGCCGATGGACAGGCACTCCTCACAGATAATACCTCCATCTTGAACCGCTGGTCAGAATACTTTCAGGACCTCTTCGGCGCTGAGCGCACTATTCAAGAAACAGTCATCCTCCAAATCCCACAGCTCCCACTAAAGGTTGAATTGGACGAACCGCCCACCGCCGAAGAGACCCACACAGCCATCCACCAGCTCAAGAGTGGCAAAGCAGCAGGCATTGACGGAATCCCGCCAGAGATCTGGAAACATGGAGGCCCAGCACTGCACAACAAGCTCCATGACCTCTTTCTCTGCTGCTGGGAGAAAGGAACACTACCAAAGGATCTCCGTGATGCAGTCATCATCACCCTATACAAGAACAAAGGAGAGAAATCTGAATGCTCTAATTATCGTGGAATTACCCTGCTGTCCATTGCCGGGAAAATTCTCGCAAGGCTGCTCCTGAATCGGCTGGTACCTGCCATCGCTGAAGACCACCTCCCAGAGGGCCAGTGTGGCTTCAGAGCCAACAGGAGTACCACCGACATGGTCTTTGTGCTGAGACAGCTTCAGGAGAAGTGCCGCGAGCAGAACAAAGGGCTGTACGTAACGTTTGTCGACCTAACAAAAGCATTCGACACTGTGAGCAGGCAAGGCATGTGGCAGATCCTGGAGCGACTTGGCTGTCCCCCAAAGTTTCTAAGCATGATCGTCCAGCTCCACGAGGACCAGCAAGGCCAGGTTAGACTCAACAGTAACCTCTCAGAACCATTCCCCATTATCAACGGCGTGAAACAGGGCTTCGTGCTGGCACCAACCCTCTTCACCATCTTCTTTAGCATGATGTTGAAGCAGGCCACAGTAGACCTCGACGATGACGATGCAGTGTACATCAGGTATCGTCTCGATGGCAGCCTGTTCAACCTCAGACGACTGCAGGCCCACACGAAAACCCTAGACCAACTGATTCGTGAGCTGCTCTTTGCTGATGACGCTGCCCTTGTTGCACACACAGAGAGAGCCTTGCAGCGCATCACATCCTGCTTTGCAGATGCTGCCCAGCTCTTTGGACTCGAGGTCAGTCTGAAAAAGACAGAGGTACTACATCAGCCGGCACCCAAGGTAGAGCATCGCCCTCCCCACATCACCATCGGCGAGTCTGAACTGAAGTCAGTACACCAGTTTACCTACCTTGGCTGCATCATCACGTCAGATGCCAAGCTGGACAAGGAGCTTGACAGCAGGCTGGCAAAAGCGAACAGCGCTTTTGGGCGACTTTTCAAGCGGGTGTGGCACAATCAACAGCTGAAAACGGGCACCAAGATCAGTGTGTACAGAGCTGTCGTCCTCACCACCCTGCTGTACGGTTCCGAGTCCTGGGCCCTCTACCGCAACCAACTACGACTCCTCGAACGCTTTCACCAGCGCTGCCTGCGTACCATCCTGGGCATTCACTGGAGTGACTATGTCACCAACGTCGAGGTCCTTGAACAGGCAGAAACTATGAGCATCGAGGCTTTGTTGCTGCGGACACAGCTTCGCTGGGCGGGGCACGTCTCCAGGATGGAGGATCATCGCCTACCCAAGATCACTCTGTTCGGCGAGCTTGCTACTGGACACCGTGACAGAGGGGCACCAAAGAAGAGATACAAAGACGGTCTCAAGAAGTCACTTAGTGCTTGCCAAATCGACCACCGCCAGTGGTCTTCGCTTGCTGCGGACCGTGACACCTGGCGCTCCACCATCTACAAGGCAGCCGTCTCCTTTGAGGACTCTCGCAGAGCTAACCTTAAGGACAAACGGCTCAGGAGAAAAAACCGAGTTGCCGTAACTCAGAACCCTGACCAGACCTTCCCCTGCAGCCACTGCGGTCGAACCTGCCTGTCCCGGATTGGCCTCCGCAGCCACGAAATTGCCTGCAGACGACGTGGGCAAGCCCTATAGAATCTTCGTTCGCGAAGTCAAGCCAAGATGACTTAATTAACACAGAAATGTGACTGTGGATAATGGATTGAACAGCAATTCGTTTTATTATGGGTGCTCTTCAGTGTAAATGTTGCTGTCCTCGTCCGTATATGCAGGTAGCACCAGCAGCACAAATAGTTATAAACAGACGTGGTGTCACTTGACATTGCTCCTCCCGGCTAGCGGACATTATTACTTCGCGCATAACTTTCTGTTTACCTGCAATATTTTTTTATTGTTTTTTGCATTAATTTCTTCTTTTGCAACGCTCAGCTTTTACAATCCCTGAACGTTTGACCACCATATATTTTCTTGGTATTTCGTTGTCTCTTTAGATTGTATTGCAATCGCCTTACATTTGTTTTCTATTTTTGATTGTCTTTTGATATATTAGTAGCTCAAGAAATTATCTTGTAGTTGCTATTTTATTGTGAAATAAGATACATCTGTTAACCCTTATCATTCGGAATACACCAGTGTGCAAAATAAGTGTGACTAAAATATTTCAAGGGTAGTCCCAGAATAGCTTGGCGCCTCTAGGCGCCAAGCTATTCTGGCAGTACCCTTGAACTAAAGCCATTTGTCTATATCTGATTTGTAAGTACTATAATGTAGCTTGCATACGGCAGTGTACAATTTGAAGCTTTTAGCCTCAGTATGATATGGGTTAATGAAATACTTATGGCTAAAGACAAACAAAAAGAACATAAAGTACGAGTAGGTCACCTCAACGTTTACCATCTCTGTAATAAGATATCTGACGTGTCAACGTTTCTCAGCGGTCCCACGCTGTTTCAAATTTTCGGCCTTACCGAGTCACGCCTAAATTCAGATCTATATCAGTGATGCAGCCGTGAGCATTTCTAATTTTAGTATCATGAGAAGAGAGATTCCTACTGTCACGATCAAAAAGGGATTGTTATATACGTTCATCACTCTATTGAACACAGTCCTTATGCGTAAAGACTTAAAAACGGCTGAAGCAGAGTGTGTGGATTGAGGTCAAAAGCCCGTACTGTTCACCATCATTTGGTGGGTTGTTTTTCTTTTTACCGCCATCCGGCGTCTACCTTCGAGTGGTATGACAATTTTACTACTAACCTAGACAAAGTGTGTAAATGAAATTCCTCTTTCCTCTAGGTGACTTTAATATAGACATGCTTAAACCCCATCCCGCATGGGAAACTATATTTTCTTTATTTGGCCTATCCCCTACCAGAATTACCGCCACGAGCTCTACACTACGTCTATACAAACAAACCGCAGGCGGTGACCAATGTTAGTGTTTCAGATCTTAGTGCTAGTAACTACTACACCGTTATTTGTTGCTGGTCTGCGAAACTCCCCAAATTAAAGAAACATAGTCATATTACAACAACCTATAGGTCTTTTAAGAATTTCAATCGCAATGAGTTTCTACACGATCTAAGTAATACTACTTTTAACGAGGTCTTTCTCACTAATGACCCGAATATTGTCCACTTGGTACAGGTTATTTCTTGGTGTGTAAGATAAACATGCGCCGATTAGGACTAAAAGAGTAAAGAGTGAGATACTTTTCCCTTGGCTGACAAAAAAAAAAAAAAATAATAATAATGCACGCCACGTCGGCGCGAAATGTCCTTAGCGAAATCGTGTTACTCAAATAAATGGTGCGTGCCGCTAGAAAAGACTTCACCCACCAGACTGTTAAAGACAACAAAGATGTGGCGGCAGTGTGGCGGGTACTTAATTCCATCACCCGAGGCAATAACAATGGGTCAATGACTATCCCTAGTAATCTCTCACCCGACGCGGCCAATGACCACTTTCTATCTGTTGCTGACACATTAACTACCCCGAATAGAAACACAAAGGCTGACAACTGCCCAAAATACTTATTAAACGTTTGCAGTGAAAACAGCAAATGGCACAACACCCTTTGAAATTTCCCTCTTGGCTGTGACACTCTGTCATTCCGCAGGCAATACAGCTGTTGAAAAAGTCTAATCTGTAACCCCCAGCCCTCAGGATTGCACAGGACTTTCCAGCTGAGCAGATTAACACCTACTGACATAAAGTTCCCTTTGGGGGTAAAACAGGGTAGCTGCAGCATAGTCATGCTGGACTTGCCGTACTTTGGCTTTAGAGGGCTGTACTGCCATAAACTAAGTTTGTGAGTCTGGGTGTGTGCCTGGGCGTGCGTATGATGTTAGTGTCAAAATGTACTATTTTATATTTTTGTTTAGTTGGCCATATTGTTTGTTTGAGGTGTAATTGAGCTTTTTAAAAAACTTTGACCTAAGCTCGGCAGCCAAAGACAAATATCCTTTAATGGACAATAACTTTCTTGAATCTTGAATTTAGTAGGTAAACTGACAGGGTTTAGCAAAGAAAACGTCCTCGGGTCCTGAGGATATAAGCCAACAAATATTAATGTTGTCCCTACCGTATATTGCTGTACGCTTACTTAAATCTACAACTTGTGTATTCAGAATACCGTATTCCCCACAGACCTTAAAGTCGCAAAAGTCGTTCCACTACCAGAACCTAAAGAACCCTGTGACACCAATAACTATAGGTTAAGGTTTTTACATGTAACTGATCTACCCCCCGGGTGGCTGCACGTTCATATGTACACGGACTGGAATGGCTAAAAAAAAAAAAAAAAAAAAAAAAACCTTACCTGGGAATGTGGGCGAAAATGCTAAAAGCAACCAAGATGAAAACAGCAACTAGCGTCTGGCGCCAGGTCAGCCCGGATCTCTTCATGGGAAACATGACTGTGACACACCGGTCCGCGGACACGAAGGCCAGCAGTAGACTGGACAGCACGTGAAAAATGTTGGTCGTGTATAAAAGCTGCACGGACAAGAACGCGAAAGGGTGTAGCATCTATGACATTTATGTATCCGACCTACACCGGGTTCTACCGACAATCGGACTATTGCATTTGTCTTAAAATCTACCTCTGACGGTAAAACTGTTCCACAAGACAAAATGTTTTGACTTTCATTCACTTGCAGTATTGAATCGTCAACAACAAAATTCCAACAAGAAAGAACCATGCTCAGAAAGGACAAGTATACAACATTGTATTACATTTTTCGGTTAGAAATTATGCTCAGAATAGGCGTTCGGAAAACAGAAGTAGGTCAAAATTGCACGAGTTTCGACGAAAACAGTAGAATAAAAGCCGGGACAAACATCCGACATCGCACGTTTGTCCTGGCTTTTAATCTGCAGTTTTCTTCCAAACTCGTGAAATTTGGACCTATTTTTGATTTCCGAAAATCGTGTATTGAAATACAGACAGAAATAGACTGCATGTGCCATCTTTTTCAGTGAGGCTAACAGTTACTTCTGGCATCACTGACATCACTCCGTATGTCTATATTGAAAAGGTTAAATTTAACCCATAGCGCGTCGGTAGCGGTTTTATTCGCGATGATTCCTACACGAAGGGCTAGAGTCATACAGAGAAGTACCCAACGGAGAAAGAAACACGCTTAGAAAAAACGGTACAACACAATTTATTAATATTTCGGGTAAATACCCTTTGTCAAAATAGACAAACAAACAGAGACATTAGCCGCTACTTATCTTTAGATGCAGAAGGAATGTTAGAGTCATACAGGAATCATCATCGCGACTAAAACCGCTACGGACACGCAGAGGGCTAACCCTTATAACCCCACGGCTGGATGTGTTATCTAACGAATATGTACCAGTTGTAAGAGATGGATCGATCATGATAATTCAAGGGTAGTGTCAGGTGAGCTTGGCGCCTTCATGATCCGTTCATCTCCTGCTGCAGGGTGTTGAGGTTAAATGGGTTAACTAAATAGGTCTGTAGTTGTCTTTTCTAAGCGTGTTTCTTTCTTTGTTGGGATTTTGTTGAATTACCTCAGGATTTTCAGCATTTGGAATAAGCACTGACGGGACAATCATCTGTCCGATTACATTTAGCTGCATGAAAGACCCCAACACGGCGAACACAAGGTCAGCCAGGGCAAGAGCGAACACCAGCAAGTTGACTCGGTCTCTCAAACCCTGCCGCGCAAATACTGCTGACGTCAGAGCATTGGCAGGCACGCCGACACAGAGGATGAAAGGGATGGAACTCGTAAACAGTATTCGGTCGATGAAAGTCTGGGTCTTGAAAGATATCAAGTCATTAGGATGGTCCCAAGGGTCAAACAGGCCTTGCAGAATGTTCGTTGTTTCAACGGTAGCCTGTAAATGATATAACCAACAAAGAAAGAAACAGTAATATTTCTTGAACAAATACGATGGCGATGCAATATAACTTTTTGAGATCAAGGTCATTTTAAAGGTCACACTACTTTATTATGCACAATTGCAACTGCTGAAAACAGCTATCAGTGCACCTTTAATTTTTTATTCTACATTCGCGTCTCCAAACGTACCGTAAAGGAAGCAACATAGCAACCCAAAATAGCAAAGATCCTCGGGCCCACGACGGCCGAAAAGACATCTTGAAAGAGATTCGAATGCTCAACCAAGTGAGCGCCCCAGCTTCCTGGCCTAAACGCAGATATTCCCTGAACAGCGCTAAGACACGCACTCTTTCAGAATCATTCCTTTCAAAGCGCAATTGTCCGTAAATTCATTTCTGAATGGCCGAACTCTTCAAGAGAAGAACACAACGGAGTAAGAAACACGCATAGAAAAGACAGATACAACACCCAACGGAGAAAGAAACATGCTTATAAAAAACACAATTGTGTTGTAACTGTCTTTTCTATGCGTGTTTCTTTCTCCGTTGGGTTCTTTTCTGCATTTTAGTCGCTTGGCAGTCACCTGTTTGGTCTGGGTTGAACTCTTCAATCTTTGCTGATATTGTGTAAATCACAGTGAGTATATTTGCTTTAACTCATTCAGCCCCGACACACCACAGCAAGACATGGATCGAGCATGATAGTTCAAGGGTGGTGCCAGAATAGCTTGGCGCCTGTAGGCGCCAAGCTATTCTGGCACCACCCTTTAAATATCCTGCCTGTAGGCGCCAAGCTATTCTGGCACCACCCTTTAAATATCCTGCTCGATCTGTCTCGGGAATTGTAATACAATCCTTCAGAGGGCAACTTCAAAATTTGGGGATTTCGGTCCTTGGTGTGGAATGTATTAAAATGGCCAGTTACTTGAGAACAGAACGTGAAATTCAATGATTTTTTTTTCGTTTGTCTAAGCAGAAACACACCAAGAAGTCGTACAAACATTTATCTTCATGAGTGACTGCCAAGCCAAGGAAACGTTGTCATCGCCTGTACACAAACCCCATGGCTGTCGATAGCGTTTTATGGTTGCGATGATTCCTGACAAAAGCGCTACTGACAGCCCAAAGGGTTAAGCAATAAGACGTCATGTACGTCTACGTATGTTAACATTCACACCTGCAGCTTCGGTCATGTTGTGTTCTAAATCGGACATCTTAGTTACCAGTGTCCAGCTTTCACTTGTAATGATGCTCCGCTGTGGTGTGTCGAAACGACTGCCGGCATGCAGAACTATGGCATAACTATAGCAGGAATGGTACTGTTCATAATGCATCATCAACGATAACTTCCCTTTTGTGAATAAATTGTTAGAGAGCGCTTTATTTGTAGCAATTTTTTTGAAAGTTTGGCAGCTTTTCCTTATTTTGTCTTGTACATTTAATAATTACAATTAATATCTCCAGTTTAATCTTTCTGGTGTTAATATACTGACCAGCCCGAAAAATGCGGCATCTTTGGAATCATCGGGAACACTTTAGCTGACGAACACGAGAAATGCGATGTTTCCCATGATTCCAAAAATGTCACAGTTCTTTTGCTCGTCGGTATACTAGAAAGAAGCAGATACACGTGATAAATTTGATACACGTCCGCAGCTATTGATGTGGGAAACCTTGAATGAGTTAAACAATAACGCGTCACGTACATGTACCTACGTTTGCATTCACACCTGCTGCTGCAGTCACGTTGTGTTGCAATTCTAACATCGTTGTTACCATTGTCACGCTTTCCCTTGTATTGTTGCCATGTGGTGTGTTGCTCGCGTCTAGAACTATTGCAGTGATCGTATGGTTCACGATGTGTGCTATCAATGATCACTTACATACTGTGAGTAAACGGTTAGAAAACATACATATTCATAGCACTAGTTACGAACTTTCTGGAAAACGGGCAACTTTTTTTCCTTTTCTTTTTTTTTTTTTTTTTTTTTTTTTTTTTTTTTAACAGACAATATATAGTTTGAGAAAATTCAAATAAAACAATAATGATTAATACACAAATATTATTTCGAAAATAGTTTTGTGTCTTGAGTGTTTGTTATTAGAGATTAGAAAATTGGATAAACTAAAGCCCTATTTCAGTTTAAATATTGTTTCTACATGAATCTAAACACATTAAATTAATAACATTCTTATCCATATAGTCTATTTTCCTGTGCTTCGTAAGCTATTGATGTTTTCGAGACAATTATTTTGTTCGAGTGGTGCCAAAAATGGACGGTTGCTACTGCTGTTTCATCCTTTCCTTGCCGAGAAAATGTGACCACCACCCAAGCGCAGGAGGAATAGATCCTTATGACCCTTATGGCTGATGAGGATCTATGCCTCTTGCTGACACCACATTGAGTCCATGTTCCGTGGACAGTTAGGGTTGCTTGGTGTTGAATTAACGAAGATTGCAGAAACGCAGTCCGCGTCAGCTGACACTAAAGGGGTTAATTTCTGTCCGTTGGTGTCCTTTGTGATGAAATATTATTAGATGAATCAAAAGTTCAGACGACTAGAAATATATTTTATGCGGTATTAAAAACTTCCGTATTAGTCACAACAAATCAGAAATATATTTACATTTTCAACTTTCCAAGCTTTTTTTCAGCTTCATTCAGACTTTTCTCAGCAACTAAGCTAACAAAGGAATAAGTTGTGATGTTTCAGGCGTGGACCTCAAAAAAAAAAAAAAACATTTGCTTGCTGTAATTTGGACACAGACGGAGAGGGAGATGTGCTGGTCTTTATTCTGAACCTTAACAATGAACGCCGGAAGGTCTAAATCACTGATCAGCGCACCTCATTACTGGAGTTACTAAAGTTTGGTTGAAGTTGGTGAATATATTGACCTTAAAACGACCTGCTACAGGCAGTAAGAATTAATGGTTCGCAATGTCTCATTTATAAATGTTCTTAGTGTGTCGCACACAACGGACATAACTTAAATTATGAAGTTTGAATGTCATAAAATGACTGTTCTGCTCTTCTTATCCAGTGTACACCGGAGAGTTCCTTCCGTTACGCTCCAAAGCATTGGAAACTCTCTGGTGTGTGTGCCTAATCACACCTATTGTGAACTGAAGGGCGGACAAGTCTTAGATGAGGCAAGACAACGTTGATAACCCGTTGTAGCAACCATAGCCAACCATGGGGCAAATCGCTTTAACTCATTCGAGACGTGCCGCCTACGGATACGCGGCGAACCGCCGCGTATCCGTAGGCGGCACGTCTGGAATGAGTTAACCCGTACAGTGCCGGCTGACGCAGACTGTGTTTATGCAATATTCGTAAATTCAAGACAAAAGTTTGACCCGCCATGTCTCAGGAATATGAATTCAGAGTGGTGCCAGATAAAGGAACAGATCCTCATTAGCCCCAATGACTGCGGGCCTCTTGAGGGTTTATGTCTCTTGCAGCTGGGTAGCGTTCGTCTTGCACTTGTAAGCAATGTCTGTTTTCCGCTGTGAAGTCTGTAGATCGCTCTACCAGAAAACGACAGCGAGACGCTGGGATTAGCATTATTACTAATTTCAGTGTTAAATTGCAGTTTGTACCATAGACTGCAACAGTAACAAAAACCAAATTCTTACAGTCGAGATCTGGACAGTGTTAATAAGTTAGTTGTTGGGGGTTAACGCTAAACAGGTGACTAGGGCCATCTCTCGGCAGCGGTGGGGACGCATCAGGCAACGTCAGTGAATTACATCCCTTTGCCCGGCGGAACCTGGTTTTCAGTTCGGAGTTTCGGTCGAAGGCATTGTCTAACCTACCACATTTCGCTCTATTTGTGTATGAAATATGTACCCTAAGTAGCACATAACGCGTGTTGTATAACCCCCACAATTTTTTTATCTGGCTATTTCTTTCTGCGCCGTTTTGACTGTGGTCAGTATGTGCAGCCTACGTAGGGCCTTTGGTCTGATACTGTCTAACTTATCACAGGTTTCAGTTCTGTTTGGTATGGAATTTGTACCAGCGTTATCACATAACACCTGCACACAGTTATCAGTATTTTTGTGCATGGAGGTTTTAACTGAATGCTGATTAAAGTTATATTCCCCAGGATCAAGCATCTCAACACAGTCAGAAAACTGTCTGCAACAGATACTGCTGACAGTATGTGTATTGGTCCTTTGTGTACTATCCAGTATCTTAGATCTTTATGGTGTAAATACAATGCCAAATGTCGAAATTCATCGTTTGGAGGGTTATTGTTTTCGTACCCGAGTCGCGAATTTATCGTCTGCATTGGCCTTGTTTTGAATTAAAATGCATATTTATGATCCTACGTCACAAGGCACAACTCGGCTTTCATTGTATCACAATACTACAGGTCATGAGGTCATCGGTGTGATGTACACACGTGTCAGTGTACACGTGTACTGATGTTCTCCGGCATCCCTTTGACGTAATTTTTCACCAGAAAGTAGAATAACCTTCCCTTCTCGCAATGCTGTCAAAATCACAATGCGGGATCCGCTCGACGTGCTAATAGTATTGTACTAGGAACGATCGTGCATACAGTAGTGCACCGAGGGCTTGCGTGTTTGCGCCACTCAGTCGCAAACTGCGAGCGTGTGTCCACGGTGTCTTTTGACCTTTGTCCTTTACCCATCGGAAACACGCACTGTCAATCTTCCATCATTGAAACAGAACATTGGTAATTATATCGAATTTCTGCACTGCAGTCAGTTTCACGTCTCACACGTCGAGGTCTACGTAAAGCATCGTTAGAAACGACAAATTTACCCTCGCAGCAGAAACACTCCCTCTCTGAATCGAGTGAAGGAGAGCCGGCACTGACACTCAAAGACTTGTTACGACCAGTGATGTGCAACTTTGACACACACCGTAGTTTTCTGCAGATCTCTGCAGCATAAATGTGATCACCAGCTCGTAACTATATGATAAAACAGGTTTAAAATCTCGCGAAATCAGTAAGAGATAAATTCTACTGGAAATCATGAATGTATTTGAAAATCACTAGCGCTCGCGTAACTATAGAAAATCGACAAAGACCGTAGATTAATTACTGATTTAGCAGGAAAGTGACAAATCCTGGGTGGGTGGTCAAGCCAAGCTCTTGCTTTACGCGTTACCACATGTCCATATTCCCTTGTCCGATGTCAGTTCTACTTAGGGGTATCTTGTCTCTCTTCCTCTATCTTCTCTTTCTCAATTGCCGAGTCTGTCAATGTCGGCGCGATTCGATGATACTCTGACTTTCTTTTTTTCTTCGCTGGTTCGTCCGCCATCTTGTCTCTGATTGGTTATAATTATGCAGATGACATAAGGTCATATAGAATAGTTATGATGTCAGCTACCATCGCCTGTCAGAAGCAATTTTGTTACGTGTCTCGTCAGAAGATTCCCCTGGGCCTCTTTTCGCTTTGAACGGACGAAAGAAAGCATTTGGTGGGACAATGGGGTGGTCACTGTCTATATGGGTATGTATACGGAAGCCCAGTAAAAGCTTTTTCCGAACTGAAGCCTTAAAAACGGTCGGGTGTGCCCCTTTAATGTAGGTTTGTACTGAGACCTGGGATTATACAAAGACTATTTTGCCATTGGGGAGAACGTTGTCATCATAACATGTGAGTCTACTTAATACATGTTATCTTGTGGTAACATGTGATAAGTAAACTACCGTTGCCTTGAGAACGGGCGACCATGCGAACAGAGCTAGGCCAACGAGCAAAAGTGTAAAAAGTCTGAAAGATGACGTATCCCCTTAAAATCTAAGCAGTGCTTGTTGTCAGTTGTGAAGTTGATGTATGTAGCATTTTTTTAAGCCGCCGATGCGGCCCACGACAATATTTGTCTCTTGCAAGTGAAGCGGTCGGATGAGAGACTGTCATTATGTGGGCGATCTGTCGACGCTGTTCTCATGAGCTGTTAACCAGTTCACTGCCGGGAAAAAAAAAGATCACCACCGAAACTGCAAGAGGTATAGATCCTCATGAGGCCGCGCAGGGGGCTCATGAGGACCTATGCCTCAGGCTTAAACTACTTTGTACCCATGTCCCTTTGTCGGCTGGGGTTCTTCGGTGCTGAATTTAACAATGATTTCAAAAACACAATCCGCGTCCTCTACTCAATGCGCAAAAAGACATCGGGCCGACTTTCTTTCAAAGTGCGGCTTTGAGTCCACGACAGGTTCTGTAGAAAAGGTTTCAGTCGATCTGAATACGATCTTGGGCGGTCCGTGGCGCAGTGGTTAAGGCGCCTGCCACCAATGCCAAAGGTGCGAGGTTTGAAAAGGGGTTCCGGCGTCGGACTTTTCTCTTCTGGTAAGTGTCACCGTTAATTCGGGCGGACCGTCGGGGTTCTTTCTCCGGGTACTCCAGTTCTTCCACCCCCACCCCACCCCCCCCCCCCCCCCCCCCCTCCAACTTTGGTACCGGTTTCAGGCCACTTTACAAATTTCAAATACAAGCGATCAAAAATCTCTGTAACTTCAGTAGCTGAACTGTCCCTTCGTCTGTCTTGTACTGTGTTTGTCTTAAATGGCGTAAATCCGTGTTTGTTACGTGAGTGTGCGTGTTGGGTTTCAGTTCGCGGCGCTTTGAGTCGATTTGCCCAAAAATTGAGAAAAAGCGCCTATATAATAACGGTATTATTAATACGGCATGCGGTCTTCCGACTTTCAGGAAGTATCCTGTTCTGTGTAAGCAGGTTCTAATGGTAATGAAAACTACGCAAGCCAAACTATACATTTTAGCACTAGCATGTGTATCCTGTGCTAGAAACTGTACATTGTTCATGGCATCCTCTACTCCCATCCCCCTCACCCGCCCCCCCCCCCCTCACTTGACACACACATACACAAACACACACACACACACACACACACACACACACACACACACACACACACAAACACATACACACATACACATGTACAGGTACCTGCTGATTGATTAGCAAGCTAGTTTTTACGTGACCCTCTGACTATCGGTAGCGGTTCTTGTCGCGATGATTCCTGCAGTTTTATATCACTTCCTTCATGTCAAAGTGTAGGCCAATCTCTAACATCACCACAGACTGGTGACAACAAAGACTGGCTTGACGTGACAAACTTTCTTGAGTTGCTCGACACTGCACATCGGTCGTCTGATGCGAATATTTGACCGACTCTGGCGTCTGAAGAACTTTGATGAGACGCATTAGATCTACAAGGAGAAGAGTTGAGTCGAAACAAAGATTACGAGACGCTGGAAATTACATTATTATTCATTTTAGTGTCAAACTGCAGTAAACGAAAACTGTTAGAGTCGAGATCAAGACAGAAAGAGAAATTGAGAAGCACTCTAGATAAATTTAAAAGAAATTATAAATAATACCGCTAGAACCACAGAAAGTTTTTAAGAAGAAGTAAGCAGAAGAGAAAGCACATTCCAGACAAAAGAAACATTTTTTTTTCTGTCACATTCATTTAAAGTAACATCCAAAAGGAATGTTCCTGAAAGTGCATCTGTTCGTTATATTCCTTGTAACATACCTGCATTCATTAGTCTCTCTGTGTAAATATGCAACAAAATCATATTATTGTAATACACTGTGTTAGTACACAATGAGACAATAGATCCTCACAAGCCACAGCTATGTTTCTTGCACTTGGGTGATGTTTGCTTTATCCCGGCAGCGAAGGGATAAGCTCTATTCAGCCGTCACATTCACAAATGAACAGGTAACCTTTAGCACCACACTTGTTGGCAGCCAAGGAGAGATCAGCAGTGGCAAAGATGCAGTCGTGGCCAGACTTACCGCTTGGTTCGCCGGACTTGAACAGGGAAGGGGTGATGGGCGTGCCGTCCCCTCATACGAAAGAGATGTGGTTTGGGAAGTCAGACGTACTAGACCCGTCCACCCAGAACTGGTGTCCGTATACACCTGGAAGAAAAGGAAATTAGCTGCCGTGATTTCTCAAAAAGAAGTAGGCCCATTATAGCATCGAAGTGGAGTGCTTGTATAATAATAATAATACATGGTCTCTTGCTAACATCACGTGCCATGGACTGCTCGGGTTCTTTGGTGTAATATTAACAAAAAATTTCAGGAACACGATCTGCGCCTACACTCAGTGAAGAGGTTAAATCATTATTAATCCTTCGGCTGTCGGTAGCATATTTTGTCGAGGTGATCTTCAACAAAACCTCGACTACGCCGATGATATCGGGCTGCTGGCAAGCAGAAACCAGGACATGCAACAGAAGACACAACAGTTGACACAGTCAGCAAGCTCCATAGGTCTCGGGGTCAACATTAGGAAGACTCAAGTCATGAGGAAGAACACCATAGTGGGCGACCCAATCACCATCAATGACCAACCTCTGCAAGAGGTGGACGAGTTCACGTACCTGGGCAGCAAGGTTACCACAGATGGAGACTGCACAAGGGAGATCACCACAAGAATCAGCAAAGCCAACCAAGCCTTCGCAATGCTGAAACCCATCTGGAGGACCACAAGCCTGAGCATCCACACCAAGCTCCGTATTTTTAAGAGCAACGTGCTGAGTGTCCTTCTATATGGGTCAGAATGCTGGAAATCCACTACCGCTACGGAACGCAAGCTGGATGTCTTCCAGAACAAGTGCCTGCGACGGATCATGAAGGTCTTCTGGCCAAACATGATTACAAACGAGGAACTACGGAAGAGAGCAGGCGCAGACAGCATCGCTGAAACCATCGCCACACGGAGATGGAGATGGCTAGGCCACGTTTGCAGAATGTCACCTGACTCATTACCAAGGGTGGCACTGAGATGGACACCACAGGGGAAGAGAAACCGTGGGCGACCAAAGGAGACGTGGCGCCGAACCGTGGAGCGAGAGCTCAAGAACAGAGGCCTTACTCTGCAAACAGCACCCAAAATAGCAGCTGACAGACAAAAGTGGCGCTCCCTTGCCGTCGCCTCAAGCACCAGACGGCGCAGAGAGGACTGAATGAATGATCTTCAACAAAATGCGCAACCGACACCCACAAACCCCTTTACTGCCGGGGCAAGGCGAACGCTGCACATCGGCAAGAGACATAGACACTCATGAGAAACATAAACACTATGCGCCTCCGCAGTCGCGGGGACTCACATGGATTTATGTCTCTTTCGTAGTCCTATGTACTTCATGTGTATTTTGGGTCCCCGTTACACTGTGCTCTGCACGCGATTGTCGGTCAGTGTGCAGTGGTTTCAGATTCATGATCACTGGTAGTGAAGGGGTTGAGCGACTTTCTCCAGGCGAGAAAAGTTATTACATGTACTTCGCAATATCCCCTTAAAAATCTCTTTATATGCCTATGTATTTCCATAGTGCTGCACCCAAGAACTGTCGTACGGAGCTTTGAATGTCGTAAAATGGGAAGACTTTTCTGGTGTTCTCCATTGCTACAGGTCACGTTATAATTATATTCAACTGAGGTAGGTGAGGCAGTAAGAGGACCGGTCTTTCCTTCTTTGGCATTTTGTACAGAGGCAGTATGCTGGATTTCTTGATAGATGAGAAGAGACATGTTTGGTGCTTTCATTCATACCATCCTGAGATTATCCAGTGGACAATTGTGGGCCTATGTTGAGTTGCCGTTGCCATGGTGATTTGAGGGGCACGCTAATTTCAGCTGTGCTTGGGTGAGGGGTTGATAAAGAATCATGTTCATAGGGAAGAAATGAGCTGTCAATGTGCTGTTTTATTGTGTATTTTGTGCATGGCAAATGTGCAGCAAGTGGGTGGTAGTGTTGTTTAGGGGATTGAAAAATTAGGCGATGAATAGGACAGACTAAGGCAAGGGCATTTTTAACAGATGGGACTGCATGGGATGCCCACTGTCTACTTTGGCCTGTCAGAGGCACCACATGCCATATGTGATATAGACCAGAATCTGGTGTAATGTAACCATATCATTGAGTTTGGACTTTTGCAGTTTGAAAACTTAGAAAATCATTTAAAAAAACCTGAAATTTTATCCCAAAAATTCCTTTGCTTGCAGTTTTATAGGCGTTTTTGCATGTTTTGCTTTGCAACACCCTGTTTACCTGCACTGTGGGCCATGTTTAGTGTGTTTCTTCATTTATTTTTTATCTTTCGGGTAGTCATGAGCCTTGAGCTGTGGCCTTTGACCTTGACCTTGAAAGGGGTGGGGTTTGGGCATTCAGTTTGCTAAATGAATGGAAAAAAATGCACTCATTCAGTTATAGAGGTTGTGGGGATGGGGTGGGGTGGAGGTGGGTGGGTGGGTGGGGAGGGGTTGGGGGGGAAGGTCAAAGGTTAAGATCAAAACTAAAATGAAACAGTGTCAGCAGGTTCATTTCATCAGACAGCTGACCTCAGAGTGAAATCAACCGCCAAAAGAATGTGACATGCGGAAGTTATTTTGCATGATCCAGCTACATTTGTATTCAAACACAGGTCACATCTGAGGTGTTATTCTGCTGTAACTGTCATGAGGGATGTCTCAGGTGTCTATTCTGAACCGAACACAAGCAGTTTTACAACGGGTAAAGCTCATTTGAGTGCGCTGTTATGGGAACATAAGCTGAGGCCACCGGTACAGGCTTTACAGGAGTGTTCACAGGTTTGACACACACATGCTTGCTGCATTTGCAACATGAGTTGAGGGTGTTTTGAGACTCTGACAAGTGTGTTCTATATAAAAATGAGCTTACATAACCATTTTTCTCTGCCAACTGCTACATAAGCACTCCAAACACTTGTTTGGGTATGGGATATGTCACGCGTAGCATTGTTCTGGCTGTTTTGTGTAGTCGTTTGGCTGTTGGATAGCTCAGTAGACCTTTATGTTTAAATTGCACAGCTGTTTCGTGACTCCTTTTGCCCGAGGAAAAGATTGCTAGTTATTTAGTTAGTTATTTGGGTTTAACGCCGAGCAGGCGACTAAGGCCATCTCACGGCGGGGAAAAGATTGTAAGCAGCATATAGAGCATCGCAGCTGCTTACAGGCCTCTTCCTGCTTGTTGTCACCAGACAACAGGGTCAATGACGATGCCTGGGTGTTGTCTTTTTGGCTGCCCTGAGATTATTTGACGGCAGGGATATTTAAAAACATGCGGCTGGTCAAATAAGTTTCAGGATGCGGGAGTTGGGGAGACTATTAAAGATTCTCAGCGTGATGTCAGAAATGAAAATCTCAAGTTTAAATGCTGTGATCAATTCAGCTAGCTTCGATCATGTTGTTACTTACTTTACTTACGCCTGTCACCCATACCCAGGTATAGGTCGTCGACGAGAGACCTCCAGCGACTCCTGTCCTGTGCTTCTCCTTCGATTTTACTCCAGGTGGTTCCCAGTCTTGGAGGTCTCGACGCCAGGAGTTTCTCGGCCTACCTCTTTTCCTCTTTCCCTGGGGGTTCCATGACAATGTCTGCCTAGTGATACTGGAAGCTGGCTTTCTCAGACTGTGACCAATCCATCCCCATCTTCTTCGCCCAATTTCATTCTCTGCTGTTATCTGCTCCGTTCTCTCCCAGAGTCTGACGTTGCTGATCTTCTCTGGCCAGTGGATTTTCAAAATTCTTCTAAGGCAACTGTTTATGAAGATATGTACTCTGTTGACTGTGGTTTTTGTCAATCTCCGAGTCTCTGCTCCATATAGGAGAACTGCTTTTACGTTGGAGTTGAAAATCCGGACTTTGGTGTGTTGTGACAGCTCTCTGGAACTCCACACTTTTTTCAACTGGAGAAAGGCTGCTCTGGCTTTACCGATTCGTGCTCTGACATCTGCATCAGTGCCGCCTTTTTTGTCTATGATGCTCCCGAGATAGGTGAAGGACTCCACCTCCTCCAACGGGGTGCCAGCAAGCAAGACTGGTTCTTCCCTGGTTGCGTTCAGCCTCGTTGTCTTTGTTTTCTGTTTGTGAATGGTGAGGCCCACTTGGGACGAGATGTCAGCAAGCCTCGTGGTCTTGTTCTGCATTTGTTGATGAGTGTGGGACAGTAATGCCAAGTCGTCTGCAAAATCGAGGTCGTCAAGCTGTGTCCGCAGCGTCCACTGTATTCCACATCGTCTGTGCCCTGTGGTCATCTTCATGACCCAGTCTGTGGCCAGTAGAAAGAGGAACGGAGACAGCAGACACCCTTGCCTGACACCGGTTCTGACCTGGAGCTCCCTGGTGAACTGCCCTTCGTGGATCATGCGACATGTCATGCCATCGTAGCTGCTCTCGATCAGGCGGACGAGCTTTGTGGGTACACCGTAGTGTCGTAGGAGTTTCCACAGAGTCTCTCGGTCCACGCTGTCAAATGCTTTCTCGTAATCCACAAAGTTGACGTACAGCGGGGGGCTCGACTCCAGAGACTGTTCCACGATGATGCGGAGAGTGGCGATCTGGTCTGTACATGATCGGTTTTTCCTGAATCCTGCTTGCTGGTCTCTCAGCTGGGGGTCAACGGAGCTCTTCATTCTCTCTAGGATGATCCTGTTGAAGACCTTTCCTGGTACTGACAGCAAGGTGATTCCTCTGTAGTTGGAACACTTGCTGAGGTCGCCTTTCTTGGGAAGCTTGATTAGGTACCCCTCCTTCCAGTCAGACGGCATCACCTCCTCTCCTCCAGATCTTTCCAAACAGTGGGTACAGCATCTCCACTGTTGTCTCTAGGTCTGCTTTCAGAGACTCCGCTGGGATGCCATCTGGCCCTGCGGCTTTGCCGTTCTTCAAAAATGCCACTGCTCTTCTGATCTCTTCCCGGCTGGATCTGTCACAGCTGATGGGTAGGTCGGTCTCTGCTGGCTGGATGTCTGGGGGTCGGGTGGGCTGGGTCTGTTCAATAACTCTTCAAACTACTCGGCCCATCTGTCGAGTTGGTCTGCTCTGTCTGCAATAGGCTTGCCTTCTTTGTCTTTTACTGGTCTTTCTGTATGACCATACTTGACCGACAATCTTCTGGTAATGTCGTAGAGCTGTTTCATGTTGCCGCTGCCTGCTGCCTTTTCTGCCTCTGCTGCCAGGCTGTCTGTGTAGGCCCTCTTGTCTGCCCTGATACTCCTCTTCACCTCGCGGTTGGCTTCCGAGTATTCCTCATGTGCTCTTGCTTTGGCTGCTCTCGTGCGACTGTTGTTGACAACTGCTTTCTTCTGTTTCCTCACTTCTATCTTCTTCAAGGTCTGTGCCGACAGCCAGTCCTTGTGATGGTGTTTCCTGAACCCTACAGTGTCTTTGCAGGTTGAGTTTAGCGCCTCTCTAACTGCCTTCCACTGCTGCTCTGTGGTGACCGCCTCCTCCACATTTACTAGCTCCTGTTGCGCTTGAAACCGGTTGGACAGCACCAGTTTGAACTCTTCTCTCACTCCAGTCCGAACCCATGCGTCCACGGAACATGGATTCAAAGTGGTGTCAGCCACAGGCATAGATCCTCGTGAGCCCCCGCAACTGCTGTGGGCTCATCAGGATCTATACCTCTTGTTGTTGGGTGGTGTTCAATTTTTCTCGGCACTGAACGGGTTAAAGAATATCGTTTACAGTCGCGTAAGTTCATTTATGATACGCTACCAAAACAATGTTCCCTCACGACTCCGCACCAAGACCGAAATCCGCAAATTTTAAAGTTGCCCCCTGAAGACTGTATTACACTTCTGGAAACAGATCGAGCGTGATAGTTCAAGGGTTGTGCCAGAATAGCTTGGCGCCTATGGGCGCCAAGCTATTCTGGCACAACCCTTGAACTATCACGCTCGAACCATGTCTTGCCGTGGCGTGTCGGAGTTGAATGTGCTAACAGTTTACTCTTTTGATACCCGCACGTGATGACTGACAATTCGTGGTTTTTCTGTGTTTCCTCGTTCTGCCTTCCTCACAGGCGCACAGCTTACGAATGGCGGGAATCGCCGTGTGTCCGGCCGTCTTTATTCCTGTGTGCCAGTGTGTGAGGATCAGAGGGTGGGTTAGTGTAGAAGGAGATGGATCAGAAGGATAAGATTTAAAATAGGAACAACAGTGGGCTGGGTCCCATATTGTTTTTCACATCCGATCGGCGCTGAGTCACGGATGACAACTGAAACAATGTATGTGGGACACGGATGACAACTGAAACAATGCATGTGGGACGCTTGCTGCTGTATCACGACGAACCTTTCTTTCACCGATCATGAAGATAAAAAGAACTGCCTACCTATCCACCCCCACCCCCCACCCCCACCCCACCCCACCCACCCATCCCCCCCCCCTCCCCGAATCCAAACAAAAAATGAAAAAAAACAACAACAACCAATTAACAGCAAAACAAGCACACACACACACACACACACACACACACACACACACACACACACACACACACACACACACACACACACGCGCGCGCGCGCGCGCGCGCGCACACACACACAGAAAAAGCACAAAGCTAAAAAAAAAAAAAACACTTCACAAATCACGCATCACGAGTTTAGGGCATACCAGCACCACCCCCTCAGAACCCACCTCAATACCCTCGAGACAGTATCTGTAACGTACATACAACTACAATGGCATAGAAAGATCTTCCGATACATTTTAAAGCAAACCTAACGAATAACTAAAATAAATAAACGGCTGATGGGGATGTCGGAAGGAGAGCATAAAAGTGATCTATAACCAGGATACCTATCAGTGTAATATTTTTGTTAACCCATTCAGCCCTGAAATGGGTCGACCATGATAATTCAAGGGTAGTGCCAGATTAGCTTGACGCCTGTCAGCATATTATGGTCGATCCACCTCCTGCAACTGGTGCAGAGTCATTACATGACACCTCCGAAATTTGGGAAATAAGGCCGTCGGGCTGAATGACTAGTTAAATCAGCATTATGTATAGTCATTATAATGCATGCGTACTAATCAGAAAAAAAAAACATACGGCTTTGTCCGTGTGCATAGCAGCTTGTACTAAATGACAAGAGCTCTGCAGAAACATTTTACTAATGGACATATTGAGCGGACCAAGAGGAGGTATCCAAAGCACAAAAGGCCATCGGGCCGACATCGGCCGCCTATGGCCCGCGCACGTCCGTGCGCGGGCCATAGGCGGCCGATGTTGGCCCAATGGCCTTTTGTGCACTGGGTATAAGCCCGAGTCAAAACAGGCGGTATAACTTGCGACTTATTTGACAAAACAGTGATAGCTCGCGAAGGGATGAAAATAGCCACCCTCACCTCTACCCACCCCACCCCACCCCCGCCCTCCGTTTAATATTTCTCCTCCTCACCCTCGAACATAGTACGTTTGCCCAAATATTTTCATCTTAGTTGTCCGTCATTCCGGCTGGCCGGCAAACGTCTACTTGCGCTGAGTTGGTATTGCTCGCTCTATACCTAAGTTAAATGCACTAATGGCACCATTACTGCAATGTTCGCACTTATCCGGTCGCACGGACTGGTCCTGTGCATTAGAACTGTGCGCGCAGGTAGGCTTGAACACTTTAGTGTGGTCTCGTAAGTTCTAGCTGTATGGTATTGCTAAGCGCTACGCTGTTTGTCAAATGCAACATGTATTGTGTGGAATTCTCAGACACCATAAATGAAGACATGTGGACCGACCATGATTGTCATAGAAGTAGTACCTTTGATAGTCAAACGTCACGTGATTCTTTCTCCGAGACTGCTCATTACAAGTGCAGAGAGCACACGCTCTACGCGATCTAGTGCACAGGACCGGTCCGATCGACCGGACAAGTGCGAAAATCGGCAACTGAAACATTGGTGCCGCTAACACATTTTACCTACGCACTGTGCGAGCTAAACCAACTCAGCTCTACTTGCAGCATCAGTGGCGAGAAACCATCTCTTGCAACTGAGATGGGCTTAACGAAGGACTGGATAGTACTATATTTTATACTCACAAACCAGATAGGTGAGGCTAGCGCTGGTAAAACTGTACACATACCGGCCAAGGGGGAATTACTCAGCGCTGCACAGACAAACAGTTAGATCCCTTGCCCCCGCCTATCAGGCACCCAATCGCCAGCCCGCAGAAAAATACGCAGGTATAGGACAAGACGATCATCTACATCCCTAAAAAGGATGCATCAGGTCAAGCCTATAACCCATGTCTTTTTCTGAAACTTAGGAAGTAGGCAGGAGAAACACACATACACAAACAAGAAGGTGCACTACTAAATTTGGTCGGATACTAAGTAACATTTTCCACAGAAGATGCACAAGAAAATACACAACAATGTAACGATACAAATTTTAACTCGAGTTATAGAATACTCTAAAACCAGATAGGTGAGCCTAGCGCTGGTAGAACTTCTATACCTGCATATTTTTCTGTGGGCTGGCGATTGGGTGCCTGATAGGCGGGGGCAATGGATCTAACTGTTTGTCCAGCGCCAAGTAATTTCCCTTGGTATGTGTACAGTGTATATTTTATACTGCCCGGCATAAAATAACCAACACATGTGTTATTTTGTGATAATTGTGCACGTACATGCTTTTTCATAACTTAAATGAATGTCGTCTGATCGATGGCTAGTGTTAGTGTGATGGGGTGAGAGAACGAATAATGAAGAAGATGGTAATATTTCTTTGGTTGGACTTAGTGAGACTGAGACTCGTTCATGTTTACTAAACTTTTATTCCTACTAGAAAACGGGTAACAGAAAGTCGAAACAGAAACCAGAAAGCAGAAAGCAGTACAGGGTCTCCAAAACCCGCGCAGTTTAGGTTGATAAAAAAAAAAAACTGAACAAAACCGGTTTCCTCCAAGGCACCAGTGCCAGAAATGAACAGTTGGTCACTATAGCCGGCACTGTGTGTTTTGCACGTTTGATAACAAAAAAAAAAAAAAGTCTGCCACGCGAGCAGCCCCTACTTATAGACGCGGGCTGGCGGCTCCCGCCGTCTCCGCATCGGTGCAAAGTCCACGCGTCGGTGCAAAGTCCACTGGGGTCTGGCACTGGTATAAGTGGCAAATCTGTATTTTTTGCCAGCCCTAAGAACTAGAATATCTTCTGAACTACATAATGCAAAAATATAATCTTTGACTATAAACATTAAGAAATTTTACCAGCTTTACCCTGGATTTAATTTGAGATTACGGGCTATTAGCGGAAAGTTTATATTTATTCTTAAAGCGGTCTCAGCCGAAGTGCCACAGAAAATCAAAAAGGCTACTAAATCGCAATTATCACTCTGACAGGTTATAATTTTCCAAAAGACATATACATTACAAAAACTATTACCCGGGCCAAATCTAACCAACTAAATACTAAGCAAGTGGTGATACAGTTTGGCTACAATACACAGTCAAAACTGATATACAAGAACTGCAACACGTACACTGAGCTATCGCGTACACAACACTTAACGCTGCGTTTGGCAAGGCACCGCGAGCGGCGCACGTCATAGCTAGCAGTCGACACGAGTGAAATCCGAGAAGCAATGGTCATAAGTGCTATCGGCCTAGGTACACAGAGGAACATCTGCTTCACTCTGTTACATTTTCCCATCGGCCTTGACAACACAGTGACCTCGCTGAATAAATACCAAAACCATCAATCCAAAAACACAAGAACACATTGGGCCCAATGACTACGTGACAACAAAACACATTATCAAACAGTACCATCCACATGGTAAACCACAAATATAGCAAAATAGCACTTTTGACCAAGGCTCTCTTGTCTTACACTATTATATTGTAGACGTGGACTCACACAGTCATTTCCAAACTAAGTTATGCATAGCAGAAAACTGACATAGGATATTATCATTTGGAAAAATACCTATGCAGCAGACAAAGTTTGAAAATGAAATCAACTGCACAGCTGTTGTGTACAAGAAAGACACAGATGTACCGATGCCTTGATTTCCAATATTCATTTAAGACATCAAAATTCAAAGCATTGTACTGCTTGAAAACACAGTACCGGTGCCTTGGATTCCAATCCATGACAAATCAAAATCCGATGCACTGTACTAACTAAAAATCCAATAATTTTAAATTAAGCTATCTTCTTAAGCAGTCCTTTACCTAAGACATTCCCTTCAAGTAAAAAAACAAAGAAGCCCAAAACAATTCGCTCAATATAAAGTTGTCCTATTTTCCTAGCACTAACAAAGCATCCGGTGGCCTGGAGGAATATTGAAGCTTTAATGTGTCTTGTGGGCATTTAAAGTTGCCGAGGCACACCCTTAAAGGCCCACTGTCTAGACAAAACGCACATGCCAAACACAATATCAAAATCAACTGTGCACTGTGCTAACATCACATCAGCTGCATCTCAACACACATAGTAACCCGACATAAAAAAAAAAATTTCTTGCATTATAAGGTCACTCGCATAATTATGCCAATGTCCCACAATCAGCATTCATCCTATCGCTAATCGTTACTGATGAAAACAAAGAAACAAGCATCAGTAACCACATGTAGACCAAACAAAAGGCTCAAATCGTGACAAATATCGATGTTGCAACACCAACATCAGATCCAAACACAATCTCACTACATACAAGACATGTACCTCAACCGAACACCAACACATATACTTAAAGGAAAAACAAACACTTATTTGGTACTCCAGCACATCTCGCGACAAACATGACACCCGAACGCCAAATTACAAACATGAGACAAAGCAGCTTCGCCAGGAATCCACAGTACAACAACCAAAACATAACAAAAGACTCACCTACACCAGTACTCACACAAAAACAGTTACAAAAATCTAACAAAAAAATGTAGGGTTAAATTGTTACAGCATACAACACTGACACGCTCACATCTCAACTTCCTCAGCGAACAAACCTGAAACCTCGTACATTCATTCTACCAAAGAAAAGACAACTTATCGAAACCAAAACAAACACCGAGAAGTCAAACAAATGAAATAACGTGAACTCAAATGCAGCAAGAACATCATAGCGCCAAACACAAGTTCGTACAATACTCAGTTCGATTTGTCACAAGCATACAACACACCCTCACTCAAACTGCACGTGCCATACACACGCAACTGTTTCAACTGGCAGCAGCACACACCAGGAGTTCATCTGTTCTAGCCAGCTGACAGAGTGTCAAAAACGGGGCATGAACCCACCACGTACTGCCATCATAATGTTCATGACAGCAGAACACACCAAGCGCGCAAACCACTGAAACATCAGCATTTGGAACATGACAAACATCGGCAGTGGCACCAAGAGTCCCATATTCACTGATGGCATGCTGAACTGTTGCTGGTTGAACTGTCCATGCTGGTTCCTTGCAGTTGGACAATTGGCATGGCGATGGCCGTGCTGACCACATTCCCAACACACAAGTGGAGGTCTTAACTGAGTTCCGGGCTCAGATTCGCTCTGAGGCTCAGCCTGCACCACAGCGTCTCGCTTTTCAGGAGCAGATGACGCGGAGTGGCAGGGTGATCGCCAAGCAGTAGGCGTGCTGCTAACACCTGTCTCAAGAGCATTCACTCGGACTGGGATGGAATAGCGCCTCTCCACCGGTTGCTTTACCTCGGTCTGCTCCTCCGCTGATGACAACCCATGGTGCGCGTCACTATAGGTGCAGGTAATCGACTCCAGCAGGGCATGCGGACATTCGAGACCACCCGAATCCACATAGTCGTCTAAGTGGTCAACAGCTTCCCCTTCAAAGGCGATGGTCATCCACTCGAAGAAAATTTCTGGCATGAATTCAAAGCATGTGGTGGGAACTTTGTCCATGATAGCTATGACTCGGCGAACCTCATGCGCGAAGACCTCTACAGGACAGCGATCAGGCTGATTGCCAGCGAAGATGGGTAGGGATGGCATGTGGATCAGCCGCCCCTTAAGGTCTTCCATATAACAGGTTTCGCCCTGTGGGTACTCGGCCGCCATCTTCGCCATGGTGGTTGTCTCACGGTGTTGTCACTGCCCTTTACAACGGACACGTTTCTGTCCTTTACTGCTTTCTGTCACATCTCTTTTTGTCCGTCGATCCTGCTCGGGTATAACCCATTGGATTTCAACTCCAATTCTCTAACCACTCGCCCATTGCAGTCCTATGCCGCATCTGCCTGCCACTTCGAAGTATCATACTCGTGTCTGCATCATGGCCCTGCACTGCTTTCTGTGAGTCTCTGTCCAACCATTCTGCTCGCAGCGCCATTTGTGATGGGGTGAGAGAACGAATAACTAAGAAGATGGTAATATTTCTTTGGTTGGACTTAGTGAGACTGAGACTCGTTCATGTTTACTAAACTTTTATTCCTACTAGAAAACGGGTAACAGAAAGTCGAAACAGAAACCAAAAAGCAGAAAGCAGTACAGGGTCTCCAAAACCCGCGCAGTTTAGGTTGATAAAAAAAAAAACTGAACAAAACCGGTTTCCTCCAAGGCATCAGTGCCAGAAATTAACAATTGGTCACTATAGCCGGCACTGTGTGTTTTGCACGTTTGATAACAAAAAAAAAGAAAGTCTGCCACGCGAGCAGCCCCTACTTATAGACACGGGCTGGCGGCTCCCGCCGTCTCCGCATCGGTGCAAAGTCCACGCGTCGGTGCAAAGTCCACGGGGGTCTGGCAGTGGTATAAGTGGCAAATCTGTATTTCTTGCCAGCCCTAAGAACTAGAATATCTTCTGAACTACATAATGCAAAAATATAATCTTTGATAATAAACATTAAGAAATTTTACCAGCTTTACCCTGGATTTAATTTGAGATTACGGGCTATTAGCGGAAAGTTTATATTTATTCTTAAAGCGGTCTCAGCCGAAGTGCCACAGAAAATCAAAAAGGCTACTAAATCGCAATTATCACTCTGACAGGTTATAATTTTCCAAAAGACATATACATTACAAAAACTATTACCCGGGCCAAATCTAACCAACTAAATACTAAGCAAGTGGTGATGCAGTTTGGCTACAATACACAGTCAAAACTGATATACAAAAACTGCAACACGCACACTGAGCTATCGCGTACACAACACTTAACGCTGCGTTTGGCAAGGCACCGCGAGCGGCGCACGTCATAGCTAGCAGTCGACACGAGTGAAATCCGAGAAGCAATGGTCATAAGTGCTATCGGCCTAGGTACACAGAGGAACATCTGCTTCACTCTGTTACATTAGCAAAAACGTGGGGTGTTTTGGGGGTTTTTTGTGTGTTTTTTTTCCGGGTGCTCTTCACAACAGTTGCTGCAGGATGTGTTTTCCTGCTGCGTGCGTTTAAAATCGTATGCAAATGAGCATTGTTCTAGGGAAAAAAAAGTTTTTGTCTAGAACGATGCTGAGTTGCAGACGATATTAACCCCTTCACTGCCGAGGAAAAAAATGAACATGATCCTGCTGCAAGAGTCATAGATCCTCCTGAGCACCCGCGACTGCGGGGGCTCATCAGGATTTATGCCTCGTGCTGAGACCAACTTGTGTCCATGTTTCTTGGACGGTGATGGCATTTGGTCGTTGAATAAACCAAGATTTCAGATGCGCACACCCGCTATTGAGCTGTCAATTTTCTCAAAGACACTGACTCAGACATTTTCAGAAATGAACACTTTATTTTCGAATAATCACTTTTCTGATCGATGAATGAATTATCTACCAGATTTTATTTTATTTTATAATCATAATGTGAATTACCCTTGGAAGCCAAACATAACGTTTGCGTATGGTGGGTTTTTTTCCTTTTTTTTTTTTTTTTTTTTTTTTTTTAATGCCGGGAAATATATACTAATGTATATGATGTACCGATGCGAAACATCTGAAACGTTTGCGCTGTGTAAACATCCTTGTTCATCGCCATCCTGCTGGAGACCCCAGGCGCACGACTACAAGCCCGTAAAACCATACATACCCTGTGGCTGCGTGACTCACCCTATTTGCTCGGGTTAGAGAGGAGGGAAATTGATCAGAATGATAAGCTTAAAAATGTCTGAATGTTCCTAAAAGAAAAAAAAAACGACTGTGAGTCCAAACAATACAGTAGACTTTGGGCTGAAATGCTCATCTTGTTTAATTCTGGAGCCTCCACAACATCCCCCTCTCTCAGACCCACCCACCCTTGCCCAAATAATGTATGCTTTCCTATTATTTTAACTTAATGCACACTGATGATTATAAATATTGTATATATCTTTTGATGTCTACATCACAATGTAGGATACAGCTCGACCATGATAGTTCAAGGGTGGTGTCAGAATAACTTAGCGCCTACAGGCGCCAAGCTATTCTGACACCACCCTTGAACTATCATGGTCGACGCACATCGTGTCGTAGCACATCAGGGCTTTATGGGTTATGAGGTGAAGGATGGCTGGGTGGGGGGTGGGGGGGGGGGGGCGGGAGGCGTTGTGGTCCCGAAATCTCTTTTTTAAGGATCTAACTCTGTCCCCTTATGTACACACTTCATGGGTTTTAAAGTGTACGCCCAGGCTCATAAAGGAAGATCACACCGCCGCTCCCACAAAAGCCATCAGCATCGACTACGCACAATATACTCGTGCTGACGCCGGTCGCATATCTGTGCGCGGGCCCACTGAGGCCGCCTACGGACCCGGCCGAAGGCATTGTGCTTTTAGGTATGTGCCGCGATAAAGTTTGCAACGTGCACTTATTTTAATACAGGGTATCCGGAAGGGAAACCTGCCAACGACGTCAAAGTTATAGTAGAAAATCTGTGTTCGTTTCGGAATTTGTTTAAGTAATCACTTTCATGCAAACAAACTCCGCATCAGCTGTGTTGTCTACAGTTCGTTCACCATTGTGGCACGGAATTCATAATTAAGTCTTTTGAAGAAAAAAATTGTAGGTTGGTGTGCGAATACAATTCTAACTGAACAACATTCCTCCTCAGTTGCGCGGAATCAGTTTGTTTGGAGCAACGTTCACTCATGACTGACAAAATACTATAGGCAACTAAGAACTGAGAGTTTAGTTTCCGAGACTTGTATTATACTTGTTTGACTGGTGCTGGGGAACGTTCAAGACAACACCTTAACACATTCTACATCAGCTGAACGGAACAACTTCAGCAGAAAAAGTTATGTTATGAAAAACTCGGACCTGACATTGTTGTAGAAAGACTTTGCAGCAAAGGATCGCACACTTCAAGAGTCTGATACTGAAACAACATTCTGCTTCAGCTGTACGGAACAATTCATTCATAGCTCATCCAACTTTTGTATTTTCAAACACGACAGTAAAACACCTAGATTGTCTATAATATGTTACAACTGCATGCTCCGAGAAGTTCAAGATAATATTTTGCATCATCATTAATATACGGAGCATCTTATATTCAAGCAACACTCCCTAGCTGACATATTTTATGAACAACAAAGCCTGAGAATTCAGTTTTTCTCGCGTGCACCATGGCTCATTCAGCGTTTTACAAGGGTTTAACCCCTTTCCGCAAGCAGCCGCCGGTACTATTGTCTAAGTCGATGTCTTCATTCACAAAGGGGCTAATCTGCGCTGTGCTCCTCAACATCGTTATGACGCGATACGTAGTGTGTGGTGTACCGTGCACGTTCGCGTCAGACGAAAACGGAGTGACCGCCGACTGTAGCAGTCGCCGCTTGACTAAACTGCCTTCCTTCTTACCTGATGGCTTGGTCAGTCTGGATATGTCCGGTAACTTTCTGACGTCACTACATAGTCTAGATGACGTCAGGCTGGCCAACCTACGTCGTCTGGACTTCAGTCACAACACGATCAGCACCGTGCCCGAAGGCACCTTTCAGGGCTTGTCCCAGCTGGAGCAACTTGACCTGAGTGAAAACGACCTTCTGCCTCTTCCGCAACATGCCTTCCGCGGCCTGTTCCACCTGACGTCACTGGCATTACGTCACACGGGCCTGCACGTTCTGCCCGACACGCTTCTGGCTGACGTGCCGCACCTGGTCACACTTGACTTGAGTTTTAACGCCTTGTCCTTGATACCCACCGTCGCACTCAGCCACACGCCAGGTTTGACGTCTTTGGACCTGGGAAACAATAATCTGACCACAGTAGCGGATCACAGCCTGGCAGAGATGGGTCAGTTACGGAAGCTGAACCTGCGATCAAACCACTTGTCTACTTTGCAGCCTGCAGCGTTTGCCGGCCTTGGTCAGCTGCTAGATCTGGATATCAGCAACAACCAGCTGCTGCTGGATCAAACCGCCTACCCGCCCGGCGTATTCAGTCCGCTGGCCGCCCTCGTGTCCTTGTACATGCACGGCAACGACGATAGAAACGAGGGCGACTATCCTCTGAACGTGTTCACACCAAGGCTGTTAAAGACTCTGACAATTGACACATTCAGTAAAACACAATTTGGCCGGGCGTTTTCCAAACTGACCAGCCTTACTGCGCTCTATCTGGATAACAACTGTAAGATGAAGTTTTTGACAAACACGACTTTCGCTGCTTTCAAGAACTCTTCTCTTGAGACCCTTGTTATGTCTGGCTGCAGCCTGATGTCTGTTGAAATGTGTGTTTTCTGTTCCCTGCCCCGTCTGCAAGTCCTCAGATTGGTAACGTCTGCTGCACTGTTAAAACTTTCCTCAATCCTACAGGCTCTCTACGGTTTGCAGAACCAAAACATGTCGCTCATTGATCTGAGTGATGTAAATCATCAAACTGGAAAGCCACCAACCAACTTGAACTTCAGTAATACAATGTTCCTCAACAATATCTGTGTATCCAGTCTTAACTTGAACCAGTGTGAGATAGTTGGAATAACACCCAGCTCTTTTCCGGCTAACACTCTTCTAGCATCTTGTCTACGGCACCTCGATTTCTCAAAAAACTCAGTGGCGGACATACCACATTCTCTCGTGTGGAAATTGTTAACTAGGGTGTTAATAAATATTATATCAGTAAATGTACGCAATCAGAAGATATTTGTGCGTTTCCTGCCCAAAGAAAGATATCCGGCCTTAGAAAATGACAATCCAGACGGACAAAGTCTGACGTTGATTCTGCCTGTTCCTCGCACGCTTGAGGTGATGGACTTTGCTGGAGCTATATATAGGATATCAGATCTTCCGAGGTACATACAGTTCCTTAATGGCACAAACCTCACATTTCTTGACTTGTCGTACTGTGGAATATATGGCTGTATGAGCACTATCCTGGGACTGACGTCATTACGCACACTGAACTTCTCTGGTAACATGTGTAACAAATTCAGTGACGACTTGTTCGATAATGTACCAACATTACATCACTTACGAATTGCCGATATGAGACTGGACCAGGATTACGTTATAAATAATGCAACACGACTGCTTAATGCACTGAAACTTTTGGAGTCCCTTGACCTTTCTAACAACGACCTTCACCTTCTACCATCTGACATGCTTCGCTCACAACATCGTCTTCAAAGCCTCTGTCTGGCCGGAAATAGGTTTCAGGTAATGGATTATTATTTTTGTAGCACTGTATATCAGATATAAACGTCGCTCTTTGAACGTCGCCATAAACCGCCTCTCGTCTCCAGTTCCACCATACATCCACACATTACCAAAACCACTGCATATCGAACGGAGTGTTTTCTTCTTTGACACTTGTGTTGATATATTGTATAACAAGCAAAATATTATTCATGATTTTGCTTGATATACTTTCCTTCCCAAAATCCCTTGCGTGCCAAGAAGACTCGATCTTAACTCATTCTACCCCAGACACGCCACAGCATGATAAGGATCGACCATGATAGTTCAAGGGTGATGCCAGAATAGCTTGGCGCCTATGGGCGCCAAGCTATTCTGGCATCACCCTTGAACTATCATGGTCGATCTGTGTCCTGCACTGCAATGCAGTTTTCAGAGACCAACGGCAAAATTTGAGGATTTCGGTGATGGGGTAGAATGAGTTAATGATACTTGCATTTTTCAAAACGGAAAAGCTAAATATTTCATACTACAGCATTAACAAGCTCCTTGTGTGTAGTAGTAATGAAATACTTCTCGGTGTGTAGGATCGCTCGAAATGTATATATATCCAACACACACACGGACGGTGAACAGGCGCCAGCAAACGTGCCAGTCGCTGCACTGACTAGTGAAACTGATGAGAAGTCAGCTGGCGATATCGACAACCTAAGAAAAGTACTAAATAAACAAATCTGCTGGCATTTTCTGCAATTATACGTGATCTAGTTACAAGTAGAATTTACTCGCACCGTTATACAAAGCACTGAAATCGCAAGTCAAACGAAATCTACGCGCTGAGTCGACAGTGATATGCAGTCGTCTGCCATTCTTGCTTTTTATCTGAACACCGCCATCAGTTGCAAAATGAATGACGCGAGGCACAGTTTTGTTTTGGACTGGGTACATAATTATAATATATTCAGCAACATTTTGCTTGATATAGTGCCTATAACCGACAGATCTGATTACTTGCCCCGAATCAAAATGTCCTCGTCAGACAACTCGGACAGTTTGATTTGGGTCTCGTAATCACATCTGCCTGTTATCGGCACTATTTCATATCAGTCATATCTTCTGAGTGTTTAGATCATTTGAACAGCATATCGCCAAACACGCAGTATAAAATCAAAAGTTCCAACATTGAAACTCAGTCGTGAAAAATAAGACAGCCCTATTTCAAGTGTAACTATTTACAGTTACAATTGTTTGTGTCTTATCATGTATAGACATTGGGCTATGTGCAGCATACTATCTACTGGAGCTGTCCATTCAAATGCTGTGCGGATTACAGAATACTGATGTGAAAACTACTGACTTGCAGTAGAACACCTAGGCAGGGAGGTTCAGACCTCGCCAGCCGGTGTACCAAGTTGTCGTGCATTATACAGTACTGAAAAGCACCCGCTAGGTGTCAATAGGCATACGTATCAGATTATTTCTTTTGTTGACTGCTTGAAGTTTCTGGTTCGTGTCCATCAACCCCTATCATACTGAGGCTAAAAGCTTCACATTTGTACACTGCCATATATGCAAGCTACAATATAGTACTTACAGATAAGGATTAGAGACCAATGGCTTTAGTTCAAGGGTGGTGCCAGAATAGCTTGGCGCCTAGAGGCGCCAAGCTATTCTGGCACTACCCTTGAACTATTTTAGTCAAACTTATTTCACACACCGAATGATAAGGGTAAATCTATTACATTCTGAGCCTGATTTTTTTTAAATATACTTATTGTCCTATGATGTCTACATTACAGATTAGGACATAGATCAACCATATTAGTTCAAGGGTGCTGCCCGAATAGCTCGGCACCTCAGGCGCCAAGCTATCCTGTCACCACCCTTGAACTATCATAGTCAAAGTTATTTCAGGCAGAGGTGTTCAGGATGAAAAGGGTTAAAGAAAAGCTGACTATTTGTGCACCGTCGATTTTTAGTGAAAACATTACACACTAAAACGAGAGATGGACAGACCAAGATAGTGTAGGATGGTGACAGAATATAGCTTGGCGCCTCTCTAGGCACCAAGCTATTCTGGCACCGTACTTGAACTGTCTAAGCATGTTAACCTGAAACACAGTCCCGAACTTGAGGAACAACTGTAGACCTAACCTGAAATAGGTACTGGTTCTCAAGTACTCTTCGCTGTCGGGGGAAAAAAGTGAAATCGATCCAAATGCAAGAGACACAGATCCTCATTAACCCCCGCGACTGCGGGGGCTCGTGAGGATCTATGCTTCTTGCTGAGACCAATTTGTATCCATGTTCTTTGGACGGAGTTGACCTTTGGTTGTTGAACGAACCAAGATTTCAGAAACGAAAACGCACGTACAGTGTATATACAGTGGTAGGGAAAGGTTAACCCATTCAGCCCTGGCCTGACGCACTCCGGCAGGAGATGGATCGACCATGATAATTCAAGGGTAGTGCCAGATTAGCTTGGCGTCTGTCGGCGCCAAGCTAATCTGGCACTGCCCTTGAATTATCATGGTCGACCCATCTCCTACAACTGGTGCACAGTCCGAGATGACGCCTCGGAAATTTGGGATACACGTGCGCCGGGCTGAATGAGTTAAATGATGGTCGGTTTACCCAACTGTGGCAAACATTAACTCCTTCGCTGACACTGCTTGCACACTGTGTTTCTGAAATCGTTGTTAATTCAGCACCAAATTAAGAGTCCTTGCCGTCAAAGAAGCATGAGTAGAAAACGACGCCCTCGAGAGGCGTAGATCTTCATGAGGCTAAGCAACAGCGGAGGTCCATTACGTTCTATCTCTTGCAGTTGGATCGTGTTCTAATTTTCTCGACAGTTAAGGGCAATACATGTAGACAGTTTGAGAGTTAAGGGCAATACATCTAGACAGTTTGAGAGTTAAGGGCAATACATCTAGACAGTTTGAGGTGAGAGAAAAAAAGAAGAAAAAGCCAGCATGCTTTTTTGTCTACCGTATTTTAAAAAATACGGTAGACTTTGAAATGGGGCTGGGTCGGGCGCATTCCGGAGCATGCACATGACGTTTTTGGCGTGCGGGCCAGAAATTCTGGCAAAGAAGTAACAAGATAAAAATGACGTCACGTCACGTCTAGCTACGCAAACCTTGCTAGAGAACGTCTTTTTGGCGCCAAACGCCGTATGTGTGTGTGTGTGTGTGTGTGTGTGTGTGTGTGTGTGTGTGTGTGTGTGTGTGTGTGTGTGTGTGTGTGTGTGTGTGTGTGTGTGTGTGAGGATGTGACAGCGACTAGAGCCCGCGTTTGAGGACGGACAAGCTTGAAATTTTAGGATATTGTCCCGTAAAAGAATTATCCCCAGACTCTTTTTTAAACGTTTTGATTAAGATGCTCCTTGGCGAGAAAATGGCCGTTTCACAAAAACCGGTTGATCCATACTGGAGTCCGTAATTTTTCGTATTTTTACTAGATATTTTGGTATAGTTAGATAAAAGGGACATATTGAATGCGTTCGTTAACCAGCATTGTACCTCTATAACTTTTTGAGTGATAATTATATATTTTTTCAAAATATATATTTCGCGTTTTGGGGATTACTTTTTACGAATTATATGGGTTAATCTTAAAAACAATAGAATCTTTTTAACGAAAAAAAAAATCTTCTCATTAATAATCGCATGATTTTTTTTTTGTTTTTTTGTTTTTTTTTTTGTGTACGGTATATACATAAGCCTGCAGTTTGTCTCGGCTGTCGGGTACGATTAGGTCAATTGTGACCTGTATGCCCTAGGTGTGAAAATCAGACAGTTTTCTGCACCACTTTTTCGGAGTCATTTGTAAAACAGCTAACATAACTTCAATCTTCTTTTACGGGTCTAGTATGTTATACTATCTTTATAGCTCTGAACTACAGAATGGTCTATAAAGTGACAGATCTGAAGCAAACAATAGAATGGGAACGAATTCCAACCCAGTTCCGACATTTGTACCAAACCATAATTGCTGAAAGTTTGGGAAGACACCGTCGAGAATGGTCTGCAGGCACCCTTAAGATCTGATTGATCAAAAATTCAGACAGCTCAGTCACAGAAGCAGGGCTTATGAGGATCTATGTTTCTTGCAAGACAATCTGTCAAAAAAAAAAACCTCGGCCCTATTTCAACAGTGGGTGTGCGTGTTTGCGCGCGCGTGCTTGCATGTGTGTGTGTGTGTGTGTGTGTGTGTGTGTGTGTGTGTGTGTGTGTGTGTGTGTGTGTGTGTGTGTGTGTGTGTTGCAGACAATACCCACAAACCTTGACCAACAGACAAACCTCTCTCTACTGGACCTGTCCAACAACATGCTGACCACACTGCTGCCGCACGAGCGCCGTCTACTGGACGCCCTGGCCGAGAACCACACGGTGCACGTGCGCTTACGTCACAACACGCTGAGCTGCACGTGCGCCGAGCTGGAGTTTGTGCACTGGCTGAGCCGGACCAAATTGCGGCTGGACGGCGACATCTACAGCACGGGCTACGACGACGACTACGACGACAATGGGCGCGACTACCCATGTGTGCTGGAGGACGGGAGCGTGTCGAGCACTGGGGCGGTGATGGCGGAGTGGGAGGCACACTGGCGGCGCTGTGTGGGGCCGACGGCCTTCTGGGCGGCCCTGGTTGGACTTCTCATACAGGTGAGATTAATTCATTGAGCCCGACGCACGTATTTCCCAACTTTTGGAGGCGTCATCTAACGGCTAGGCACCAGTTGCAGGCGATGGATCGACCATGATAATTCAAGGGTAGTGCCAGATTAGCTTGGCGCCTGTCGGCGCCAAGCTAATCTGGCACTACCCTTGAATTATCATGGTCGACGCATCTCCTGCTATAGTGCCTCAGGGGTGAATGGGTTAATGTGATGGGAGAAGAAAAAAAAAACGACCAACACTATTTGGGAGTAGGTCGGCTTTACTAGCCTTCTTTGGCCAATGTTGCTATGTAACAAGATGTAAAAATAGCATCACGATGTAAACAAGGGATGGCATAATAGGTGACGTAAATGGTTTTAGAAATATTACAAGGAGAAATGATGTCTTTGTGAAAGTGATGTCAAAGTTAACTGACCAAAGTTCCATGTCGCTGATAACGTCACAGACGATTTGTCTGTTTCACAGGTGGGTATTAAGCGTGCGACACATGAACACGAATCCGATATACCAACTCGATCCGAATACGAAGCGGGTCCGAAACAGAAAAGTTCGTGCAAGTCCTTTGTATGTTTGTGCTTTTCCATATGCCCGATGCGGTACACGAATTCGTTTCCGGCTTCGAACGAAAATGACGCAATTTTTTTAAAAAGGAAAATTGCATTACCGCATCGTGTTCGGGTCGTATTCGCCTCGGATTCGTGCCTGTGGAATCCGTAGCTTAAGTGTATATATAGGTCGTTCGACACATGTTTTCCGCACATGTTTCCACTTTTCTGTAACACTCCTGCCAGTCGAGTTGCCGATTAAGTTGTTCAGTGGTAAGAAAATAACAACAGACAATGAAGTGCTAAAGCATTAAATCCGAATTACATGTAGTTCAAAAACAGCGCGAGTTTTGACACAAACAGTGGATTAACTCATTCGATACGTGCCGCCTCCGGATACGCGGCATAAGCCGCGTATCCGGAGGCGGCACGTATCGAATTAGTTAAAGGCCCGAACAAACATGCGATATCCCACCTTTGTATGGGTTTAATTGCCACTGTTTTCGTCGACACGCGTGCATTTTTTATTGCCTTCTGATTTCGGAACAGCTTGTATTTTCAGTACTCACAAACCAGATAGGTGAGGCTAGCGCTGGCAGAATTGTACACAAACCAAGGGGAATCACTCAGCGCCGGACAGACAAACAGTTAGATCCCCTGCCCCCGCCTATCAGGCACCCAATCGCCAGCCCACAGAGACTGAATACGCAGGTATAGAATAAAACGATCAGTTGTATTTTCAGGGCTAATTTTGCATTTCCAGCGGTATGTGCCTCGGATATATACAACCGTGTACGACAAAATCAATCTTTCAGTGAATTGTTAAGTTCGAATCTCATTACATCACCGACACTCATGAGTAATTGTGCATTCCAGTCCTTAACACTAACGGGACTCGCCGGGGTTCTACTGGAGTATTGCTTCTATCTGTTTGACTTATTTTTCTTCTTCTTGGCCTGCACATCAAAATCGGCAAATCATAAGAATTAACCCGTTCAGCGCCTTTCAGAACTTTTGAACACACCCAACTGCAAGAGGCAACAATCCTCATGAGCCCACGCAGTTGTGGGGGCGCATGAGGATGTATGCCTCTTGCTGACACCACATTAAATCCATGTTCCTAAGACAACTAGAGCTTGTTTGATGCTGAATTGACGAAGACTGCAGAAACAGTTTCCGTCAACGGGCACTGAAGGTAAAAGCGAGTCCATTACGTCTAAGGATATATTTTTTTTTTTTAATGTGATCGCTACAGACAAGTGTTTTTGAGATGTTTGCAAAATAGGTTGTTCTCGATACATTATTACTGCCAGTATTAGGGACAGAACACGTAGTCTACTTTGTCAGTAAAGCTGACAGTTCTGTGACTTTCACCATCCCAGTGCGCAAAGGCCATCGGGCCGACACCGGCCCGATGGCCTTTTGCGCATTGGGATGTGGGTGGTCGAGAGGACCACAGTATTCACGGTAACTACATAATGCTATTGAAGTATGGGCAGCAAATATTTCAAGCTCCACAGTTGAGCAGAGTTTAAAGTTTGCATACAAGTACTGTTACGTGAATGGTCAATGTCAACACGTGATTGTCCGTGTCCTTGTCCAGTTACTGGGTCTGGTGCTGACCTTTGTCATCTCACGCAACTGGACGTACATGCTGTACGCCTGGCGAGTCTTACGTCACCTGCCCATGCCCCGGCGTTTGACCTTTCGTAATGACGTCATCTTGGGTCACGCTGACCGCGACCTTGAACTGGCGATCAGGCTAAAGGGCACTTTACGAGACAGACACGACGTGCGCGTGCTGCTGCCTTATTTTGCAATCCTGCCTGGAGGCAACTGGGCTGAGGACATCTTGAAGCATGTGGACGACAGTTGGAAGGTGGGGTACACAGTGTTCACTCAGTTATCAGTCATGTGCATCATAAGCTGTGCTATCTACAGTAAACTCATTCGAGACGTGCCGCCCACGGATACGCGGCAAACCGCCGCGTATCCGTAGACGGCACGTCTCGAATGAGTTAACCAAAACCCCTATTAACCACCCCAAACCCCAACCCACCCATGTCCAAAGACCCCGGCTGGGGACAAGGTATCTCTTGGTCGCCTACCACACACATGCGGAAAGCCTGAAAACTGTCAGCTTCACATCTGATACTGCATTATAATGGAGCGCGTAACACCAAGGTTGGCTTCTGCCTTCCTCCCATATTATGACTGCATGATACCGTCACATTCTTACCAACGTGCATTAACCCCTAGCATAACAACAAGTAAAGGCCGATTACCCATGCTAATGCCCCAACGTAAAATGTTGATCATAATTATGAGTTCGCGAACTGCCCAACTAGTAATACTGAATTGTCCGCACCAATATTAAGGTTGGATTTCTACATCCACACACCAAACTGGTTGCCTACCTCTATCTTGTGGGCACACTGGTTGACTCCTTCGATCTGCCGCACGTAGTAGATCGAATGAGGTAAACTGTGTGCCTACTCACCTGTCCACCCCTCACTGTAATCAACCGGTACTTTGTTCTCAGATCGTGCTGCTGGTGACGCGAAACTTTTTGCAGGACCCCTGGGCCGGCTTCCTCGTGCACCATGCCCAGCGCAGCATCACCGACGCCATGCCGGACCGCGTCCTTATCGTCTTCCTGGAGCAGCCGGCCCAACTACTGGTCCCCGGACCCCACCACCTCGACCCGGCGCGCGTGTCACTGCAGCGTCTGTTGCGTGTGGTGCCGGATAGGAACGTGTTTAACGTGCACAAAGACACAGCGCCGCGTCACGAGGTTTGGGACAGGCTGGCACAGTTCATTCTAGATGAATAACTCTTCCTGATCAAGACCGTAGGCTGTGTCTACGCGCGTGTAGAGTACCGGTCTCCTTTTTAGACTCGGCATAGTATACTGACGAGCAAAAGAGATGCGACATTTTTGGAATCATCGGAAACACTATAGTGTTTCCGATGATTCCAAAAATGTCGCATTCTTTTGCCTCTTTAGTATACAGTGCAAGATGCCTTTAGAGTACCGGTCTCTTCAGTCTTGACACCGCTGTACACAGTCCACTGAGAGACGCATGTGTAGTATCGGTCACTTCTTTGCACTGCACATAGTCCACTGAGAGACGCGTGGAGAAAGTTATCGGTCTCTTCTTTGCGCTGTACACAGTCCACTGAGAGACGCGCGCAGCGGAAAGTTATCGGTCTCTTCTTCGCTCTGTACATAGTACGGTGAGAAAAATGTCAGTCACAGTTTAGAGAATCGGTCGCCCTTTTACACTGCGCATCGTCAACTGAGAGACGCATGAAGGGTGTAATCGGCGTCTCCTTTACTAAATTACACTGTCCGTATGCAATGTTCCTCGTGCCCACTGCGGCCTACGTCGGCACGACGGTCTTTTACTTATTGGGCAGGTTGAGGGAAGCGTGTAGAGTATCAATGTCTTCTTTACTCTGTGGGCACATAGTACAGAATAAAGAAGAGACAGGTACTCTACATACTCGTTACTCGTCTCTCGACCTCAGCCTGTGATCAAGACTGACTGCCTCGATGATAAGTGTTACGTCGGCGAAGTTTGGTTGGTTGGTTAGTTCTGGTTTAACGTCCACAAAACCGAGCTGATCATGGACGGCCCTGACGGGCGGGTTATGGGGGACAGGGAAATCTATTGCCTATGGAGTACGACCTGAACTCTGATCAACTCAGGCGCACTCCAACTGTGTCACTTTGATTTAACAGGACCTTTCAACAGACATGCTATTGAACAAATCCGGTTTTTTCCCCCCTGGATTGTGAGTCCAGCTATCGGGGCCGGGACGGGAATCGAACCCACGACCCGGCGATTCCCTTCGCTTTATTTTTGTTGTTGTTGTTGTTGTTTCTGATGGTGGGGGGGGGGGGGGGCTTTTTACTTATATATGTTTTATCTTTTGCTGTATCATCTGATGTATTTTTATATGTGTAGAGTAGCAGGACAGTTTGGAAGATAGGCATTGCTATGCCTAAAACTTTTTATCCTGAATTAAAAAAAAAACACGTTTCATCATCATCATCTCCTGCTCCAACGTTTAACCGCCTGAGCTATTTCGGACTCTCCGGCGAAGGTCGGTGGGCCATCACTGTCAGAGTGCGTCAAGAGGCGTCTACGGAGGGGCAAAATAATACGCACTAACGTTTAGCTATCACGATTGGTTCACCTCTCGCTGTATGTGCTGCAGAGCGTGGTAGATTCTTACGACCCTGTGGTATTTTCAGCCCACGTCTTGGGTCACCGTTCAGCCTTAAGCTGTGACGTCACGTCTACCACGAGAGCGCTCTGTTTTATTAACTTTTTTTTTCCTATTTTTTCTTTTCGTTTATTCATTTGAAGTCATGTTGTGTGAGTACTATTGAGCGTAGATAGTTGTGTCAAGTGATACGCATTAGACCCTGTCTACTTCTTACGTTTAAAATCTGTATTTGCTTTTGTTCTTTCTTAAGTCCGTCTTAGCTAAATGTCCGCGTTTCATACTTTTGCACTTTTAGTTACTTCTTGTAGCACGCTTTTCTGTTCACCAGGCTTTTCCCTTGAAAAAAAAGAAGAAGGCTCAATTTTTAAGTTGTAACAAGATGTCCGTCATGATGTCCGGCCTGTTGGGGGAGGGGGGGTGGAGGCGATCCAAAATTGGGTCGTGTTTCAGTGTCCTTGTTACTCTGCCACACATTTGTTTCCATGTTGTTCATTTTTAGCGCTGTTTATAATTCAGTCAAGTTCAGTTTTCAGTCAAGTTCATCAGCATCAACGGACCATGACAGTTCAAGGGTGGTGCCAGAATAGCTTGGCGCCTAGAGGTTGAACTATAATGGTCGAGTTTAGTCCTAAAGTATAATGTTGATGTCTGTAATGTAAGTCCTTTAGAGGTTAAATCCAAAATGGTGTCGTGCTTTCCGTGTCGTTTTTAATGAAGCGAAATTATTTTGTGTTATTTTATTGCATGATACACTTGTTGGCCACCTTTTTGGCTGGCAACGAAAACAATATGCGCATTGCAATACTGTCTAACCGGTCTCAGTGCCGGCGGAGATAGAGGAGGGGGGGGGGGGGGGGTTGGAAACACACCACAAAAAGACAAGAAAAAATCATGGGCTCGTCCGGGATTTGAACCCGGGACCTCTCGCACCCAAAGCGAGAATCATACCCCTAGACCAACGAGCCGCTCTGTGAGTCCTTCTTTAAATTTTCAAGTGACTTCTCTTCCTTCTGACGCATTGCAAATCTTTACACAGGAATGTCGCAACAGGTGTGTAAACTAAGCCAAGGCCAACAGCTTGCTTACGCGTCGTCTTTCCCAAGCGAGATAATTTCGATTATGTACGTTCTGATTATTACGCTAATATGTTGTCGAGAGAGATAAATATTTTTTTTGAGCTAATATATATATATATATATATATATATATATATATACATTAGCTCCCTCGCGCTGGGACCATATGGCGTTGAGGCGCGTCCCCTGGGTGGATAGGGGGTCCCTCGTGAGAGGGGTGCACCGAATGAAATAAGGTGCCGTGAACCAACATGGTCTAAGGGAAAGTGACCCCGACAGAAAACCCCTGGTCCTCCAAGTAAGGGGGATGGGCGTGGGGGTAGCTTCCCCACCCTGCAAAAAAGGAAATAGCTACAAAAACGCCGACGAAAAGACTAACAGTAATTCCTTTCCTGGAGGAGAAAGGTTCTTCTACCAGAAGACTTATGACGTCCTGTGGTGAAAGCCGGAAGTCTTCGGAAGCCACAGGACCGAGCCGCCTCTCTCTATCCAGGGACACAACCATGGGCACATGGAACGCCAAGACCATGTACCAGAGCGGCAAGGCCGCCCAGATAGCAGCGGAAATGCAAAAGTACAACCTTTCCCTGCTAGGTATCAGTGAAGCCAGACGGACGCAGTCTGGCCAGAAAAGGCTGTTAAGTGCGGAGATGATTCTGTATTCAGGTCATGAAGAGGAGAATGCCCCCCCATACTGAAGGTGTAGCATTTATGCTGTCACCAGTGGTGCAGAGAGCGCTGATGGGCTGGGAACCTCTTGGGCCAAGAATTATCACAGCAGCCTTTAGAACCAAGCAAAAGCTCAAGCTGAACGTCATCCAGTGTTATGCGCCCACTAATGACAGTGACGAGGAAGAGAAACAAGAGTTCTACGACCGACTCCAGAGTGCCGTGGACAAATGTGCGGAGCGAGACATCACCATCGTTATGGGCGATTTTAATGCCAAAATAGGGGAGGACAACACCGGATACGAAGAGGTGATGGGGAGACAGGGACTAGGCTTGGAGATGAGTGAGAACGGGGAGAGGTTTGTGGACTTTTGTGCTCTAAACCGACTTGTCATTGGAGGCAGCATCTTCCCACACAGAAGAATACACAAAGCAACTTGGGTCTCACCTGACCATACAACAGAGAACCAAATAGACCATATCTGCATTAGCAAAAATTTTTGAAGATCCCTTCAAGATGTTCGAGTGAGGAGGGGAGCAGATGTCGCCTCAGACCACCATCTGCTTACCTTAAGAATGAAGCTCAAGCTAAAGAAAAGCCGCACAGAGACAACGAGAAGACATCGCTATAATGTAGGCCTCCTGAGAGAAACTGACGTTAGAGAAGAGTTCAAACTGGTGCTGTCCAATCGGTTTCAAGCGCTACAAGAGCTAGTAAATGAAGAGGAGGCGGTCACCACAGAGCAGCAGTGGAAGGCAGTTAGAGAGGCGCTGAACTCAACCTGCAAAGACACTGTAGGGTTCAGGAAACACCATCACAAGGACTGGCTGTCGGCACAGACCTTGAAGAAGATAGAAGTGAGGAAACAGAAGAAAGCAGTTGTCAACAACAGTCGCACGAGAGCAGCCAAAGCAAGAGCACATGAGGAATACTCGGAAGCCAACCGCGAGGTGAAGAGGAGTATCAGGGCAGACAAGAGGGCCTACACAGACAGCCTGGCAGCAGAGGCAGAAAAGGCAGCAGGCAGCGGCAACATGAAACAGCTCTACGACATTACCAGAAGATTGTCGGGCAAGTATGGCCGTACAGAAAGACCAGTAAAAGACAAAGAAGGCAAGCCTATTGCAGACAGAGCAGACCAACTTGACAGATGGGCCGAGTATTTTGAAGAGTTACTGAACAGACCTAGCCCACCCGACCCCCCAGACATCCAGCCGGCAGAGACCGACCTACCCATCAGCTGTGACAGACCCAGCCGGGAAGAGATCAGAAGAGCAGTGGCATTTTTGAAGAACGGCAAAGCAGCAGGGCCAGATGGCATCGCAGCGGAGTCTCTGAAAGCAGACCTAGAGACAACAGTGGAGATGCTGTACCCACTGTTTGGAAAGATCTGGGAAGAGGAGGTGATGCCGGCTGACTGGAAGGAGGGGTACCTAATCAAGCTTCCCAAGAAAGGCGACCTCAGCAAGTGTTCCAACTACAGAGGAATCACCTTGCTGTCAGTACCAGGAAAGGTCTTCAACAGGATCATCCTACAGAGAATGAAGAGCTCCGTTGACCCCCAGCTGAGAGACCAGCAAGCAGGATTCAGGAAGAACCGATTATGTACAGACCAGATCGCCACTCTCCGCATCATCGTGGAACAGTCTCTGGAGTGGAGCGCCCCGCTGTACGTCAACTTTGTGGATTATGAGAAAGCATTTGACAGCGTGGACCGAGAGACTCTGTGGAAACTCCTACGACACTACGGTGTACCCACAAAACTCGTCCGCCTGATCAAGAGCAGCTACGATGGCATGACATGTCGCGTGATCCACGAAGGGCAGTTCACCAGGGAGCTCCAGGTCAGAACTGGTGTCAGGCAGGGGTGTCTGCTGTCTCCGTTTCTCTTCCTACTGGCCATAGACTGGGTCATGAAGATGACCACAGAGCACAGACGAAGTGGAATACAGTGGACACTGTGGACACAGCTTGACGACCTCGATTTTGCAAACGACTTGGCATTACTGTCCCACACTCATCAACAAATGCAGGACAAGACCACGAGGCTTGCTGACATCTCGTCCCAAGTGGGCCTCACCATTCACAAACAGAAAACAAAGACAATGAGGCTGAACGCAACCAGGGAAGAACCAGTCTTGCTTGCTGGCACCCCGTTGGAGGAGGTGGAGTCCTTCACCTATCTCGGGAGCATCATAGACAAAAAGGCGGCACTGATGCAGATGTCAGAGCACGAATCGGTAAAGCCAGAGCAGCCTTTCTCCAGTTGAAAAAAGTGTGGAGTTCCAGAGAGCTGTCACAACACACCAAAGTCCGGATTTTCAACTCCAATGTAAAAGCAGTTCTCCTATATGGAGCAGAGACTTGGAGATTGACAAAAACCACAGTCAACAGAGTACAGACCTTCATGAACAGTTGCCTTAAAAGAATTTTGAAAATCCACTGGCCAGAGAAGATCAGCAACGTCAGACTCTGGGAGAGAACAGAGCAGATAACAGCAGAGAGTGAAATTGGGCGAAGAAGATGGGGATGGATCGGTCACAGTCTGAGAAAGCCAGCTTCCAGTATCACTAGGCAGGCATTGTCATGGAACCCCCAGGGAAAGAGGAAAAGAGGTAGGCCGAGAAACTCCTGGCGTCGAGACCTCCAAGCAGACATCAAGAGACTGGGAACCACCTGGAGTAGAATCGAAGGAGAAGCACAGGACAGGAGTTGCTGGAGGTCTCTCGTCGATGGCCTATACCCGGGTAAGGGTGACAGGCGTAAGTAAAGTAATACATTAGCTCAAAAAAAAAAAAAAAAAAAAAAAAATATATATATATATATATATATATATATATATATATATATATATATATATATATATATATATATATATATATATATTATATATATATATATATATATATATATATATATAGCTCAAGAAAATATTTATCTTTCTCGACAACATATGAGCGTAATAATCAGAACGTACATAATCGAAATTACCTATATATATATATATATATATATATATATATATATATATATATATATATATATATATATATATATATATATATACATATATATATATATATATATATATATATATATATATATATATATATATATATATATATATATATATATATGTGTGTGTGTGTGTGTGTGTGTGTGTGTGTGTGTGTGTGTGTTATTTTTTTTAACAATAAAATATTCAAATGATATATTTTAATTTAATTGAAGAACAAACTATTTTGAGGAGGTGAAAATAATGATAAGATGTTGATTGATATGACAAATTTTTACGTGGTTGGACTGTCACTTACATTCCAGTTCTCCTCCCCAGGCCCCCGTTGTTTGATTAGAAACATTGCAGACAAGCTGCAAACCCTCCACCACCACCCCTCCCCCTTTCCTAATGACAACCCCCACCCGGGTCTGCCCTCGGGGACTTGGGTGGGGTTAAGTACTTTTTAGTTCCCAGGGTCACCCTGGTCAGCCCCACAGGGTGGGGTTTCCCTTCTATTCTGGGGCATGTGTTTCTGTCTAAAAAGCCTTGGTCCATTCACCTGTACTTCCTTTTTTAAACTCTCCCAACTGTCTGCGCTGTCTGTAGCTCTTGATTTTGGATGTTTGTTGCTAAATGACCATAAGTTTATTTAGCGTATTAGACCGGCTGGCGACATACATTCAATATTCTATTTAGTTGTTTTTTTTCACAAGCAGTGCAGGCACGTACTCCTGAGAAAGTCTTGAGTTGCTGTCGGGACTTTAAGCAATGTACAACTACCTAATGACAAACATCTTCCTAAGCCACTGCTGTAAGGTGGCTGTTATCCTAAACTAGGCCTACTCGCACGCAGGCTCGGATTGGATTTCACTGCTTGAGCACATCATGGTCGGGCGTGATACTTACCCAGTTCGCAAAGGCTATCGGGCCGACGTCGGCCCGACGGACTCATTTGCGCAATGGGTCATGAGTACTTTGGTTCTTTTGCGTTATGGTCATGTGGCAACGCGCCTCTGTAATTCTAAATTATAATTACAATGGCTCGCTTCTGCAATGCACCCTCTAGGGCTGTTGGCCTCTGGTTGTGTGTAAATTGTGAAAATATGTGATGGCCTCTTACGTTGATTAATCCCTTTACTGCCGAGAAAACGAGGCGGAAAACGTGAATGCAGTCCAACCGCAAGAGACGTAGATCCTCATGAGCCCCCGCGACTGCGGGGGCACATGAGGATCTATGTCTCTTGCTGAGACCAATTTGTATTCATGTTTCTTGGACGGTTTTGGTTTTCATAGTCGTTGCATGAGTGAACAAAGATTTCAGAAACAAAAATGTATGTACAGTGGCAGAGTAGGGGATAACCACCAGGATGTGGATGATACTATTGATACATCTAGTTATTTAGTAACGTAGGATTAGGTTGCTATGTTTGACTTGCAGTTACCTCATTCTATCCCAACACCGAAACCCCCAAATGTTGCCGTTGTCCTCTGAAGACTGCATTGCAGTGCGGACACAGATCGACGGCCATGATAAGTTCAAGGGTGATGCCAGAATAGCTTGGCGCCCATAGGCGCCAAGCTATTCAGGCATCACCCTTGAACTATCATGGTCGATCATTATCTTGATGTGGTGTGTCTGGGGTAGAATGAGTTAAGTAACCATTACCTCTCACTTTCTCTACCTGCCTTTCCTGTTGGTCCCTCCCACATGCGGCACTGAGTGAAAATCAAGATTCGAAGAACCGTGACACTTGAAAACAACAGGAGAATGAATGATCGACCATGATATGTGAGGGGGGTGCGGAATAGCTTGGCGCCTAGACTGAGGCACCGCCCTTGAACTGTGAAGACTGAGAATACTCGATTTTACTGCTAATGCCTAACATGATGCCTGTCATATAACCCGGACTCCAAAATTTGGTCGTGTTTCAGTGTCCCTGTTACTCTGAAGCTTATTTTTTTCCCCCGTCGGTGTTGTTCGTTTTTGTGCTGTATACAAATGTTGTCAAGTGAAACTTTCAAGTAAATTGTTTCCTGGTGCAGGGAGGAAATTTTTATTTTTTATTTTTTTATTTTTTATTATTTTTTATTATTATTATTATTTTAATAAATCATTCCACATCCTATCCAATTCGACTGTACTTCCTGATTCAGTCACTGACGTCAGAAAGCTGGTTCTATGTACACAGTCGATTAATGTTTAACCATTCAACAGTGACACATCACTGAACAAGGGCAGGACAGTTCAGCTTGACGCCTATTCTGACACCACCTTGATCTATAATGGTCGAATTTAGTCGTAAAGTATAACTTGATGTCCGTGTGATGTCCTCAGAGGATAAATCCAAAATTTATATCATTCGTTTTTAACAGTGTAGCGAGATTATTTCTGTGTTGTTTATTTTATTGCGCTTTAGATTTGTTGGCCACCCTTTAACTCTTATCATTCGGAATACACAACTGATGTGTGAAATAGGTTTGACTAAATTAGATCAAGCGTAGTGCCAGAATACCTTGGCGCATCTAGGAGATATTCTGTCACCACCCTTGAACTAAAGCCGTTGGCCTCAGTATATCCTTATCTGTAAGTACTATAATGTAGCTTGCATATGGCAGTGTAAAATTTGAAGCTTTTAGCCTCAGTATGATACGGGTTAATCTGGCAACGAAAATAACATAGGTATAGCATTACAGTCTAACTGGTCTCATTGCCGGCGGACACGGAAAAAAAGAAAGAAGAAACGACAAGAAAAAAATTATGGGCTCGTCCGGGATTTGAACCCGGGACCTCTCGCACCCAAAGCGAGAATCATACCCCTAGACCAACGAGCCACTCTGACAGACTTCTCTTACATTTTCAAGTGAATTCTTTTCCTTCTGCTGCGTTGCAAATCTTTACACAGGAATGACGCAACAGGTGTGTAAACTAAGCCAAGGCCAAGGCCAGCATTGCATACGTGACGCGTAGTCTTTCCCAAGCGAGGTAATGTCGATAAAGTACATCTTGACTCATACGTTCGTGTGTTGTTGCTTCCCTTGGATTGTGACCCGCACTTGGTGCTGGGATATATATATATATGCATACTAGTGGCGGATCCAAGGGGTCCCCCCCCCTCCCTCCACCTTGCCCCCGTCAGCCCTGGCAATTTTATTTTAATTTTTTTTAGTGGTGAATGGTTGGTTAGAAAGGGGGTCTTATTTTTATCTTTTTTTGTGCTGGTTGGTTTGTCACGGTTTTTATTTATTATTTTTTTTTTTTATATGTTTTTTTTTTTACTGGCGGCTGGTTAGTTGGTGAGATTTCTTTCATCACGGTGCAAAGTCTTCTTAACCGTTCTTGTCCTCTCTTAAAGTACCATTACACGTAAATTTGAAGACACATTTCAGCACCATTTTGTTTGTAATGCCGTGTCGACACACTTAATGAACTTGAATAGCAGTTGGGACGCGCAGCAAAAACACACGCGTAATCGCACTTATTTATTCTGCCCAGCTGTTAGCGTGTCAATCTACTTTTAGCTGTTTCTCGTACTGAAAGCGTTGTATTTATCGAACGGAGTAGAGTCATTTGTCAAATTACTTGATATCAAAACGACGCGTGCTGAACTGGATTGTCCTGTGTCTAAATGAACCATAACTAAACCTGTGTGTATCGTTTCGTAACCATCTGTTACAGAAGTGTATCTTTGAACAGTTACGGCGGTAGTGGGCCTTCAAATACTGAATCAGTGGGTGGGCCTAATATTATGTCGAGACTAGTCAATACCCCGTCATAGTCTTTCAGCCAGAAACACACTGTCAACTGAATTGCCCCGCATGAAAAGTGTCTCTCACTGAGTGCTGTCATTAGCATCCTCACTCCGAGTCAGCCATATGATGTAAGTCGGCCCTGAGTGTTGGTTCACCCCCAAAATTATTGTGGGTGAAAATTCAGTCCCTGATGACAGAGGGCTCCTCGGTAGAACCATAGAGTTTCATGCGCCCCTGCAGGCAAAGGGAGCTCCTGAAAAGCGATACTCAGACTGAGGCAGTCATCTTCGGATATGCCTATGACTGATGACACGCCCGGCTGAGGCAATTATCCAATCAGAAAGCTTTGTGGATGTGATAGACCATCTGGTGTCACCTGTTAATCAGATAATTGCCGCTGACTACTGATACAGCGGTTAAGGATCATTGAACTTCACCGGCCGTCTTTGTCGGCCGCGGCGAGGATAAAGTAACGGATGCCTTACGCAACAGTCTCACGTCTTTATGTCAGTTCCAGTTCAAGTTAGTTTAGCCTTTTGATGCCAACCTGAACCTTCTCTAGCTTTGACAATCACATTGTAACCCTATTACTGCTATAAATAGGCTGATAGGTAGCGACGATCGCTTTAGTTTTCCAAGAAATAAAAACATAGCTGTGTGCCATTCAATCCCTCGCCATTATTTCTTTACAACTTTGTCCGTCTGATTTCGCATTCATCGGCAGTTTACTACCTGTCACAGCCGCATAAGCTTCCACGATTCTGTGCTTTATTATTGAAAAAGGCACTTGTTTGATTTACCAGTCTGGTGTTGTCTTTCTACTAATGCGATAGGCAAGGGACTTTTGCGGTCAAGCAGCCCCGCAAGATTCTCCTCCCATCGAGTCCTTTTTTTGTTTGCGGAGGAAAAAAGTACATTGGCATACTTCTCTGACTGGCAACAGACTGTGAATGTGACCTGTCAGAAAAGACAAAATATCACCGACGATGTTGCATGTGAACACCATTGATGTCAGTGCGGACTCCGCCGTGTGTGCTCAGTTCTAATAGTCTAGCAGCTGCCCTTCATAGACGATCAGCCGTTTACGAGATAGTGATTTTCTAGAGAGTAACAAAGGTTTGGGTATATCAAAATGAAGTCTAGTATGAATAAAAGCAGTGCGCACTCGTTTTAAACCGCCAGAGGATGGAGACATTTTTCTGTAGCACATTTTGTTTCCAGTATGGCTGCAGACGAAACCAGGACCGTAGCGGCCATGTTTACAGGGGATCAGTAGTTTACACGGGTCTCATTGTTCCTGTATTCAGTGGTAGTATGCACTATATGTCACTTAAAAGGATTTCATTTTTTTAAGTAATATTTTCACACTTAGATATATTAAGAGAAGAAACAATTACGAAAACGCTTGCCTTGAACTCAAAATTAATATCGTTACTCAACAATAAAGTATCCCAAATCACGTGATCAAAACATCACGTGATGCCACGACCTCCGCGGACGTGAATTTTGGTGTGCCGACGGGTTCTTTTTGATTTGTTCTACATAAGCTTGTTTGTTTAAAAAAAAAAAGCAAACGTGTAAAGTTGCTGTGTGGATTTTTACGGCTTGATAAAGGTTTGTCACGTTTATTTCCATTCACTTTACCATCGCTTTGCCCGTTTCATTTCGACAACACAGCACCAAAACAAAACGCAACCCACAACACAAACGCTATCTTCAAAACCTATGCTGCATTCTGTAAAAGAAAAAGAGTGCCACACCACTTGGTTTTAACTGTCATGGCTGAGCAAAGTTTCGGAACTTGATTAATTATTTTATGCAGCAGTAACATTTATTTTAATCAGTTGCACTGACAAGCTATGTTGTGATGTGCGATCACTGCCAGTGCCAATTATGCAGTCTCAGTGATCACTGATGGTACAGTACACTTCACACTGAAAAAAAAAATACACAGCACAATGTGAACACGCTTGGAAGTTCATGCAATGCTTTGTTTAAAATTGAACCCTATCTTGCTAGCAGTAGCCTACTGCACAAAAGAGGAACTTATTTTGCTGCTGTGTTATTTGCAGTTTGTCTGCATATAGACATTTGCAGTTCGCTGCAAGGATTCTTAGCAGCTGACATTAGCACTGACATATTGGGATTAAAACGAGAAAGAAAACGGAGAAAGGTGACACAGAGATGATTTAATAAATCAGTCAAGTGATCAAATGAATGAGATATCTATGTTTTATGATAAACAGCTAGTTATGGGAGGGGGGGGGGGGGGGAGGAGGCACATACTTTATAATGTACACGTACTATTTCTTTCAGTGTTTCCATCACCCACTCATAACACCATTAGACTCGATGAGTTGTCATGTTTTGAGTGGTTTACAAAATACATGTACTTGTTGCTGTTACATTATCTTCTTACTGGTTTTGACATTTCGCTGTAAGATTTACAGTCCCATACTTTAAGCGTGTTCCCCCTAACGCACACAGAGGTTGACTGTATCATTGATATGTGTGTGTAGGTAGCGTTTGGTTTTGTTTGAGGTGGCAGTTTTGGCCTCACCTTTAAGTTTGGTGCCGCTGTGCATGTGGCCACCAGTACTATTTACAGAACTGATGACTGCATGTGCAGGCTAGTTCACGGTATCAAAATGTGAACTGGGCAGCCTATTGTTTGAAGTGATCAGTGGTAGCAACATCCATGATGTATGTGTGCATTTGGCCACTGGTACTGTTTACAAAGGTGCTGTTTACAGAACTAGTGGCTGAGTATGCATATTATTATTAGTACTGTTATTGTTATCAGGTGTGGCCTTATCTCTAAGTTTTGGTGCCCCTGTGCATGAGGCCAACAGTACTTTTCACAGAACTGATGGCTGCATGTGCAGTGTGGTTAACTGTACACATGAAATTTGTAGGTGGGCAGCTAAAATACAGGCAGTCAATACAAGCCACTTGCTTAACCTGAAGTCTCTATATATAGATTTTACAGTCCACTAATGCCCATCAGTATACAATTGTGCATGTCTTTTGTGGGTATTCTGTGGTTTTGTATGTGGGCTGGGGTTGAAAGTGGGGCGGTATGGCACCTATTACCGTGTATGTACAAAACCTTCATTACAAACAAACATAAATTAATAATTTTAATAAATAGTTATTTGGGTTTAACGCCGCGCGGTAGACTACGGCCATCTCATGGCAGTTAAATAAATAAGATAAAGTAAGTCAAAGATACCTGGGACATAAGAATGCTAAGTAAAGTATAGATTATGATCATGCACAGATGTACATTGGTGGATGTTCTGCGGTTTTGTGTGTGTAACTGGATTGGGGTTGGGAGCGAGCGATACTGCACCTATTACCATGTACGTGTATAAGACATAAGACATTTATTCACCAAGTAAAACGTTACAAGGATTTTTGTGTGGCATGGCGACAGTAAAATATGTCCTCACTTGTAGGGCATTCATCATGTCATACACTTAGTTGGCGATCATCCTATATACAGCACTAAAAGATAGATAAACACAATATTAAACACAAATCAGTCATATGTCACAAATCATGGAATCACGTTGTTCCGTGCATGGTGATGTATTGAGGACAGCTTCTGGAAAAAAAATTGCATCTGAATCGAGAGGTTCTGGCTTTAAAAGCACGAAACCGCCGGCCAGAGGGCAGAAGCTCGAAGAGATGATTGGCTGGGTGTGACAGATCTGACAGAATAGTACTGGTGGCCACATGCACAGGGGCACCATGGTGTATGTTCTTGAGCTGTATGCTGATGTGTATGTACAAAACCTACATTACAAACAAACAAAATAAATAAATAATTTAAATAAATAAGATAAAGTAAGTCTAAGGTACCTGGGACATATGCATGCTAGGTAAAGGATAGATTAAAAATTATGAACATACACAGATGTGTATGTCCTTCTTTTGGTAGGTGTTCTGCGGTTTTATGTGTGTATTTAGGTAAGGGTTGGGAGCAGGCAGTATGGCACCTATTACCATCTATATATGTGTATATTTTCTTGTTTGCTGATGTGTATGTACAAAACCTTCATTACAAGCAAACAAAATAAATAAATAATTTAAATATATACTTATTTGGGTTTAATGTCGAGCAGGCGACCAATGCCATCTCATGGCGGTTAAATAAAAAAGATAAAGTAAGTCAAGATACCTGGGACATATGAATGCTCAGTAAAGGATAGATTATGAACATGCACAGATGTAAGTGTCGTTTGGTGGGTGTTCTCTGGTTGTGGAGTGGGGTTGGGAGTGGGCAGTATTACCATATATGTGTATGTGAACATCAGCATATGAACAAAACCTACTTTTCAAACAAATAAAAATAAATAATAAATTTAAATAACTAGGACATATGAATACCAAGTAAAGGATATATTATGAACATGCACAGATGTTTGTTCTGTGGTTTTGTATGTGGGGTGGGGAGCGGGTGGTATGCACCTATTACCATATATGTGTACATGTTATGTTCACATCATATATGTGTATATGTATGTTCTCATCTTGTATGCTGATGTCCCCCACCCAGGTCTACCCTGGGGGACTTGGGTGGGGTTAACTACTTTTTAGTTCCCAGGGTGACCCTGGTCAGCCCCACAGGGTGGGTTTTCCCCTCTATTCTGGGGCGTGTGTCTGTCTACCCTTGGTACATTCACCTGTATTTACTTTTTTTTAAACTCTTCCTACTGTCTGCACTGCTTGTAGCTCTTGATATTGGATGTGTGTTGCTAAAGGGTCTAGTTAGGTTTATTTAGTGTATTAGACCAGCTGGCGACATACATTCAATATTCTGTTTAGTTTGGGTTTTTTCACAAGCAGTGCAGGCACGTCCTGAGAAAGTCTTGTTGCTGTCGGGACGTTAATGTACAATCAATCATTTTATGCTGATGTGTATGTGCAAACATACATCACAAACAAACAAACAAACAAACAAAATAATAAATTAATAAAATAAGTTGGGGATACCTGGGACCTATGAATATGCATGTTAAGTAAAGGATAGATTATGAACATGCACAGATGTAAGCATATTGAAAACAAATTTCCTCTCCTTGGTGACCACTACCATACCACTATAGTGATCATGTGCATCAAGGAATTCCTTCCATCCATAATTAAAAGGATAAATAATAAATAAATATGTAAGTGAATACATACATGAATCAATAATAAATAAATAAAACATGTAATATAATAGAGAGGGCTACTATCTGTATTGTGTCTCATGCAGTCCTGATAAAGCTTAATCATAAGAGTCCTTGTGAGTACTTGAGTGCGGATTGGTTGAATTGGTTGCAAAAACTAAAATTTTATATTTAGGTGTTTAGCTGAACATGGTGATTTTGATGGAAACGGTTCGGAGATGGATTTCACTCTGCCTGGCTTGTGCTTAAGACCAGTCGGATACGAGTGTGCTTGACCAGTTAAAAATCCCATCTCCACTAATAAAATAAACAAAAAGAGCAGACCTGCACTTAGAGCCGTTAGGCTGAAAAACAGACGAACAACATGCATGTTGTATCCGGCCAAAAAGTCTTCAGAATGTTGAAGATGGTCGGCAGACACATTGCACAACATGCACAAAGGGAGTTTACTTTCGATATGCTTTCCTCCCACAAAAGACCGAGTTCTATGGAAAAGGCTGTTTTCAAGACCAGGAAAAATAACGTATTTGACGTTGATAAGATGTTCAAATCGAAAATAATCTCTGTTTCAATTCAGGAGCAAAGTAAAGCTTCATCAACCGTGCGCGTCTGATTGACTTCTTTAGAAGGCTTCTCGCTGACCGCCATTTTGAAACTAGCGACGCGATCATGCTTACCGCATTAAAAATAATACTTTTAAACTTATTTTATCGTATATATGTATGCATGTTTACTTGCTGATGATTTTAATTTACTCACTGGAATAAACTTGTAACTTGTATGCTTGAAATTTTAAATGTTATGCACAAAAAAATGTCTTGCACCTTATCCGGGCGGTGTACGAGGACTGGTTCCCTCACATCGAAAAATAGCTTTCGAAAAACACTTCTACAAAAATGTATCCGTCCTAAGGACAAATATTGTTGCCATGCATAAACTATATGGCATTAGTACTTTCGTTTCGTACCTGCAAACCATTGTTACTCTTTTGACGAACTACTTAGTCTGCAGAAATTGCGAAAAGCTGCTAGACTAGTCACAGGTCTAGACACATGTCGACTGTGCCATAGTTCAGAGGTGATGTCGGAAGAGCTTAGCGACTATGTGCGTCAAGCTATTCTTACACCGCCCTTAAACTATCATGGTCGATACACATGCTGTCACAACATGACTGGCCTCATAGGTTAAAATGTGTTTTAGTGTTGTAGTCTCGTGTGTTATTTCAACCCTTTTTGCATTTTAAAAAAAAACCCAAAACTTTCATGATTGAAAAAAACTATTGTTTGTGTGTGTTTGTGTGTTTTTGTGTGTGTGTGTGTGTGTGTGTGTGTGTGTGTGTGTGTGTGTGTGTGTGTGTGTGTGTGTGTGTGTGTGTGTGTGTGTGTGCGTGCGTGCGTGCGCGCGCGCGCGCGTGTGTGTCCAGGTCTGTAAATCTGACGTACGAGGGGAGGGGGGTGGAGTCGGCGGCTGTGGGTGGGTGGGGAGCAAATTCCTCCACCACCCCCCCCCCACCCCCGCCCCGTCCACCCCCCCCTGGATCCGCCCCTGCATACTGCAATGATTTCACGTCTTTTTAGAACAGGGCCGGATCAATCATCAGTTTTCAAGGGGGGATGGGGGTGCTCAACTTTTATTTTTTATTTTGCCAGGGTTTAGTATATATCAAAACACCACAACCGAAACTGTTCTTCTGACGTGGGTGGGGGTGGGGGGGGGTAGGGGGTGCTGCAATAACATTAAAGCACCCCCACCCCCCACCTCCACCACCACCCCCACCCCCACCCCTCCTTCTCGGACCATGTCGTGGACTGGCAGTGAATGTTGGTTTTTCTTTAAGCCGAGGGGGGCTGCTGTATTACCAAAGCACCTCCCCCCCACCCCCCACCCCCTGGATCCGGCCCTGTAGAAGGTAGATATATATATATATACGTGCTGGGATGTGATTTTGGACGTTACGTTACAAACCAGCACACAGACAGGTCTACTAGAAGCGTATAATAGGTAAGCCAAAAGAAATCCCCGACTTTGTCAGTTTATTTGTTCGGCGTTGCGGATGACTGAAATCTAAAATCAGATAGGCTTCAGCTGTGTCTATGGCAAGGATGGTCTAAATGTTTTGTCAGTGATTCAAAAAAGCCCCGCCCCCCAACGCCCACCCCTCTCCCCCCCCCCCCCACCCCACCTCCCACCCACCCCCACCCCACCCTCCCACCCCACCCCCACCCCACCCACACCCCCCCCCCCCAACACCACCTTTCCGGACTGAAAAAAAGACTACGTTGATGATGTCATGGATGGGACAAGAAAAACAGTTTATGTACCCGAGTGACGCAAGCCGCAGAAAACACGAGGTTCACTTCAAATTTATACATCGATGCGGCATTATTATTATTATTATTATTATTATCATTATTATTATTATTATTATTATTATTATTATTATTATTATTATTATTATTATGTGACCGGGTACACCCGGCTCTCATAACCCATCTGATGTAATTTTGTTGGTTGCATCACGACCTTGTTTGCAAAAGTGGTGTGTTATTATTCAGTGGTTTTTTCCTTCAATGTAAGGTCTCGCAAGGTATTGCTATCATTGAGGCCTGCGTTAGTCCAACCCTTCCGGCTTACTTCTAGACCACTAGGTATTCAGTGTCTATTCAGGGGACGCAACTGCGTCAGCCGCCTCGTGGCTTTTGTTCTAGCATCCGGTGCCTACAATGGCGATGATAGCTTGTGTTTCTAATGAGGCATTCTAAGTTGAATATCTCCTCAATGCCTGTACCGATTGTTTTAAACCAAGATCCATAAGATCCAGCATGATAGTCTCTTTCATTTTGTAATCTATTTCTAGCCCAATCGATTTTGGGTTAAATATTATTTTGGGAGTTTGCACCTTTTACACCGACCAGGTCGACGAAGAAAAGTCGTTTAAAAATTCATAATTAATTCTAGCCATCTTTAATCGAATTAATGTGCAATACTAGTGAAACTACAATTGCGGATCTTTCGTTAGCAACAAACCGCAAGTTTCTAGGTTTAGTAGTATCGGAGCTATGGTCAGAGAACCAATCTCAAACTAACACAAATTTTAGCATTTCCGCTCCAACAGCACCGAATTCTGGAAGCACGCGAGTGGTGCTTTCTTTGCGGCCCGCGCCTGCCGTATATAAAGCCCCTTCCGTAGCGCGCTTGCGGTCAGTACTACTCAGCCGGTTGCCACAGACCACTTGCGCCGCTACGACGATACAACTAAGAAGAACTACAATGTCGACTCCCCCTTAGCTCTGTAAGTAGCTCATGTATTGAATTTTTGGTCTAGAACTTTGTTGATTGATAAAATGATGCCTGATTTATATCGGTGCCTTGATGCATGTTTTGCCCTAGAGTTAGGAGTAAGTTGCTGGAGATGTAATTGTTGAGAGTGCCTTCACGGCAACTTTGTAGCCATTTTGACAGCTGGAACTTTGTGTAACTTTGTTGCAATAGTGGATTTCACTCATTCTAGTTTTGACGCTTCTCGTACTGTAGCATTTGTCTTCCGATGGAGATCGGAATTTTGTGACAGAATTATTTTGGGGCAAAACAGCATGAAGGTAATGTGTACTTCTCTGATTTAATGCTTCTGCCTTTGGATAGCTTTGAGTTTTCTTGTACAATGAGATTGATTACCATTTGCTCCAGTGATGCTAAATTATGTTGGCATCGTTGTAGGAAATGTTGAAATGTTGCCTTGTCTGACAGAGATTGTTTTGATTAGGCTTTCAATCATGTTCCTTGCTATCCTCCTCACGTTGCTTTTATGATTATACTATAGCGTTAATTTGATTGTGTAGGATTGATCATGTAGGCTTTCATGTCCCTCCTATTTTCCTCACCTTGACATGCATAGCTTTTAGCCGAATAGTGCGTACCACATGGGCTGGTACGCTGTTAGCGTGACGTCACACTTATATTTAGTATGCGCAGCCATTTTGTTTCTGCTTGGCGTCTGCTTCCGGTTGGCTTGTTTACATTTGGAAGTCACTCCCCCACACTCCCCTCTTCCTTTTAATTGTGTTTTTATCGGCAGGACCTGCCCCTGCTCTAACTAAGTTACCCCTTTACATTCTTCAGCGTTTAGTGAGAGGAATAGGTACTTTATAAATTTTACCTTTACACACTGTTCATCGTTGATAAGGGGAGCAGTTTCCCACTCATTTTGCCCTAGGCCTGTGGAAGCGGCTTGTTGACTTGAGGACATTCTATAAGTACTTAGAGTCTTTTAGAAGCCAACCGACAGCAATGCCAAATAGAGGCAATTATATGATCGTTTATGAACTTTTGTCATGCTTATGACATGTCTATGCTCTTCCTCTTTTCTGCCCCCCTCCACTGTTCGTGCTGGTCTGTGACTCTGCATTTGGCAACCTAGAGTTGTCGGTCCAGAATCGCAGATTGACACGTTAGTTTACTTTGACATTTAAGATGATATTGCTTGGTATAGATAGACTTTTGATATAATGCCATGGTTGATTTTAGATATTTTTTTTGGATGTTATATATGGGAGTTATTATGATTTCTAATGTTGCGCCATTGTTTTATTTGTAGGCGCTGTTTCTTCAGTTTCTTCAGTTTCTACACCGCAATAAAGACATGTCACAGCGACCCCTGTCTTCGACGTTGTTGCCTCCCTCATTTCTTGACCTGATTATCATCAGCCTAACCTAACCCGGTTACAATTATTATTATTATTTATGTAAATGTAATTGAACAGATTTATTTACACAATTATAAGATAATACAAGTCCCTCGTAGTGTCTATTCTACTCTACGGCTGTGAGACTTGGACACTGCTTGCAGAGTCAGAAAAGAAAATCCAGGCCTTTGAGAACAAGTGCCTGAGGAAGTTGCTCCGCATCTCGTACCGCGAGCACAAGACCAACGAATATGTACGGAGCATCGTCACTTCCCTGGTGGGCCCACATGAACCCCTTCTGGCAACCGTGAAACGGCGCAAGCTTGCTTGGTTTGGCCACGTGACCCGACACAACACCTTGTCCAAGACTATCCTCCAAGGCACTCTCGAAGGAAGTCGTCGGCGAGGTCGTCAGAGAAAGAGTTGGGTCGCAAACATAAAAGAATGGACCGAACTCGAGATGCCAGACTTGCTTGCCACCGCCCAAAATAGAACTCAGTGGAGAGCACTATCTGTTGCTGCTGTCTTTCAGTCCCCCCAACGCCCAGTTCGGGCAAGGGACTGATGATGATGATGATGAAGATAATTACCCCGGCCGGTCAGTTCAAGCAGGTACTCTACAACGTGCTGTCCTCGACAATCACCCTATACTGCAGTGACAGACAAAGGCAGACGCTGTCAAGAGAAAAGAAAGCAAACAACGACTTGATTTTTCAGTGATCTTGCCTTAGGGTTGCACGAGTGAGCTTAGTCCTGTGGCGGACACTAAGCAAGGTGCTCCGCGAGCAACAACCTTTAAAGAAAAGCAGTCGTCTGAACCTCTTCACTACTACTGTACCTACATTATCTATCTATCTATATCCCGTAGTCTTGCCGACCGTTGGGGCACCACTGATGACTTAACAACCAGCTCCTACATTGCGCGTCTGAAAACTGTGCCAGTTCAACGCGAAAGAGCTCCAGCCGTCCCATGAATAATCGGTACAAATTGGTTTCAGCAAGAGGCATAGATCCTCACGGTCCCCCGCAATTGCGGGGGCCCGTGAGGATCTATGCCTCTTGCAGTAGGGTGGTTTTCGTTTTTATCTCGGCATTGAAGGGGTTACAAGACATTTGCTCTCTGAAGCGAAGTCTTGATAGGCGAGAAGTGTCAACTGTCCATAATCAGCTGAGGACTACAGCCACCTAAATGGTGGCCTCTACTGAACGACAAGCGATCTATCCTGTACTGCTACTAGCAATGGGGAAGGATTGCATAGAGCCTAAAATCTACAGTTATAAGCACTTTTAAATACAAAACAACTTTGATCAATTAGAAATTTGCTTTGTACAAAGCTATTTAACCATTTGGCCGTCTGTAGAGATTTTTGTCGCGATGATTCCGGTAGAAATCAATGCCCCCAAAAAAGCTAACCGACACTGAGCCAGATGGTAAATGTACAAGGCAATGCAAGCTGTTCTGGCGGCACCACCTTTGAACTATCATAGCTGATTCCTGTTGTAATGTGTCACCCGTTCAGTGCCAGTGGACCCAGATTGTGATTCTGCAATCTTCGTTAATTCAACTATAAAAAAAACAAAAAAAAAAGCCAACCGTCTCAGGAACAAAGATTCAAAATGCTGTCAGCAAGAGGCATAGACTACGGGGGCTCATGAGGATCTATGCCTCTTGCAGTTGGGTGGTGTTCACATTTTCTCGGTACTGTACGGGTTAAAGCACTGCATGTCGCCGAGGGAACCAACCTGCCAAGTTCGCAGCTGAATGACAATTACAATGCACGATGCGTGACGGTCGTAGTCGACCAACTGGGTTCAGTCGGATGAAAGGCGTTGACGAGTCATGGTCACTCAACGCCACCTGCCGGCAGAAGACCCAGATCCCGTTTGATGTATACTGACGAGCAAAACAAATGCGACATCATTCAAACCATCGTAAACACTAGAAGTGTTTCCGATGATTCGAATGATGTCGCATTTCTTTTGCTCTTTAAGTATACATGTGTTCCTGGACCTTTTCACCTTCTTACAGTTACGTTCGAAAATAAATTGCTCCCTCGCCCTCCCCCCCCCCCCCACCCATCCCTCCCACTCCCACCCCACCCCCCACCCCACCCCCACCATCCCCACCCACCCACCCACCCACCCACCTACCCATCCCCGCCCCGCCTACCAACCCGACCCCCATCCCACACACCTCCCATGCACCCATACGCTTCCTCGTGAGATACCATCTTTGACTACCTATCTTACTGACTAAAGTGACTCAAACCGTTCCACCGGTGCATCAGCCCTTTTCTTCTGAGGCTGCTTGAGGGAGGGGAGGTGGGTGATTTGCGCCACACTGGTTTCCTCTCTTGATCTGTCACGCAGAAGTCTGCATAGCGGATTGAGAAAGGTAACCAGTGTGAACTTGACCCCTCGGGGGGAGGAAAGATGGGACTGAGTGGGGGGGGGGGGGGGGGGCGGGGGCTTTCGAAGGGGTACGATGGCCGGTCGCGAGGGGGAGATAATTGTCACAAGTACCTTCCAATCAGGAGTTACGGATCTTGATTTAAACGATCGGGAGAGGCGTTGCGCAACAGTGTAAGCCCCTGAGAGCACATTTAACCCTTATCATTCGAAATACACCAGTGTGCGAAATATGTCAGGCTGAAATAGTTTAAGGGTAGTGCCAGAATAGCACTACCCTTGAACTAAAACCATTGGTCTATATCCTTATAATCCTTGTAAGTACTATAATGTAGCTTGCATACGGCAGTGTACAATTTTGAAGCTTTTAGCCTCAGTATGATATGGGGTAATGCGTTCAGTGCCAGTTTCTGCAATCTTAAATTCAAGACTAGAAAATCCATAGCTATCCCAGGAACACGGATTTAAAGTGGTTTCAGCAAGAGACATAGATCCTCATGAGCCCCCACAACTACGTCTTGATTTTCTCGGCAGTCTAGGGATTCAGCACAAATCTGCAACTTTTAACTCATTTGAGACAAACTGCATCCGGATACGCGGCTGAAGCCTGTTATGTGTGCATACTCACATGAATTGTGAAAAAAAAGGGTGGATAAGTCTTAGTTGAGACAAGACAACATTAAGAATCCGTTCGCCAATTATTTGCAATCAAAGCCTGACCTTAAATGCACCGGTGCGTCTTTGTTGGTGTTATTAGTGTTCTTGTTGTTGATGATGGTACAGTGGTGGTGGAGGTGGCGGTCGTCAGTGGTGGTGCATGTCGTGGTTGTCGGGATTTTTGTTGATGGATTTTTGTGAATGCCACCAACATGCATTTCCACAGCAAACCAAAGCCATTCGACAACAAAAACTAACAAAGCATCAAAGCAACACCCCCCCACCCCACCCCCCCCCCCATCCCCGCCTTAAAAAAATCAAGGTCGAGAGTGTGAGACCTTATTTTTTTTTCTTCTTTTTTTTTTTTCTCCTATGGCTGCAGCTTTTATGGCAGCAATAAGGATGCGGGAATCGGTCCCTATTCTTCACGCCACATTTAAAGACAGTTCCTCACTTACTTTCCTCCCCCAACATCATTAATAAATCACGCTAGTTTGCAGAACAAAGGCTGCGAAGAAAACTCGTCGACCCGCAAGAGACATAAATCCTCATACGCCCCTGCATGCAGTGGCGCATGAGGATCAGTTATGCCTCTTGCTTGATAAGACCAGCGAAATGTGTGTCGCACACACCAAGGAGGTCTTAAGTTAAAACCAACGCATGAGAACGCAGAGACAAGGGTGGAAGCAACAAGGGACAACTTGAGATCCGAAGGTCGTGATTTAGGGCCCTAGGGCGGGAAGACAGCAAAGGGATGCGACTGCGGTCAGGAAGGGACGTAACTCGGCAGGAAGACACCGAAGGGTCATAACCGCAGCCGAGAAGAGAGGTAACGAGTCGTAAATATAATGTCCTCTTGTCGTGAGCAGGCGCCAGAGTCACAGACTCAAAAAGGACATCGGTAACACGACGCTGAGGTGGACTCTAACGCAACTCACTCATTTGCTACGCAAGGAATGGAAGATAATACTACTTTCCAGTGCGCAAAGATCTTCGGGCTGAAGTCAGCCGCAGCAGGCCCGCGCACGACTGTGCGCGGGCCCACTGCGGCCGACTTCGGCCAGATGACCTTTCGCGTACTGGGTTATCGAAGACATTTCTTAGACTGTGAGACTTACACTATACCGTCGAGTTTCCGAATACATCTGAACGAAGGGCCAGTCGTGGAAACCCTAGTTTTTTTTTTTTTAATTTTTCTACCGGCATCCATAGACAATCTAATAACACGTCCAGCCTTGGTGAACCCCCCACCCCCCATCCCCTAACCCCTCATTCGCCTCCACCCTGACGGCTCATCCCGACCGCCGCCACCATCAACTTCTTCCAACCTAACCGAGTCACTGCAGACGTCATAAATCACACATCGTCCGTCAACAGCCATGTTGTGACGTCATGGCACATCGGACGTTTCGCGCGCTACTCGCCACAATAAACATGTCACCTCGTCTGCTCTTTGGGACGTTTCATCGGCTGCGCCTGTCACTGAAACCTTTATTAGTGATGATTGTGCAGACTAGATCGAAATACATCATAGACATTGTGGGTTACTGGATCAGTGAATTACATCGAGTAATGGGATATCTCTGGTGCGAATGAAATTTTGTTATTCAGAGTGCGGCACTCAAATTTGATTGTTTGTTTGTTTGTTTGTTTTTTCCCCCAAAAGAAACAGCTTTTCTCTATTTTGTTCCATTTGTTCTCTTTTGCTTTGTTTTGCTGTGCTTTGCTTTGATGCTGGTGCAGTTGTTTTGCCCGCAAACTTTTTCTTGCTGGAAATAGGCCGGTCGCGAGTTCCCGAGTAGAGCGAGAACGCTCGCTATATTACGCGACTTTGAGCCGAGACAAGACCCGGCTAGCCACGAAATGTGGGCAGCTCGGCTAGCTGTTACGCTTAGCCGATACTGTTTTGCTGTGTCACAAGTAATATGCGACAATATTTAAGCGTAGGTTGACAAAGGACTGTGAACGATTGCTCTCAGGTCATACAGTTGTTACAATTCAATTTTTAATGTGGCAATAATGCTGAGGAAAACAATCTCTCAACGCACATTAAATCTGCATTACGATGAAGCTAGTCACGGCTGCTTCTGAAAATGGTCTGCCGTGTTGTTTTTGTACAATAGCTAGTATGACTATTCAACTGTGTTATACCAACAGTAGATGCATCTTATTCATGTAAACTCTGCTAATATTGGGCGATTTCACGGAAATATTTTTTTGTTTCTGTACAGTTTTCCTGCTCGCACTGCCGATCGCCCATAGTGACGCGCTGTCTTGCCCACGGTCCACTGCGATTTCTCGCCTCTCGCGCTACAGAGCGACATAGCTTGGGGGAACTCGCGATCTCGGTTTAATTGGCCCCATTTAACTAATTGTGTCCCAGGTACGAAATACCCACATTTGGGGTTGTCCTCTAAGGACTGCATTACAATTCAGGAGACAGATCGGCCATGACAGTTCAAGGGTGGTGGCAGAATAGCTTGGCGCCCATAGGCGTCAAGCTATTCTGCGACCACCCTTGAACTATCATGTCATATTGAATATAGCCATGTAGCCATATTGAATGAGTTAACAGAGAACTGTTTGGAGGTTTAAGTGAGTGGCTGGTAAAGGATGTTTGTCCATCTCAGCGCACCCTGCTTCTCCTTTCTTGGGCTTGTGAAGAGAGTTTTGTTATGCCACTTCTGACGTCACCGAGAGCGCACTCATGACGCGATTGAAATGACACCATCTGAGCCTCTTTCTTGCTTCGTAGCGGGTAGTTAGCTGTGATACCCTCTCGAACTCACTTGAGTGGGATTGTATGACTTTGAGTGTGCAAGGAGTTTAACTCAATCAAGGTCGGCACGTCTCGAATGTGTTCATGTGCTGTATCTAATAATAAATAATAATACCGTTATTATATAGGCGCTTTTTCTCAATTTTGGGGAAATCGACTCAAAGCGCCGCGCCTGAAACCCAACACACACACTCACGAAACAGACACAGATTTACGCCATTTAAGACAAACACAGTACAAGACAAACGAAGGGCCAGTCAGCTACTGAAGTTACAGAGAATTTTTGATCGCTTGTATTTGAAATTTGTAAAGTGGCCTGAGACCGGTACCAAAGTGGGGGGGGGGTGGGGTGGAAGAACCGGAGTACCCGGAGAAAGAACCCCCGACGGTCCGCCCGAATTAACGGTGACACTTACCAGAGGAGAAAAGTCCAACGCCGGAACCCGGTATCGAACCGCGCACCTTTGGCATAGGTGGCAGGCGCCTTAACCACTGCGCCACGGACCGCCCCATTTGATTTGGATCTGATTTGTTGTTGTGCTTTACTGTGTTAAATGTGATGACTGAAAAGACGACTGGTTGATTTTTTTTAAATTGATGGATGGATGGATGGATGGATGGATGGATGGATGGATGGATGGATGGATGGATGGAATGCGTAGTACCGCTAAAAAAAAAAACCCGGATAGATCTGATTCTGGTAGGATTGTCTTTAAATGTGCAGTAGAAGAATAATAAATAAATTCACGATTTCATAATGAAATGATATATTGTGCGTATGTATGTGTGTGTGTGTTTGTATGTGTGAGCGTGTATGTGTGTGTGTGTGTGTGTGTGTGGGTGTGTGGGTGTGTGATGGTGTGTCAGTGCCGTGGGAGTGTGTGTGCGCGTGTGTGAGCGGGCGCAATATATATATATATATATATATATATATATATATATATATAGAGAGAGAGAGAGAGAGAGAGAAGAGAGAGAGAGAGAGAGAGAGAGAGAGAGAGAGAGAGAGAGAGAGAGAGAGAGTATAAAAAGACAACCCTGCAGATCCCAAGAAGAGAACAAAACAAGAAGCTAAAACTGTCATACCACAGCTAAACGGCCGCAACAGAATACGAAACGACGGCCAGATCCTTGCTGCTTGATTTTTCTTCAAAGAGCCGTTGCATACCTCACGAAGTCTTGTAGCGTTCCTGGCGGCTCGGTCGTTTTCACACTTTACCTCCACCTGCAAGAGGCATAGATTCTCATGAGCCCATGCAACAGTTTTGCTCATGAGAATCTACGCCTCTTGCTGATTTTGCATTCTTTTCTTGTATGTATATCTATGTTCCTCAGAATGAATCATCAATTGGGGCTGAAGCTTATGAGTTCGCTAGCTCTGCTTTACTGGTTGCATATGGCGTCTCCACCGCTGAACACTTTTAGTGACATGCACGCCGAATCAACACAACAGCTAGTGTATAGTTATGAAACAAAACAGAGTGAAATAAACAAAAAACAAACAAACAAACAAGCAAACGTGCAAACAAAATAATAATAAATAAATAAACAAAACAGAGTGAAAAAAATAACAAGAAACAAACAAACAAACAAACAAACAAGCAAACGTGCAAACAAAGAAATAATAAATAAATAAACAATTAACAAATAAGCACGCAAACAACCGAATAAACAAACAAGCAAACCATCCAACAAATAAATAAACAACAACAACACACTAATTGACACCCATCTTAAATTTGAAACCTACTTATTAACTTACCACTCTTCCCGTTCTGAGACACTCTTATTGATAGTCCAGGACTCACTTAGCGGAGCACCTTGCTTAGTGGCCGACGCAGGACTAAGCTCACTCATGCAACTAACCCCAGAACCATAACAAACAGCAGAATAAAAATTCTCCAAAGCTTACAACTCTAAGAAGTGTAGTGTGCGGGCCTACAGATATTTGTTAGTACGCTACTGATAGACATCTGGAAGTTTCTGTCAGTGCCGTACATCCGTGAGGATCGCACACCATACCGTTCTGAGTTCAATGGTTTAGAGACCTTATACTGAACTATAGAACTTCTATCAATACCGTACACTCAAACTCGGGTGTACGGTACTAGTAGAAATTTCACATTACGGTACTCGTCGAAATTTCACAGTTACGGTACTCGTAGAAATTTCACACTTCTACGAACATCGTACACTCCATGGGCCAGCTGCATGAGCGACTTTAGTCCTATGCCAGCCACTAAGTGAGGTGCTCCGCTATAGCGAGCACCTTGCTTCGTGACTCAGTGGCGCACTTGAAGCGCGCGGAGAATCGTGTCACGTGGTGCGGTCCCCCATTTCCGGGTGGTGAATATTCCAGTACATCTCTGCACGTGTCAGCATAAAAATTCCACGCCTTATGCAATCGTTTGAGGCGAGGAAAGAAACAACTTCTCTCACCCTACTTCGCACTTGGTTTGGCTTTATTTATTTCAGTTATGGTTTTGTAGGGTTTATGGTTAGTCTGGATAAAAAAAATAAATCTTTTGCAAGAGGCATAGATTTTCATGAGCCCCTGCTGTCGCAGGGGCTCATGAGAATCTATGTCTCTTGCTGATTGGGTTTACCTCAAGTTGACTCCACGAAACCAGGTGTTGTCTTGGTGTACTGCAAAAGGCTCGGCCTATTTACATGAAGTTTATGCCCTTCCTACAGTTCTTGGCATCTCAAACCTTTCTGGAGTATAACCAAGCGTAAGTTGTGGGTTTCTTTGCATCTGTTGTGTAATTTGCCGCTTTGTTAGCGTTGACGTGGGACACGCATTTTATTTTGCGAGTAGGAAAGTTAAAAAATGGAAGCACTTGTAACCCTGCCAATTCTCCCCTCTCTCTCTCTCTCTCTCTCTCTCTCTCTCTCTCTCTCTCTCTCTCTCTCTCCTCTCTCTCTCTCTCTCTCTCTCTCCTCTCTCTCTCCTCTCCTCTCTCTCTCTCTCTCTCAGTAGCTAGCGACAGATTGTAAGAAGCATGTGCGCCTAATCTCAACCTTGAAAAAAGTTCGCCTTTGTTGTGCGTTCTCGTCTGTTTCGTCTGTCTGTCTGCTGTCTGTCTTCTCTCTCTCTCTCTCTCTCTCTCTCTCTCTCTCTCTCTCTAAGTAGCTTAGCGACAGATTGTAAGAAAGGCATGTGCGCCTAATATCTCAAACCTTTGAAAAAAAGGTTTCGTTTGTTTGTGCGTTTCTCTCTCTCTCTCTCTCTCTCTCTCTCTCTCTCTCTCTCTCTCTCTCTCTCTCTCTCTCTCTCTCTCTCTCTCTCCGCTCTGCCTTTTGCCTCTCATTTCCTTTTGTTACATACAACTCTATGTAATAGTTTCAGTCTAAGCCACTCCAGCGTGGCCTTAACCCTTATCAGTCTGATACACCCATTGCTTGAATTTGACTGATATATTTAAAGGTTGGTGCCAGAATTGCTTAGCGCCTCAGGTGCCAAGCTATTTTGGCACCACCCTTGAACAGAAACAGTTGACTTATCTCTTAATCTGTAATATAGCTTTCATAGGACATTAAGCAATTTTTACAAAAATCAGCCTCAGGATGTACTGGGTTAAAATGAAGTAAACTATAACAAAACAAGGATATTGTTTGAGGAGGCTCCAAACACCACCACTCAGCTGTCAATGTCGCTCTCAGAGCTGAATATTGATGTGTATCGATATGGATATGCAAGTGGTTTGACTGCACGCCTGCAGGTGGTAGAAAGAAGCGGGTAATGTTCTTAGCTCATGAGTCGTAAACTGACAAAAATAATCACGTAATCTTTACGCACTTTCGACACCTGCGAGCCGGGCGCCCCTCTCGTATCAGCACCACAAGCAGCACACGGATTGACCACGGTAGCCGCAGGGTAGTTCTTGATTAGCCTGGCGCCTGAAGAGGCGTCAGGCTAATCTGGACCTCCCCTACAGTAACGTTAGCTGTAGGGTAAATGCCTGATTAGCCTGGCGCCTGGAGAGGCGCCAGGCTAATCAAGCACTACCCTGGGGCTGCCGTGGTCGATTCGTTCTCCAATATTCAGATTCAGAAAACCTTTTTTTTTTTGTCCCAAAGCTTTTTTTCTTAGCGAGTGAGATTTAGCGAAGTTGATTTGGAAATGAAAGATACACGATACACTTGACTACGGTTTCAGTCGCGAGCAGTTCAGTTAGAAACATTTCCAATCAACACGATAATCTGATCAGGGTGTTGCCAGCAAGAATGCCGGCACATCGGCGTATCCCAGTTTTTCTGCGAGGAAGCAATCGTACTATTAACCCGTTCAGCCCCGACACACCACAGCAAGACATGCCTCGAGCACGCAAGGGTGGTGCCAGAATAGCTTGGCGCCCATGGGCGCCAAGCTATTCTGGCACCACCCTTGAACTAGCTTGATAGATCTGTCTCTGGAATTGTAATACAGAGGTCAACTTCAAAATTTGGGGAGTTCGGTCCTTGGTGTACAATGTGTTAAGTGAAACGCCCAACAAGGAAAGAAACACGACTAGACAGACCAAGAGTACAACACAGTTTGTTAAATTTTCGGGTTAAAATCATTTTTCAAAATAGTAGACATACAGAAAGACATTGGACTTTTCTTTTTTCTTAGGCGAGATATGCAACTAAAGAAATGGCATTGAAAGGCGCGAAGACCCGCTGCATGCAGAACTTAAAGTTCATAGCACAAGAAGTCCTATTATTTGTTAAAGTAATCAAATGTGTTTCTACTTTTGCTCTAATTTTTTAGTGACAGAGAGGAAAGTGCACATTACCTGTTGAACGTCTCATCCGTAAAAGTGTTCGGCGTACTTCATCAAGGAAACGTTCAAGCGTAGAAGGTTATCTACGGAGAGGTTTATTGATTGATTGTACATTGCTTAACGTCCCGATAGCAACAAGACTTTCTCAGGACGTGCCTGCACTGCTTGTGAGAAAAAAAGAAAGAAACAGAATATTGAATGTATGTCGCCAGCCGGTCTTATACGCTAAATAAACCTAAGACCATTTAGCAAAACACATCCAGTATCAAGAGCTACAGGAGAGCAGACGGTAGGGAGAGTTTAAAAAAAGGAAAATACAGGTGAATGGATCAAGGGTAGACAGAAACACATGCCCCAGAGTAGAGGGGAAATCCCACCCTGTGGGGCTGACCAGGGTGACCCTGGGAACAAAAAAAAAGTAGTTAAACCCACCCCAAGTCCCCCAGGGCAGACCCGGGTGGGGGTCTACGGAGAGGAGTAAACGACCTGTTAAATGTCCAACCTAAATTTTTTCACAGGGCTTCATCAAAGAAAAACACTCAAGCGAAAAAGTGTGACACAGCGAGGAGTAAATTACCAGCTTAACATCCTACTCGAATTCATGGCTTGGCTTCGCGAACGAAGATTCTATAGGGCTTGCCCACGTCGTCTGCAAGCATTTTCGTGACTGCGGAGGCCAATCCGGGACAGGCAGGTTCGACCGCAGTTGGCTGCAGGGGAAGGTCTGGTCAGGGTTCTGAGTTACGACAACTCTGTTTTTTTCTCCTGAGCCGCTTGTCCTTGAGGTTAGCTCTGCGAGAGTCCTCAAAGGAGACGGCTGCCTTGTGAATGGTGGAGCGCCAGGTGTCACGGTCCGCAGCAAGCGAAGACCACTGGCGGTTGTCGATTTGGCAGGCACTAAGTGACTTCTTGAGACCGTCTTTGTATCTCTTCTTTGGTGCCCCTCTGTCTCGGTGTCCAGTGGCGAGCTCGCCGAACAGAGTGATCTTGGGTAGGCGATGATCCTCCATCCTGGAGACGTGCCCCGCCCAGCGAAGCTGTGTCCGCAGCAGCAAAGCCTCGATGCTCAAAGTTTCCGCCTGTTCAAGGACCTCGACGTTGGTAACATAGTCACTCCAGTGAATGCTGAGGATGGTACGCAGGCAGCGCTGGTAAAAGCGTTCGAGGAGTCGTAGTTGGCTGCGGTAGAGGGCACAGGACTCGGAACCGTACAGCAGGGTGGTGAGGACGACAGCTCTGTACACGCTGATCTTGGTGCCTTTTTTCAGCTGTTGATTGTGCCACACCCGCTTGAATAGTCGCCCGAAAGCACTGTTCGCTTTTGCCAGCCTGTTGTCCAACTCCTTGTCCAGCTTGGCGTCTGACGTGATGATGCAGCCGAGGTAGGTAAACTGGTGTACAGACTTCAGTTCGGACTCGCCGATGGTGATGTGGGGAGGGCGATGCTCTTCCTTGGGTGCTGGCTGATGAAGGACCTCTGTCTTTTTCAGACTGACCTCAAGTCCAAAGAGCTGGGCGGCATCTGCGAAGCAGGACGTAATGCGCTGCAAGGCTCTCTCTGTGTGTGCAACGAGGGCAGCGTCATCAACAAAGAGCAGCTCACGAATCAGTTGGTCTAGGGTTTTCGTGTGGGCCTGCAGTCGTCTGAGGTTGAACAGGTTGCCATCAAGACGATACCTGATGTACACTGCGTCGTCATCGTCGAGGTCCACTGTGGCCTGCTTCAACATCATGCTGAAGAAGATGGTGAAGAGGGTCGGTGACAGCACGCAGCCTTGCTTCACACCGTTGCGAATGGGGAATGGTTCTGAGAGGTCACTGTTTAGTCTGACCTGGCCTTGCTGGTCCTCGTGGAGCTGGACGATCATGTTGAGGAACTTTGGGGGACAGCCTAGTCGCTCCAGGATCTGCCACATACCTTGCCTGCTCACAGTGTCTTACGCTTTTGTTAGGTCGACAAACGTTACGTACAGCCCATTGTTCTGCTCGCGGCACTTCTCCTAAAGCTGTCTCAGCACAAAGACCATGTCGGTGGTATTCCTGTTGGCTCTGAAGCCACACTGGCCCTCTGGGAGGTGGTCTTCAGCGATGGCAGGTACCAACCGATTCAGGAGCAACCTTGCGAGAATTTTCCCGGCAATGGACAGCAGGGTAATTCCACGATAATTAGAGCAGGCAGACTTCTCTCCTTTGTTCTTGTACAGGGTGATGATGACTGCATCACGGAGATCCTTTGGTAGTGTTCCTTTTTCCCAGCAGCAGAGAAAGAGGTCGTGGAGCTTGTTGTGCAGTGCTGGGCCTCCATGTTTCCATATCTCTGGCGGGATTCCGTCACTGCCTGCTGCTTTGCCACTCTTGAGCTGGTGGATGGCTGTGAGGGTCACTTCGGCGGTGGGCGGTTCGTCCAATTCAACCTTTAGTGGAAGGTGTGGGATTTGGAGGATGACTGTTTCTTGAACAGTGCGCTCAGCGCAGAAGAGGTCCTGAAAGTACTCAGACCAGCGGTTCAAGATGGAGTTATTATCTGTGAGGAGTGCCTGTCACGTCCATGAGCGCTTCGCAGGGGACTTTGTACCAGGTGCCTAGGGCCATACACTGCTTTCAGTGCTTCGTAGAATCCCCTGTAGTCACCGTTGTCAGCGCAGAGCTGGGTCCTCTGTGCGAGTCTGGACCACCACTCGTTCTGGAGTTCTCTAAGCTTGAGCTGGAGACTGCTGCAGATGAGGCGGAAGGCAGACTTCTTCACAGGGCAGGAAGGCTGGGCTAGGTGGGCCTGGTGGGCGGCTCTTTTTTTTTTTTGCTAGAAGTTCCTGGATCTCTACGTCGTTTTCGTCAAACCAGTCTTTGTTCCTCTACAGAAGATTTTACAATAGCAGTTTTCAGTTGTTCCCAGAGTGTTTCAGGGGAGGAGTCTGCTGGATCAACTGTGTCTTTGAGCATGCGCTGTAAATCGGCCTGAAGGGCAGCTTTCTTGTCGTCACGCTGAAGGCTGGCAACATCAAGCTTTTTCTGGGGGGGGGGGGGGGGGGCCTTTCTTGGGTTTCAGCTTGAGGCGGAGCCTGAGTTTGTAGCGAACAAGGCGGTGGTCAGTGTGGCACTCTGCGCTGGGCATCACTTTGGTGAGGAGGACGTCACTGCGGTCCCTCTGACGCACTAGGACATAGTCGATAAGGTGCCAGTGCTTGGAGCGAGGATGCATCCAGGTGGTCTTTCGACTGTCCTTTTGCTGGAAAGTAGTGTTGGTGATGACAAGTTGCTGCTCTGCACAGAGCTCCAACAGTACGCGACCATTGTCATTGCAGTTCCCAACGCCATGCTTGCCGAGGACTCCTTTCCAGGCTTCAGAGTCTTGGCCCACTCTGGCGTTGAAGTCGCCAAGGATGATGACTTTGTCGTCTGCAGGGGTGCTCTGCAGGAGGCTGCGCAGGTCAGAGTAGAACTTGTCTTTTTCTGCAGGCTCTGCCAGGAGGGTTGGGGAGTACACACTGAGAAGGGTGACGTATTGCTGGTGTCTCAGTGGGAGGCGCATGGACATGATGCGGTCGGAGTGACCCGTTGGTAGGTTTACCAACTCAGTCGCAATGGGGGTTTTCACCATGAAGCCCACGCCTGAGAGCCGTCTTTCTGATGCAGGCCTGCCTGACCAGTAGAGGGTGTAGCCAGCGCCAAGTTCTTGGAGGCTGCCTTCCTCCGGGAGGCGTACTTCGCTGAGCGCGGCGATGTCGATGTTTAACCTCCGCAATTCATGGGCAATGAGGGCGGAGCGACGCTCAGGGCGTCCGCTGTCTGCTGTGTCGAGCATGGTTCGGATGTTCCAGCATGCTACGTTGAGTCCGGTAGTGGTCGTCATGAGAGTGGATCCGTTGTTTTTTCTTGTTTTCTGACCGCAAGAGAAGATGCCCGTTGACCGCGGCTAGCCAGCTGGGGTTACGAGGGGATGAGCTTTGGTTAGGCCACCTTTTCTAGGCCCCTCTCCGTGTGGAGCAAGCAGTGCTGTCCCTAGAGAAGGCTGCTTGGTCGTTCAGGGTGTGCCGAGTGACGTTGTCATCCCCAGGTCAACATCAGGCGACCAATATCCTGAACCGCCTGCATGCAGGTTTGAGACTGCGGCTTCCAGTGACATCTTTCACCTGCCGTTTTGCCCCTTGCCCATCGCTACAGGACTTGGAAAGTTCAGTGTCATAGTCCGTGGGCGTTTCCTAAAGCCTGCGCGGTGGAGCTTTTTGGTGGAGTGCAGTGTGCGCAGTACTGGTCCCACCCTTTAAACCCTTGGTACGTTTGCCATGGCCTAGCAAGCTGGGACGGTGGCATCGAGGTCCTCAGGTCGTAGGTTTTATATCAGACTGTCCTTGTCTTAGTCTCTGGCTCAAAAGCCTTCCCCGGAGACACGGGGGCTTTGATGTCAGGGGTTTCCTCCCTTAGCCTTTCCGCAGCCAAGCGGCCAGGTCTGCAAGGCAGCAGGGGACTCGTGGGGGCCGGGGTCGTCTATGTCTCGTGCAGATGTGAACATCTGCCCACTGCCCAGACGGTGACAGCCGGAACCCGGTATTGAACCTCGCACCTTTGGCATTTGAGGCAGACGCCTTAACCACTGCGCCACTTCCCCGTCTGATACTCGAATTATTTGGCCGGAATTGACCAAATAAACATTCAAGGGCGTATGGTACCAAGCTTCTTTAAAATAAAAAATAAAAATTGTCGCTTCTATGTGCTCGGACCCTCGGACACGATAAGTAGCGAAGTGTATTCTTGTTTGTTGGTCTATTTTGAAAAAGGGGGTTTCACTCGAAATATCAATAAATTGTGTTGCAACTCTAAGCGTGCTTTTTTCTTCGTCGGGTTATTCTGTGGATTTCAAGAATTTTCTGGCACCACCCTTGAACCGCCATGGTCGATGCATTTTGCTGTTGTAGCGCGTGAGGGCTGAATCAGTGAATGGGACAATTGTCCACCCATGCAGAACTGGGCAGGTCGTATTTCTGTTGTTAATGGACTGAATGAACTTACCAAGTGAAGAGGTCTGAAGAGAGCGGTGGACTTCCGAATTCTTGCGCGTGGAAACGACATCGGGCCCGGGATTACCTCGCGAATCTTCACGGTGGGCAACCGCCAGCCAGATCCACGGTAAGAGATGTACGAAGTATCATATAAATCGATAGCTGTTGTAAAACCCATTGAACCCCGACGCACTACAGCAGGATGATGATCAACCATGATAATTCAAGGGTAGTGCCAGATTAGTTTGGCGCCATCAGTCGCCAAGCTGATTTCTCACTATCCGCCTTAAAGTATTATGGTCGAAACATCGATAGCTGTTGTTAAGCCCATTTGCCCCGACGCACTACAGCAGGATGATGATCGACCATGATAATTCAAGAATAGTGACAGATTAGCTTGGCGCCTGACGGCACTAATCTGGCACTACCCTTGAATTATCATGGTCGATCAATAGCTAGCTAGCTGTTGTTATACCGAATTCTTTACGATAGGACATCGAGTCCGGGATTACTGCGCGAATCTTCACGGTGGGCAACCGACAGCCACATCCACGGTAAGAGATGTACGAAGTATCATTTTTAAAAAATCTATAACAGTTGTTACCCCCGTTTAGCAGAAAGATCGCGACCCAGTTCGAACCTTCCAGCCTAGTGTAGGCGAAACTACGCGTCACAACAAAAATTGAACGCAATTCTCCGTGCAAAGAAAATGAATCCTACTAGAAAGGTACGTAATTCTTATGATTAACACATCTATCTCTATCTATCTATCCCGTAGTCTTGCCGACCGTTGGGGCACCACTGATGACTGGGCAACCACCTCGCTCCATTCCACTCTGTTCTCTGCCATTCTTAGTGTGTCGCTCAGCTTCAGTCCTGTCCACTCTGAGATATTGTCGTCCCATCTTTTTCTCTGTCTTCCTCTCTCCCCCCCACCCCCCCCCCCCCCCCCCCCTTTTGCACAGTGCCTTACAGGATTGTCTTGGCAACCCTTGCTGATCGCGTGACATGCCCATACCACTTCAGTTTGCGTTTTTTCATAATGGCTAATAGGTCTTCATAGGATCAGATGGCTTGCCTGATTCTGCTTCCCACTTCCTCGTTCGTGATGTGATCTCTGTAGGAAATGCCAAGCAGCCTTCGAAAACATCTCATTTCAGTGGCTTGTATCCTCTTTTCAAGGTCTGCTGTGAGGGTCCATGACTCGCAGGCATACTAGAACACTGAGATGAATAAGGAGCGCATCAGTCTGATCTTGGAGCAGAGTGTAATGTTTCTGTCTTTCCATATGGTCTTTAATCTTGTCAGTGCTGTTGATGTCTGCGCAATCCTGGACAGTATTTCTGGTTTTGATCCCTCATCTGTCACAATGGCTCATAAGTATTTGAATTTATTAACTGTTTCCAGTTTTTGGCTTTCAATCATGACGTCAGTGCCAATTCCACTGGTGTTATTTGTCACCAGTTTGGTCTTCTCTGCACTGATTTCCATCCCATACGCAAAGGCTGTATTGTCCAGCTTTTCCACCAGCTGAGCTAGCTCCTTCAATGTCATCCGCAAAGCGCAAGTTCGTGATTGTTCTGCCTCCAATACTGACAGTTCCTTCATGATCTTTCAGAGCGTCTGTCATGATTCTTTCCAGGAAGATGTTGAAAAGAGTAGGTGAGAGCAAGCAGCCTTGTCTGACTCCGACTGTAGTCCTAAACCAATTTCCTATTTTGCGTTGAAGCAGACTACGCTAGTGGCCGTGTTGTAAAGGTTTGCTATGACTTTGATCAGGTTGGCATTGATGTTGTATAGCTTCATGGTGGACCAAAGGGCTGCATGCCACACCCTGTCAAATGCTTTCTTAAAATCCACAAAGACATGATAGAGGTCTTGCTGGTGCTGGAGATACCTCTCACATAGAACTCTCTGGTTGAAGATTTTCTCAGTTGTGCTGCGCCCTGGTCTGAAACCTGCCTGTTCCTCAGCTATGATTTCCTCTGCCTGTGGCTTCAGCCTGTTCAGTAGGATCTTTAACATGACTTTGCTTGGGTGGCATATAAGATTGATCGTGCGATAATGCTGGCATTGATGTAAGTTGCCTTTTTGGGGGAGAGTTATTATAAGTGATTGGGTCCATGGTGTGGACCAATCCCCTGACTGCCAGATCTTATTGCAGATTGTTAGTAAGGCGCTTATCATGTCTTCTCCCCCTTCTTCGACTAGCTCTGCAGGGATGTTGTCTGCTCCTGCTGCCTTCCCTTTTTTCAGCGACTTCACTGCAGCCTCTACTTCTTCTCGGAGGATGGGATAGTTGCCATAGTTGGTCACGGGTGGGTTGACAAGTTTGCCTGGGTCCCCTGTAGCTCGGTGGTTGTACAAATCTGAGCAGTACTCTATCCATCTCTTCAGTATGTCTTGGTCTTCCGTAAGACAGTTCCCTTCACTATCTTGAATGATTCTGGCACTACCCTTCAACTATTTTAGTCAAACGTATTTCACACACGGGTGTATTCCGAATGATAAGGGTTAACCAACATTAACTAGCACTGTCTTTTGACGTCACTGGGCAGCATTGCACGACGATGACATAATTACTATTATTCACGGCCAGTACCTGGAACATTACATGGGATGAACTTGATGAGCTGCGAAACTTGACAGGCACGTGTGAATCGCCCCTAAATAACTCGTGACTGATCTGGATTTAGATAATATAAGTACATCTATCTGTGAAGGTAACAGGCCATCTTTTTCTGGGTCACTGACCCAGAAAAAGATGGACCGTTACCTTTACAGCTAGGTGTACCTGGCCTTTTCGTAGTTTATTACAAAATGATCCGCTACACACTAGCGTGTGAATTGCACAAGACTAATGAACAAGACGCAGTTTACGGCTGTGTGGTCGGCTCTCTCTGAAGATGAGGTCACATGAAATATATGATCCAAATTTATGATATAGAGACTGTCCCCAGTAGCAAAAGGTCTTCGGGACCACAATGGCCGCAGCGGGCCCGCGCACAGCCGTGCGCGGGCCCACTGCGGCCATCGTGGGCCCGAGGACCTATGCGTACGTTCTTCATGCTGGTGAGGCCCTCGTGTGTTATTTATGATCACAAGGAACGTAGGTCAAAATGTGGCCAGTAATAGGTTGAAACAAGCTTGAAACATGCTTTTTTTTTTTTACAAAACACTCATGGGTGTACATATAGCCTGAAAGATACATAGACTCTCAAGAGTCCCTAAAAATGAAAAATGAATCTATAAAACAAAACAACAACAACAACAACAATGAAAACAAACATCGTCATTATGAACAGAACCAGGCTTGTATAATACAAAGGAATGCCAAACAAAGAGAGAAATACCCTTAAAAAAGACAATCACAACACGACTGCATTAATCTTTTCCAAGAATTTTTTTTTTTCGTTTAGTATTTTATAGTATCCGAATTCTTAACGGTTCTGTTTGACTTCAAGAACCAAGTGACTTCCATTCAGTGGAAAGGAAGTTATTTAGTTCCTGGAGTCAAAGGGTTGCTGCAGATCAGCTGCAGCATCAGCCAGATTGTATAGCCATGGTGGTATTACTATTGGTCTGTTTGAGTGTAGATGTGTCCGGCATAAAAACACACATCCTCATCAGCCTCGGCAATGCCGGAAATATTTGTTTAACACATTGTCCCATAAGCTCGCCATCCCCAAATATGGGAGTTGTTCTCTCGAGAATGCATTGCTGTTCATGAAGCAGATCGACCATGGTAATTCAAGGGTGGTGATAGAATTGCTTGGTGCCTACAGGCGCCATGCTATTCTGGCCCCAACCTTGAACTATCAAGGCGAACCACATCCTGTTGTAGAGTGTCAGATGTGGAAGGGTTTTTTTTTTTTTTTAAATTGTGTCTATAACAACACTGTAGATGGATATAGCAAGAGGCTTAGAGACAAGACTCAGTGTGTAAAGGCCATCGGGCCGTCGTTGGCCGGCGTTGGCCGCGGGCGCCGGCCAACGGCGGCCGAAGCAGCCCGATGGCTTTTTGCGCCTTGGGGGGTTATGTACCCTCATGAGCCTCCATAACCTGCAGGGGCTCGAGAATCTTTGCCTCTGGCAGATGGGTGGGGTTCACGAGGCCAGCAAGAGGCATAGATCCTCATGAGCCCCCGCAGCATGCAAGGGCTCATGAGGATCTATGCCTCTTGCAAATGCTTGGAGCTGATTACATGTGTGATGTGGATAAAGCGATGTGTAGAACATAAACCGTCCGGCTCTGTTCCGTTGCACAACTGAAGCCGTAAACGAGGTTGTATCCTGGCCATTGTGACGTAATCTAACTGTTGACGTAGGTGTTATCACTGCTGATGACGTCATTCAGGACCGTGGGGATCAATGGTGATGACCAGAATACTGGAGAGATAGCTTACATTTGCCATGTTGATGGTATGTGTGTGGTCGTTGTGCCGTGACATCTTTTATGACTGATGGATAAAAACTGGTCCGATGACGGTGCCGCGTGAGCATAAGGTCCTCGGGCAAAAAATAGGTCTTAGCCGGCCCGGGCAAGAATAGACGGGGCATGGATGCCAACTTAGGTGATGTGAATTTTTTTTGCGAGAGGGTGGGGGGACGGGGGTGGGGGGGGGGGTCGGGGAAGGAAGAAAACAACACTCAAATTCTTTCGAATTCAAGTTCGAGTTTGGTCTTTTTATGTTCATGTGCCACACTGATTCGAGATTATTCAAAGCAGTGAGTGTCAGTGTCAAGCGTTTGATTAATTCTTACTTTTTTAAAAGCTTCTACTGATGTTTTGTGCTGGCTCAGTTTTAACGATTCGACAATAAGTGCACACTACGGCCAATTACAGTCGCCACAGAAAAAGTTTATTGCGGTTCAGTTTTAACAGTGGCTCAGGATCGCACCTTCAGTGCAAGCTTAAAAATACGGTTCCGTGTCAACTACTCTCCTCCTTTCCCCTCTTCTCGTTCCCCAACATCTCTCTGTTTCTGCCGCCGTGAGATCCTTAACCACCTGCTCGGCGTTAAACCTAAATAACTAACTAAATAATTCTTTGTCTCTGTCTCTACTCTATCTCTGTGTCTCTCTGTCTGTCTCTCTCTCTCTGTCTCTCTCTCTCTTTCTCTCTCTCTCTCTCTCTCTCTCTCTCTCTCTCTCTCTCTCTCTCTCTCTCTCTCTCTCTCTCTCTCTCTCTCTCTCTCTTTCTCTCGTATTGATTTATTCAAAACCAGTTTGTCATCCTCGGGAAGTTCATTCTGGAATTCTATTCCTGCAGAAATCAGAAACGCAAAGACGCTCACCTCATTTAGGGACAGCCTCTTCAAACACCTAGAATCTCTGACGTAATCTAATCATTACAGTACTGGGATAACTTGAGCGTATGTTCAGGTGTGTGTATGTGAGTGTGTGTGTTTGTGTGTGTGTGTGTGTGTGTGAGAGAGAGAGAGAGAGAGAGAGAGAGAGAGAGAGAGAGAGAGAGAGAGAGAGAGAGAGAGAGAGAGAGAGAGAGAGAGAGAGAGAGAGAATCAATGAAATTTTATTTTACAACGGTTTAGGCATTGACATCGTCATCGACACAGCCATTTTACAAACCTGCCGAGAGAGAGAGAGAGAGAGAGAGAGAGAGAGAGAGAGAGAGAGAGAGAGAGAGAGAGAGAGAGAGAGAGAGAGAGAGAGAGAGAGAGAGAGAGAGAGAGAGCCTCTCTTTTTTCCAAATACCATAATATTTGAATGCCGAGAGTACATTGAATACTGCATGTACTGTGTATAATGCTTTTGCCTTCATATGTGTGTACGCGATATTTTGGGCGCGCACGCGCTCGCGTATCTGTGTGTGTGTGTGTGTGTGTGTGTGTGTGTGTGTGCGTGTGTGTGTGTGTGTGTATGCGTGCGTGCATGGTGTGTGTGTGTGTGTGTGTGTGTGTGTGTGTGTGTGAGAGAGAGAGAGAGAGAGAGAGAGAGAGAGAGAGAGAGAGAGAGAGAGAGAGAGAGAGAGAGAGAGAGAGAACCTATATATATATTTGCCCTTGCTGTATGAACTCTAGTATACTTAATGATTTTCTGTTTATTGCTTTATTTTGCATTTTTACTCATTTTATTTTTTGTGTGTACGCGCGTGTGCGTATGTATGTGCTTGGCTGGAGTGCATGTCCGCCGAGAGTGTGTGTGTGTATTTGTGCGTGTGTCTGAGTGCGTGCGTGTGTAAGTTTGTGTGTGTGTGTGTGTGTGTGTGTGTGTGTGTGTGTGTCTGTCTGTGTGTGTGTGAGTGAGTGTGTGTGCGTGCGTGCATGAGGAATTGTGGTGTGCATGTGTGTGTGTGTGTGAGTGTGTGCGTGCGTGCATGCGCGAGTTGTGGTGTGCATGCGTGCGTACCTGAGTACGTGTGTGTCTGAGCGTGCGTGTGCGTGCGTATGTGCGTGCGTGCGTGCTTGAGCGAATGCATACATGCTTCAGTGTGTGGATTGTGTATGTTTATATGTCTATGTCATTTATGTAGTAGATGTACCAAGGGCAAGTTTGAAATGTGTCCTGTTACCAAAAACTTCTACCGTTGGAAAATAAAGGTTCATTGTTCATTGTTCATTGTCGTTCAGTCACTCCGTTTTCCGACACTGTGATTGGTCGACATCCAAATATCGCAGGGGTTCAATGCCCCAATGCGTACCTCCTAGAATCATTGCCGTACCTGTAATTTGTAATCAGCTGGCCAATCCGCAGTTCTAATATCGCGCACGAATCTGTCCTAGGTCTTTCGTCTGAACGCTTAGATCAGGGCTGTACGGCACCTTACATCATAAATAACCGGAAAACACAAAGATCAAATGGTGGTAGACGATAGGGAAATATAACAAAATTGTACCTTATTTTGGCATGACTCAAGGCTCACTACACAAGTGCTAGACAAATGTGTCGCAATTCCGGCAAACTTTGAACTGAGACAGCTCAAAACATTACAATGTGCTCCATGTCAACACGTATGCTGTTTAGAAAGCAAAGACTGTTGCCACTCGTGCAGTAAGAGAGAAAGAGAAATAAATAAAATGTGACAGATCTATGCCATTTCAGTTTTTTTTTTAAAGACCGAGTTATTGTTGAATGCGTATATGACCTCAGTACCGGTTTTCGAAAGATGCCAACAATACATGTATCATGTACGAAATCAGACCTACGGTGAATCCAGTCCCTTGCCACGCAGTCCAGCGCTCAAAATTTAGAATTTTTATCGCTTGTACCCAGTGAGAAAAGTCCGCACTTGATTGCTACAGATTCTGATCTTGTTACTGGCTGCTTAGAAGCAGCACCGCTGATAAACGTTTGAAATTCCTGGGGCAAAAAGCAAGCACATTTGCACGACCGGGCATGGTCACAAAGAGTCGCGTCCCCTGTGTATTCCAAGAAAATACAGTCTGACGTCAAAAATATTTGGCGTTTTACTCCTGACGTCAGATTCGAGGCTTGAAATAGTGCGTAATTTAGACTGAACGACAATGGCATTGAACCGTCTGTGTTGGGTTACTTCTCGGGTTACATCGTGGTTTGTAGTCCTCTGAAGCTGATTATCAGACCTCCGCACCTCCGGCGCGGAGGTCTGATAATCAACTTCATTGGACTACAATACCACGATGTAACCCTCGAAGTAATCCAACATAGACGATTCAATGCCTAATTGTTCCTCTCTCTCCTCTTTGATTGCTATTGACGATACTGTGTCCACGCGGCTTTTCCGCCGAACGATGTAGTCAGTCGCAATCAAATACGATGAACTGACCAATAAAATTAGTCACGATCTACAGGTGGACATGTGAACGAGTGGACAATGCATGACTCACCTACGGATGTTATTACATGGTTGGGGCCATACCGGTTTTAGCTTTAAAAACAGCTCGAAGACAGCCAGTGTGAGTTTCGACATGGTCATTAACTCATTCTACCCCAACACCGAAATCCATCAATTTTGCCGGTGTCCTCCGAAGACTGCATTGCAGTGCAGGACACAGATCGACCATGATAGTTCAAGGGTGATGCCAGAATAGCTTGGCGCCTTAGTTCAAGGGTGATGCCAGAATAGCTTGGCGCCCGTAGGCGCCAAGCTATTCTGGCATCACCCTTGAACTATCATGGTCGATACTTATCTTCCTGTGGTGTGTCTGGGGTAGAATGAGTTAAGCTAAAGATCCTCGGGACGGCGGCTGGCTTCGGCCCGATGACCTTTGCTTACCGGGTAGGTTACGCTGACCATCTAGTTCAGTCGTAGCGGAATCGGTTATTTCACTGCGACTGAATAGGATTGTGAATGTAAGTTAACCGCGCCCAGACAGTGAGGGAAGAATTACACTAATTTTCGTTTTAACTGGCCGAAGTAATGGCAATCGCCGGTGAATGAAGCCACACCCCGAGTCAAGAGCCAATGGACTTTTTACTTCATTTACTTGTGTGGGCAATACGATTAAACTGTCACACTCGTAGTTGGAAGTCAAAAGAGTGACTGCTTCAAAAACGAGCATGGCAACGGAACTTAATGTCGCAGTAACCCTAGTTGGAAGTCAGAAGAGTAGTTACTTCATTCACCTGAGTGGCAACATAGTTAAATGTCGCACTTCCAGTAATTTGGAATTCCCTTTCCAAGCACATTCGCAATGCCCCTACAGTCATTGATTTCAAAAGTCAGCTCAAAACACATCTTTTCCAGTCGTACTACTGTGTTTTGCCAAATTCCATTTTTTGTAGTCTCACAGTAACAGTGTGATGACCCTGTGTCAGTTCATGTGCGATAGTTGGTTGCGGTTTGGGTGTGTGTATGTGCTGTCAATTTTAAGAACTTGTCATATTTGTATATTTTGTCAATTTTTTTTTGTTGTTTTTGTATTGTCACAGTTGTATATGTTGCTGTCTAATGATTTTTGTCTAGTTTTTGACTTGAGTTGTCCAGCGCTTAGAGCCTGCACTGCAGGGAGTTTGCGCAATAATAATAATAATAATAATAATAATAATAATAATAATAATAATAATTATTATTATTATTATTATTATTATTATTATTATTATTATTATTATTATTATTATTATTATTGCTGCTACTACTACTACTACTTCTTCTTCTTCTTTATGCCAAAGGCCAGTAGAGTTGTTATTTCTTTCATGTGTACAGTAGTCACGGGAGTCAGATACACACGACTACCTACAGTCAAAAACTCAAACTCGGGATTTTTTCCTTCCTTCTGCGAAGTTACATGAAGACGATTTTTGCTGGCAAGAAGCATACAGTCATTCTCTTGAGTCCCTGCGGCTGCAGAGATGCATGGGAATCCATGCCTCTTGCACCTGGAAGAGACAATGCATAATTAACCCATTACATCCTGAGGCTGATTTTTTTTTAAATATTGCTAATTGTCCTATGATGGCTACCATCACAGATTAGGAGATAGATTAAACATTTAGTTCAAGGGTGATGCCAGAATAGCTTGGGGCCTCAGGCGCCAAGCTATTTTGGCACCACATTTAATCATAAACGAACTAATTTCAAGCAGTAGAGTATCAGGATGAAAAGGGTTAAGTGACCAAGTGAGTCAATTCTAGTAAGATACGTGTGTACTCTAACGGTTCAATGTGAGTGTCCACTCCTGAAATATACGGGAATACATGTATTCCATGAGGCAACGTTCTTCAGTTTACATCGGCAAGAGGCATAGATTCTCATGAGCCCTTGCAAATGCAGGGCACCATGAGAATCTATGTCTCTTGCTCATAGGAACCGCTCCTATGTACATAAAAAACCGCTCCCCCTTTGATAGAACGTGGAAATCATTTGGATACGTGTAAACGAGGTGTGTGGTTAGGCTTCATCATGGGAACTAGGACAACGTCTCTCTCACGACACCATTCATTGACAACAAAGCTTGCCGCCGATGAGGAGGGGCGCATGTCTGTCAGATGGAGGGAGAGGAGGAGAAGAAGGGGGATGGGTGGATGTGGGCGGAGAGGGCAGCAGAAAGGTTGGGGCGGTGGCGGGAGGGGGTAGTGGCCTTTTAATACGATGTGTGGTACCCACAATTTAGATTTAACCGTGCGTCCCCTGCCCCTCACTTTTTCTGTATCGTCATTACCTTCCACGACTCCACTGTTTCTTTCTCTTGGTCACTGTTGACAGCTGGACATGTAGAAAGCCTCTGACCAACTAACAACCAACCAGCTAACCAACCAGCCAACAAACAAACAGACAAACAAACAAACAAACAAACAAACAAAGAGAATTAATGGCCAAAACAGCGAGCAAATCTGACTCTTTTATTTTTTTCTCTTTCAAAATTTGAAAATCTACCTGAATCAAACAGTTTTATCGAAAGTCTCTTTTGCGCTTTTGTCTCCGTACTTTACAAATCCCACACGCAAGCTGAAAAAGAACCCAAGCCAAATATATACGTTTTGCCACAAGAATGGCGGAGACTTGCCTCCAAGGGAGATAAGTCGCGAGACACATCTAGAGTTACTTGCCTTTGACACGTGATCCGTCTGCGGTTTTGCCAGTCTGTGTGGCGTAGTTCTTCATCAATCTCCTCCGGTGCCTGCAAGAGGCATAGATTCGCATGCGCCTCTGCGACAGCAAGGGCTCATGAGAATCTATTCCTCTTGCTAGGTCAGGATCCCATTTAGTACCGCACGTCTGTTTCAGCCATAGATTGAGAAAGTTACCGTTGTTGTCGTGAGGTTGAAACGTCGGTGGGACTTTGTCGTGTAGGTGACAGTGACTGATGTTGAGACAAGCCGGCCAGGATCTTCAGTAAGCTTCAGACGACTCAATGACGGCCGTACACAAAGGAGAAGACATCTTTCTCAAGAGGGGGAAGGCGAGCTGAGCTGTTGAGATGCCAGCAGACTTGTTGCTCTCTGTTAGATCGAGGTAACCCTTTTAGCCCCATTTCTCAAATTTGGGGAGTTTCGCCTAACGACTACATACCAGTTGCAGGAGATGGCTTGACCATGATAATTCAAGGTAGTGCCAGATTAGCTTGAATTATCATGGTCAAGCCTTCTCCTGCTGTAGAGATCTGGGGCTAAAATGGTTAAGAGGTTCTATTTTCACCTTTCTTGCCATGCAAGCGGCAATTTTTGCTAGTTAGTCAGTTAGTTATTTGAATTTAACGCCGAGCAGGCGACTAAGACCAACTCGAGTCACCGAGGCCGAAGGGTAACAATCTGGCCGGCCAAACTAAAAGAAAGGTTTAACTCATTCGCGGCCAGCCGCACCCGGATGCGCGGCATAAGCCGCGCATCCGGATGCGGCTGGCCGCGGATGAATTAAGACGTAAATACATATTTTAAATATTTCAGGATGAAATGTCGAACAAGTCTTCAAGGGATATGTCTTCTATTGAAAAGGTCAGAACAGTAAAATTGACATGGTCTGTATCTACAAATTAAATACTTAACATATTGTTGACAATGTTAGACTCTCTCAGAAAACTGAAGATTTTGTCGCAGGGGGTGGGGAGGAAGGGGGGGGGGGTATCCTGGAACAAAACCTTTAAAGAGTCCGCTGTATATTGCTTACGTCTCATGTCGATTTAATCTGCACACGACAGCAGAAAGTAATGTGTTTCACCGAAAACTCCTCGTCATAGCTATTTTTGAGGGGGAGAGGGCGGGGATGGGGGGAAGGGGGGGGGGTGTTCACGTTCTTTTAGCAGCACAGTATATCAGTGGATGCCATGGTGGCGAGCCTAGTATACAAACTGCATCAAAAAACAAAAGTACCGCTAGGATCTTGAATAGTGGATTTCTGACGCGTGTTTACTGATGTCGCTGTGAAAGCACTTTTGTTTTAACCCCTTCACTGCTGGGAAAAAGTTAACCTGATCCAACTGCAAGAGACATAGATCCTCATGAGCCCCCGCAGACGCGGGGGCTCATGAGGATCTATGCCTCTTGCTGAGACCGATTCGTATCCATGTTTCTTGGACGGTGTTGGCTTTTGGTCGTGGAATGAACCAAGATTTGAGGAAAAAAAACCTACGCGCATTGTACGTACAGTGGCAGGAAAGTGGTTAAGGGGGAAGTAGGTAAGGGGTTAAGTACATCTCTCTCTCTCTCTCTCTCTCTCTCTCTCTCTCTCTCTCTCTCTCTCTCTCTCTCTCTCTCTCTCTCTCTCTCTCTCTCTCTCTCTCTCGATCGTGAGTATGATGTTCACATGAAGAGGTTAAACTCCATATACAAAAGAGCTGTAAAAATGATAGATAGACGCCCCATTCCTACCACAGACAAATTTAGACATTTAAACATTCTCGGTCTGCGTCAGCAACTTACTTTAAACAAATGCGTATTTATGCATAAAATACTGAATAATATGACACCCCAGTATCTAATCACTAAATTTATATCTCACCAAGAACGTGAACGGGCCTCAAGAAACAATACCTTACCCTTACCACTGCCAAGAATCGACCTTTTTAAAACTAGTATGTCATTCTCTGGTCCGTTTGCTTGGAATTCAATCCCTGCACATTTGAAAACTACCTCACCAGGAAGTTTTAAAACAAAACTTTCTGATTACCTGATGAGTCAAACTTAGTACTTCTCAGGTATTGTAATATTTCCTTACCTCATGTATTTCATAAGATGGATTTTGTGTGTGTGTGTGTGTGTGTGTGTGTGTGTGTGTGTGTGTGTGTGTGTGTGTGTGTGTGTGTGTGTGTGTGTGTGTGTGTGTGTGTGCATACAATGATGAATGAAACTCTTTGTACCCTGTGTACTGAGGCTTGCCTGTAAGTTTAATTGCACCCGATTCAGTTGTGACAAGTCTCACATCTTTGCGGTGATGAGGATTTTCCATAGTCTTCCCAAAACAGGCATTGTTCATAAGCTTAAAGAAGTCTTTGTCAAATGCAGTGTTGCCGTCTCTGGCACGCAATGTTGTGTTCTTCATTATGTAATCTTTCATGAAAGCACTCTGATCAAATTGAAGCGATAGTGACAAACGTAATTGAATTTGTCATTCAGATTTGGCACAAGTTTAGTGTCTTCTTTTTTCCCTGTCATACTCATTTTCTCAACAGCTAATGGATAATCATTATGGTAATCGTGTAGGTGGTGTGGGTACTCTAGGTCTACTTCAAAGATCCAACCCTTCGCGTCGTTTCGGTCAAGAGTCATAATATAGTTTGTTAACCCTCACTGTGTTACATCATACTGTGACAAATCATACAGACAAAAGTTTTTCAAGGGCAATAATTCACACATTGCGAACCCATACAAATTGTTCGAATCTAAGTACAGGATATAATTAGATGGCCTTGAGGGGTCATAGCCAAGGTCACCATGGTGGTCCAGATATTTATTATTAGCTCTGGCGTAATTATTTGCTGCAATACTAATGCCTCCCCTCAATCCACGTTCCACCATTTCACCCATCGTACGATCAGACAACAGGTCTATAGATATCTTACTGGATTTCAAAAATGCATCCCATGTCATGCCAGGACTAGTTATGTAGCAGGCTGGGTCAAGACTGTAGTGCAACAAACCCTTTTCACGGTAACTTTCAAATACGTCTGCTAGCAAACAAACATCAGCTTTCAAGTACTGGTCATGATAGTCACCAATAGTCTGACACCCTAATTTTTCCCACGCATCAAGAGCGTGTTGATATTCAGAGTCAGAAATACCTTTACCATTAAGTGTAGAATAAAATTTGTCTTTTGGTGGCAGTCTCCTTTCTTCAAACACAACCCAGTGATCAATGTACTCGTACGGATAAACACCTTTCTTAATCAAGTCTGGCTCAAAATATTTACTTATTTGTTATTGGATACTCAGTCAGTCCTTCTGCCAAACTAGCAAGACCTAAAGACAAATGTTGCATAGAGACATAAAATGCTAATTTGTCTAATCTAAAAGTCAAGTACTTTTCAGTTGTCTGTGCAATACAATGTATGTTTTTGTAAGACTCATCCACAGCCTGCATGATAATGTGTGAATCATATCCTTTAAGATTGTGAAAAAAGATTGGTAACTTATATGTCTTAGGATCTGTTTTTAATAACAAGTTACAATTGTTATGTGCAGCACCTCTGTAACGCCCAGTTATGTGATCATGGTCACGAACTTTATCATCCTGGAGGGGTTGTTCACAAATCCAACACGTCTGTGCTGTATCAAAATTCAGTTTGTCTTCTTCTGTCATCACTAAAGGCATCTGACTTGTTGTGAGATACTGTACTACCTGACTATACAGATGTCTCATTTCTGTTAAAAACAAACATGCTGCATTTTCACCTCTGTAGATAACAGGTTCTGAATGCAAACCGTCTGACCTAACAATAATGTATCCAAAAGAACACACCACTTGGTCACTCAACTTTATAGTCTTTGGTAATGACTCTGGAACAGGACCTTCATACGGAACTACCAGTGATTCAAAATCAGCATACACTACAAACGGCAGCTTTTGTTGATTCCCATAGTTCTTAAAATACACTTGACTACCAGGATCTGGATACTTAAGTACTGTTTGTATGTCATCAGCTGATCTACAATGTAAAACATGTTTATGTGCCACTGCAATAGAGGAGAATCTTTGTAAACATCTTTTACACACTTCCTGTTTCCTACCATATTTTGATACATGATTATGAATTAGACGTGACATACTCCTGATAATTGTGTAGTGGAAGTTATTGTCATCAACGATTAATAACATGTCAACATGTTTATCTTCTGACTGTCCGTAGGTTGGAGCAAGTGGTGATACTCTAATGGGTTGTAACTTGTCAACAGATTCATTATCCCACACATACACATTTACAGATATACCAGGATTTAGTTTTTCAAACAAGTCTATGTCCTCTATTTTAACAGGGAACTCAATGCCACTGAAGTTGAGTTCATTTACAAATTTAAAGTAGTTAGATACGCGTTCAGGTTTTGACTTTATAAAGTGTAGTTTAGCAAGCACACACCACATGAAACAATGGTTGTCATTGTTCTGTATATTGACTACTGCCTTTTTGTTTGCAACCTCTGTTGGCAGTGGCAACCATGATTTACCTAATATGGGATGATACCTTGACTGCTTTAGTTGTAGTTCATGTACATGACCTTCATGCCAACCAGACCCCTTCATTTTTGCACTGTCAGTTGCCTGGAGGAAGTCAGGTAATAGTCTGTCTCTAAACACGTTCTCTAATTTTCTTCTTGTGTTAACTGTGTGTTGTCTTGTAGAGATATATGATACAATCACTTCACCGTCTACTCTAGTAAATTCTATTTTAGCAACAATCTGAATCTTTACACTGCCTGTAAGAAGATTATCTTGTATGACAGAAAAAGAGTTTTCTATTGATTCATAAACATTATTAGTATTAGATATAGGCAAGTCTGTTGTGTGAAACACATTACGTAGGCTTGATGAGCCTGATGAGCTTTGAGCATTGTCCGTCATTTTTATTTGACCGACAAAATAATAAATGAAAAAATATTACTGCTGGCTCACCTTGTGTAATACTGTATTATCTGTAGTTATGGTAAACAAGTCAACCACTTCCCTGGTGTTTGTCTTGAAGTCTTGTCCTGCAGGTTAATATCACTTTATTGAATGTAACACTTTCAATATAACAATGTAGTTTTCTTAATTGATCAAATATGTTTTCACACAGTACCTCAAACCAACGCAAGTGGCCACTGTTAGCATTATAAACTTTAAAAGCATTTGTCTTAAGATCAACAGTCTCATAATCATAACGTGGTAATCCATCTGAATATTCCAAAGTAACATTATATGTCATGTATATCCTTATTGTTGGCCTTGTGAGTTTAAAGCTGGGTTCAAACACACGTGATTTTAAGTCATAAAAACACTTAACATCTTTGAAGCATTCTGTAACATCAAACACTTGGGTTTGTCCGTCTGTCATTTTTTATTGGACAAACAAATGTATAAATTAATTCACCAACCCATACCCTGTGGGCTGATCTGTCTTTAAAATGAGCTTTAGATGCTTAGTTGATTTCAGTTTATTTTTCACATCACCTCGTTCATGCTTATTTGGGATGACATCGTTCTCTCTGAGACAGTCTTCAAAGCTGTCACGATCCTTACAGTAAAACAAACAGATAAACTTTAACTGTTCTCAAAAATCTTTCAGTACAGCATTATATTTCTGAGTAAGAATCCATACACTTACATTTGCATGTCTGCCACTGAAGGCAAGTTCTGCTAGAGTGTTTCTCTTCTAGACAATGTCTTTCTCTGCTGAACAGTCATCAACAATAAACAATGTTGGCTGTCCTTCAAATCGCTTGTAAAAATATTGTAGGTAGTCATTCAGTTTTTTCTCAGGGTCAACTAAGTAGATGTTGCTGTCAGTCCAAATGAATAAACGGTTGTGATAAGCTTTGTTGTGTTTGATTGTAGGACAAAATATTACAATGTTTTCAAAATGATGGATGTATCTTGTTTGTAATAGGTTAAGAACAAATTCAGTTTTACCACACCCTGTGGCACCACAAAACAATCCACAGTGTGGGTCGAGTGTCATTAAGCTCCGGTTCATTTTAATACACAATATAATTTAATACATGACACCCTTTAGTCTGCTCTCTTCTATGCTCAGTTGTGCGTCATATATCAGGTACAAATATATATTTATGGCTGCAGAAGTTTCAACCTTTTTTTGTATCTGAATTGTAATCCCGTCACTGCCGTTTTCAACCTTTCGACCTGACCCATGAAGATAATCATCATCTGTACTATGAAGGTCTAGCCAAAGAGCATACTTATTTGTAAGGTATTGTCCGATCCTTACGTCATACAGATGTAAATCTTTGCACGCAATGTTTGCAGGTTTATCTCTAATCCTTCCACCCGCAAAATACTTTGTGATCTCATCGTAGTGTTGATAAGGTAACAAACCTGAAGCGTACACTTGATTAGGATGGCCTTCGATTGTACAAGACAAATGTGTAATCTTTGGATTATAGAATTTTTCTGAATCCCTTTTGTATGGAGCCGCGGGTTCAACAAACAACATGAGTATACATTTCAGTGACTTGGCAGGTGTGTTCAAGTTTATGTTCCACATTGGGTCACTCTTGTCTTTGGGTATTAAACTATGTCTAATCACCCTGTCATAATAAATCGGCAGTTTTGTCTTGTACTGATTTTGAATGAGAGTAGCTAAATAATCAAGTGTGACAATTTCATATTCCAAAGAAATGTTAGAGATCTTATATGTTGCATTGGGATCAGATGATTTAATAATTTTGGAGTAGTCATTGAAAGTTAGTTCAAAACTCAGACGGTCATTCAGTGCTCCTTGGTAATAAGGCAAATGTGCTGTTAGGATTTCAAACTCAAGTGGAATGTAAAATCTGGTTCCATATGTTTCTGCTAATATAATGTCTTTGGCCACCCCAGTAGTTACTTTATCTCCTGCATCGATTCAAAGTTTACCAACATTATCTGACTGTATGCCTTGGTAAATACGATCCTCTCGTTCTTCTCTTGTGAGCCAAAGATCTTTGTAACAGTAAAACACATCAGCATCATCAAGACTAAACACTTCCTGTCCTTCAAGTTTTACTTTAATAGTTCTAACAATTGCTCTGCCAAGATTGTTAACTAGTGTTCTGTTTATGTCTGTGTCTGATGAAAGTTCAATATTAAATGCTAGGCGTGCAGTGCCAGGAACAATAACGTCACTGGGGCCTAGGTTTGGAAACTTGACTGTAAGTGTTTGATTCTGGTCTATGGTACTTGGATTGTTTGTGATGACGATTGATTGCCTAATGCCCTTAACACCAAGAGGCTCATGTAGTTTTCTGTATGGGTCTAACTTTGATCCGTAAGACTGTGTCATTTTTATTATGCACAATAAAAAATATTAAATTAATAAAACAATGGCCGCGGGAGGATTTAATCATGAAGATTTTGAAATGGATGACATGAATGATTTTGGTAATACAACAGATATGTCAGATATGACTGGAATGACTGGTACAAGAAATACTTACAGTTTACGTCACGAACTTTTAGAAACCAAAGTGAACTCGTTTTATGATCATGTTGGTGGCCGCCCAGACAACATAGATCCTAATCTGTTTGAACTTGATGGCAAGGGTCATTTATATTTAAATACTGTTGACAAAGGAAAAGTACTATTGACTAACAAAAAAGACCCTGGTAAGTTTAGGGCTTTAAGTACAATCAAAAATGAAGGTGGTGTTAGTGCCTTGCGTCAACTTGGAATTGGAGGGTCTCCTGTCACGCCGCGTCTTGTTAGTGCCCTCCACGACACACAAACAAGGTTACCAACAGGGCAAGAAATTGAAATGGCACCAGTAACAAGCCTGCCAGAAATAGCAAACACAGTGATACAAGAAACCTCATTTACTGAAGGGCAAATAAATGATGCTATGAAAACAATAGATAACCCACCTTTGTCAATGAGGGAGATTATAGGGTTGGATAAATCTCTGCAGACGATAAGAGGTGAGATGGTAAACAATGTAGCCAAACTAGGTGAGCTTGATAAACACATAGAACGTGAAAAAGAGAAACTGGCTACCGCAGACAATGGGAATCTTGACACAGAAATGAAAGAATAGAATATAACACAGATTACATGATTTGCAGATACAAAGATCAGGGTGGTTAGAAGTGATTAGTATTGGGAGGGAAAAACTGAAATCACAAGTTAACAGGATTAGAGAAACTATTCAGAAAATACTTCACGAAGACACTACTCTGGCTGAGAGATTGAAAACACTTTTCAGAGAACAGGGTATCACAATTGCTACTTTAATTACAGCTCTTGGATTTATTATCAGTACTGTTGTTTTAGCTGTCTCCGGGGTTGGTGGCGCAAGCGGTGGTGGGGGTCCAGCACCACCAGCACCACCAGCACCTCCAACAGACCCAAAAGATTTACAGTCATGGGTAAAGAAACAACTGTCTCATATTTCAGACTTGCTTAAGAAATTGGCAGTAAAAGCAATGGATGTGTTGCCTGGCATAATAGGTACTGTTGTCAGTTGGATGATTAGTACTGCAGCAAAGGTAGTAGGGTTTATGGCAGAGCATGTGTGGGTCTTTTTGGTTACAGTAGGAGGGTTAATGGTAGGTTATTTAATGAAACAGATAAAGAAGTAAAACCCCTAACCCTGTTAGACCTATTACCAATGCAGTTCTCTCTGACTCATGTGTGTCAGGTGTTGACTGTACTGGTTGTATGGGTGCCGGTGTTGGGGCCGGGGCCGGGGGTGTTACCGTCTGTAATGATTTTAACGTCTGAACATGTGTGGTTGTTGCTCCCAAGTTTACAGATTGATTGAGTCCTAATTTTTTATCACGACCTGCAACAATGATTTCATTATTATAATTTGTTATTGTACCCATTTGGAGTTGAAGGTCAGATGGTAACATGTATAACCCGATGCCAACTACAAAGTCAACTTTTGATCTGGCATATCTGAGAACATCTTGGTAGCGCTGTATGCTTGATGGGAGATCAACCACTGAATTAATTGAATCTTCAAGATTTGCAAGAAATTGTTTTTGTGCTTCAAATTTGCCACTTCCATTCAAAATGTTTGATTTTGTTAGTAATTGTGCTCCTAATATACACCAGACATATGTTCTGATAGACTCATTTACGCGCTCGACTCCCGCTTGAGTAAACCCGTCACTCTTGTCTAAAATAAATGTGGTCCACGCATTAGACTGTTTCTGTTCTATTGAGCCTAACCAGACTTGTGATTTTGATGAGAATGAAGTGCAACCAGGGTAGTAATCTTGTGGATATTGTCTGTGACTCATAGCATAATACAATGTACCCATGCTGTTGTGATCATCAAGTTTTTGTGTAAAGTCATACCTGGGGCTTATGTTAAATTCATTACATATGCGTTCAAATGCTTTCATATCCATGGGGTTGTTAAACCTGTTAAAACTGGATTCAGTGGGTAGTGGTGTATGAAGTTCTGACAAAATACGTCTAAGCTGGTAATAAACATGAAAACGATACACAGATCTAATAAGTTTGTTTGAGTGATTCAAATGATCTGTAAATGAAACACCACAGCCTGTAGTTGAACACAGTATAGCAAAGTTGAGTTGGTTTTGAAACATCTGTAGTGGACTTGAGGACCACTTTCTTGCAGTAGCATCATCTGTTATTGGAGGGTTTAGATATTGATCAAAGGGGTTGGGTATTTTCACTTGAAATAGATCTTGTACGCTTACAGCTATATCAAGCTGGTTTAGTTGAATTATTTTCTGTTCATAAGTAGGTGCAACATTGTATTTAGCATCGAATTAAAATGTGTTTGTAGTAACGCTTGTTGGTGATTTAAATTTCATCCTTCTTTTTTATGAGATAATAAAAATGTTTATTACCTTAACAAATCTTGACACAAGCAAACCAGTGTGGTTAACTAATGGGATTGATAATCGTGATGGTAGCAAGGCTGTAGCTATCCATGAAATGTTTTACATTGTAATGTGGTTTAATATAGAAGATGATATATATAATAAAGTAATTTTTGGTGGTAAGACTGAAGCTTTACCGCCTGGATATTATGACTTTTGTACTATAGCTGAATGGTTTCAAAGTAAATTTAAAATTAAAGCAACTTTAAATCCAGCTAACCTACTTGTTACATTAGAATTTCCGACAGAAAATTGGTTAAAGATCTCAGATAGATTTGCATATTTACTTGGATTTTATATTGATGAAGATTGGTGGAGATCAGATGATTTAGATGAAGCTATGTTTGGTATTATAACAATGAAGACAAAAAAACTTAAAATAACTGGAAAACGCCCTGTCAATTTGTCCGTACACACAGTATTTATTGTGTATTTGAAAGAACTAAACACGACTGAGAATGTACACAATGGAAAGCCTTTGACTTTGTTGAGATGTGTGCCAGCTGGAACTGCTCCATATTGTGAAAGTGTGGTTGTTAGATTTCCTAATTTACAGATTAAGAAATTAGGTTCTAGTTTCTTTGAGTCACTGTGTATATCTGTAACTAATCAAGATGACAAACCAGTTGTAATGCATGATTTTAGTGTTGTGTTGGAAATTAAATAATTTTATTTTTGTTTATAAAAATGAGTGGTGGTCCAAAGCCGAGAATCATACCAGTTGCATGTCCAGTAACAGAGTTGAAAGATTTGGCAGACGTACAGGATTTTGAGAAGGAAGGGGAAATTGGAGAAATATATGGTTTTGAACTTGATTCAACTGGTATGTACAAGAGAAAAGTAATTGTTGACATGAAAGATGGTGAAAGACAGATTCCTAAACTTGGTCAGCTGCGTGATGTTACAGTACCAGTTCCAGTAAATAATGTGCCCTACAACTTAATACATGTGGGTAATAAGTGGGTTGTTTCACCTGTGCCGGCACCAGCACCCATAATTGACTGGGACATAAAGATTGAATTTATTAGTCCTTATGTATACACTGATGATGAAGGCGCCTTAGTGTTTAGGAAGGTTGTTAATTCTGGGCCGCTGATTGCAAGTCTTGTTCCAAGTTTTGCCCCAGACAACAATAGCAGAGATAAACTGAAAGTTGAAAATTATGAGAAACGATGGTATCTTCTTACAAATAGAAAGGGAAGATCAGATACTTCTGTTGTGTTTATGCCAGCAAGCTTAGTCATGGCTAGAGAAGCGACAATAGTATTTGAAATTATCTTGAGATCTATAGCTTCTTTGAAAGAGGCAAATATTGCACAGGGAATAAAACTTACATGGGATGAAACAGTATCAGAATCAACAAAGGTCTTTATTGCTATTACAAAAAATGTAAATGTTATTAATGTTTCGAGCAGTATTCTTGCTGTCAAGGTGGTTGTCGACAAAACAACTTTTGTTCATCTAAGTTACATAAACCTTGAACACATTGATCTTGTTTCGTTTTATTATGCTAGCAAATTATATACTCTTGATGAGTTGCAAAATGTAATCACTGATTAAATAAATTTTAAAAAAATATATGTCATTTAAAAAAAAATGCCAAAATTCTATCCCATACTTTCGACGCTTGAGCCGACTGAATCAATTGTGATGACTAAAACAACGCTTGCGCCTGATCCACATGTGACAGCTGTACCAATTGCATCAGATAAAACATTACAGGCAGACGCATTCAGATTAAATAATATTACAGAAGCAATTAAATATTTGGAAAGTGAAGAGGCGAGGTACTCCAGATGTAAGAGACAGTATAAGACCGTTTTCAATTCTGTTCAAAACACTTCTATGGCTGTTGGTGCAGTTTCAGCTGGTTGTTCTGTAGGGGGTATTGTTCTGTTTGCCACAGGAATTGGAAGTTTAATTGGAATTGCAGTTGAGGGTGTTAGCGTTGCTACATGCCTGGCTTGCTTTGGTTTGGAAGCCTTAAACAACAGGTTTCACACGAAATTACAGAAACATGAAGCATTGAGTATGCTGGCCAGTGCAAAGCTGAGCAGTATGAAACTTATTATCAGTAAGGCATTAAATGATAATTGTATTGATGACGATGAATTTAAGCGAGTCCAGGATGATTTAAATAATTATAAAAAACAGAAGTCTGAAATACAAAATAAAATGCGTAGTCAATCTCCTGTGAATGTTGAAGAACTAAAAGCTAGTTTTTTAGAGATGGGAAAACAGATCGGAGTTCAGGAAACCACAGAAAAACTACACAATCTTTTAAGCAAATAAAAATCAGATTTGGTAATCAATCAATATTTTTGTCATATGCTTCGCAGAGAGATGACACATCATTTACACCACTTGTGCCTGATTGTTTAGCCCCATCTGCACCACCGCCAGAGTACTACTGAGAAAAAAAAAGTTTTTTTATTGTCCTTGTATCTTGACAAATCTGACCGAGTAAGTTGTGACTTAAGTCAAGTGTTGTAAGAACTTATAAGAACTTAGGGTAAGTAATTAATAAGTTCTTATGATAAGTAATTAATAAGTTCTTATGATAAGTAACTTAAAGGTTACCTCTGCAGGTTCCTAAAAGTTAGTTGTAACTTATTAGTAACGTATAAAGTTCTACTTGAGAAAATCGACTCTGACAGGGGTGTGTAAAATGTCATTAGTTTATTACAGAGTGTGCTGTCAGGATTTTGGTTCGATTTGAGAGAAACGGCAGTGTGGATGTTAATGACCGTAATTAGTTAATTAATTAAGGTCAACTTAAGACAATGGGTAATTGGGTCATTATTTTACTCGTCAATACAGATGATGATTCTCATGAGTCAGTGTTTGTTTCAAAATATGGTTTTGTTGCCAGTGAGGTAGAAATTATGATAGCGTTGAGGGAGTAGTGAGTGAGAGAGATTAAAAATAAACACTTTTAGTGCATCAGTTTGGCTCCTGAGAATCCGGTGGTTAAGTAAAGTACAATTACTTATCTCTGAGGTGGACTTGATATATATAGTGAGATTCTGCATAATAGAGCCCACTGCTCCTGGGGGATTCGGCGCGATATAAATGCTCTTTATTATTATTATTATTATTATTATTATTATTATTATTATTATTATTATTATTATTATTATTATTATTATATATAGGAAGTTATGAACGTATGATCTTTTCACTATAGTATTATATTGGTCCAGCTCCGTACCATACCCCCCCACCCGGGTCTGCCCTGGGGGACTTGGGTGGGGTTAGGTACTTTTTAGTTCCCAGGGTCACCCTGGTCAGCCCCACAGGGTGAGTTTTTCTCTCTATTCTGGGGCATGTGTTTCTGTCTACCCGAGGTCCATTCACCTGTATTTGCCTTTTTAAAACTCTCCCTACTGTCTGCACTGCCTGTAGCTCTTGATATTGGATGTGTGTTGCTAAATGGTCTTAGCTTTATTTAGGCCCCATGTGTTAGGTTTATTTAATGTATTTGACCGGCTGGCGACATACATTCAATGTTCTGTTTAGTTGTTTATTTTTCACAAGCAGTGCAGGCACGTCCTGAGAAAGCCTTGTTGCTGTCGGGACGTTAAGCAATGTACAATCAATCAATCCGTACCATACCGTACCGATGAATTTCTTTGTGTGGGCCAGGGGCATAAGCTGCCCGGCGGCCCTGAGCCTACAGCCACTATTGCTGCCCTCCTCAGTGACGTAACATTGACTCAGGTGTGATCAGTCCGGTCTAGTGTCGTCATGGTTGAGTGAATGTGAAGCTTACTGGACTTGTCGGCCGTCTCACGTGTGCGGTTAATCACATTAATCAACACTGACTCTAGTTGTTCAGCAATCATGCTGACGCGCCTCGAATAATTTACAATGGCGACACAACCATCTTTGTACAATGGGCCCCATAACCCGCTCCAATGCAGCTAATTCACCTCTCTCCCTTGAGAGAATTACAAGAACAAGAGACCCTATACAAGTGACGTTTGAAAGTAATTCAACACATGTAAGTGAGATTTTTAAAAAAGGTTCTAGGTCAGATGCAGGAAACTACAGGCCAGTAAGCTTAACGTGTATAGTATGTAAAGTTTTAGAGTCTATAGTCCGAGATGAGATCGTTAATCATTTCACGGTGAATAATATGTACACTGAATGCCAACATGGTTTTAGAAGGAAACGATCATGTGTTACTCAGCTACTACAGGTTATGGATGATATAACCTCCTTACTGGACAACAAAAAAACGGTTGACATCATATACTTAGACTTTAGAAAAGCATTCAACACTGTTCCTCATGAACGGCTTCTTCAGAAACTAGAGGCCTATGGTGTATGCGGAAACATTTCCAACTGGATAAGAAGTTTTTTACATGCAAGAGAACAAATGGTAAAGGTTGGAGAAGCAAAATCGGACAAAATAAAGGTACTGAGCGGCATACCTCAAGGTAGCATCTTAGGACCTATATTATTTACGATATTTATAAATGACTTGCCAGATTGTGTTAATAGCATGTGCAAAATTTTTGCAGACGATACTAAAATCTATAATGAATCGAGCAATAAAGACGTGTTGCAGCACGATTTGGATCACTTGCAAGAGTGGTCCGACACATGGGACTTACATTTTAATGTAGAGAAATGCAAGGTCTTACATGCTGGAAGGAACAATCCTGAACACGATTACTTGATGAAAGTGAACAGTAACATTAAAAAGGTGGTATCTTGTGAGGAGGAAAGAGATTTAGGTGTGGTCTTCGACAAAGTTCTATCTTTTGACCCCCATATTCAGAACTGCATCAATAAGGCCAACAAAATGGTTGGAGTAATTAAGAGAGCTTTTAATTATTTGGACAAGGACATTTTTAGTAAACTGTATAAATCACTAGTCAGACCACATTTAGAGTATGCAAACACTGTATGGTACCCAGGTTTAAAGAGACAATCAGCTGCGCTCGAAAGGGTACAGAGACGAGCAACAAAGCTGGTCAAAGAATGTAGAAATATGACTTATTCAGACAGACTCAGATACTTTGGATTACACTCCTTACGCGGACGTAGAATACGGGGAGACTTAATCCAAGTTTTTAAAATTTATAATGGCATCGACGACCTAAAGTGGAACGACTATTTTGCAACACCATTCTGTGACAGAACCCGAAATTCTGAAGGGAAAATCTTTGTACAGCACTGTAACACTAACCTGCGGAAGTTTTGTTTTACTAACAGAGTTGCCATTGTTTGGAATGACTTACCAGTTTCATTAAAAAAAAGCATCTAATATAAATTCTTTTAAAAACCAGCTGGACGAATTTACCAAAATTTAAAGAGATTTTTTATTCCTATGATGAATGATTTTATAGGAAAATTGCATGCATAGCAGACCCATAAAGGAACTAAAGAAAGTTAGGACATTTATAAAGGCCTCACGGCCTATTTTGTCCTCACAATACTACTACTACTACTACTACTACATGTTCCCTTATGGAGACATGCTCTACACACCCTGTACGCACGAGAGTCTATGCCCCCTGGCGTGACACTCCACTGGCAAGACAGGGACAAAAACCAAGATGAACTGAGGTTTCATCGACCCTCCCTACCCAAGTGAACTTTTTGAAACACTTGAATAGTTCAGCTCAAGAATGATTCAAAGAAACTGATTACCATAACGATATATTATACTATCGGGATTGTATGTGTACAGGGCAATGCTGCCAAGAGTGGGTGAACGATGATTTCAAACTTTTAAAAGACACTATCAACAAAATGCATACCTCGCAACCAGCATCCCCTGACGTCCACACTGGCGACTCTACAGCTGAGTGCGCTGATAGGATTAGTGTACTCGACGACAGATGCACACTAATCAAACTTAGGTGAAAATCCCCGCTGCCCCCACACTCCCGCCTTAGCCTCACAAACCCTCTGAAGTCCAAGATGTCGCATAGGTGCATTTAGAAAACAGGTTCTCTGTTTTATCAGGCATAGATGAAAACACCCGAGGTCCCAGCGCTTCAGTACAGCGGTAATATCAGGGACAAAGATTATACAAGTACTGTCAGCAGCAGTAGTTACGGCAGAGGCAATAGTGACAGCAATCACAGCCCCACACCCCTACACCAGCTCCAGTGTCTACAGGTCCGGCCAGACATCAACACACTCCTCATCGGCGACTCTATCCTCAAGGACGTGGACGAGCGGGAAATGTCGGTGAAAGGTGCCGTGGTCCAGAACCTGTCAGTTTCAGGACTAACAGTGAGTGACGTCACTGAGTGGCTCTGGAGTCTACCGCCGTCGCCAAATATCCGCCGTGTGACCTTACACGCGGGGATAAACAGCTGTAAAGTGGGCGTGGTCAGCAAGCAGTCACGGGCGCAGCTTATCCGCTTACTCCGTGCAGCCTTTCCCAACGCCGCCCTGTTTATGTCCTCCATCATTTCTGGACGGGCCCGCTACTACCTGTCGAAGGCCGTGTTCCCCTCCAACGGCAACTTGCTGGCAACGTGCGAGCAAGAGAATGTCCTTTACATGGACCATAATGCCGGCCTTCCTTACTTACAATCTGGCACCGCGCAAGGCCTTGTTCCAGAAAGACCGGATCCACCTGACTCCTGCCGGTACCAGAACACTGGCACTCAACATCAGGTTTGCTGGAGTGCCGCGCCGTGCACCAGGAGGTGACGGATCCATCATGGATCGCCCTCATCCAGCAGCATCAACAGCAGTATGACTGGTCTCAGCAACACCAGCATAACCAGTGGCAGAGGGCCAAAGTTTACGCACGTTCACTACTCCCAACCCAGCCTTTCCCAACACCACTCCAAGACAAATTGCCCCTCTACCAGCCACCCTCTATCCCCTAGTTCCCAGACCAGCCACTTCCCTGCAAACCACGCCAGACCCAGCCACTCCATGTCCAACCATGCGCAACCTGGCCATCCCTCTGCGTACTGTCCTCAGCCAGGTCACGCCAAGCCATTTACAGTGACGGAGGAAGAGTTTCCCCGCATGCCGCCCCCGCCTCAGGACAACTCGAGAATAAACAGCGCTCCCAGGCTCTGGCCGCTCCTGAAGCCGCTAGCACCCCGGCCATGGGGTGGGAGACCCCTGCAGCTATCCCCGGAGGCAACGACTCGCAGGTAATGTGCGTTCTGGCGCAGCTGCTTCAACCATTTATCCAGGTATATATCAGTCAACAAACAGTTTTTGGTTCATTGTTTAAAAAAGATCGGTAGTGTTTCGTCGTGCCATTTATTTTAGTGATTGACAGCTCATTTCTGATTCTATTCCTTTGATAAACGTGTGTATTTGACACCGCTATTACTTTACTTGTAGGCATTCGTTCGGGACTGTGCCTTGGGACATGTGTATTTCTGACTGTTCAAGAACTGTTGTTAGCTTGTGAACAGTGTGCAGTAAGCAAAACGTTTGGTAATCCATGTGCCACTGTTGCGGTGACCAAGAACAGTTACGATCGTCATTTACTGTGTCGTTCGTTCGTTCGTCGTGATAAAAATCTCTCCTAGACTAGAATATCATTGATCCTTTAGTCTAACTACTGTGTTGAAGTACTCTGTGTATTTTATACAAGGTCAATCCGTGCTTGTTCCAATGCCATCAGACTATCAGCGTGAAGGAAACTTGATTGAATCAAGCCGATTCAATGAAGCTTCGATTCACCAGCGATAACTGTCCCCACCGCACTTCGCTGAGCAGAATCGAGTTGCCGCAAGCGGATTACCACAACCCGGAAGGTATTCTGCTCGTGTGTGGCTGATACGCATAACTGAATTTGCTATCGGGACTTTGATGTTCGAGCAGTTGGATTACTGATTTCACTTCCGACGAGTCTGCTAAATCATTTCATTGTGTCATCTATTTACCAGCTTTATACACATAGGAATTTGTGTTGTTTCATTTACTAGTCGCAGCGTATACTTCCTTCTTTTGAAATTTTTTGTTGTTGTTTGTTCTGTACAAATTTGCCTTACTCCGTAATCAGACATAAATTTGAAAGTTATGCGAAAAGGGCATCTCACACCGTTTTATTTATTTGGGCTTAGTGAGACGCGCCTGAGCTTCGTGAGCGATGAAGCCATTCTAATTTTTCCATGACTAGGAGAGACCCCTCGTCCCCAGGTCAAACAACCATCACTGTCTATATTCACAACTCCATTCAGCATTTAGTCCGTAGACTCTTTGACTCGGAAACAGCAGACGTAGAGTGTTTGTGGCTGGAAATGAAATGCCCTAAATCGACACCGCTACTAGTTGGATTACTTTACAGAAACCCTGCCGCCACTTTTGAATGGTATGACTATTACATTTTTAGTCAGAACCTTGACAGAGCTTGTCAAAGAAAGGCTGATGGGAGATGTTAATATAGACTTCCTTAAGAATCACACTGCGTGGGATACAATATCTTCATTTTTTGGTCTAGTCCAGTTAGTAAAATCGCCCACCAGAATTACTCAGAATAGTGCTCACTTATAGACCACATATACACTAATAAACCCAAAGCCGTCTGTAATGTTGAGGTTTCAAATCTAAGTGTTAGTGATCACTATCCAGTTGTTCATGGTCGACAAAGATTCCGAAAGCGAAAACGAATGGCCATACAACCATAACACATCGAACATTCAAGAACTTTAACCAAGATAAATTCCTATTTGATTTAAATAATACTCCGTTCAACGATGTACTTCTCTCCAATGACCCGGACACTGCCCTTTCTATTTGGTACACTCTTTTTCTAAATGTATTAAACAAAACGCACCCCTTCGTGAGAGAAGGGTTAAATCAAACACTTTTTCTCCATGGTTAACCCCAGAAATAATGCAAGCGATGGTGCTCAGAGATGATCTGAGTAGTCAAAAACTATATACTGAATTCAAGAAACAATGATAACCGTGTTACGTACATGATCAGAGAGGCAAGGAAAAGGTTAGTCCGTGACACAGTGAAAGACAGTAAGGATACTTCCACTATCTGGCGCCTATTGAATACTTAACTAAAGGCTCCCCTGGCACTTCAACAGCCATTCCCAGCAGGCTTACTGCAGAAACGTTTAATAATCATTTTCTTTCAGTCGCTGAAACTCTAAATGCCTCAACTCACAGCAGTAAGTATGAATGTTCTAACTTGCTTTCTGAATTCTGTAAACAAAGAACAGAAGACACAGACCCCTTCAGCATTCCCTTGCTAGCAGTTCATGAGGTGGGTTTGCTCATTAGTAAACTACCAAATAAAAAGTCTTCGGGGCCTGATGACATCAGCCCGCATATACTTAAGTTATCCCTGCCATACATAGTAGAGTCTATTACGTACATTTATAACCTTTGTATCAAGCAACATACTTTCCCTAACAAACAAAAATACGCTAAAGTCATTCCACTTCCAAAAACTAAAGATCGTTCTGACCCTAACAACAATCGGCCCATTTCATTATTAACAGTTCTATCAAAGCCGCTTGAAAGGCATGTCCACAAACACCTGCTTGCCTACTTAGAAAACCGCAAGCTCCTCCACCCCGTTCAATCCAGATTTCGCCTACAGCCCTCGTGCCACACTGCACTCACGCGCCTCGTTGACGCATGGCTCCAGCGTATGAACAAATCCCAGATAACAGGTGTCGTTTACTTAGACTTTAAAAAGGCTTTTGATCTAATCGATCACATCATTCTAATGACAAAGATTCAGAAATACTTGGATAGTAATAATAATAAATAATTAATAATTACGGTATTTATAATGCGCTTATCTTATAATAATTATAACTCTAAGCGCGCACTTACAACTCACGCACGCATGCGCACGCTTAGACAACGGCTCGCGTACCACAAAAAGTGAAATACATTAAGACAGTCGACTTGGGGTGGGGAGTGTGGTGATAATAGTGCTAGAACTGTTGAAAGAGGTGAGTTTTGAGGGTGGACTGGAAGGAGGAGAGAGAGTGTTTCTGACGGAGAGAGAGTGGGAGAGTGTTCCAGGCGGATGGACCGTATACAGAGAAGGAGCGGGGGCCGAAAGTGCTGAGTTTGGTGCGGGGGGTGTGGAGGCGGAGAGGGTCGGAGGCGGAGCGGAGGGAGCGGGGAGGAGTGTAGGGGTGAAGTAAGTTGGAGAGATAGGCAGGAGCGCAGTTGTTCAGGGATTTGTAGCAGAGAGACAGAATCTTGTATTGGATGCGTTGGGGGATGGGAAGCCAGTGAAGGAGTTTGAGCAGGGGAGTGATGTGGTCGGATTTTTTCTTTCTGAGGACGAGGCGGGCAGCATTGTTCTGGACACCCTGGAGAGTAAAAGTGGTGAAGTGAGGGAGGCCGTAAAGGAGAGAGTTGCAGTAGTCGATGCGAGATAGGATGAGAGAGACAGCAAGTTTGGTGGCAGCTTCGGTAGTGAGGAATTTTCTGATCTGACTGATGCGGCGGAGGTGGAAATAGCATGCCTGTGCCGTGGCAGAGACAAAGCTGGTCATGGAAAGTGAGGAATCGAGGTTAACGCCGAGGTTTTTGGCCGAGTAAGAGAGGGAGATGGGGGTGCTGTCGAGTTGTAGGTGGAGAGAGGAAGGGAGCTGGGAAGAGTTTCTGGCGAGTGACTACCATCATGGTTTCCGTTTTGTCGTCGTTCATTTTAAGCTTGTTTGCTGTCATAGTACAGAAGTAGTTGCATTTTTTAGACCATACCTAACCGATCGTAAACACAAAGTTCTAGCGAATGGATCTAACTTATTTCTAAAAGATATAAATTATGGAGTTCCCCAAGGATCCGTGCTTGGTCCCTTATTATTGTGACTATTCATCAATGACCTGCCTCTTCGTTTACCTTGCAAGAAGGTACAATGTGGTCTTTTTGCTGATGACACTTCCATTCACATGACTAACAAAGATATACAAGTAATTCCTGCCAACTTGCAGCATAGTTTTGACGAGGTGTCAGAATGGTGTCACAGTAATTCTATGATTGTTCATCCAATTAAAACCAAATCTGTGATAATCGCCACTCGTCAAAAACACCAGTTAGCACCGGCCCTTGTTACTTAACCTTTTATTAAAGGGCAGTCAAATAGAACAAGTTTCCCTTTCCTACTCCCGAAAGTATGTGTATATATATATATATATATATATATATATATATATATATATATATATATATATATATATATATATATATATATATATATATATATATATATATATATATATATATATATATGTGTGTGTGTGTGTGTGTGTGTGAGTGTGTGTGTGTATGTATGTGTGTGTATGTATGTGCGTGTGATGTGTGTGTGTGTGTGTGTGTGTGTGTGTGTGTGTGTGTGTGTGTGTGTGTGTGTGTGTGCTGTGTACTGTGTGTGTGTGTATGTGTATGTGTGTTTGTTTGTGTGTGTGTGTGTGATATAATTTTGGGGGCATTTCAGTTGTTTTAAGATCGCTAACTAGGGATTACAATTGACAGTCAGCTTAAGTGCAAGGCTCATACGGACACTTTATGCAGAACGGTAGCCAAAAATCTTTTATGTTGTCCAAATTGAAATATTACACCAACTCGGACACGCGCAAACTATTCTATAACGCTCACATACGTTCTCATATTGATTACGCGTCAACGGTGTGGGATGGCTGCAGTGAAGTCCACTTGAAGAGACTCAACTCATTACACAGAAGGGCAGCAAAGTTAATCCTTCCCGACCCACTACTCACAACAGAAGAAAAACTCGCCAAAATAGGATTTCTGCCGCTGCAAGACCACTTCAGATACAATAAGGCTATTTTTGTGTTCAAAGTGTGGAAACAGAGAATACCAGAATATATCACAACTCTTTTCTCTAACTCTAAGTCGGAATCTAGGCTTGGTAATATTAGACAACTTTTCTTAGTCCCCAAAACCAGAAATGATATATACAAATCTAGTTTGTCGTTCTCGGGAACGCAGACTTGAAACACGTTTCCTGATTATGTGAAATCCGCTTTCTCTCTAGCCCGTTTCAAAATCAGTCTCTTCATGTACTCCTCGAAACAGTCGTAATCATTACGTTGTGAAATATATGCTGCCCTGTAAATCTGATTACGTTTGCTCCCAATAATAAACTCTGTGTGTGTGTGTGTGTGTGTGTGTGTGTGTGTGTGTGTGTGTGTGTGTGTGTGTGTGTGTGTGTGTGTGATGGTGTGTGTGCGTGCGCGCGCACGCGCGCGCTTGTATGTGTGTGTGAGTGTGTGTGTGTGTGTGTGTGTGTGTGTGTGTGTGTGTGTGTGTGTGTGTGTGTGTGTGTGTGTGTGTGTGTGTGTTTGTTTGGGAGTGTGAAATCATCATGGGACTTTCTTTCCCTAAGCTGGCAATGTTTTTGTTTCATATACATGTACATTTATAGAATTAGTTTTGTGTATATTATCTCGTAGTCTTGTAGCAACGGCAGGTTTGAAAAATGGCTATGTCTATGGCGATGTCAATGCCTCAACCTTTGATAAATAAAGCTTAATTGAATCTTTCTCTCTCTCTCTCTCTCTCTCTCTCTCTCTCTCTCTCTCTCTCTCTCTCTCTCTCTCTCTCTCTCTCTCTCTCTCTCTCTCTCTCTCTCTCTCTCTCTCTCTCTCTCTCTCTCTCTCTCTCTCTCTCTCTCTCTCTCTCTCTCTCTCTCTCTCTCTCTCTCTCTCTCTCTCTCTCATTGTCTAGTTCTGAATGTAGTGATTTTGTGACCTCAAAATACGTGGAGGTCCCACAATGATCTTTAATTTCCGGTAGGCGAGAAAGATCTTGACTCTAATGTGACACTGTGCCCTTCTAAAACCTGCAGCAGTAGAACACTCGGGGGCACTTTGAGCGACGCCAACATGCAATACGCACCACGCTTCAACTGAGTCCGGGCCTTGCAATAAATCAACTAAAATCTGCACCACATTACCATATCTTGCTCCCAGTGCGAAGGAAAGATGACTCGAAAACACTGTTTTATTCCAGATCTTAAAACAACCTAAATGCCCCAAAAATTATATCACACACACACACACACACACACACATACACACACACACACACGAACACACACACACACACACACACACACAGTACACAGCACACACACACACACATCATTCACACGCACATACATACGCACACATACATACACACACACACACTCACACACACATATACACACACACACACACTCACATACACGCACACACACACACACACACACACACACACACACACACACACACACACACACACACATACACACTTTTGCGAGTAGGAAAGGGAAAGAACGGAACGCACTTCAGTGTAACCCTGCAAATCTCTCTCACACACGCACACGCACACGCACACACACACACACACACACACACACATACACATAAATTATGCGCGCTTACGTATGCAACATTTGTACGCACTCAAGCACGCACGCACCGGTACGCACCACCCAACCACAAACACCCACACACGCACACACACACACACGCTATTATCTAGCCCCAAGATTGCATTTCCAAACTTTTCTAGGTGTCACTTGTCGACTAGTATCGACCATGATATTTCAAGGGTAGTGCCAGATGAGCTTGGCGCCTTCAGGCGCCAAGCTCATCTGGCACTACCCTTGAATTATCATGGTCAATCCATCACCTGCTGTAGGGCGTCGGGGCTGAATGGGTTAAGGAAAATATGCATGCGTGGTGTGTCTTTGACGTGGCGAGTTAGGGGGTGGGGGGGGGGGGGGGGGGGGAGGGGGAGTATTGATATCTCTGCATGGAAGGGGTGGATGGGTGGACGTTTATGTCAGATCAGAGCCACTTTAGCGCAAAACTACCGTTCATAGTCCACAAGGTAGGAAGGTCTACCGTGCACCCCCCCCCCCCCCCCCCCCAGTACTCAATAAGATGGGTTTCAAAGTGTTCCTTAGTATGTCCTGAGCTGTTTAAGCCATGTTCCCCGAAAATCCTTAGGAACACACCAGAGATATAGCCGATGGCGCAAGGGTACCCCCATTCACGCTCTTCGCAGGTGCTAAAATGAGGTTGAGAAACATTTTCCTCTAAATAAATCAGAATTCATTCCAGAAGCCCAAATCAGGCAATATTATGTTAAGGCACACGTTCTGCAGCCTCTGCAAAAAACAGAATGAAAAAATATTGAATCTCTGGGTCACATTGAAGGTATTTGTGCACCCAGTAAACGACCATTTCCGCGAAATCGCAAAAAAAGACAAAAATAATGTGTCAGATGCCTTTAGACATTTTCTATAGCGCTGGCAGTCCATTTTCAGGCTTACATCATTAAAACAGGATGTCACAATTATTATAAACTTGACTAGGTGATGCTGTGATCACTGTGAGTGCCACAGTGGTTGATTTTGTATCCCTACCCCCAAGTTGTAAAAATACACAAAATTAATTAGAAAAAATTACTAGAGTTATTCAATTTCATTTTGACCTCTCTTTACCTATTAAGTTTCAATAATGTGAGCATAAAGTGCAAGAAAATAAGGAAAGTCGGCATCCTTTACGGTACATTCGTGGTGAATGATAGCTTTTTCCCATTTAAAAATGCCGAATTGGGAAACATACCTCGTTTCCGGTGCCCTCAGAAATTTTGTATACAACTGATAGGTCTTTGTTAGGTTTTATTGGTTAGGATAGAGTACCACAGTTACTCCCAACCTGATTTTGTGATGCTATGATGCATTTAGGGGCCACAGTGGCTGATTCTGCTGCCCTACCCCCATTTTACCAGTATGCAAAGTAACGCAAAATAATCATAAAAATTGCTTACGTCATACTCCTGTTTAAATATTTGTTGTTGCCAGTTTTTTTTTTAAAAAGTATGCATATTGAGCATAAAAAGTTGTGATCATTTCATCAATTTCAATGTAACCCATCAATTTAATTGTAACTATTTTTAGACCCCACCCGGGTCTGCCCTGGGGGACTTGGGTGGGGTTGACTACTTTTTAGTTCCCAGGGTCACCCTGGTCAGCCCCACAGGGTGGGTTTCCCTTCTACTCTGGGGCATGTGTTTCTGTCTACCCTTGGTCCATTCACCTGTATTTGCCTTTTTAAAACTCTCCCAACTGTCTGCACTGCCTGTAGCTCTTGATATTGGATGTGTGTTGCTACATGGTCTTAGCTTTATTTAGGCCCCATGGCGTAGGTTTATTTAACGTATTGGACTGGCTGGCGACATACATTCAATATTCTGTTTAGTTTTTTTTTTCAGAAGCAGTGCAGGCACGTCCTGAGAAAGCCTTGTTGCTGTCGGGATGTTAAGCAATGTACAATCAATCATTGTAACTATTTTTAACTGGCTGGTCTTTTAGGTGATATTTTACCTAGCGTAAGGTGGGTCTAGTAAGGTCTCCCCTTTTCTTTTCATTTATTTTCATCTAGAAATGTGTAAATATGAATATGCGTAATAAAGTTTCATGGTTCCTAATAGCCAAAACAATGTTATCAAAATACTTAGTTTCCACATGTCGACCACGAGATCACCACTTCCACCTGCAACGTTCAATTTTTTGATGGGCGTCTTTAAATCTTATATTGTTCTGGCTGCCAATAAGTGAGCTGTCAAGAGCTAGGCAGCATGTTTTCAGAGTTTGGTGTACAGGGGCGTGTCTTCTGGTCAGAACTGCCAGCAGACCGCTTCTCTGTATGGACATGTTTGGAGAATGTGCTAAGGAGACTGATTTTCGACGCCAAATTCGCATAGGGCTGTTTCCGCATGACCCAGTCTCACGAGGTGAGTCCAGCAGGGTCCTTACGGTCTGTGAACATTTGTGAAAGTTGATTAAAAAATGACAAGGCTTTTTCAGGGCCCTGGAAAGTCTGTCAATTTTAGTCCTTTTCCTTAAGGTCTGTGAAAGTTTGTAAAAAATGACAACGTGCTGGCAAACTTTTGTCTACTTCTTTTTTTCTCCCCCAATTTGTGACTATTCCATTGCGAACGATCATGCTGACGCTTGTTGCAAGTGATCTATATTTAGCTCTGATCATAAAGTGACTGCATGGTCTTTCTGCCGAACATTCTGATTGGTTGTTTACGCTTCTACTGAAGTCCGCCATTCGCTAAGCGTTCTTGTATTTTGGTATCGCTTCATGCATTAGGCACGGAAGCTTCAAATAATTGCTGATACAGAGTGATCTGATTAAAGTGTGTAAACCTTCAGGCTTCAGTTTGGGTTTGTGAAACGTTCCTGCTTTTCTGTATGGACCCAGTCGAGAGTAATCAGTGCGTAGATGAAAGATGGTGGCCTGGCTCTCCCTGTTCAGCTTGTTGATGTCATCTGCCCACGGGCTGCAGCCGCTATTCTGCTGTTGCCAATCACTTTGTTGTTTTAGTGTCTCCATTCCCAGCTAGTCCAGAATGCACTGGAATCCACTGCAGCACTATTTTGTTGACAGGGCATCCAGTCTATCTTGAAGCTTCCTGGTGAGATCAGTGGATCAAGCTGCTGCCTTTCCCTAGCTAGTGCTCTGCTGCTGTGTTCAGCACCTGCAGATCTGTACGATAGTTGGAGCTGCTGCCGCTAGCTGGTAAGGAGAGGGAGGTAGTACGGTCTGCACAACAGATGTACACGCCACTTCCTTCATTCTGCATGGCATCTTGTGTGGTATCACAGCTGCTGTGAGGGTAGCGCTTGTGCACAACCTCCAGCAAGATGGCTGTGTGCAGTGCCGCGACCTTTGGCAAAGAGTCCTAGAATATTGTTTATGTTGTCTTGAAGGCTCTTTCAAGATGTCCAGGTATCTGAAGGGAGCTGTTCACACATCTTTGGGCTTGGTTCCAGGCCGTCAGTGTTAGCCCTTTGCAGGACCTTCAGTTGGCGGTTCAGACTTGGGCATTTCTGATGGTTCTTGGTCTGCTCCTGTAGTCTCCCATGCTGTCGATGTTTAGTAAGTCTCTTCATCGTGTGTGCTGTTCTGCATTCCAGTGGCTCCAATGTCCTCCATTTCCTAAATTGGGGTGCTCCAGATGGCTCTAAGAATGTCACTGCATCATGTTCTGCATCTTGTCAAGCCTGGCTTTTTGGGTTTTGCAGGCAGTGTTTGATGTTGTCGATGTATCGTGGTACCGCACAACTGGTCTGACCGAGCAGGCGTTTGCTTGCGCCAGGATGCTGTAATTTGCGCCAATGTGGTCCTCACCAGTTTCTTCATCAGAGACTTTTTTTTTGCAGCTCTAGCTTCCATGGCTTCAATGTGAGGCCTCCACGTGAAGCCAGTAATTTATTTGTTGCCAGTAAAGTTGGCCTGTCTGTCTTTGGTACTGGACGGTTTCCAATTTTGAGGTGACCTCTTCCGTCTGATTGAAAGAGATGGTCTAGCTCAGTTTGAGTTGCCTCTTTCAGTCCAGCTGCTGACTCTATAGTCAGCATCCTGGATTCTAGAGGATGCTATTTCTTTATGTTCTGCTGCGCTCCACACTGCAAAGTCATCTGCATGGAAGATGTTCGAGACGAACCTTGGTACTGTTGTACTGATGTCATTAATGTAGACCAAAAACAACATCAGACACAACATCTCCCTGAGGTACACCTTCCCCGAGTTTGACAAGAGTGCTGAATGTGCAGACGGTAGAAGCTTCAGCGGCAGCCCTTGTTAAGCATGCCTTAAATAAAAAGAATTACAATTAAATTGATGGGTCACATTGAAATTAATGAAATGATCACAAATGTTTATGCTCAATATGCATATTTTGTTAAGAAAACTGGCAACAAAAATATTTAATCAGAGGAGCAATTGTTATGATCATTTTTTGTTCCTTTGCGTACAGGCAAAATGGGGGTAGGGCAGCAGATTCAGCCACTGTGGCCCCCTAAATGCATCAAAGCATCATAAAATCAGGTTGGGAGTAACTGTGGTACTCTATCCTAACCAATAAAACCTAAAAAAGACCTATCAGTTGTATACAAAATTTCTGAGGGCATCAGAAACAAGGTACGTTTCCCAATTCGGCATTTTTAAATGGGAAAAAGCTATCATTTACCCCGAAAATACCGTAAAGGATGCCGACTTTCCTTATTTTCTTGCAATTTATGCTCACATTATTGAAACTTAATAGGTAAAGAGAGGTCAAAATAAAATGGAATAACTTAAGCAATTTTTTCTAATTAATTTTGTGTATTTTTACAACTTGGGGGTAGGGATACAAAATCAACCACTGTGGCACTCACAGTGATCACAGCATCACCTAGTCAAGTTTATAATAATTGTGACATCCTCTTTTAATGATGTAAACCTGAAAATGGACTGTCAGTGCTATAGAAAATGTCTGAAGGCATCTGACACATTATTTTTTTCTTTTCTTGCGATTTCGCAGAAATGGTCGTTTACTGGGTGCACAAATACCTTCACTGTGACCCAGAGATTCAATATTTTTTCATTCTGTTTTTTGCAGAGGATGCAGAAGGTGTGCCTTGACATAATATTGCCTGATTTGGGCTTCTGGAATGAATTCTGGTTTATTTAGAGGAAAATGTTTCTCAACCTCATTTTAGCACCTGCGAAGAGCGTGAATGGGGGTACCCTTGCGCCATCGGCTATATCTCTGGTGTGTTCCTAAGGATTTTCGGGGAACATGGCTTAAACATCTCAGGACATACTAAGGAACACTTTGAAACCCATCTTATTGAGTACTGGGGGGGGGGGGGGTGCACGGTAGACCTTCCTAGCTTATGGACTATTCATTGTTCCTCATAATTACCACGTCAACACTTGTGACTCGCAAGGCTATTACCGTATCTTATTATCATGCTCCATTGAGCGTGTTTTGATTGCTTGATTGCAGAGCCCGTCTTTAATTCTGTCTTTTGAGCGACGGGGGTCATAATTTATAAAAATAATAATAATACCGTTATTATATAGGCGCTTTTTCTCAATTTTGGGGCAAATCGACTTAAAGCGCCGCGAACTGAAACTAACACGAACACTCACGTCACAGACACGGATTTGTGCCATTTAAGACAAACACAGTACAAGACAGACGAAGGGCCAGTTCAGCTACTGAAGTTACAGAGATTTTTGATCGCTTGTATTTGAAATTTGTAAAGTGGCCTGAAACCGGTACCAAAGTGTGGGGGGTCGGGGGGGGGGGGGTGGGGGGGGGGGGTGGGTGGGGGGTGGAAGAACCGGAGTACCCGGAGAAAGAACCCCCCGACAGCACAAACGTCCGGTGACGGGTCGACGGTAAAAGCTCAAAAGGTAGTGCCGGATTAGCTTGGCGCCTCAGGCACTGCATTTCAACACCTTCATTGTCAGTGTGCTCTGATTGTGCCTCTGAAGTCTTTTCATTCTGATACGCTACTACCTGAAATTAAATTTGACTGTGATAGTTCAAGGGAGGTGCCAGAATAGCTTGGCGCCTGAGGCGCCAAGCTATTCTGTCACCACCCTTGAACTACAATGGTTTTTCTATCTCCTAATCTATAATGTAACCTTCATAGGACAATAAGCAATTTGTTTAATCAGTATCAGGATATAATGGGTTAACTCAACGCCAAAGAGCCCCAGCTTTCAGAGGAACATAGAAACAAATTGGTCTCAGCAAGAGACATAGATCCTCATGAGCCCCCGCGTCTGCGAGGGTCCATGAGGATCTATGTCTCTTGCGCTTGGGTGACGTTTGTTTTGTTCCAGCAGTGAAGGGGTTACGCGTCAAACAAATCAGGCACTTCATTTGAGCGAGGTCTTATCAAGAGCCAAGCTATTCCGGCACTTCAAAGTCTTCTCTGTGCCCACACAGTAAGCCTGCTAGGCCATCTTGGGGACAGGCCAAACCCTCTAATCAGGTCCTTCCCTTCAGCTAGCGCGGTCGAACCACGTTCCAGTGAGGATCAGGCACTAAAGTACTCATGACCTATCACGCTTAGTTTGCGGGAGATACAGGAGAACGGGTTTGTTGTTCTTTCCTGTCAGACTTGAGCTACGTGGTTCAAGGCCTGGGTGGATTATCGGTATCGGTCTTTTTATCGGTATTTATTGTTATTATCGTTTTTTAGTGTGTGTGTGTGTGTGTGTGTGTGTGTGTGTGTGTGTGTGTGTGTGTGTGTGTGTGTGCGTGCGTGTGTGTGTGTGTGTGTGTGTGTGTGTGTGTGTGTGTGAGAGAGAGAGAGAGAGAGAGAGAGAGAGAGAATGTGTGCGTGCAAGTGTATGTGTGTGTGTGTGTGTGTGTGTGTGTGTGTGTTTGTGTGTGTCTGTGTTTGAGTGTTTGCGTGTGTGTGTGTGTGTGCTTGTGTGTGTCTGTGTTTGAGTGTTTGCGTGTATGTGCGTGTGTGTGTGTGTGTGTTTATGTTTCTGTGCGTGTTTGTCTCTCTCTCTCTCTCTCTCTCTCTCTCTCTCTCTCTCTCTCTCTCTCTCTCTCTCTCTCTCTCTCTCTCTCTCTGTGTGCGTATATGTGTGTGCGTGTGTGTGTGTGTGTGTGTGTGTGTGTGTGTGTGTGTGTGTGTGTGTGTGTGTGTGTGTGAAGGGCTTAAAAAAGACACGACTGTGGGGATCGGTCACGCCTCATTACACTTCTTAAACACGATCCGTTACGGTCTGGTGAGCACTGTGTTAGCTCGATGAATGGCCGGCGGTTTGGGCAAGTATTTTGTTGTTGTTGTTGTTGTTGCGGTTAATCTAGGGGGTGGGAGCTGGAAAGTGCGGGTAACTTTAGAGAAGATAGGGGTATTGTAGGGTGGAGGCGGGTTGTGTGTATGAGAGAGAGAGAGAGATGATGATGATGATGATGATGAAACTTTATTTTTCAACGGTAAAAAGTTTTGACAGAAAACAAATCGTCATTTTACAAACTTGCCGTTGCTAACATCTACAGGATAAAAAAAGAAGGGAAACTATAAAACATATAAATTATGTACATACAAAACCCAATAGCATCATTTTATACAGAAAAAATAATAATACTCATCACACACACATGCACAGACGCACGCACGCGCGCCGCTCACACATACATCCACACGCACAAACAAACACGAGCACACACACACACGCGCACACACATATAAAAACCATCTGTATGAAATACGTGAGGTACAGGAAATATTACAGTACCTGAGAAACGTACTAAGTCTGACTCATCAGGTAATCAAAAAGTTTTGTTTTAAAACTTCCTGTTGAGGTAATAGTTTTCAAATGTGCAGGGATGGAATTCCAAGCAAACGGACCAGAGAATGACATACTAGTTTTAAAAAGGTCAATTCTTGGCAGTGGTAGGAGTAAGGTATTGTTTCTTGAGGTCCGTTCACGTTCTTGGTGAGATATAAATTTAGTGGTTAGATACTGGGGTGTCATATTATTCAGTATCTTATGCATATAGACGCATTTGTTTAATGTAAGTTGCTGACGTAGACCGAGAATGTTTAAATATCTAAATTTGTCTGTGGTAGGGATGGGGCGTCTATCTATCATTTTTACAGCTCTTTTGTATATGGAGTTTAATCTCTTCATGTGGACATCAGGCTGCAGCCGTCCCACACTGTGGAGACATAATCAACATGGGACTTTATATGAGCATGAAAAAACAATTTACGGGTATTTGTATCCGTTACATGTCTAAGCTGGGACAATAAGAAAGTGTTTTTAGCAATGGTCTTACAAACAGCATTTATATGGGTCTCCCAGCACAGTTGATCATCAACATGTATTCCTAAGAATTTACGCTCAGTGACTTGTTCAACAGGTTCAGCGTTTAATTGTAATTGTAATGGCTGTAGTCGGCGTTGATGTTTTTGCCGCGTGGCGATTAAGATACTCTTTGTTTTTGCTGGGTGAAGAACCATATGGTTCTGTCTACACCAGTCAGATACCTCATTGAGACTGCATTGTAAACTATGGCTAATGTCCGTAGTTTTTTTGCCAGAAACATGAAGACTCGTATCGTCAGCAAATAGATTACAATTAACGTCAGAATTTGTGATATGCAACGGTAGATCATTAATAAATAGTATGAATAGAAGAGGGCCCAAAATAGATCCCTGGGGGACTCCGTATTTTACATTTCCTTGCTTAGAGTATCTTCCATGGGCGTACACCATTTGTTTTCTGTCTTCGAGATATGATCGGAAGAATTCTATAGCGGTTGCGTCCAAGTGATAAACTGTTAGCTTATTTAGGAGAATGTCATGGTCCACAAGGTCAAACGCCTTTTTAAGGTCTAAGAAAACTGCTCCTGACATCAGGCTTTTATTGATTGATTCCAGCCAGCTGTCTACAATATGTGTCAGTGCTGACTGACAAGAATGTTTCGGTCTAAAACCAGACTGGTGAATATTAAGTAATTTACCTTTTTCCAGAAAATCAAGGAGATGTTTTTGAATGTGCTTTTCAAGGGGTTTTGACAAAGCTGACAGAAGGGAGATTGGACGATAGTTATTAATATCTTCAAGATCTTTTGATTTAGGGATTGGGATTACCTTTGCTTCTTTAAGAATGGTTGGAAATGTACTTTGCTTTATGCAGAGGTTGAAAATATATGTTAGTGATTCTACTGTATACGGTAATGAGATTTTTAGAGTTTCATTATCAATACCATCAATGCCAGCAGACTTTTTGTTGGGCATGCTAGAAATATATCTGCCGACTTCCGCAACTGTAATATCAGGGATGGTGAAAGTATTTGATATAGTTGTTTTTTTAAAGTGTTCTCTGAGAGAACTCGGCACTTCATACGGTTTACTGTTATTTGCAGCTGACAATGCCAATATTTCGGCTGTCGTTAAGAAATGGTTATTTAATATATCAGCTGACATATGAGATGGGATTTCGGGTGCTGATTTACCCTTTGTTATGACGTTCAGAGCTTTCCAAACAGATGCCGTGTCCTTTTTGTCTCGAATCATTTGTTGGAAAAAAGACTTCTTAGACGCTCTAACTAAATATTTGACACGATTGCGTTGTGTTTTGTATTCTTCGTACTTTTGCTCTTTTTTCAGTTTGTCTCTAAATGACATGGCCTGCTTGATATCCGCTGTTAACCACGGTGGTATGGTGGAATGTTTAACTCGTTTTTCACGTATTGGCGCATGTTTATTGAGTACACTGAGAAACAGATCCATCCAGCACGACAAGGCACTGTCAGGAGATTGGTGATCATAAACCTCAGTAAACGAAGCATTGTGCAGGTCCCACAGAAATTCGTCTTTATTAAAGTGTTTAAAGGAGCGATATTTTATAGTTTTATGTCTTTTAGTTTTTTGCTTGTCTAGTTTCATGGAGACGTTACAACATACTGGGTTATGATCGCTAACAGCTAAGGAGGGAACATGCACATTTGATATTGTATCGTCATTTGTCACGTAAATGTGATCAATTAAGGTTGAGGATGTAGATGTGGTTCTAGTGGGGTTTTTAACTAATTGTTTTAAACCGAATAAGGCTGTTGTTGATGCCCATGCAGCATGGTGCCCTTTGGGCTTAAGTAGGTCAATGTTAAAGTCGCCCAGAAGAACAATGTTATCTTTACTTTGATTAACTTTATCCATCATTTCTACGAAGTCATCATACCAGTCCCAGTTGGCTGCTGGATTTCTATAGATAAAGCCAACCAGGACTGTGGGGGATTTAGATGTTTTCACCTCGACCCATAAACTTTCAACTTCGGCTGACTCTAAGTCCTGTCGTCGTTTAACGTTACTAATTATCGAATCATGTATATATACTGCTAGTCCAGTGTGCTGGGGACTTGAGGCATCTCTGCGGAGTACTGAGAAGTTTGGAACTGAGATGGAGTTATCCCTGACAGTGCTTTTGAGCCTCGACTCGGATACACCAAAAACATGAAAATGTGTTGGCGTGTTTAAGAACACAGACAAATCTGGCACCTTATTAACTAAATGGTAAATGTTGAGGTGACCAATTCTCAACTCATCAGGTCGTTGTGGGGCAGTTTTTACATTATATTTTGGCATGTTGGTAACAGAACAAACGTAGCAATAATATTCCAAAAAAATAATAAAAAATAATGTCAATGTATAATGAATAAGAAAGCGACAAGAAAACGTAGGAAAAACAACAGCAACAACAATAAAGCAAAATTAAAATGTTTTTGACTCTCGTGGTCAGAGTCCGCTGCGAGTTCGAATTGCTTGGTAATGTCAAATACAAAATAAAAGGCTCGACAGCTATGTATAAAGAATCAGAAAATAAACAAAAACACTTCCAAGCGCACCTAGGCACGCTCGCCCGATGCTGCAGTTCCTAACTACTATTATAATAATAATCGCACATCAAAATAAAATGGACTTCTATAATTTAAAGCAAAACAACAACAAAACAAAAAAAAGTCACTGCGACTTTAAAATCAAGCACAGCTAACTACGGACAGAACAAAACCGCAGTCATTAAAGTCGAAAATGTAATTCTAGATAAAAAAAAAAAAAAAAAAGCTCAATTCAACTCGACTCGAGCATTAATGTCACAAAGAGATCCACGAAACACGCACAATAGAACTTTGGCAAGGCTGCGAGAAAACTACTAAAAAACAACAAAAACTGTCTGAAATACACGCTGTCAAATAAGAAGGGTGTGTCCTATGACTGTCTAACACAAGCTGTCAATCTAGAGACTCGTGTCCTAATGTCCGGCGCGTGGTCTAAATTTCTGCAGCAGAGAAAACAAGGCCGCGCAGTCACTTTCACTAAGCTGGGGCACTCCTGGGGGCGGGGTAGTGGGGGATATGGAAATGGTTGGTGTGGAGTAACCGTAGGGTGGCCGCTGTGACTTCTGTTCCGGAGCAGTTCCGGCCTTTGATCCACCGCTATGTTGGGTGACTAGCGGCGTGCAGTCGGCTTGACTGCAGTCTTTTTCCACAGTATGCTCCTGTCGGAATCGGGGTGCAAGGCTGGAACTGACTGGGCGCTGAGAGCGTCGGTCTCTTTGAGGCTCTTTGTCTTTGGCACCAGACTTGCCGTGTGTGTCACCGTGCCCAGGTAGCTGTTCATGGTGGCGAGACTTTTCGTGATTTGGTTCTGGCCGGCCTGCGTTGTTGGAGGTGCGGCCAGAGTACGAACGCTTGATGTTGACAGCGAGAGCACTGGTGCCCCGCTTGTTGGGATGGATGGCGTCTCTGAACCAGCCGCTCTTTACCTCGCCGGTTCTTGTAGAGAAGGCGTAGTCATTGTCAACAAACTTGACCTTGAGGGATGCGCACATTTCCCTCAGGCAGAGGTTGGTGTCAGTGATACATGGGTCTGGCTGCTGACGCTGGTTGTTCGTGGGCAGGATGGAAGACATGGAGATTTCTGCCTTGGGGAAGACTCGTCTGGCAGCAGAAATCACATCCTTCCAGCCCTTCTTGCCGATGACGAACCCACGCTTACAGTCGTTGATGCCAACGTGTATGACGATTGTGCTGACTGTATTCGTGGGTTCGGCATCATGAAGGCGCTGTAGAATGCCGGCTCTGTCGAGGCCCGACACTGACACGACCTGTGCCTTGTCAGTGCCAGTGACGGACATCAGCTTTCCGTGCAGACCGCGTAGGACAGAGTCACCTAAAAGCAGCGTCTGGGTGACAGGCTTTAGCTCTGGAATCCCAGTACGGTCGGTGGGTTTGTCAGAGCCTGGAGAGGGTCGGGGTGTTGGTACCGGCTCCTTGTGCTCGGGCGCTTGTCGGATAGCAGTGTTGTCGTGAGCTGGACGCGGGGGTTCAGATGTGGTCGTGGTGGCAGGGGATTTGGAGGTGGCAGGCGATTTTTCCGGGGCTTGCTTTGCCTCGGTGTTGGAGGGAGGAGAAATGCCTTTCTTGCTGCCTTTCTTGCCGGTCCTCGATCCCTCCTTCTCTCCCTCCAGCTGGGTGATTCGTTGTCGGAGGTGTCTAATTTCAGTTTGCAGCGCATCCACCTCAATATTGTAGGCGTGGCGGATCTCTCCAACTGCTGACCGGAGAGCAGCTATCTCTGCCATTACGCGCTCCATGGCCAGGGGGTCTGGGTTGAGGACAACAGGGCAGACCGTCTGGCACGCAGACTCGATAACCATGACATCAGCAGGGGCAGGAGGCTGAGTGCCAATGCCGCCGACGTCAGATGTGATGGCAGCACAATCGCTGTCGATGCTGTCGTTGGTTATGGTGCCAGCGCCGCCGACGTCGGAGGTAGGGGCAGCACCAGCTTTGAGGTCGATGGGGGAGATAGTGGTAGCTCCAGTGCCGCCGTTGTCGGAGGTGAAGGCACTGTTGTTGCAGTTGTTGTAGGTGGTTGTGATGGTAGTGCCAGTGCCGCCGACGTCAGACGTAGGGGCAGCACTAGCTCTGTTGTCGCTGTCGTTGGTGGTGAAAGTGCCAGTGCCAGTGCCGCCGATGTCAGACGTAAGGGCAGCACTAGCTCTGTTGTCGCTGTCGTTGGTGGTGCCAGTGCCAGTGCCGCCGACGACTGAGATAGGGGCAGCACAAGCTCTGTTGTCGCTGTCGTTGATGGTGCCAGTGCCGCCGACGTCTGACGTAGGGGCAGCACTAGCTCTGTTGTCGCTGTCGCTGGTGTTGATGGTGCCAGTGCCGCCGACGTCTGACTTAGGGGCAGCACTAGCTCTGTTGTCGCTGTCGCTGGTGTTGGTGGTGCCAGTGCCGCCGACGTCTGACGTAGGGGCAGCACTAGCTCTGTTGTCGCTGTCGCTGGTGTGGATGGTGCCAGTGCCGCCGATGTCAGACGTAGGGGCAGCACTAGCTTTGTTGTCGCTGTCGTTGGTGGTGAAAGTGCCAGTGCCGCCGACTTCTGAGGTAGGGGCAGCACTAGCTCTGTTGTTGCTGACGGTGCCAGTGCCGCCGACGTCAGACGTAGGGGCAGCACTAGCTCTGTTGTCGCTGTCGCTGTTGGTGCCAGTGCCGCCGACGTCTGACGTAGGGGCAGCACTAGCTCTGTTGTCGCTGTCGGTGATGGTGCCAGTGCCGCCGACGTCAGACGTAAGGGCAGCACTAGCTCTGTTGTCGCTGTCGGTGATGGTGAAAGTGCCAGTGCCGCCGACCTCAGACGTAAGGGCAGCACTAGCTATGTTGTCGCTGTCGGTGCCAGTGCCGCCGACGTCAGACGTAGGGGCAGCACTAGCTCTGTTGTCGCTGTCGGTGATGGTGCCAGTGCCGCCGACGTCAGACGTAAGGGCAGCACTAGCTCTGTTGTCGCTGTCGGTGATGGTGAAAGTGCCAGTGCCGCCGACCTCAGACGTAAGGGCAGCACTAGCTATGTTGTTGCTGTCGGTGATGGTGCCAGTGCCGCCGACGTCTGACGTAGGGGCAGCACTAGCTCTGTTGGCGCTGTCGTTGGTGTTGATGGTGCCAGTGCCGCCGACGTTTGACGTAGGGACAGCACTAGCTTTGTTGTCGCTGGTGTTGGTGGTGCCAGTGCCGCCGATGTCTGACGTAGGGGCAGCACTAGCTCTGTTGTCGCTGTCGGTGATGGTGCCAGTGCCGCCGACGTCGGAGGTAGTGGCAGCACTAGCATTGTTGTCGCTGTCGCTGGTGGTGCCAGTACCGCCGATATTGGTGATAGAGGTTTTGTCGCTATAGGTAGCACCCTCGGTGTCGTCCATGACGGTGATGGTCTGGGTATCGGTTACTGACAGGCTGGTGTCAACTGAAGAGGGCGGTGACGGTAGCGCCAGCTGACTGTGACCAGACTGAGCGGTCAAGGTGTTGACGATTTCTCTCAGCGCAGCAAACTCCCTGTTTACCCACTGGCGGCAGGACCTGCCCTGAACCAGAAAACTGGCTGTGGTGTAGTACGCATGTATCACAAGTAGTTGCCGCTTGCCGTCCTTTATCCGTATGGTTGAGTGCACTAGGTCTTTCGGCAGACTGAATGCATCAAGATCAATTTGTTGTTCAAATGCGGTATGGTTTTCCCCGTAGTCTTCCCACGTTGTTGTGACACCTTGGGGCTTGAACTCGCCAATGTAGCGAAGATGTAACACCTTTCGCCACACTGGTAGTTTGCCATGTTCAGTGTTATACGTGATCTGAATAGGGTCCAGAGTCCGTCTAATCTCTTCCACACTTGCCTGCGTAAATGTTAGTTTGGACCGTGTGGTTGGGCCCATCTTGCCATCTGGCTAACATCACAAGCAGTGTGAGCCTCTCACAAACAAAACACAGATTAGCACACACCTGGCCTTGACACTTCACTGTTGCCGTGGCAGACGAGGACCAGGTGGTGAGAGAGATCTTGCCTGTGCTATTGTCACTGTCCCCAAGTCGCCATGCCAGCTGTTGAAACGTGCCCGCAGGCCCCTGCAGATGCACTCAGGCGTGAGGGGGGAGCTGAGCTCCCGACCCCATTCACAGCTGGTGGGTGTGAGAGCACAAGGGATTAGGCAATTGGCCGTCAGAGGTGGCGGCAGGTGGCGGGGGCCGTAGGCTGCCTGGCGCCAGGTACAAAATCTCTATAGTAAAGAAGGTTTCATGGCTGATCGAATAAGATAAAGTTTGTTCAGTTCATATTTTAAAGTTTAAAAAATGTGAAATAGGGAGAAAAAATATAAGAAAGTATATTACAGAATACCTCAGTTTCGGCGCAAGGGGTCCGTTTAGGATAACCAGCACACACACATTGTACACAAGTTCACACAAAGCAATTTATCTTCCGCATGTTCAGTGAAAGCTGAACCGATGAAATTGAAAACTATCCGTTTCACAAATCCCAATTAGGCAAAATTAGGATCGCATATGCAAACTGTACTCACGCGTTGCACAGAATCACACACAATACTATAATAACGTAATCCATATGTGTCTATCCAAGAAGAAAACACAACAGTACTCCATAATAGTGCACAGTGTTTTCTCGTCACGGTTGGCTAAACTGCGGAGCTCCGCTGACTGCGACCGCTCTCTTCGGCAGTCAGAGAGAGAGAGAGAGCGAGAGAGAGAGAGAGAGAGGGAGCAAAGTTCGAAATTTCCCACTTTGGGAGCTGTCGCTGTAAACAGACCGGCGATGATAGCCCAATGGGAGTGCCAACATAGTTCTGCGCATCTAAGCGTCAAGCTATTCAGACACAACCCTTTAACTTTCTGGATCTGTCTCTGGATCTGTCTCCAGCTGTAGAATCATCCCTTGTGTTTAACCTTTTCCTTGCCACTGAACGCTTTTTTTTTTAATTTTGAAATCTCTGTTAATTCGCTGATTAAAATCCGCAACAGTCCAAGTGACATGTATTTAAACTGGTATCAGGAAGAGGTATATTGCAGTTGGGTGGTGTTCAGTTTTTCCACATTGCGAGGTTAAAGGCATGCTTTATTTTTGTACGTAGATGATACAGGCCTTTAGTTTCTTTTTTTAAATATAAACCCAAAACAACAGGAACAAAAAAACCCACAAAAACACAATAATTTTATGTTGACATCTTTGTTAAATTTGGAAGTTTAACTAATTCTAGACCCCTAGTCTCCGGATACTCGGCATCAAGCCGCGTATCCGACAGCCAAAGGGTTAAAATATAAACGAGCATGGTGGATGACCGGCGTATACACACATAGCTCTATCGCATAAACCAGCCAGTGTTATTCTTTACTTAGCATTTATGTGATACCTCCTAGGGCGCCCCCACGCTGAACGTTTGAATGCACGTACGTGTTATCGGTGTATCTCTATTCAAGTAGCATTTAGTAATACATGTCCCTACCTAAACCGTAAAATCTGCCTAAAAATGGAACTGCCAAACGAATAACCCAATGCGCAAAGGCCATCGGGCCGACGTCAGGCGCCGTTGGCCCGCGCACGGCCGTGCGCGGGCCAACGGCGGCTGACGTCGGCCCGGTGGCCTTTTGCGCGTTGGGAATATAGCTTCGACTGCCATATCGAATGCGGTCGACTTCGCGGCTTAGAATAACATGAGCCTGTGACGAAAGGTCGTTTGTACCAAAAGTAACAAGCAACAGACATGTCCAAAGTAACAATCAACAGAGATGTCTTTAAAATAGGCTTATTTTAGGCACTGGTTAGTTTTTATGTATTTGGCATGTGGGCATGTGAAATTAATTAATGTGAATGTAGAAACAGATGATTTCCAGCAACGAATAATTAAATCTGGCCCTTTCTGAAAATGTTGGTTGTTTCGGTGGGCACACGCTAATAAATTTTTAACATGATCACATTAAGTCAGTTTTTAAAAAATATATATTCTCTTTCAAAAGAAATTAATTGTATAACCTGTTCTCGCAGGTGTAAGTACGAAGAGTATTAATTTTTTATTCCTTTTGAAATTAAGTTTTCTGTAACAATCAGTGTTGGTGGTTACGGTGGACATGCTCAGTCAATTTAAATCACAAAGACACACTTCTTCCTGTGATTACCACATTTAACCCCCCAAAAAGTTCTTTAGCCATCTGTATTTCTGTTATCTCATCGAGGACAATGACCGAAGAACTGTTTGCTGTCACTCAATAGAGAAAAATGTTTGTTGTCAAACTGGACATACTATTGGACATACACTGACATGAAAATCACCTATAGATTAGTTCATTTTGGTGAAAAGGAAACTCTGTGAGAAATGTAAGTGTTCCAACAACAATGTCTTCATAGTGGAATCACAAAAAAAACTCATTTTCTGTTGTAGTGCGGTTTTCTTGACTAAACATATGTCGGTTGTTAACGCACGATGGTTGGTTAGTTCGGGGTTTAACGTCCACGGCACTGAAGTGATAATGGACAGCCCTGACGGGCGGGTTATGGGGGAATAGGGAAATTTATTGCCTATGGAGTACGACCTGAACATTTATAAACTCGGGCGCACTCCATCTGTGCCACTCTGATTTACCAGGACCTTTCAACGGACATGCTATTGAACAAACCCGTCTTTTCCCCCTGGATTGCGAGTCCAGCTACCGGGGCCGGGACGGCGATTCGAACCCACGACCCGGCGATTCCCTTCGCTCTCCTGCTCCGACGCTTAACTCATTCTACCCCAGACACACCACAGCAAGATAAGGATCGACCATAATAGTTCAAGGGTGATGCCAGAATAGCTTGGCGCCCATGGGCGCCAAGCTATTCTGGCATCACCCTTGAACTATCATGGTCGCTCTGTGTCCTGCACTGCAATGCAGTCTTCAGAGGACAACGGCAAACTTTAAGGAATTCCGTGTTGGGGTAGAATGATTCCCGCCTGAGCTATTTCGGACTCTGTACACGCACGACGTTTTGTCACAGGCTCATAATTATACAAGTCGTACATAACAATGCCGAAGACATGCTCAGTGCTGTTTCAAAGGTCCCGAAAACGTCCACCTGCTTATAACTTCCGTTACAACAGACTGGATGTAACGCTAAACTTCTGATATAACAACAAAACAGGACACTGCCTCGTTTGGTCCTGACTATGAATTGTTTTCAGAAATAACCAAAAAAAATTAAAAAAATGCCGGAGACAATTTTGTTGTTGTTGTTGTTACTAGTATATTCGTTATAGTTTGTTACGAAAGGAATAATTTACAATAATGTTTGTACAGTCTGCTCCGCTTATAACAAGGTCGGACATAACAAAAGTCGGATATAGCAACACTTTCTCAAATGTCCCGACAGCAGTTTTTCAACGTGAATTACTTCGCTTATAACAAACATCGGATCTAACAACAAGACAAATTGGGTCCCCTGGCGATTTGTTACTTATCCGGAGTTTACTGTATATCAATTATTGTAAATTACTTCGCACGTAACACACCTATGTTATGACGGATATATCGGCAACAAAACAACAAAATGTGTCCCGTTGCAGTTTGTCATTTCCGAAAGAAAAAAAAACCAACAACAAGAAGAAGTAAGTGTCACACTGGTTGTCTCCCTCGATTCGTTACCGCTGATAAGCGGTAGCGAATCGAGAGGGACAACCAGTGAAGCTAAGCGTGGATGAACGATCTCCTTTTGGAAAATCGGTTGACGCCATCCGAAAATGACGATTGGTCGTCTCGATTATGGCTTCGCTTGGGTCGTCGTTGCCCTGGGAGACTTGGGTGGGATTCACTATTTTTTAGTTCCCAGGGTCCCAGGGTCACCCTGGTCGGGCCCACAGGATGGGTTTTCCCCTCTATTTTGGGGCATGTATTTCTGTCTACCCTTGGTCCATTCACCTGTATTTTCCTTTTTTAAACTCTCACTGCTGTCTGCGCTGCCTGTAGCTCTTGATATTGGATGTGTGTTGCTAAATGGTCTTAAGGCCCCGCTACACATGCCCGGTTTTGAGGCCGATTCCCGATCAGTTTCGAATCGGTAGGTGATCGGGCCGGACTAAAAAAAAAACGTGTGCACTGCCACACATTTCCCGACTTGTTTAGCCGACCGATTTGAACCGAAGATCAAAGTCGTACCTGTTCTGCAAAATGGCTGCTAGTTTTGACAGTGATGATGATGTGCTTGCATTATCAGCAGTTTTGCATCATATTCGGGAAGAGGCGTGCGAAACATCAGCAACGGCGGTGGTACTGAGCACAGCAGGCGTGTTCCGCCATTTGCAAACTAACGACGTGCTTTGCGAGACGCGCTCTGATTGGTTGAAGCTTACGATCGGGACCGATTCGGATCGGAAAAATAGAGCAGGTAATAGACACCCGATTCCCAGCCGATTGGGACCGGATCGGATAATTGACGTCATCCGATCGCAATCGGATCGGAATCGGCTTCAAAATCGGGGCACAACCGGCACGTGTGGCGGGCCTTTAGGTTTATTTAGCGTATTATACCGACTGGCGACATACATTCAATATTCTGTTTAGTGGTGTTGCCGGTTTTTCACAAGCAGTGCAGGCACGTCTTGAGAAAGTCTTGTTGCTGTCGGGACGTTAAGCAATGTACAATCAATTATCAACGCTTGAGTCGTTCATTCTGGAACGGCTGCTTTTTTCCAACCCTGTGCACCAGTCACCCAGTCACCAGTCACCCAATGAGATAAGGTCCTCGGGCCCACGACGGCCACAATGGGCCCGCGCACGGGCCCACTGCGGCCATCGTTGGCCCGAAGACGTTTTGCTGCTAGGGGCATAGGTCAAGCATGGTCACCCCCACGACAGATCCCGTCTGAAGAAAAGAACGACATTTAAACCAGACACATTCATCCCTCAACAGATATAGATTTTCATGAGCCGCTGCGGCTGCAGGGGCACCTGGGGATTTGTGCCTCTTGCAGACGGAACAGCTGGAGCCTCTAACGCTCTCAGGGTCAGACTGGTAGACAAATTCGATCAGTGGGTTTACGTCTGTTGATTGGAATCGATCTTTGATCGGTTCTGCTTCGACTGACTGGCGAAGTCTTTTCGATTGTGATCTCTCGTCGCGACGGCACTGGTAGATCTACTTATTTCCACCCACTGATCGTTTCTACGAGTGCAATAATTAGCAGGCACAGGCCTCGGTTGAGAAAAGTGTTTTCGACAGGGTATGTTAATGTACTACCGTATGTGTTCACTATCTGTCTCTTCACTGTCTGAGAATACGAAGATATCGATGCCGCGCATGTTTTAGACATGTCGTGAAAAACGTATGCCTCGGCATAAGCCTGTAGGAGCATGTCGGCCATTTTCAACATTGCTGAAGTGGCAAATTGTGAGCTGGTTTGTGATGTTGGACCTTACGGTTCTGAGGCGGAAGGTCCAAAGTCACAAACTATCATACAGTTTCATGGACGGTAGACTTCCATTATATTCATTGAGGTGACATTTGAAGGGTTTTCAAGTACACCATCTACTTAACCCTCTGAATCCAAAGACCGCAGTTACCAAATTTTGGAAGCGTCGCCTAACGACTATGTACCAGTTGCAGTAGATGGATCGCGCACTACAGCAATAGATGGATCGACTATGATAATTCAAGGGCAGTGCCATTTCGATGGCGCAAGCTAATCTAGCACTACCCTTGAATTTTCATGGTCGATCCATCTCCTGCAGCTGGTACATAGGTGATACCTACAACAAAAATGAAAAATGCAACTTTGGGGTTAAATAGATTAACTCATTCAGCCCGACGGCCGTATTTCCCAAATTTTGGAGGCGTCATCTAATGACTATATGCACCAGTTGCAGGAGATGAATCGACCATGAAAATTCAAGGGCAGTCCCAGATTAGCTTGGCGCCGACAGGCGCCAAGCTAATCTGACACTACCCTTGAATTATCATGGTCGACCCATCTCCTGCTGTAGGGCATCAGGGCTGAATGGGTTAACTTGACCAGCCTGATCTGGAACTGTGTGCTGTAACTGTGCTAGAAATGGCAAAAAGGGTTTGTGCATATTTTTTGCGGAATGCTGTACGAACATACCGTACCCATTTACGGTAACAGTGAACGCGGTCCAGGTGCCAGTTATATATAGATCCTCGCGGGGGCTCATAAAGATCTATTCCTACTGCTGTCACCACTTTATATCAATGTTCCTTGGACGGTTAGGGCTGATTAACTCATTCTACCCCAGACACACACCACAGCAAGATATGGATCGACCATGATAGTTCAAGGGTGATGCCAGAATGGCATCACCCTTGAACTATCATGGTCGATCTGCGTCCTGCACTGCAATGCAGTCTTCAGAGGACAACGGCAAAATTTGGGGATCTCGGTCTTGGGGTACAATGGGTTAAGTGTGTCCACGGGCAGTGAAGGGGTTACAGGTTTGCGTGAATGTGATTTTGGACCATTTGGCCTAAGTCCGTTAGATCCAAAATCACACGTCAATACACAAATGGAGCCGATGTGATGTCGAGTCCAGCAAGAAGCACGATTTCTTGTGAGCTTCTGCTGTGGTCATAGTGCCTCTCTGTTCAGATAATTATGAGATTTTGTACCGAAAGCAAGTGTTTGGAGAGAGTTTATGCATCTTGCAGACTGGATGGAATAATGTCAATGATGATGATGATGATCATCATCATCATCGTCGTCGTCGTCGTCGTCGTCGTCATCAGCATCATCATCATCATTATCGTTATTATGAATCGGCTCAAAGCTCGAACTGAACCCCACACGCACGCTCACGCGAAACACAAGGTATTCACTCTGAAGACAAACACAGTACAAGAGAAACACAGGACATTCACGTGGTGCGAAGTGTCAGCACATCTACTGAAGTTTCGATCGCTTATATTGACAATTATAAAGTGGCCTGAAATCGGTACCACAGCAGAAGGAGGGGGGGGGGGGGTGAATGGGTTGGCAAATGAACTGAGATGCAATTAAAACAGGTGAACTCGCTTTCCTATTATATCGGCGACTGACGCATAAGGAATACAGTGAGAGAGCGGGTCGTGGTGCCAGAGTCAGGTGGCAAGGGAAGATAATCCGGATTATCCCACCTGACAGGTGTCAAAGTAGTAATCGCCCCCTGCTCACTCAAGCGTTAACGGGCGACAGACAGGACAGACTTTGCTGCGCACCAGTGAGCCCAGTGGAGCCAACCTTCCTTCTTCTTGGCTTGACTTCGCGAACGAAGATTCTATAGGGCTTGCCCACGTCGTCTGCAGGCATTTTCGTGGCTGCGGAGGCCAATGCGGGACAGGCAGGTTCGACCGCAGTGGCTGCAGGGGAAGGTCTGGTCAGGGTTCTGAGTTACGACAACTCTGTTTTTTCTTCTGAGCCGCTTGTCCTTAAGGTTAGCTCTGCGAGAGTCCTCAAAGGAAACGGCTGGCTTGTGAATGGTGGAGCGCCAGGTGTCACGGTCCGCAGCAAGCGAAGACCACTGGTGGTGGTCGATTTGGCAGGCACTAAGTGACTTCTTGAGACCGTCTTTGTATCTCTTCTTTGGTGCCCCTCTGTCTCGGCGTCCAGTGGCGAGCTCGCCGAACAGAGTGATCTTGGGTAGGCGATGATCCTCCATCCTGGAGACGTGCCCCGCCCAGCGAAGCTGTGTCCGCAGCAGCAAAGCCTCGATGCTCACAGTTTCCGCCTGTTCAAGGACCTCGACGTTGGTGACATAGTCACTCCAGTGAATGCTGAGGATGGTACGCAGGCAGCGCTGGTGAAAGCGTTCGAGGAGTCGTAGTTGGCTGCGGTAGAGGGCCCAGGACTCGGAACCGTACAGCAGGGTGGTGAGGACGACAGCTCTGTACACGCTGATCTTGGTGCCTTTTTCAGCTGTTGATTGTGCCACACCCGCTTGAATAGTCGCCCGAAAGCACTGTTCGCTTTTGCCAGCCTGTTGTCCAGCTCCTTGTCCAGCTTGGTGTCTGACGTGATGATGCAGCCAAGGTAGGTAAACTGGTGTACAGACTTCAGTTCGGACTCGCCGATGGTGATGTGGGGAGGGCAATGCTCTTCCTTTGGTGCCGGCTGATGAAGGACCTCTGTCTTTTTCAGACTGACCTCAAGTCCAAAGAGCTGGGCGGCATCTGCGAAGCAGGACGTAATGCGCTGCAAGGCTCTCTCTGTGTGTGCAACGAGGGCAGCGTCATCAGCAAAGAGCAGCTCACGAATCAGTTGGTCTAGGGTTTTGGTGTGGGCCTGCAGTCGTCTGAGGTTGAACAGGCTGCCATCGAGACGATACCTGATGTACACTGCGTCGTCATCGTCGAGGTCCACTGTGGCCTGCTTCAACATCATGCTGAAGAAGATGGTGAAGAGGGTCGGTGCTAGCACGCAGCCTTGCTTTACGCCGTTGCGAATGGGGAATGGTTCTGAGAGGTCACTGTTTAGTCTGACCTGGCCTTGCTGGTCCTCGTGGAGCTGGACGATCATGTTGAGGAACTTTGGGGGACAGCCTAGTCGCTCCAGGATCTGCCACATACCTTGCCTACTCACAGTGTCAAACGCTTTTGTTAGGTCGACAAACGTTACGTACAGCCCTTTGTTCTGCTCGCGGCACTTCTCCTGAAGCTGTCTCAGCACAAAGACCATGTCGGTGGTACTCCTGTTGGCTCTGAAGCCACACTGGCCCTCTGGGAGGTGGTCTTCAGCGATGGCAGGTACCAGCCGATTCAGGAGCAACCTTGCGAGAATTTTCCCGGCAATGGACAGCAGGGTAATTCCACGATAATTAGAGCAGGCAGACTTCTCTCCTTTGTTCTTGTACAGGGTGATGATGACTGCATCACGGAGATCCTTTGGTAGTGTTCCTTTTTCCCAGCAGCAGAGAAAGAGGTCGTGGAGCTTGTTGTGCAGTGCTGGGCCTCCATGTTTCCATATCTCTGGCGGGATTCCGTCAATGCCTGCTGCTTTGCCACTCTTGAGCTGATGGATGGCTGTGAGGGTCTCTTCGGCGGTGGGCGGTTCGTCCAATTCAACCTTTAGTGGAAGGTGTGGGATTTGGAGGATGACTGTTTCTTGAACAGTGCGCTCAGCGCCGAAGAGGTCCTGAAAGTATTCCGACCAGCGGTTCAAGATGGAGGTATTATCTGTGAGGAGTGCCTGTCCATCAGCGCTTCGCAGGGGACTTTGTACCAGGTGCCTAGGGCCATACACTGCTTTCAGTGCTTCGTAGAAGCCCCTGTAGTCACCGTTGTCAGCGCAGAGCTGGGTCCTCTGTGCGAGTCTGGACCACCACTCGTTCTGGAGCTCTCTAAGCTTGAGCTGGAGACTGCTGCAGATGAGGCGGAAGGCAGACTTCTTCACAGGGCATGAAGGTTGGGCTAGGTGGGCCTGGTGGGCGGCTCTTTTTTTTGCTAGAAGTTCCTGGATCTCTACGTTGTTTTCGTCAAACCAGTCTTTGTTCCTCTTTCTAGCAAAGCCCAAGACTTCCACAGACGATTTTACAATAGCAGTTTTTAGTTGTTCCCAGAGTGTTTCAGGGGAGGAGTCTGCTGGATCAACTGTGTCTTTGAGCATGCGCTGTAAATCGGCCTGAAGGGCAGCTTTCTTGTCGTCACGCTGAAGGCTGGCAACATCAAGCTTTTTCTTGGGGGGGGGGGGGGGGAGGGCCCTTTCTTGGGTTTTAGCTTGAGGCGGAGCCTGAGTTTGCAGCGAACAAGGCGGTGGTCAGTGTGGCACTCTGCGCTGGGCATCACTCTGGTGAGGAGGACGTCACTGCGGTCCCGCTGACGCACTAGGACATAGTCGATAAGGTGCCAGTGCTTGGAGCGAGGATGCATCCAGGTGGTCTTTCGACTGTCCTTTTGCTGGAAAGTAGTGTTGGTGATGACAAGTTGCTGCTCTGCACAGAGCTCCAATAGTAGGCGACCATTGTCATTGCAGTTACCAACGCCATGCTTGCCGAGGACTCCTTTCCAGGCTTCATAGTCCTGGCCCACTCTGGCGTTGAAGTCGCCAAGGATGATGACTTTGTCGTCTGCAGGGGTGCTCTGCAGGAGGCTGCGCAGGTCAGAGTAGAACTTGTCTTTTTCTGCAGGCTCTGCCAGGAGGGTTGGAGAGTACACACTGAGAAGGGTGACGTATTGTTGGTGTCTCAGTGGGAGGCGCATGGACATGATGCGGTCGGAGTGACCCGTTGGTAGGTTTTCCAACTTAGTCGCAATGGGTGTCTTCACCATGAAGCCCACGCCTGAGAGCTGTCTTTCTGATGCAGGCCTGCCTGACCAGTAGAGGGTGTAGCCAGCGCCAAGTTCTTGGAGGCTGCCTTCCTCCGGGAGGCGTACTTCGCTGAGCGCGGCGATGTCGATGTTTAACCTCCGCAATTCATGGGCAATGAGGGCGGAGCGACGTTCAGGGCGTCCGCTGTCTGCTGTGTCGAGCATGGTTCGGATGTTCCAGCATGCTACGTTGAGTCCGGTCGTGGTCGTCATGAGAGTGGATCCATTGTTTTTTCTTGTTTTCTGACCGCATGAGAAGATGCCCGTTGACCCCGGCTAGCCAACTGGGGTTACGAGGGGATGAGCTTTGGTTAGGCCACCTTTTCTAGGCCCCTCTCCGTGTGGAGCAAGCAGTGCTGTCCCTAGAGAAGGCTGCTTGGTCGTTCCGAGTGCCGAGTGACGTTGTCATCCCCAGGTCAACATCAGGCGACCAATATCCTGAACCGCCTGCATGCAGGTTTGAGACTGCGGCTTCCAGTGACATCTTTCACCTGCCGTTTTGCCCCTTGCCCATCGCTACAGGACTTGGAAAGTTTAGTGTCATAGTCCGTGGGCGTTTCCTAAAGCCTGCGCGGTGGATCTTTTTGGTGGAGTGCAGTGTGCGCAGTACTGGCCCCACCCTTTAAACCCTTGGTTCGTTTGCCATAGCCTAGCAAGCTGGGACGGTGGCATCGAGGTCCTCGGGTCGTAGGTTTTATATCAGACTGTCCTTGTCTTAGTCTCTGGCTCAAAAGCCTTCCCCGGAGACACATGGGCTTTGATGTCAGGGGTTTCCTCCCTTAGCCTTTCCGCAGCCAAGCGGCCAGGCCTGCAAGGCAGCAGGGGACTCGTGTGGGCCGGGGTCGTGCAGATGTGAACATCTGCCCACTGCCCAGACGGTGACACTTACCAGAGGAGAAAAATCCAACGCCGGAACCCGGTATCGAACCTCGCACCTTTGGAGCCAACCACAACCACAGGTATTGCAGGAATCTAAATCTAACCGTGGACTTTCTCCTGTAACCCCGCCCCACCCCCTCTTTGGTTGTGTGCTTAACTCGGAAGAACATCCTCAAGGTGAGGAACAGATGGAGCCAAGCTTGGTCCGCAAGAGGCATAGATTCTCATGAGCCCCTGCGACTGCAGGGGCTCATGAGAATCTATGCCTCTTGAAGATTATTGTATGATCCGGTTGAAGGGCTGTCCGCTTGAACTGCTCGGCGTTAAACCCAGATAAGTAACTAACCAACTAAAGTCCACTTGTGCTTGGTCCTCGGAGTTCAGGTCTGACAGATTGCGGTGCGTGCATTTATTTCATTCAGTATTGTGGTTTTTTTTTCAGTCATGGGGTTCAGTTTCAGTGTGTTTTATACTGACGAGCAAAAGAAACACGACATTTTGGAATCATCGGAAACGCTTTAGCCTTGATGTTTGCTTCTTTCTTTTCCTCGTCATTATATGAGGGGATCGATGGATGGATCGATGGATGGATCGATGGATGGATCGATGGGATGAGTTGGATGGTCTAGTGACATGCATATAGAACAAGAACAATCCCACTGCAGACATTTCCTCTCTGTGAACAGTTGGCCTGCTGCATCTAATCTAGACATTTACTGCAGGAAATTGAAATCAGTGCCGATTTCTTTAAATAGCACCTTTTATCTCTGTAGGGTCAAATACTGGATGGCCCCACCCCCTCCTGCACCCCTACCAACCCCAACCAACGTCTTCCCCAGCTCAGGGATACGCATCTCCGCACGAGAAAACATACGATCTACATAGGGCGGTTAAGAAACGACCAGGATCATGTCATGAGGATCCCTTTCCTAATAGAGGTTAATTCACCCTATTTCACATGTAGGTAAAAAACTTGCACGGATTTCAAACAATCGGTGGATCGGCGATCAGTGCGATCAGCAAGAGGCAAAGAACCTTATGAGCCCCCGCATCTGCGGGGGCTCGTAAGGTTCTTTGCCTCTTGCAGTTGTGCAGGCGTAAGTTCTTTGCTTAATTCTGGTCGTTAAGTTAACGGGTAACAGCAGGAAAGTCGTAGGCAGCATGTCCGCCGACTGATTGAGGCCCAGTTTGTTCTTTCCAGCTGCTTAACACCTTAACTGCCGGTGAACGCAAGATTATATCTTTGAAGACAAATTCAACCTGACGTCAATGAAAGAAACACGGACATATTAACCCTTTGCGTGTCAGTAGCCCTCGCGCTGGGACCATACGGCGTTGAGGCGCGTCCCCTGGGTGGTGGATAGGGGGTCCCTCGTGAGAGGGGTGCACCGAATGAAATAAGGTGCCGTGAACCAACATGGTCTAAGGGAAGGTGACCCCGACAGAAAACCCCTGGTCCTCCTAGTAAGGGGGTTGGGCGTGGGGTTAGCTTCCCCACCCTGCAAAAAAGGAAATAGCTACAAAAACGCCGACGAAAAGACTAACAGTAATTCCTTTCCTGGAGGAGGAAGGTTCTTCTACTAGAAGACTTATGACGTCCTGTGGTGAAAGCCGGAAGTCTTCGGAAGCCACAGGACCGAGCCGCCTCTCTCTATCCAGGGATACAACCATGGGCACATGGAACGTCAAGACCATGTACCAGAGCGGCAAGGCCGCCCAGATAGCAGCGGAAATGCAAAAGTACAACCTTTCCCTGCTAGGCATCAGTGAAGCCAGATGGACGCAGTCTGGCCAGAAAAGGCTGTTAAGTGGGGAGATGATTCTGTATTCAGGTCATGAAGAGGAGAATGCCCCCCATACAGAAGGAGTAGCACTCATGCTGTCACCAGTGGCACAGAGAGCGCTGATGGGCTGGGAACCTCTTGGGCCAAGAATTATAACAGCAGCCTTTAGAACCAAGAAAAAGCTCAAGCTGAACGTCATCCAGTGTTATGCGCCCACCAATGACAGTGACGAGGAAGAGAAACAAGAGTTCTACGACCGACTCCAGAGTGCCGTGGACAAATGTGCGGAGCGAGACATCACCATCGTCATGGGCGATTTTAATGCCAAAATAGGGGAGGACAACACCGGATACGAAGAGGTGATGGGGAGACAGGGACTAGGCTCGGAGATGAGTGAGAACGGGGAGAGATTTGTAGACTTTTGTGCTCTAAACCGACTTGTCATTGGAGGCAGCATCTTCCCACACAGAAGAATACACAAAGCAACTTGGGTCTCACCTGACCATACAACAGAGAACCAAATAGACCATATCTGCATTAGCAAGAAATTCAGAAGATCCCTTCAAGATGTTCGAGTGAGGAGGGGAGCAGATGTCGCCTCAGACCACCATCTGCTTACCTTAAGAATGAAGCTCAAGCTAAAGAAAAGCCGCACAGAGACAACAAGAAGACAGCGCTATAATGTAGGCCTCCTGAGAGAAACTGGAGTTAGAGAAGAGTTCAAACTGGTGCTGTCCAACCGGTTTCAAGCGCTACAGGAGCTAGTAAATGAAGAGGAGGCGGTCACCACAGAGCAGCAGTGGAAGGCAGTTAGAGAGGCGCTGAACTCAACCTGCAAAGACACTGTAGGGTTCAGGAAACACCATCACAAGGACTGGCTGTCGGCACAGACCTTGAAGAAGATAGAAGCGAGGAAGCAGAAGAAAGCAGCGGTCAACAACAGTCGCACGAGAGCAGCCAAAGTAAGGGCACAGGGGGAATACTCGGAAGCCAACCGCGAGGTGAAGAGGAGTATCAGGGCAGACAAGAGGGCCTACACAGACAGCCTGGCAGCAGAGGCAGAAAAGGCAGCAGGCAGCGGCAACATGAAACAGCTCTACGACATTACCAGAAGATTGTCGGGTAAGTATGGCCATACAGAAAGACCAGTAAAAGACAAAGAAGGCAAGCCTATTGCAGACAGAGCAGACCAACTCGACAGATGGGCCGAGTATTTTGAAGAGTTACTGAACAGACCTAGCCCACCCGACCCCCCCGACATCCAGCCGGCAGAGACCGACCTACCCATCAGCTGTGACAGACCCAGCCGGGAAGAGATCAGAAAAGCAGTGGCATTTTTGAAGAATGGCAAAGCAGCAGGGCCAGATGGCATCCCAGCGGAGTCTCTGAAAGCAGACCTAGAGACAACAGTTGAGATGCTGTACCCACTGTTTGGAAAGATCTGGGAAGAGGAGGTGATGCCGGCTGACTGGAAGGAGGGGTACCTAATCAAGCTTCCCAAGAAAGGCGACCTCAGCAAGTGTGCCAACTACAGAGGAATCACCTTGCTGTCAGTACCAGGAAAGGTCTTCAACAGGATTATCCTAGAAAGAATGAAGAGCTCCGTTGACCCCCAGCTGAGAGACCAGCAAGCAGGATTCAGGAAGAACCGATCATGTACAGACCAGATCGCCACTCTCCGCATCATCGTGGAACAGTCTCTGGAGTGGAGCTCCCCGCTGTACGTCAACTTTGTGGATTATGAGAAAGCATTTGACAGCGTGGACCGAGAGACTCTGTGGAAACTCCTACGACACTACGGTGTACCCACAAAGCTCGTCCGCCTGATCAAGAGCAGCTATGATGGCATGACATGTCGCGTGATCCACGAAGGGCAGTTCACCAGAGAGCTCCAGGTCAGAACTGGTGTCAGGCAGGGGTGTCTACTGTCTCCGTTCCTCTTCCTACTGGCCATAGACTGGGTCATGAAGATGACCACAGAGCACAGACGAAGTGGAATACAGTGGACACTGTGGACACAGCTTGACGACCTCGATTTTGCAGACGACTTGGCATTACTGTCCCACACTCATCAACAAATGCAGGACAAGACCACGAGGCTTGCTGACATCTCGTCCCAAGTGGGCCTCACCATTCACAAACAGAAAACAAAGACAATGAGGCTGAACGCAACCAGGGAAGAACCAGTCTTGCTTGCTGGCACCCCGTTGGAGGAGGTGGAGTCCTTCACCTATCTCGGGAGCATCATAGACAAAAAAGGCGGCACTGATGCAGATGTCAGAGCACGAATCGGTAAAGCCAGAGCAGCCTTTCTCCAGTTGAAAAAAGTGTGGAGTTCCAGAGAGCTGTCACAACACACCAAAGTCCGGATTTTCAACTCCAATGTAAAAGCAGTTCTCCTATATGGAGCAGAGACATGGAGATTGACAAAAACCACAGTCAACAGAGTACAGACCTTCATGAACAGTTGCCTTAGAAGAATTTTGAAAATCCACTGGCCAGAGAAGATCAGCAACGTCAGACTCTGGGAGAGAACAGAGCAGATAACAGCAGAGAATGAAATTGGGCGAAGAAGATGGGGATGGATCGGTCACAGTCTGAGAAAGCCAGCTTCCAGTATCACTAGGCAGGCATTGTCATGGAACCCCCAGGGAAAGAGGAAAAGAGGTAGGCCGAGAAACTCCTGGCGTCGAGACCTCCAAGCAGACATCAAGAGACTGGGAACCACCTGGAGTAGAATCGAAGGAGAAGCACAGGACAGGAGTTGCTGGAGGTCTCTCGTCGACGGCCTATACCCGGGTAGGGGTGACAGGCGTAAGTAAGTAAGTAAGTAAGTGTCAGTAGCAGTTTTTGTTGCGATGATTCCTACAGGAATCATCGCGAGAAAAACCGCTACCGACACGCGGATAATTGAATAGGGTCAGCAAGAGACGAAGAACTCCGCATCTTTGCCTCTTGCAGCTGGGTGGTGTTCACACTATTTTGGCAGTGAAGGGGTTAATAGCAGGGAAGAAAAACACGTCACTTGTTCAATGACAGTGGCAAAAACAACACTTTTATCGCTATGGGAACCGGCATTTGGAAAACTGAGTTGTGCGCGTGTGCGTGCATATGTTCATGCGTGCGTGCGTGCGTGTGTGTGTGTATGTGTGTGTGTGTGTGTGTGTGTGTGTGTGTGTGTGTGTGTGTGTGTGTGTGTGTGTGTGTGTGCTTGCGCGCGTGCGTGCATTCATGCATATATTCGTTTGTTCGTTTTTGCGTATGTTCGTTTGTGCATGCGTGCATGCTTGTGTCCGTGTCATTCCTTGTGCATGTTTTCGAGCCTTATTTCGAGGCCCCGTTGGTTCAGCACGTGAAAAACGGCGGGTTACTCGTCATGCTCCTTCGCAGTTGCTTCCCTCTGTTGCGCGAAAATGGCGCAGGTATGTCGCGGTTTGCTCTTCACCAATTTACTGTCAGTCTTTCCCCAGTGACAAATGGGTGCTTCCTCCGGGGGAAAAAAAAACACCAAAAAACAAAAACAAGACCGACAATTGTGTGCTGGTCTGTGATTTTGATCCTCCAGGCCTGTAGCCGTGAGGTCCAAAATCACAAACCAGCACACGCGTAACGTAAGGTGCAATGTTGCTTAGCTCTTCTTCACTCCCAGGTTCCAGATGTTGCCTTTTACGCGGCAGTCCGGCACAAGGCTTTCAAATTACATTGGTGTAGGATGGAAGAGGCCTACGGTGTAAATTTGTGCAAAGTTATGTTTTTCGGTCGAGCTACAACTGATTAGTTGGAAGTTGAATGCACTGTGATCTGTCCCAGCTGAACAACACAAATGTCGACGAAAAAAAAATCGCTACTCACGTTCAAGGCCCACTACCGCTCTAACTGTTGCAAGATACACTTATGTAACAGATGCTTACGAAACGCTACACACAGGTCAGTCTAGTAATAGCGGTTTGTGTAGAGACAGGAGAATCCACTCCAGCACGTAGTCTTTATATCAAGTAACCTGACAATGACTCCACGCCGTTCGAGAAATACAACGCTTTCAGTACGAGAAACAGCTAAAAATAGACTGAGAATAAAACAGCGCATTTTTTTTTTTTTTTTTTTTTTAAAGTGCGATTACGCGTGTGCTTTTGCTGCGTGTCCAAACTGCTGTTAAAGTTCATTATGTGTGTCGACATGGCCTAACAAACACACATGGTGCTGAAATGTGTCTTCAGATTCATGCGTAATGGTGCTTTAACACATTCTACCCCAGACACACCACAAGAAGATCAGGATCGAGCATGATAGTTCAAGGGTGATGCCAGAATAGCTTGGCGCCTATGGGCGCCAAGCTATTCTGGCATCACCCTTGAACTATCATGGTCGATCTGTGTCCTGCACTGCAATGCAGTCTTCAGAGGACAACCGGACAAAACTGATGTAAGGATTTCGGTGTTGGGGTAGAATGAGTTTTTAAACCCGTCCCTGCCACTGACTGGACGTTTATATTTTGTTTACGAAACCTATTTCATTCAACGACCAAAGCTTCAACCGTCCAAGGCACATGGATTAAAAACTGGTCTCTGCTGGTCTGTGCTGGATTCTTTATTATCGTTGCGTGCTGCTCAGTCGGGTCTCCCGCACAGAACGTGACATGTACAGATTTGAAACTGACTGAGCAGACCTTTTTTTTTTTCCAGCAGGAAACACACCCGTTGAGCACAAGGTCCTCGCCAGTTGGCCGACGTCGGCCCGAGGACCATTTGCACAACGTCACGCACGCCTACGGGCTGCAGCATGTTAGAGTTCATTCAGGGACTGAGTGGTACAGCAGTGCCTGTTTCGAACGACCACCCTTATAGAGAGATTGCTGACGTTAACTCGTGCAAGTCACCCCGCATCAATAGCTGCGAAAGAGTCGTATAACGTTGCCGGCGGCAATACTATACAAAACTTCCGCAGCTATTGATGCGGGCGCCTTGAATGAGTTAATTTATTCGCGGCCAGTCGCATCCGGATGCGCGGCATAAGTCGCGCATCCGGATGAGGCTGGCCTTGAATGAGTTAAAGATCGTCATTTAGGTGTCTGCAGTCCCCTAAATGATGGTCTTTAATGTCAGGTGTCACCTATATCCCTTCAGAAAAAAAGTGACTGCTCAATACAGGTTTTGCCGTATACATAAAATACATGGAATCGTCGACCTGAAGCAAACCATACCTTTGCCTCATACCCTCCGTGACATACAATGCTCGCACTCCCAGGAACTTTGACAGCAGGTGCACGTGAGCGCGCGCACAACGCGTGCACACTGGCGCCACCCATACCACGAAGGGCTGGGTGGGTGGCCTTGATGTATGCTTATTTGTTTATTTGTTTGTTTGTTGTTGTTTTTTCCTGACTACGAAAGGTGAAATCAGTTTAGCCGCCAGGTGGATCGAGCTCGGTACTACTCTGCTCTGACAAGGCCAGTTATTTTTTGTGTGTGAAATGCGAGATTTTCAAAGTAATACAATGAAAATCATGTGCCCCCCCCCACCCCCCCCCCCCCCACCCCCAGACCCCCCCCCCCTCCGAAAAAAAAAAAAAGAACAACAACAACAACAACAAAAAAAAAGACTTGCTGTATAGTGCCTTTCACAGGGCAGTAGTGTCGCAATGTTGTCGAGGTTTGCTCCTTGTGGCCACGTCTCTTGTGATTGTCTGCCTGTCCGATTCAGTAGATGGTTAGGTTAGTTTGGGGTTTAACCCTTTCAGCGCCAACACTTACAACAGGCGATTGATTGACCATGATAATTCAAGGGTAGTGCCAGGTTAGCTTGGCGCCTGAAGGCGCCAAGCTAATCTGGCACTAGCCTTGAATTATCATGGTCAATCCACCTCCTGCAAGTTGTTTATAGTCGTTAAGTAACACTTCCAAAATTCGAGAAATGCGCCCATGGCGCTAAAAGAGTTAACGTCCACGGCACCGAAGTGATAATGGACCGCCAAGACGGGCGGGTTATCGGAGGGAACATTGACAGCTATTGCCTGTGGAACACCACCTGAACACTGATCAATTCGGCCGTACTGCAACTGCCAGTGTGCAACACTTTGATTTACCATGACTTTCGCCAGAGAATAGTAGAGGCGGATCGGATATCTGTCCAAATGAGTGGGCAGTGGGCAAGACCTAAGGACTTGTTCGGGGAGTTAGGCGTCGCCGCCCACCACAGCCTCGGGCAGATGGGGCTCATAAGCCTTGGATGGCAGCCCATCTAGGAGAAGGAAAACTCTGTATTAAAACCTCCGCTGCCTTGTGGTCATATCCTGACATAATGAGGGACGCCAAGATCACCACCCTCTACAAGAACAAGAGCGAGAGAAGCGACTGTAACAACTACAGAGGCATCTCCCATCTCATCATTGTCAGCAAAGTCTTTGCCCGGGTCATCTTGATCCGTTTGCAGAAGCTGGCAGAACGTGTCTATCCCGAGTCACAGTGTGGCTTCCGAGCTGAGCGGTCAACGGTGGACATGGTCTTCTCCCTCCGTCAACTCCAGGAAAAGTGCAGGCAACAACACGTGCCTCTGTATGTCGCTTTTATTGACCTCACCAAAGTCTTCGACCTGGTCAGTAGAGACGGTCTGTTCAAGATTCTCTCAAAAATTGGATGCCCACCCAAACAGCAGATTATGATTGAATCCTTCCACACCAACATGAAGGCGACAGTGCAGTTCAACGGCAGAACATCCGAACCCTTTGACGTATGCAGCGGAGTCAAACAAGGATGCGTCCTGGCCCCTACTCTCGTTGGGATCCCGTTCGCTGTCCTGCTCAAGCATACCTTTGGTAATGCAACAGAAGGAATCTACCTGCGAACCAGATCAGATGGCAGGCTTTTCAACCTTACTCGCCTCAAAGTCAAGACAAGGGTACGCAAAGCCCTCATCAGGGACATGCTGTTCGCTGACGATGCGGCAGTTTTGACCCATACCCAGCAGGAACTGCAGTCACTGATGGACCGATTCTCCCAGGCTTGAAGGACTTCGGACTGACTATCAGTCTAAAGAAGACCAACGTCCTGGGACAGGACACAGAGACACTGCCATTTATCACCATTGACAACTACGAGCTCGACGTCGTCCACCAGTTCACGTACCTTAGATCCACCCTCACCGATAACCTCTCTCTGGACATCGAGATCGACAAGAAGATGGGGAAGGCTGCTGCAACTCTTGCACGCCTCACCACTTGAGTGTGGACAAATCCCAAGTTGACTGTGAAAACAAAGATGGCTGTGTACAACGCCTGCGTCATCAGCACACTGCTATACGGCAGTGAGACATGGACCACACATGCTAGACAGGAGAGAAGACTCAACACCTTCCACCTGAGAAGCATCCGCCGTATCCTGGATATCTTGACAAGATAAAGTGACCAGTACTGAAGTCCTGTCACGCGCTGGCCTCTCCAGCATGTACACCCACCCTCCTCAGACAACGCAGACTGCGCTGGCTCGGCTACGTTCACCGCATAGAAGATGGCTGCATCTCAAAAGACATCCTCTACGGAGAACTGGCAGCTGGGAGAAGAAACACTGGTCGCCCCAAGTGACAATTTGTAGATGTCTGCAAGAGGGACATGAGAGCACTGGACATTGGCACTGGGTCCTGGGAACACCTTGCGGATGACCGTGCAAAATGGAGAAGTATCCTCCACCAACACCTCAAGTCAGGGGAAGAAACGATGTCGAAAGCAGCAGCAGACAAAGGAGTACATCGGACCAGCGACCGCGTACCTTTGTGATCTTTGCAGCAAGGATTACCATTCCCGCGTTGGCCTCCTCAGTCACAAAAGATGCTGCTTCAAATCCAGCTGAGCAGGCAATCAGATCAGAACAACTATGGTCGATTCAGACCGACAGAGGCCCATTGTACTTGCCGGACAAGCTGTCTGAACAAGTCCTTCGTGTTGCCTGGGGATCAGTAGATAGGACATAAGCAGGTCTGTACCCAATGCGCTTCTGGGTCAGTCTGGTATGATTGTCCTGCAGATCTCAATCACAAGCACGGTCGAGGGTGTGCTGACGAGTTCGCCAAAAGCGAGTGTGGTGTGTGTGCGTGTGTGGGGAGGGGGTTGGGGGGTGGGGAGCTAGGGTGGTTTGGGGTAGGGTGAGGGGTGGGGGGTGGTGGTGAGAGAATAGTAGAGGCGGATCGGATATCTGTCCAAATGAGGGGAATTTTCTGTCAACTTTTGTTGAGGAAAACAACAGCAACCTCTCAGTGCCTCCTCTAAAATTGATGAGCATTTTCACCTACAGAAGAACGTAAATTGTAACCTAAAATAACAGTTTCAGACTTCCTCAGAAAGCCGCAAAGACCCTCGGGCCCGCGACGGCCGCAGTGTTGCGGCTGTTGTTGGCCTGAAGACGTGCTGCTGCTGGGGTAAGTCCTCATCAGGTGTACACCACAAAAAGTACCACACTCTCATCGCTAACATTGCGTAAAGGGAGCGTTTCACAGCATGGACCCCGCAACAAATTCCTCTCACCCCCTCCGTCTGCAAGATGTATAGATTCTCATGAGCCCTTGCAACTGCAGGGGCTCATGAGAATCTATGCCTCTTGCTGGCAAGAACTTGGAATAGTTTTCATCGTCAGAGGGATTAAATTATCGAGTTAAAGTGTGCGGATTATTCTGGTTTCCTGCTGTTTTCTGAGACGGTTCCAGAGGTTTTCTTTAGATACAGGTGCCCGTTTACCTGACTGTAACGGCAGGTGTCTTTGAGAATCGCCCAGCCAACCCGTTCCATCTGCTGGGGCATAGATTCTCATGAGCCCCGGTAGCTCCCCAGGGCTTGCGTGAACTTCATGCGAGTATGCCTCCTTCTGGCAGAAGTCGGTGTGTATCATCTATACCACATACGGCTTCGGGGAAAGGGAAGTGGTTGGGGGGTGGGGGTGGGGGATGAGGTGGAAGGGGGTCATAAATTTGCGATTGCTTAGAAGGTGAAGTAAGATAAGTTGGGACCAGTTCTCTGGGTTTTTTTTTTACTGACAACTACATTGCTTTAAACCTTTAAAAAGTCCGCAGTCTGAGGAAAGGAAATAAAATAAATAAGGCAAAACACTACTAGAAAGAGGCATAGATTCTCATGAGCCCCAGCATCTCATGAGAATCTATGCCCCTTGCAACTGAAAGTGGCTGGCTGATAGGCTGCGTTACTGTCAGTGGTATCATCACCGGAATGGACTGAACTGAATGCACAACTGACGAATCTCTGACTCCGCCTGAGGAAAGCGTATGCAAATCAAAGACAGCAAAAGGTATATATCCTCAGGCTGCGGGGGCTCTTGACGATCTATACCTTTTGAAGATGTAGGGATTTTTCTAATACGTGTTTACAGCTTCATGGTTATTTCCCGTCTCACTCGCGCATGCAGGTGAAAAAGGTGCTTTGTTGCACGGGGGAACTGAAAGTCTTTCAATAAATAGTTAATTTAAAGTAGGTCAACAGGTAGATTAAGGGGTGGAGAGAGAGAGAGAGAGAGAGAGAGAGAGAGAGAGAGAGAGAGAGAGAGAGAGAGAGAGAGAGAGAGAGAGAGAGAGAGAGAGAGAGAGAGAAAGAGAGAGAGAGAGACAGAGAGAGAGAGAGAGAGAGAGAGAGAGAGATTGGTAGTGGCAGATCAGTTGTTTAACTCATTTGCAGCCAGCCGTATCCGGATGCGGCTTTCCGCGAATGAGTTAATTTCAGGAGAAAACGCGAAAGCAACAGACAGCGGTAGCAACAACAACATCAACCACCACTGCCACCTACATTACCGCCAACAATAGCAACAATAGCAAGAAGAACAGCAACAACAACAACAGCAACACTACTTGACGACAAAAGTAACGGCAGCTACAGCAAAAAAACTTCAACCAAAAATTAACATCAATTAAAAAAAAAAGACAACTACAGAAACAAAAACGACAACATCCGTAAAAGTAAACATCAGCAATAAAAACACCACCACCACCACCACCAAGAACCTCAACAACGATAACGTCTGGCTACGCTCTTTGCGTGGGGGAGTTGGGTGGCTCGGTGGTAGAGCGCTCGACTCTCGTCCAAAAGGTCGTGGTTTCGAACCCAGGTGGGGGTCAAAATTTGCACAGACCTCTTTTCGGTGCCCCGTCTTTGAAATCACCTTCGTGGTGGACAAAAGATGCTAACCCTTATCATTCGGAATACACCAGTGTGTGAAATAAGTTCGACTAGAATAGTTCAAGGGTGGTGCCAGAATAGCTTGGCGCCTAGAGGCGCCAGGCTATTCTGGCACCACCCTTGAACTAAAGCCATTGGTCTGTATCCTTATCTGTAAGTACTATAATGTAGCTTGCATGGCAGTGTACAAATTTGAAGCTTTTAGTCTCCGCATGATATGGGTTAAGCCCTACACGTTTAACGTTTAACTCTTTGTGTGTATCTCGGCTCATCATGCAGACAGCAAACTCTGTTCAGTAGTCTGTCTCAGTGTTTATACGGTTTTCAACACACACACCTCTACCCTTCATCTACTGCACAACCCAGTCTGAGGTCTTGCAGATAATTTGATAAGTTTATTGATCATTACGACAGCCTCCTAGATGAGTAGAAGTTAATTGCGGGGAATAATGCTGGCGCGAGGAAGGCGGAGAGTCCATGTTACCCTGATGAGGGTTAATTGAAAACATATGTTCAGGTTATGCCACAGGGGCAGGGAATCAAAGTTCTGGCCAAAGTTTCGTGCCCTTGACTCGGAGCGTCATAAAGTTGATGCTCCGAGTCAGGGGCACGAAAATTTGACAGAACGTCGATTCCCTTCTCAGGGGCGGATGGCGGGCGGTGGGGAGGGTGAGGAGGAGGGGAGGGTAGAGGAGGGGGGGGGTGGTCCGGGGACCGAAACAACCCCTCTCCCCAGACCTAAAAATCTTTTAAATGCGATAACAAGGTCCCTTTTGGGTGTTTGCCCTCCCCCCCCCCCCCACCCACCCTTTCCCCAGTTTTATATTTCGGCGAGTTTTTACACACGCACACGTCCCCCCCTAGTCGTAACATGAAAACGTCCCTCTATTAGAGGATGCTGATCTTTGCAAGCAAGTGCCATAAATTCTTATGAGCCGCCCCTGCGACTGCAGGGCCTCTTGCAGATAGAAAGATTTCCTGTAGGACTGTGCCAGTTTTATTTTAACCAACATGCTTTCAATGCATTATGTTCGCATAAGCAGATATTACCCACGTAATAATTTTCTTCCCTTGACATAATAATCTTTAGAACTGTAGGAAGAGACATGTGAATTTCTTGTTATCATCGGGGAGTGCCATCAACAACTGAAGCATCTTACCCGGTTATTGTTAAACCCATTTAACCCCATGGCCGCATTTCCTAAGTTTTGGAAGTGTCATCTAACAGCTATGTACCAGCTGCAGGATATGGATCGACCATGATAATTCAAGGGTAGTGCCAGATTAGCTTGGCGCCAAGCTAATATGGCACTACCCCTGAATTATCATGGTCGATCCATCCCCTGCTACAGGGCGTTGGGACTAAATGGGTTAATGTTATCCGGCCTGTGCATAGGAACTTGAATGCTTTGCAGACTGATCATGATGAATATCAACTGATGTGTGTGTGTGAGTGAGTGTGTGTCAATATGCCCAATGTGTGTGTGTCTGTGTGTGTGTGCGTGCGAGCATGTGTGTGTGTGTGTGTGTGTGTGTGTGTGTGTGTGTGTGTGTGTGTGTGTGTGTGTGTGTGCTGATCATGTGATTACCGCATTACATTTGTTGGGTCAGTCCGCCATCTTCCTGTGCAATCCTAACCGACCTCCTGAGTCTGACCCGGCAAAGAAAAAAACTGAGCGGAAAGATGATCTGCAGGCCGGTCACTTTCCGGCCTGTCGCCGCGAAGAACGAAACAAACAGTATTATTTCTTTGAGCCCCCCCCCCCCCCTCCCCCCCCCCCACACACACACACACATTTATCATTTTAATTTGAAATCAATGAAACCAAAACACAGAGAGAGAGAGAGAGAGAGAGAGAGAGAGAGAGAGATCTACCCTCTCACGACGGCCTTCTTTCACAGCGCGCGTGCCTCTTTCACGCGCTACCCCCCTTTCCCGCCAACCAACCAACCATTGATCTCAGCCACCCATCAGTCTCGTGACGTTTACCGCATTTGGGGGCGGGGCTTAGCCAAAAATAGCCCGGCGCAACACCTGGGAAAGAAAGCACGCTAGAGTGACCAGTATGAATGGCTGTGAGACCCTCTATCATTTCCTACCATCTGCAAGAGGCATAGACTCTCATAAGCTCCCGCAAAGCGGGGCTCATGAATATCTATGCTTCTTGCATACGGATCGGCACCCGCTGTTGCTCAAACTGAGAGTCTTGTTTTATTTGGGGTTAGGCCAACGACTGGGCATGAGAGGAAACCGAGAGAAAGAGAGAGAGCTTCCAATCGGCTGACGCTCGAGCCGAGGCGAGAGGTTTGTGGGTTGTTTGAACTTTCATCGGAGTTTTGTTTCCTGTGTGTGCCGAGAGACCGGAAAGAAAAAGGATTCTAGAACCGGGATTTTCTTCTTCAAAACACAAGACTGGAGTTACTTACATTGGAGTACTGCACTACTTTGGAATTTGCGATGTGTTTCTGCTAGTGTGACAGTACACGCACGCAGATTCAGTTCACTGTCACACACACACGCCTTCTCTGTTTTAGGACACAGAGAAGCGGCCACGCGGAGAATTTGAAAAGAGGCCTGTCCGCGCGGCGCCGCGTGCAGTGTTTTGTGTTGTTGTGTGTCGCTATTCGGCCTGGTCCATTGTGTTTGGATTTTGCACCTGTTTTTATTGTGGAGTACCATGGCCTGTGCTAAGCGTGTGTCGAGTAGAGCCAAAGCGTCAGATAAAGTGAGCAGTGCGGTACAGCGATACACCTTCAGGGCTCACATGTGTATGTACTACTAAACCAGTCTCATAGTTGCGGCCTTGAGCCATTTGCGGGAATCAGTGAAGACGGACAACGATTAATCAGAAGTTTGTTGGCTTTACTGATTCTGTCGGCAGAGCTGGGGTACTTGGCCGAACGCGGGTGCCGGTACACTTTTAGAAATTTGATGTTTTGATGGTGTATTTTCAGTTGTGGCTGGGTGATCAACGCTGATCCGCATTACAGGAGGATTTTACTTCAGGTGTGGAGGATTGTGATTTGACTGAGTGGACATTTGCGTGAAGAATTACAGGCCAGTCTTGGTGAATGGTCGAGTTTCGGACTTGGATTGTCAGTGTTTACTGGGTTCTTTGAAACGACTCGGACAACTACAACAAGGATTCAGTCACTGTGAGGGGACAGACAAGGCGGTCATTTTCATTGACCGTACGCTAATTTGACTCGGCTGTCCCGGCGTCTCTGACTGTCAAAATTTCATGATGGCGACGGGTGGACTACCTGGGACCCCGTCACCCCCACTCCCAGCCCCCTTCCCTGCCGGCCAGCGTTTTGTTGACCACGGCTTTGTGGGTGCAGAATGCTCCCCTCTCTTAGCGGTGAGTGTGTACTTTATGTCTATACAATGTGTTATGGACTTGCGTGTGGTGTGTACATAATATTGTTCAGTTTCAATAGTCGGTGTATGCTTACTTAACCCATTTAACCCCAAGTCCGTATTTCCCAACTATTGGCCGGTGTTACCCATGGAGCAGTTGCAATCGGTGGATTGACCATGGTCATTCAAGGGTAGTACCAGATTAGCTTGGCGCCTTAAGGAAGGCGCCAAGCTAATCTGGCACTACCCTTGAATTATCGTGGTCAGTCCGCCCGCTTTGGGGCACTGGGGCTAAATGGGTTAACTTCGTACACAGCCTGGGGGTACACATACGCGGCAACACATACACGTCTCACTTAGGCTTCACACTTCATACGGTCCCACTCGCTGGTTATTGTTACTGATCAGTTTGATATATATTGAATATTCATTCAATACCATATATACCGGTGTACACTTACAGGTAGTTCGTCACAGCATTTCATAATGTAAACATCTTGTGGTTGGTCTCGCCTTGAAGTGGGCGTTTATACTGACGCAAGTAAGGAAACGGTTTCTGGGTCGTGACTTTGCACCTTACGCCGCTTCCAAATCACAGACCAACACACTGGTACATTGTGTAGACTTGTTAATGTATTCCAGGAGCCTCTCATTTAATAGCTGCGAAAAGGGTCGTATAGCGTTGCCGCCGGCAACGCTATACGACACTTTCGCAGCTATTGATGCGGGACACCTTGAGTGCGTCTTGTGCAGACAGTCATTGTCGTGCATATCACATGCCTCGGCTGTGTCCCGCCGGTCCGTCTTTCATTGTGACAGTTTATGTACATGACACTAAACTGTACGGTGACGCCGATTCAAAACTGACTGACACCAGGCTAGGTTCGATCGATCTTAGCATAGATCTATCGGATTTGGGGTTGGTCGTTCAGGAGGGCTGTGGTATTGTGTGTGCCGCTTTTTTTATATGATCCGTAACGTCGTTCTACCAACACTGTGGGCGGCGCTGAACAAACAAATCTGTTCGCATCGCTAAGACTTCAGAGGGCTTAGCTTAACCATTGTAGAGAATGCTGTTTAACCCATTAAATTCTGAGATTTTTTTTCTCTCAATTTTTGAGGTGGTCGTATGCCGAAGACTACATTACAGTTCAGGCGCCAAGCTGTTCTGGCACCACCCTTAAACTATCATGCTCAAATTAATCTCATGTTATAGTGTATCAGGGCTAACAGAATTTACCGTCGACCTCTCCTCCTCCCCCCCCCCCCCCCCCCTTCGCTGTCCTGCTCCGACGTTTAACCGCCTGAGCTGTTTCGGACAGTTGCAGGGGCTCACGAGAATCTATGCCTCTTGCTGATATTTGCTCAATTTGCGAACATTTCCATGTGAGGAAAATATTCCAGGGGAAGGTTTTCGACTCTGTGGATTGAACTGGGGTGGTCTTAGTCATCTTCATCATTACTCGCTGCTCGGAAAGTCCGATGACCCTCATTGAGGGACCGGATGATGACTTCAGTCAGCACAGCATGTGGATTCTCACGAGCCCCTGTAGGATGATGGGCCGAAGGGTTGCATGAAATAGGAAAAAGAATCATGATGCGGCAGTGCACACATGGCTCAGTTTCAGCGGAATGATTCTGTTGGTCACAACACGTACACATACGCATATTGTGTACAGATCGTTTGACGCCGCATCCCCGTGGGAATGAAAGATGAGAAGCGAGGCGGGATGCAAAGCTTACATTCAGTGTCATGACCCGGCCAGCTTTGCCGCCCTATCTCAGTTTGTCTTTCCCGCCTGACCGGCGCCGCTGACCAATCACTGGCAGCGCGCGCTGTTACGTCAAAGCCGGTGTTGCAACATGGGCCATTGAGCGTGGAATAGGGTTACTGCGTCTTTCTTCATCCCTTTAGTCGTAAACTGCAGCAAGAGACATGGATCCTCATGGGCCCCCGCTTCCTCCCTTTATCTTTTAAGCTCAACAGCAATGAAAGGCATAGATCCTCATGCGTCCCCGCAGCCGCTTTCATGAGGATCTATGCCTCTTGTTAAATAATCAATTATCTCCGTAAGCTTCACTAGAATGACCATGTATAAATACACAGCCTTGGGTAGTGTTCGCAGTTTGGCACGTTTGTCTTGCAGTTTGGTGTTCTAACTGCTGTATTTTGGGCTTGTTTCATCACAGTTTCTCCGTCGTGTAGATGCGTGAACTCTTTACCCCAAAGTCCATAAAAGTTGTACATAGTGAAGTCAGTGATGGTCTTATATTGAATCGCGTTGTTTGGCAGGGCCGATTTGACGAGATCATCAGTCAGAGGACAAGATTAGAGGGGTCTGTTCTGTCTAAATGACGAAGTGACGGTTTTATGGGTTCACATAAAAAAAACTGTCCATTAACCCATTACATCCTGAGGCTGTCTTATATAAAACTTGCTTATAATTTCAAGTTTTCATCCTATTGAAGCTACATTAATACGGATTAGGAGATAGATCAACCATGAGGGTTTCTACCGGAATCATCGCGACAAAACTCACCACTGACAGCCAAAGTGTTAACAACTTGCATCAGCTTGGGCTGGAAATTAATCAATTTAACCCCATGGCCGCATTTACCTAATTTTGGAGGTGTCATCTCACAACTACATACCAGTTGCAGGAGATGGATCGAGCATGATAATTCAAGGATAGTGCCAGATTAGCTTGCCATCATTAAGCGTCAAGCTAATATGGCACTGCTCTTGAATTATCATGCTCGATCCATCTCCAGTTGTAGAGCATTGGGGCTAAATGTGATACTAATATATTTGTTCGAGTCGGTGTGTGTATTCTTGCGTATGGGGGCTGCACTATATTAACCCATTTAGCCCCGAGTCCTTACAGCAGGAGATTGATTAACCATGATCATTCAAGGGTAGTGCTTAACCATGATAATTCAATCTCCTGCAACTGGTACACCTCCAAAATTTGAGAAATGGGACCTTGGGGCTAAAACTTCAATGCACGCATATTTATGACAAACATTTCACATGACTATTTGTTTCCATTTTGTTGCAGGAGTCTAGTGAAATGGATTCGAACTCTAACTCAAGCCCCGGGGAACAGCGTGCTTCGTCATCTCGCCTGTGTACCAAGTGTAAGGATTGCCCGGGATTCGTCAGTCACTACTGGAGGTGAGCGGACGTTGATTCTCGTCATTTTATTGTCCGCAGCAGAACCTGTTTTGAGCGACCGCCCTCAAGAAAGATCACCTGCCATAAAAGGCCATGATTCAGGTGGCGTCACCCAAGCTAAATGATGGTCTTTAATGACAGGTGACACGTTTTGTCCAAAGGAGTAAAGAAGTCATTCCTAAAGCATTTTCGTGGATTTGAAATCACGGTGCATGTGAGTACTTTGACCTTGAACCCTCTTTTCTCGCAAAAAACAAGCTGGTGCTCAAAACATGTTTTACTCTGATTTGTGTGTTTTTATACCCTCTTTCTCGCCCAGTCCAGAAACAAAGACATAACCCATTTTTGAATCGTAGCAGTTACACGTTAGGGGTAGTGCCTGATCAGTGATAGATCGCAAGAGTAGGCCTGTTCAGCTTGGCTCCTGTAGGCGCCAAGCTGAACAGACTCTACTCGTAATCACTGATCAGACACTACCCTCTAGCTGTCACGGTCCAGCCATCTCCAGCTGTGATGCTATGGAATTCAAAAGGGTTACTCCACCACCCTCATCGTCTGTCTATTTCATTGTCTAGATAATGTCAGCTCTCCGCTCCTTGTAGTCGAGGACACTTTTGTGGTCACTCAACTGTACTTTATGTGGTGGGTTTTGCCTGTCCGTTCCTTCGTCTTGTACATGTGTGTCGTCGTGGTGTCACGCCTGCGTTTGGTCAGCACCAGTGTTGTTTGTACATTGGCATTTATTTGAATTTGCGACTTGATGTGGATTTTTTTTTAAAGTTGATGCGTTTCTCTACGCGTACAACGCGAATATTATAAGTTTAGAGTAATTTGACCATTGCAGCAAAGATGTGTGATGGTCTGTGATTTAAAACCTTATGGTGCTATGGCCGTAAGTTCCAAAATCACAGACCAGCACATAAATAGTGAACCCAAAACGAATTCTCTTGCGCTATAAAATGGTGTAATAACATTCGAAGGAAGAGTTCGAAGACTTTGCTGATCGTTTATGAAATTCGTAATCCCTTGAACTGACTCATTCAGTCTTATCTGACTACCCCGTGTTTGGTGAACACTGGTTGTCTCCCTCGATTCGCTGCGCTGATCAGCGCACCGAATCGAGGGAGACAACCAGCGTGGTGTTTGAAAAATGATTGAGTGTTTTGTCAGACCAATAACCGATAACCGATCTTATCATGTTGTCCCTACCTGTTGATCCATTTGTACACACGGCATTTAGTGTCTTTGTGTAAACGTGTTGGGCGGGAGTGTTAAAACTGCTAATCCACGGAAAAGAATAGGATGCAGTTTGTTTTTCTGTAAATGAAATTGCACTCTTGAGTGCGTGTGTCACTGTGAGTGTGGGTGGCTGGGTAGGGGGGACGGGCGAGGGGGCGGGGGGTATAGGTAGATTGGGGTGGGACATAGTCTATTATCTGCATAGCTAATAGACGTATGGACAGGGCGATCACTGATGAGAGCATTCAGGAACAGTACTGTTAACATGTTCTATTCTGTATTCTATATCTTTCATTTTAATATCCCCCGACACGAGGGTGATCGGGGATTAACCATTTTCATTCAGAATACACGAGTGTTTAAAATAAGTATAACTAAAATAGTTCAATGGTAGTTCCAGAAGCTGTTCTGGCACCACCCTTGAACTAAAGCCAGTAGTCTATATCCTTATCGTTATCTGTAAGTACTATAGTGTAGCTTGCATATATGGCAGTGTACAAATTTGAAGCTTTTAACCTCAGTATGATATGGGTTAAGCAGTACTAACACATTCGACTGCTTTTAAAGCTAAAACCACTTTGACCACAGGCAATTTTCAATGTTTCTTTCACAGGCCAAAAGACCATGCCCAGCAAGTAAGACTAGCTATCATACGCTGTAACAACATGCATCAAGGTGTTGACAAAATTTCGAACAGAAGCAATTTGGATTTTGCTGGCTAACGAGAAAATCAGTGTCAATCTGCTATTGTCCCTGTTTGGTGTTTCATTATAAGGTGTAGAGCCTTCATTAATTAAACCCTTTGTGAAACTTTATTCTCCGAAGTTCACTGAGCATTTGTGACCACAGTAGTGTACAAGCTCAAGTCTGCCAACCATCACTATCACTCAGCAGGTGTTATCGGACCTTAGCCACTTTATGGCTGATCCCACTTTATGCTTGTATCAGTGGAGATCTGGCGGAGTCCTCCCAACTGCAAGAGGCATAGATCCTCATGAGTCCCCACAAATTCCGGGGCTCATGAGGATCTATGTCTCTGGCTGTACGTTAATATAATGTATGCGTCTGCACGAGAATGATTCAAGATGACTTTATTGTTGCTATATAGAGCAAAATTTGTCTTGCCACCTCAGGTGTTGCTCCTCCTAAAGTAGACCAGTGACTATTTGAGTCTCGCAGTTTGTAATCACCCGAAGGAGGCATAGACGAGGGCAGACAGGGGGTATTCAGGAGGGTGTATGCTTCTTGCTGATTTCAAGCCTAAAGTATTTTGCTCCAATTGAGAAGGGCTTCGGGTCTTGTGTCCTGTAATGAAAACCATTATTAAAACCATGTACCATTATTCGGTATCGAGGCTTTGTTGTGGTGAAGTGGGGGCTCAGTGTGAGAGAGGGGTGTGTAACCATAATGCTATTTCGCCAGGGTGTGGAAGTTATCAGTCTGATCGCGGTTTCTGCATCACAAGTGCCGACCGTAAGCGGTAATCTCTGTGATGGGGTAACACCACTACCGGGTGTGTAAGTGTTCCGTGGGTGGAGTAGGGTGGTCACGTATCATAGCACATTGGCTGTCTCCCTCGATTGCTGCTGTCACAGACTGCTCATTACAACACATCGGGTGGGGTTTGCAGTTGCAGTGTTGGCAGTCTGATATTAATTTTGTGACAGATCTGTGAGAGTCAAGGGGAACTATGCGGGTTTTCGTGTTGTCAGCATCAGTATTGAGACTCCGGTTCGGTATGATGGATTTCCATATACTGACAAGCAAAATGATTAAAAAAATGTTGCATTTCTTTTTCTCGTCAGTATTTATAGCGCTTGCTTTTGTGGACTCTTTGTCATCGCTCCGGTTTTATTTACGATGCAAAACCTGAAATCAACACCCATAATCTCTCAGTGTATACCATAAACTTTTTTTCCACGGTGAAGAGGTTGTTAGCAGTCAAACCTCGTGTCCCGAAGTTTCCCATGTCGCCTCGCGTCTCGAAGTTTCCCAATTCGCCTCGCGTTTCGAAGTTTCCCAAGTCATCTGATGTGACGAATAACAACTGTTCCTAAGAACGGAGCTGTATCGGGACGATGTCACGGCCGATGTCAAGCCATTGACCATTGAATGCCAGTACGGAGTAAGGGATGCACGACTCGCCGCGAGCCTGCCTAAGACCTGGGAGTGAAGAAGTTTGATGAGAAGGGATTAGCAACAGCCCGTGTTTGTAAACGGATCTTATCCGGGGTTGGGGGGGGGGGGGGGGGGGGGGACAGTCAGGCAGTGTTTGTTTGAGACGCTGTAGAAAGGGGTGGGGGTGGCTGACGCTTGGTGGGAGGGGGATGGTGGGTAAATACCCAACGTACAAAAGGTTCTCGGGCCGACATAGGCCGCTGTTGGCCAGCGCGCGGGCTAACAGCGGCCGACGTGGCCCGAGGACCTTTTGAGTCCCGGGCAAGATCTCTCTGCTCAAGAGTATGTGCTAGAGGAAGGTGGTGGGGGAAGGGCGGAGGGGGAGGGATTGGATTTTAGCTCTGGTCGTCAGGCACGTTGTCCGACACAGTCCCGCAGTGTACACGATCCGTCTGCAGGTGGCACAGATTCTCATTAGCCTCTGCAGCTGCAGGTGAACAAGTCACTCTATGCCTCGTGCGGCATTTAGAATGGGCTAAACGTATTACAATGATGGACACTGTACGCAGCTTACTGGACACGATTGCCTTCAGGTGTTCCTCAGATTGAGTATGTTGTTGAGTTGCCTACAATTGAGCATTGATGCCCAGACACACGATAGACAGTTCAGTTCGATTTAATTTAGTTCAGTGCAATTCAATAAACTTTATTTATCCCTTAAAGGGCAATTGCAATAGGGGGGGGGGGGGGAGGGGGGGGTAGGGGAGAGAACCAAAATAAGAACAAAATCATTTAGTAACCTTTAATCACACAGTGGGTTATTCCTCTCCATAGTTTCCACTGTAAAGAAAAGAAGAATAGGAATTAATACTAAGACATTATAATTTTAACGTCACCAGCACAGTGGTTATTCCTCTCAGCGGTAGGATCGAGTGACACAACCGGTGTCTGTCACCAGAGAAAACTTTTACGAAATCACGTCGTCTGATGAGTGGAACGGGAACTGAGACATGCTTCTTTTAGCAGGAGGCACAGATTCTCGCAAGAATATGATTTGATTCACGCGAACACGTGTCTATCATTACTACACACACCAGAGTGTTTCTAGTGAATACGTGCGAAATTACGTCTGGATTCCCTTTCATAGAGGAAGAAATCTTGATTCCATCCGATGACTATCATATTTGCGCAGGCTTAGCAAGCAAGAAAGACACGAGGGGCAGAAAACGACCAGCAAATATGACAGGCATGACTTTATTTTGTCCACCAGTGTCCGAGTCGCGCTCCAATGATTAACGTGACCGTGTCCATTTCATTAGCGTGCTGCTCTGGAGAAACTGATTTGTGCTGATCTGTGATTTTGGCCCTTTCGGCCCTCGGGCCGGAAGGTTCAAAATCACAGATCAGCACCCACTTCATCTAAACTTTGTCGGCCATTTGAGAAATTATTTCAACAAATCAGCTAGGCACTAAATGCCCATGGTGATGTCATTTCCTGTTACCACACTGTAGGCTCGTTAAATGACGTAGGCAGATTTGAATGACGCGCGACTTGGGACAATGCGTAGGACCTGGACACTTTGACGTACGGAACGCTATTGATCGACGCAGCAGCTGGGAATAAGATCTCTTGCTGTTGAGATTCAGTTTTAAATTTACTCTAACTGTACTATACGAGGCCTAGGCTTTGCTGCTTACACGCGAACAGCCAGTGAGTCGGTCTACTCACGTACTGTCAGACACTTGGGTCAGCGCATGAAGTGAGCAATTGAACTTTGAAGTTGCCCAAAATTGCAAGATGTCATCTAAAGACTACAGCACGGCGTAGATGTTAGTTCGACCATGATAGTTCAAGGGTGATGCCAGAATAGCTTGGCGCCAATAGGCGCCAAGCTATTCTGGCATCACCCTTGAACTGCCATGGTCTAGCCATGCCTTCTTTTAGTGTCACCGTCGGGGGTGAAGGGTTTAACCCTTTGGCTGTCGCTAGCGCTTTAGGTCGAACTGATTCCTGCAGGAATCACCAGGACCCAAATCGCTAGCGACAGCCAAAGGGTTAGTCAGATTTAGCTGATGACGTGATGTTGTTTGCTCTGTGCCCGACACCAGCTGCGCTTTCAGGCGCAAAGCTGCAGATGCCTGAAATAGTTCGCGCTCTCATTCCCTTTGTATAACACCATAGGGTGATTATCCGATAATGAATGACTTCCCTTGCAACCCCTCACCTTTCCCACCCACCCTGTAACTGCGCCTTTCTCTCTTGCTTGCATCGCCATTCCGAGCCGCCAAGTTCTGCCTCCACACCCTGGTTATGAGAAGCGTGAGAAAGTTCCACACTGGTTACTCATCTCACTCTGACCGCACTGCCCGTATTGAGTTAAGTTCTTCATGGTCCTAAAATGGATCAGTTGCATGAGCCAGCTTAGTCCTGCACCAGCCACTAAGCAAGGAGCGGCGCACCTTGCTTAGTCGCTGGTGCAAGATCAAAGCTCGCTCATGCAACTGGCCCTTGTGGCCAGAGCTTAGTCATGCGCCAGCCACTAAGGTGCTTAGCTATAGCGGAGCAGGGCCTTGCTTGATGGCGGCGCAGGACTAAGCTCACTCATGCAACTGACTCCAGTGGTGGCCAGTTGCATTGAGTGAACTTAGTTTTTCGCCCGCCACTAAGCACCTTGTTTAGTGGCTGATGCAGGACCAAGCAACTACATTGGCCGGCCCCATTGTCAAACGACGATGTATGCCTTTTTTTTTTGTTGGCTCGGATACGGGTTCAAGTTCTCAATGCTTCGCTGGCAATCCAGAACAAAAAGTTGACTGAAAAGCTGATGCAAATAAATACCCAACAAAGAAGGAAACTGCGACACGCTTAGAAAGGACAGGTACAACAGTTTATTAACCCTTTGTGTGCCGGTAGCGGTTTTAGTCGCGATGATTGCGGGAATCATCGATCGCGACTAAAACCGCTACCGACACCTAAAGGGTTAAATGGACATGTATACACTGATGCAGACAAAATACAATGGGACGCATAAGGCATAGCTTTACATGAGCTCTTGCAACCCTGCTGAGGCTCATGAGGATCAATACCTGTTGCTATAGAGGAGTAGCAATGGTCTTTGTCACAGAAAATGCTGTACAGAGACACTTTCTTCTTTAGAGACACTTTCTTCTTTAAGTCAGTCCATAAAAAAAAAATACAGACACACAGTTGTCTTAGATCCATGGGCGTCTTACTGTTCTATTACTTTTTTTTTTCTAGTGCAGAGTTCTGCCTTCAGTTCTCCCCTTAGTGTTAGTCTGTGTTACCTCATTAAATCCTGAGGCTGATTTTTAAATAGGTTTGCTCAATGCCCTATAAGGCTACATTACTTATTAGGATATAGATCAAGCATTTCAGTTCAAGGGTGGTGCCAGAATAGCTTGGCGCCTCAGGCGCCAAGCTATTCTGGCACCATCCTTGAACTATCACGGTCAAATTTATTTCAAGCCCAGGTGTATTAGGATGAAACTGCTGTGCTGTAAAAGTCCAAACTGAATCACTTCTGACATAACATGAGCGGCATACGTTTTCCATATCACCTTCCGCCCCCCCCCCCCCCTCCCGACCCCCCTCCCAACCTCACACACCCTTCCACCTTTTTAGCCGCTTACCTTTCTTTTCTGACTGACATCCGTACGTGACACTTTCTCTTTGCTATTCTTACACCCATTTCTGCAATTTCTGGGAAATTTGCTATCGCTTTTTTCTTGCATTAGATTAGGTGAGACTTAGACCCTCTCCCCCCTCCCTCCCCCCTCCCCCCCCCCCCCCCCCCCCACCCCTATCAGCATGCAGTCCGCACACCCGACCCCAGCTGGATGCACACAAAAAAGCTGCCCCGGGAAAATTTACATCGCATTCATGACTTGCATAGTGTCTGGCGTTTCTTCCTTAGTTTGGAGACGAATGTTTCCGTATCCCTCAGCTGTTTTCAGCCTGTGTGTCAGCCTGTGTGTATACTGTATGACATACAGTGTGTGTGCTGTTCTGTAATTTTGGACCTCGCGGCTTTAGGCCTCAAGGTTCAAAATAATAGAACAGCTCACATTCAGTACGCATGCTGATGCGTTCACGTAATAGCTGTCGCCCAAGCAGTCTTTGTTGTCAGTCAGCCCCGTGTTTCGTGGTATTCACAACATGGTTGTTCGCGATTTGGAAATTATACCCACATTGAAAGTAAAGACTAAATATTCGGGTTTTAACTTTTTTCCCCTCAAAACGGGCATGAACTTGATGTTACTCTTGCCTAAGACAGATTAAAGTGCATTGTACATGTATTTTTTTGTATGTTCATTTTGAAAATTTATGAACTCTTGTTGTCTTTGTCTGTAGTGTAAGCGCGTTTTTTTTTTTATTTTTTCTTTTAATTTTCTTTGCATTTTAGTTACTCGTTTGGCAGTCACCATTTTGGTCTGAGAATTTAAAAGACGGAGCCTACTAGTAAATCAAAGCAAATTCCGACTGTTTACCGTTGTTGCCCGTTTAGGCTGATGATTGCAATAAAGTCCTAATGCTAATCTGGCACAATGGCAGGCATTGATCGAAAGAACCATAGCCCGTCTATCACCTGTACCGGAGGCCAGCTGCATGAGTGAGCTTAGAACTTAGTGCTGCGCCAGCCACTAAGCAAGGTTTCCGCTATAGCGGAGCACCTTGCTTAATGGCTGGAGCAGGACACATGACTCACTCACGCAACTGACTGACCCCTGGTGCCTATTTTATCGTTTGTCGAAGCAAAATTTTTTTTGATTGACCAAGGCTTTCAGGTGTTCAGTTCCATTCGGCAAAAAACTGTGCAGATTGTCGCTCGTCTGTTCGGAAAGATGCTTCCAGGGGGTTTATCTTACCTCCACTTCCTGAGAGCTCTCTGTCAGGGGAGGATAGAGCGGGTGAGATAGGTTTACGCCGGGCGTGTGCTGACTTTTATTCCCCAGCTGTTTTCGCTGTGGAATCTGCAGAGCTCACTCGTACATCCAAACCCCAATGTCTATCTCTTTCAGAGGATGTAAAGTATACAGAACTACGACGGCAAGAGCATGGATTGTCGTGAGTCCCTGCATCCGCAGGTGCTCATGAAAATCTATGCACCTTGCAGAGCTGAATTTTTTTTTCGCTGTGGAATCTGCAGGGCTCAGTCGTAGACTCGACCTCCGCTCACTGTCTCTTTTAGAGGATGTAAACGAGCTCGTCTATACCAGCAAGGGGCGTGGATTTTCCTGCTGCAGCGGGGGTTATTGAACATCTATGCCTCATGCAACGGGAGGGAGTTTCGCCGCGGTATTTACCGTGCTGCTCTTTTTCAAACTGCTTACCGTCTGCTAAGCAGGTACGAGCAGACGATATCCGGATGAAAGAAAGAAGAAATCGACCTGAGATTTGAGAGAATCGGTTGGGATTGGAGAGAAAGAAAGGGGGGTCGGGGGGGGGGGGGGGGTGCAGAGGAAAGAAAGAGGTTTGAATGGTCTGATATAATATTTACTGACGCTGTTTTGAAGGCAATAGACACTATAGTATGAGAGGCCATTTTTACCATGGTCTGCCGGCAGTACCGTATGTACAGTGTAAAAGTGTTTACCGCTTGGCCTTGACTGGCGGTATTAATAATAATAATAATAATAATAAGCGCATTAAATAGGCGCTTTATCCCAATTGAAAATCGGCTCAAAGCGCCGCCGCGAACTGAACCCAACAAGCACACTCACGTGAATCACGCGCATTCACTCACACATTGTACATAAATACAGAACATTCACGTGGTGCCGAAGGGCAAGCTCAAGCGAGCTACTGTAGTTTTTGGAAATTCAAAATCGTTTGTATTTGAAATTTGATTAAGTGGGCTGAAACAGATACCAAAGTATTGACGAGTAGCCGTCAGTAGCAGCCAAGGGTTTAAACTATAAATTCTGTGGCACCTGGACGTGAAACACATCAAACTGGGGTCGACAGTCCCCACCCAGATCCACCGACCACTACCCGTAAGTTTCTCAGTGATGTGATTGATCACCTTTGAGAATGAAACAAACAATACTTGAAATGGCAAGGTTTAAACTTTGTTAGATACCAGCACCTTCAACTCATCCAAGGCGCCTCGCATCAATAGCTGCGAAAGTGTTGTACATAGAGCGTTGCCGGCGGCAACGCTCTACAACACTTTCGCAGCTATTGATGAGGCCCCCTTGAATGAGTTAGCCCATTCACCGCCGAGGAAAACTGAGCACAGCCCAACTACTGCAAGACACGCTGATAAATGTTGACTATGCTGGTCTTTGAACGACTGGGGGGTTGACTTTACGACGTGATTCGCAAAACACAGCCTGCGTCCACAGGCAGTGAAGGTTTAACCTTTCGCGTGTCGGTAGCGGTTTTTGTCGCGATGATTCCTTGTGGGAATCATCGCGACAAAAACCGCTACCGACACGCAAAGGGTTCAAACCTGTGCGAGTAAACTTAACCTGATCGCAGGAGCCATGATCACCAACTTTTGTGACCCGTCTTTTTTAGTGCGGGTACTGTACGACGGGGACGGAAAAAGAAAACCCGTGTCGCTGATACAGACAGTGGAAATTCATCTCAACAACGGATTACAGTACACTGGTATCTTTAGTACGCCTTTCGTGGCTCGCGGCATTTTTTTTGGTGCATGCCACGCGACGGTGTGCCGTCTGCAGTGATCTCGTTTTGTCTCCTTTGCGATGGTTTCCAGTTCGTTTTCGGCACTTCTAAATAGCCTTGACAGGACAGTGGCCTTTTTTTGTGTGCATTTCTGATAGACACCCTTTATGTTTGAGGAACACTGATATAAATGAACCAGATCGATGTCGGTAAGAGGCATAGATCTCCACGGGGCCCTGCAACCGCAGTCATTTTCAGTCATCTTGCAACGCCAGTGCATACTTTCTGAAACGCCCCGCGCGGGCTTTCACGTCTGAGAAACATTGATATAAATGAACCCAGTCCTTGTCAGCAAGAGGCATACATCATCATGGGCCCCTGCAATTGCAGGGGGCTTATGAGGATCTATGCCTCTTGCAGGTAGATCGGATTTGCTGAACCCTTGGCACGAGTACGTTCGTGGTGTGTTTTTTTAGAACCCGCCTTCAGCGCGTTGGGCTGTGAAGCTGTCACATTGTAAAAGTAAAGTAGACTTGTTCAGGTGTAATGCAGTCTGTTGTCGGGCTCAGGTATTTAGCACCTACCGCCTGCTGCTGCAGACATGCTTCGCTCCCTCTAACTTAGGCTCAGCATCTGCCTTAATAATACAGAGCGTTTATACCGCGCCAAGTCCCCACAAGCAGTGAGCTCTAAGCTAGACTTTGTCGGATAATACACAAGTCGGCGTATACACATTTTAAAGAGTTTCTGACTGTATCTTTTCTATGCGATTTACTTCGCTTATAACAAACTTCGGACATATAACAAAATTTAGGTTCCCTGACGTTTTGTATAAGTATTGACGAGTGAAAGAAATGGAACATTTTTGGAATCATCGGAAATACTAAAGTGTTTCCGATGATTAAAAAAATGTCGCATTTGTTTCGCTCGTCTGTATACATGTATACAGTCCTCAGGCCGACGTCAGCATTAGTGATCTAGCCCGCGCAACAGACGTTTACGCCTGCTCTTAAACTCATTCTATCCTAGACACACCGCCCACAGCAAGATAATGATCGACCATACTAGTTCAAGGGTGATGCCAGAATAGCTTGGCGCCTATGGGCGCCAAGCTATTCTGGCATCACCCTTGAACTATCATGGTCGATCTGTGTCATGCACTGCAATGCAGTCTTCAGGGGACAACGGCAAAATTTGGGGATTTCGTTGTTGGGGTAGAATGAGTAAGAACTCATAAGCATAAAAAAAGTATTACGTTGTTACGGTGAAGCTGCCAAGATTCTATTGCTTGTAAATGTAATATTTACGGGCAAAGCAGTTACCTCAAAGAGGATCATTTGAACGAAGCGGAAACTGCATGTTAGCTTTGATATCTCGCAAGAGGCATAGCTTCTCATGAGCCCTTGCAGCCGCATGGGCTCATGAGAATCTATGCCTCTTGCAGGAATCTAAATCTCTCGTTCTTCAGAGGTCTAAAGATCTACAAACTTGCACCTCTGTTCCACGGACGAAGGCAGTCATCGTTGATTTAAGCCTGTGATTCGTGGGGTTTGAACAAATAAACGCCAAACAACTTTGCCAGTTCAGCGTTTAGAGGTTCTTAATGACTCTATGCATAGCGGAGTGCAACCATGAAACAGATGTTTCATAGTTTATGCATTCCTCTTAACCTGTATGTAATCAAACGTTCTCCTTCCGCGAGCAACCGGCATTCCAACTTCCGAAACTTTATTTTGTATGTGCCAGGGCAATTGGGACGCTTGAAATAAATCACTTTTGATCATTACGTTCTAAAAGTTGATTTCCAGCCAAGATGAGAGAACTCGTGAGGGTCATTCTAGGCTATTTTATTACCTCCCCTTGGGAACGTCCCGGGATCTAAAGTTACCTACCGCTTGTTTTATGATTGCCTCCCTATAACGATTATTATGTCGCGGGGGAGTCTGGAGTTAACACGAAATTGCTTGCTATTCATATTTTAATAGTGTCGTAAGTTGGACGAACTGAGACAGTCGTTGTTACCTTCGGGTTGTGAAGTCTCTGGAATGTTGACGTAAGTTTAACCCTTTGGCTGTTGGTAGCGCTTTCTGTTGAAGTGATTCCTGCAGGAATCACTTCAACAGAAACTTCTACCAACAACCAAAAGGTTAACATCCTGCCACACGTTTTATTTTCACATAATTATATCCACGCCTTTTACTCAGTCAGTTGTGTCATGTTACCATGCTCGTTTATTGCTAGCTGGTCATAGATGAGGCTTCTTCAGTCATACGTGTGATATACACTGACGAGCAAAGGAAATGCGACATTTATTAATCTTTGGCTTATTCATTCTTGCGTACGATATATTTTGACGACTAAAGGAAATGCGACAGTGTTTCCGATTATTCCAAAAATGTCGAATTTCCCTTGGTCATCAGTATATTACCCCCAAATCCGACGACGCAGTAGATCATCTGCATCCAGAACCGAACTTTAGAAACATCTGGGGGGAGGGGGGATGAGGGGGTGCAGCACGTCAGAACGATCGCACATGATAATACAATTGCCTGATTCGCTTGTACCATTATGACAATTGAGATTCGAAATAAAAACTGCAGTTATCCATCTTGTGCGTCAGTGATTTTGGACCTTACAGCTTAGAATCGTAAGGTCCAAAATCACAGACCAGCACACCCATTCGTTGCACTCAATTAAACCAAGCAATTTTGTTTTTCAATTTCTTTTTACGGAAACTCGTAGGCCTGCGGCAGCAATTGTCTGAACGATTGATTCATAGTCAGACAGATTTTACCGCAGGCCTACCATTCCACTTGAAAAGAAATTGTCCTCTGTATGTGTCAATTATTAGACATTTTCACGACACTACAGAGTGTCGTACACTGTATGAACTGTCGTAAAATTACAAGATATAAAACATCTGCCGGTAGGCACGGCGCAGGTTAAGGACAAAGCCCTTGCAGGTGTGTTTTATTATTTGATGTGCACATTTTTAGACGTCCCGGCCATTACTTGTGACCCACAGTTACGTGTCTGTCGCCTCTGAAGTGTGCTTATGGTTTTTTTTTTTTTTGGGCAGCTAACTTTCTGACATTAAAATGTAGTCGATTTAGCGCAGCAGATCTTTCGCAGTGTCTCATTTGCTGTTAATGGTTATGTTGGCCCTACATTTGTATGTGAGACATTTTCAAATACAGCTTGTTTAGCATTATCACCATTGTAGATCTTTCACTTCAGCAAGGAAGCAATTGTTTCTGCTGCACAGTCATTGAGAAAACGACGAATCATTGGATAGTTGTAACACCTTTATTCTAAAGACACGACAGCGGGAGACGGGTTGTTCATTATAGTTCAACCCCCACCCGGGTCTGCCCTGGGGGACCTGGGTGGGGTTAGGTACTTTTTAGTTCCCAGGGTCACCCTGGTCAGCCCCACAGGGTGAGTTTTTCTCTCTATTCTGGGGCATGTGTTTCTGTCTACCCTTTGTCCATTTACCTGTATTTGCCTTTTTAAAACTCTCCCTACTGTCTGCACTGCCTGTAGCTCTTGATATTGGATGTGTGTTGCTAAATGGTCTTAGCTTTATTTAGGCCCCATGTGTTAGGTTTAGTTAACGTATTTGACCGGATGGCGACATACATTCAATGTTCTGTTTATTTTTTTTTCACAAGCAGTGCAGGCACGTCCTGAGAAAGCCTTGTTGCTGTCGGGACGTTAAGCAATGTACAATCAATCAATCAATCAATCAATCAATCATTATAGTTCAAAGGTAGTGCCGGTTTCAGTCATTGGAGAATGACTGGTCAACTTGACGTCTTGACCCGACACCAAGTTTACTTGGCATTCTCCTTAACCCTTTCCCTGCCGAGGACAAGTGAACACGATCCATCTGCAAGAGACATAGATCCTCATGAGCCCCCGCAAATGCGGGGGCTCATGAGGATCTATGTCTCTTGCTGAAATCACTTTTTATCCACGCTCCGTGGACGGCTGAAACTCTTTGGTGTTGAATTAACACAATCTGCGTCTTCTGGCCGTTAAGGGGTTAAACTTAGCTGGCAAGTCGATCTGGCAAGTTGAAGGCGCTAAGCAAATCTGGCACTGCCCTTGAATTATCATGGTCAATCAGGCTCCTGCTGTAGGGTGTCGGGGCTAAATGTGTTAAAAGCGGTCTGCGATCTTTTTGATTGCTAAAATTCGCCGATGCTACGGCAATGTTGTCTTGCCAGGCGTGAGACTGTTCTACCCTTCTTTTGACATTCCACGTATATATAAGTAGGCACAAGTAACAGAGCTTGCTACTGCAGATTCGCAGAGATTTCTTAATACATCGGTACAGTTTTACACAGCAACGATCATCATCTAACTATGAAGAAACATTTAGGCAGCAGTTTGCTGTGAACCGTCCACACGTCGCAAAAAAATAAAATACAAATAAAATCAGGCGAAGAGGCGACAGCCTGCAGGGTGGAACGGCAGTGGGGGTAGGAGATGGAGGCAAGGACCGTTAGAAAGTGAAGTGGGGATAGGAGGAGGGGGGAATGAGGGACGGGTGGGGGTTTAAAACACCAGCTGTTCCTCTCAATATCAGCGACGATAAAAAGCTTTCAGTCCCAGACCATGGCGGCCTGCCCGGCCCTCTCCACGAGAAGAACGTGATACATAAACTGGCAGAGCAGGAGGGGTACATCCAAATCATGGCATATGTCTGGTGCACATGGGTGGCCAATGAGGCCCTATGCCTTGTAGAAAAGGTTACCTTACATCGAGAACCTTTCGCTGTACAGTGGTACACGTCTGGGCCCTTACAGTGATGCTATGAAGAGGTGCTACGGTGAAGGATAGGAAGGGGATTTCTTTTTTGATCTTCAAGAAAGAAGCGAGGAAGGGGGGGGGGGGGGGGGTGAGGGGCTGGGGTCTCTCGAGAGAGAGGTGGGTACGAGCTATTTGTTGACAGATTGTTTCGGTGTGCAACGATGATGTGGACGGTAATTCTGTTGCAACTCATTGAGGGGACATGAGCCGGTTAAGACAAATAACCTTTTCCCCGAAACAAAGCTATGACACTAGTGTTAAGTGAACTTTGGCAGACCAAAAAGGCTGACTTTGTGCACACGGATTGATGTCGTTTGCTAAAGTAAGTAAGTAAGTAAGAGTAATTAGTGAGATTTCCTCTAGCAGACGAGTCAGGAGCGTTCATGACTCACGCACACATTTTCGCCGAGTTTGACGTAAGGAGTGTCTGAGAGTAAGGGACTTGCTCATAATTGTGAGAACTTGTCAATTGTCCCCTCTGCATGATGAATCGGCGTCTAGTCTGGCTCGCTGCAAAACTTGGTGTCGCGCAGCATATGGCCGGGAGCGATAATTCTTTCAGAAAGTTATACCCCGCGATTAATCATAACTGTTTGTGGCGCTTGTTGTTATGTCACGATAACATTTTGTCAGCACTCAAGGCCCTTCCCTTCTGCAAGAGGCATAGATTCTCGTGAGCCAGTGCATTCGCAGGGGCTCATGAGAATGTAACCTCATTGCTGACGAAGATTTGCTCTAGGGTTTCTTCAGTTTGAGAGTGTCGTCTGCAAGTTTACAACTAATACAAGTTCTTGCTTTACATGCAACACGAAGACTGATAAGGTGTTGCAACGGACTTGCATTTGTGCGCTGTCATGTGGATTTGGACCTGGCTGCTCGAACCAGCGAGATCCTAATTCACAGACCAGCGTACATTTGTTTTAACTCATTTTACACCAAGGCCGCTTTTACCCATTTTGGAGGTGGCGGCCACCCGCTATGTACCTTTTCAAGGGTAGTGCCAGATTAGCTTGGCGCCCAATGGGACTTGACTGCTCGAACCCGCAAGGTCCAACTCAAAGGTAGTGCCGGAATAGCTTGGCGCCTGATGGCGCCAAGCTGTTCTGGCACTACCCTTGAATTATCATGGTCGACGTATCTTCTGCTTTATTGCTCCGGGATTAAATGGGTTTACGCAATCATGTCCATGCTAGAGTAGAGCTAATGAATGGCTTACACTTCAGATTGTAATATCGGCTTCGAAACCAGCTGCGTTTAAGACACCGGGACGTGCGGTCGATACCGATAGCTTAACCTTTTTCGTTCTGATACACTATTGCTTGAAATACATTTGACTATGATAGTTTTTTGCCGTTGTCCTCTGAAGACTGCAGTGCAGTGCAGGACACAGATCGACCATGATAGTTCAAGGGTGATGCCAGAATAGCTTGGCGTCAAGCTATTCTTGCACAACCCTTGAACGAAAACGGTTGATCTTATCTCCTAATTTGTAATGTAGCCTTCATAGGACAATACGTAAATTTTAAGAATTCATCCTCAGGATAAATGAAAAGATTGAAAGGGGAGACTGCCAGTGCTAATATTTTAGAAAGATTACAAAGTAAAGTAGGTAAAAGAACTGTCAGGGGAGAGAATTGTGCAGTATCGACCAATGATCATAAATCAAGTTTGATCGAAGCACACACACAAAAAAAAAAAAAAAAAAAAGATAGGAAAGAAGGGTGCGCTAAGTAAGTGACTGCAAGTAGTGAATGTGGAAGCCCCCCGAAGGGGGGCGTATCACATATTGACTAGATTTCCAGCCCCTTGATGCATGTAAATTTAGATCTAGGTCTCCCAAGAGATATTTAGCCGGCGTGGACAGCTGTTTCGGTCTTGGTGACCTCGTCAGCACCCCATTCGGCATACTGGTGGAAGGCAGGAACTTTTGCCTACCTGCGCAGACAGCCACATTTTAGTGTGGCGTCTGCAGGGCCATACATTCCATGCCTCCACCTAGAACTAAATTTCCATGCACCCTAAGAAAGAACCTACTGAAAGGGGGAAGAGGTTGCAGTCGATATTGTAGCAATACATAAGACGAAAAGGGGGCTTTCCATATTCACTACTTCCAGTCACTTACTTAGCGCACCCTTGTTTCCTATCTTGTTTTTGTGTGCTTCGATCAAACTTGATCTATGATCATTGGTCGATACTGCACAATTCTCTCCCCTGACAGTGCTTTTACCTATTTTACTTTGTAATCATCCTCAGGATGTAATGGATTAAAACGTATTGAAGACTCGCTTGGCGTTCCTTCGAACGATACTAAAATTATGTGTGATTGGACTCCATTTGATTCTGGACGTGAATGAAACTTGGAAGCGTGAAAGAGCTCGAAGATAAGGTGCGGCCGCTGCAAAGGATCTGCAGTTGTTGAGGATTTGTTCCCACTCAAACTTTGCCAGCTGAGAACTTCTGCTGCTATTGGTTTTGCGATAAATCAGTTGATATTTGAATTCCCTTAATTCACCCAGCTTCCCCCCACCCCCACCCCCAACCTCCCACTCCCTTCTCCTAAGTAACATACGCTGAACCCCATAGTATTATTCAGAATTCGCCAAAGCGCATGGGATCATGGAACAGGCAATAAGGTAGAAATACTGGGGACAAAATTGTGTGGGTGTGATTATTTAAAATTTTTGGACATTACAGCTCAAAACTATAACAGTATCATAACATCCTAAAATCAAAGAACAGCTCACAAAACGCTGCCTCGACTCGCGCACCGAGTCTCTGCTACAAGTCCATCTCGCTGGATGCTTGGTAATATATATATATATATATAACTAAGCTCACTCATGCAACTGGCCCCAGGACTGGTCTATGAGCGTAAATCCTACGGCCTGGAACCGTATGGTCTATAAACACAGACCGGCACACCACATTGGCCCCAGCTCTCTGTCTCTCATTGACTGATTGGAGTGGTGTGAGTGAGTGGGTGGGTGGGTGGGTTACCAGCACTGAGTCCATGTCGCTGGGGGCTTAGTTACCAGAATAGGGTTCTAAAGAAGGAAAATATTAGTCACTTCCAGAAGGGCAGGAAATATTGCCCCACCTTCTATAAACCTGTCCCCCTACCGCAATTAGACGCCGGTAAGTCCACCTGAAATACCGTAGTGTCGCGTTCTGCACGGAAACGTAGTCCCTCATTCCACCGTAACAGTATGATGGTGGTGATGAAGATCTGTACCCCTTGGTTAAGGACTGACACCATGTACATCTGTGCTTCCTACATGCAACAGGCCCTCTATTTCGGATACGCGGCAGATGCCGCGTATCCAAACTCAGCGCGTTTCGATCGGTAAGAGATGTACAATCTCAAACACCCTTCCAACCAACATGGGCTTAAAATGAGGCCCCTCCAGCTCGAATCACGGGTCCTAATCCGTAGTTCGAGCCGGGTGGGCCCCATTTTAAGCTGTGTTCCTAACATGGGGTAGGCCATCAAGAGTTTAGCCTGTGACTGTCCAGGTGACCAGATGTTCTGAAGACGTGGCCATCTGTACGGCCCCGCTTCCAATTTTCTACAAATCAAAATCCGCTCAACTGCAAGATGCATAGATCCTCATGAGCCCTCGCAACTGCGAGGGCTCATGAGGATCTATGTGTCTTGGTTTGCCTTATAATTATCTATAATAATCTACAATCGATTTCTCAGATGGGAGGTTATTTCATTTCTGAACACTGCCCTACCTCCAAAACCGAAATCCACTAAACTTCAAGATGCATATATCCTCGTAAACGCTCGAAAATGCGATGGCTTATGAAGATCTATGCGTCTTGTTTGCCCCCATAACATGCGTAGCTACAGTATCTATGCTTATAATCATTTACGGCCGATTTCCTCAGTTGGAAGATGCAACCGTCTGGCGCAGCAACCGTTTCCGAGACTTTGTTTTTCCTGGCCGCGCGGCCAGGGCTTAGGATCAAGGGCTTCTGCTATTTCGTCTTACTGCACCGCTGTAACCAACTCTATGTAGCCGGTTTTCATTTTCCTGTTCAAATCCTACGTTACTCGCTCAATAATCGCCGCAGATTGAGAAAAGCAGATGAAAATATGACCTGCAAGAGGCATAGATTCTCATGCGCCCCCGCATTCGCGGGGGCGCATGAGAATCTGTGCCTCTTGCTGCAGTGGCCGAGGGTTGCCGATTTCTCCTCTTTTTCTCGCAATAGTGAGTGCAGGTGAATGGGAGGTTGGTTGGAAACGCGCCGAATTTTCGCTGGCCCTTCCAGCCCCATCGCGGAGTGATCGTATAATGAGACCCGCAGCTTGGGAAAAATGGATATGTCAGTCTTAACGAGGCTAGTAAAGCAAGACATGTTAATTCCTCTTTTTTTTTACAGTCCATTGTAGCCTGCAGGGGCTTATGAAAGTCTGTGCTTGTTTTAGGTTGGTGGATTTCGCTGCAGGGTTTCTCTTTGGGATTGTGTGAGGCAAAGAATTTTGATGATGCCAGTGCCAGGAAGCGACAGACTAATCAGAAATCCGTGCCAAGAGAGTCGTGTGGCAAACGAATTACAATTAACTTATTCATCCTTGATTGACACATTGCAAGAGATGGTGCATTCACCATCATCGTTCAAGCATGATCGTCATCTAACTATCATTATCCATCCTTGATTTACACAATGCAAGAGGCGGTGCATTTACCAAGATAGTTCAAGGGTGGTGCCTGAATAATAGCTTGGCGCCTGGAGGCGCCAAGCTATTCTGGTACCGCCCTTGAACTATCATGATCTATTCGGCTGTCTCTTAAACTCTTCAGTCAATTTTTTTGATTTGATTTAAAAATAAATTGAAATGTTTGCCAAGGGACTTAATCAAAATTATTCAGTGTGTGAATGTGAAAATTGTGTGTGTGTGTGTGTGTGTGTGTGTGTGTGTGTGTGTGTGTGTGTGTGTGTGTGTGTGTGTGTGTGTTCTGGGGGGAAGGAATCCAGATATTGCGACAGGAAAACTGCAACCGTATTTGAGTCAGTCGTCTGTATGACGTCGTCTGTATGACACATCGTTTAGACTTGTGCAGCGAAAATGATTTTGGTTTGACGTATGGAAATAGTGTACTCGCAGCGGCCCTTCGTGAGACGACATAGAGAGCATTACATACAGAAAGACGATCTGAAGCGTGAGTGATTGCTTTATTATTCAGTCTAAAGTATGACTGAAACACTAGCAAAGTTATCGATTGAATTTGCACGCATTTGCACTTACTGGAATAGAAAACATATTTGAACGTCACATTGCCTTCCTGAGTTTCTCCCAATAACATAATAATTAATATGACACTAACCCACATTGAATTCAGTCCACATACAATGCACATGGTGTTCGTCAGTTGCGCGGGTGCCTCTGTCCTAACTTAGACGTCAGTTCGCAAAACCTCCAAATGGAATTCTAATTTTCTAGCTAGCGTTAATCACTTTGTACACATCACTGGAAACTTCGGAATTTTTCAGCAAGTGGTTCAGAAGAAACCCCCGGCCATCTCGGTCATGCAGTGATTTTATCTGTCTGTAAGAGGCATAGATCCTCATGGGCCCCTGCTTAACGCAGGGGCTCATAAGGATCTATGCCTCTTGCATGCGTGTCGTTTAACACTTTTAATTCTGTGATTCTCCCCATTAAGTCCTCAGGGTTTCAATCTCAGGAGATCGAAACACTGAAGAGGAAAAGGTGCGGAAGACGTGGAAGTAGCTATGAAGTCGAGAAATTGCGAAGAGAAATTCATCTCTGGGGATAAAGTTTGAGATGTGAAGGTGTGGTTTTGCCATCAAAGAATCGGGTTGGAGAGAGAGAGAGAGAGAGAGAGAGAGAGAGAGAGAGAGAGAGAGAGAGAGAGAGAGAGAGAGAGAGAGAGAGATGAACAGACCGTGGGAAAAAGTTGCAGGCGCGAGCTGGACATAAGTGTTTTTCCCATCAACACTCATTCAAAATATCTACTAGCCACTATGTTGTCTTTCTTCAGCTTCTGCTTGGTTTTCATCAGCCTCTATTTCGTTTTCTTACCTCGTTTTCGGCCCTTCAATTGATTGATTGATTGTACATTGCTTAACGTTCCGACAGCAACAAGGCTTTCTCAGGACGTGCCTGCACTGCTTGTGAAAAAAAAACAACAGAATATTGAATGTATGTCGCCAGCCGGTCCAATACGTTAAATAAACCTACGCCATGGGGCCTAAATAAACCTAAGACCATTTAGCAACACACATCCAATATCAAGAGCTACAGGCAGTGCAGACAGTTGGGAGAGTTTTAAAAAGACAAATACAGGTGAATGGACCAAGGGTAGACAGAAACACATACCCCAGAATAGAGGGAAAAACCCACCATGTGGGGCTGACCAGGGTGACCCTGGGAACTATAAAGTAGTTAACCACACCCAAGTCCCCCAGGGCAGACCCGGGTGGGGTTTCGGCCCTTCAAGCCTCGTTCTCGATGCTCATAGCTTCATATTGGTTTCAACTATTGTCTCTTTTTCGTCCGACTCCATTTCGCCACTTGGCCTCGTTTTCACCTAGAAAACCTTGTTTTCGGTGTTCCAAAGCCGTTTTCTTTTCATCAGCCTCAATTTCGGGATAATATTGTTATGTTTTTTTCCCCGATCTTTGCATACAGAGTCAGCTTCCAAAGACTGATATGGAATATATATTATATTGTATACTGCACATTATCCCCTCGATCCGTGAGTATCTTGAGTCTTCGCCCCCCAATAATTTTGGAGAAAAAATTGTTTGGAAGAACTTTTTAAAAGAATATTTTTTTTTTTAGAAAGCAGTGGTACGCTGTCTCTCTCTCTCTCTCTCTCTCTCTCTCTCTCTCTCTCTCTCTCTCTCTCTCTCTCTCTCTCTATCTCTCTCTCACTTGCGGCCGATGACTCCCCCTCCCACATTACGTCACGATGTTCAACATCACGGAATGCATTCATTCACATTTCTGCACCCACCACTGGAATCCGTGAGTAATGTGAATATGATAATGATGACATTCAAAACACGCGATGTCCATCCTCCGTCATGCAAATCTGGCCTCAGGAGGACACTCTTCTCCGACAGTCTGATTTCGGCGCAAGGATTACGTCATTCTCCCAGCAGACACCCCCAGCCCGGCTGACGATTCGTACCAAACAATATGAGGAATATAAGTGAACGAGTAGAACTGTTACTGCTGATAAGATACATAGATTATCTTGAGCCCCTGCAGCCGCTGGCTGCAGGGGCTCATGCTAATCTATGTCTCTTAAACGTAGAAGGAGTTTGCTCAGCGCCGCATACAATTACAAGCCCAAAGTCCGATCCCTTTGTGACCCGTGTTAACCTTATCCAGACCGTATTAGTTGATCCGCCGTGACCAATTCTGCCACGTAAAAATTGCCCTTATTCCGGCCAGCCGGCTCATATCGACTTGTAGGTTCTGTGGTCCGTAGTTATATATACGAGTAAATATTACACGAAACGGACCGAACAGTAAGCTGACGAGCAGAAGAAATTTTAATGCATCATCGCAGTCATCGGAAACGCTATAGTGTTTCCGATGATTGCAGTGATGTCGCGTTTCTTTTGCTCGTTAGTATATATCCTCCGTCAAAAGATTGACAGTTTTAGTGTCTGGGACCTATACGTAGTGATCGGCACCTGAATTTGACCTTCGCCGGAAATCATGTCATGGAGGATTGTAATTATAATGAGACATTACCCTTGAATTGAGCAGTCATGGTCAGTCCCTCTCCCCCAAGTTTGCGAATGGAGAGTTTAAACGTTTAATGCTTGAACGTCTTTTGCCACTACGAAGGTGATTTCACTGAGAAACAGGGCACCGAATATGGTCTGTTCAACTTTAACCCATTCAGCCCCGACGCCTTACAGCACAAGATGGATCGACCATAATAATTCAAGGGTAGTGCCAGATTAGCTTGGCGCCTGAAGGCGCCAAGCTAATCTGGCACTACCCTTGAATTATCATGGTCAGCACTACCCTTGAATTATCATGGTCAATCCATCTCCTGCAAAAGGTACATAATCGTTAGGTAACACTTCCATTTTTTGGAAAATGCGGGGTACCTGGGTTCGAACCCACGATCTAATGAGAGTCCAGCGGCCTATACCACCTGAGCCAACCCGGTCCCCGTTTGCGAATCGAGATGGGTGGGAGAGGGGTGGGAGGGGAGGGTCGCTAATGTGAGTTATGCCCCCGACCCGCAAAGAAGCATCCATTTACATGTTCTTGCATGGGGCGGCACAGACACTGCAGACTCCCAAGAGACATGCCCGCGTGCCGAGTCCGAATATTTTGGCTCCCGAGAATCACGCGCGAAAAGTATGGAAATAGCCACATTGTCTGCGGGACATATTTCAGGAGCATTGTCCCCCATCCGGCCTCTTCCATTTTCAAAAGACATAGATGTAGATGGGTCCGTGCAGGAGCAGGGTCTCGCAGGAATCTGTGTCTATTTTGACCGAATTTGGCTGCAAGTGTTTTTCAAAATTGAGGGCGTCGTTGAGCGTATGACTGTAACGTCCAAAAGGGTGGCCTGGGAATATAGGAAATAATCATCCATCTATAGGCGTGAAAAGTGGGTGCAGGCCTGTGATTTTAGACCTTACGACCTCTCTCCGTAAGGTCCAAATCACGGACCAAAACCCCCGCTATGGTATCAATTCACAACACAATTTAAGCATAGCACGTACTATGTATGGAAATTTTTGGCTTGGCTGACTTTTTTTTTGGTGTGGGCGCGATTCGCGGAAATGCGTTTCATTTGGGAATACGGCAATGATTACATCGGAGAGATTTGGCAGAAACATGTGATTTGCACGTCAGTCTAGAACAAGAAAGATATGTCATTATCTATGGGCAGACATTGTCTGTTCTGTTATAATGTCGTTTGTGCCGCGTCCGTGTTGTGAAGGCCTGTATTAATTTCAGCCACACAGCTTGCGAGAGATGAAACGACGTGAAACTTATATTTTTAGTAGAAGTAATAGTGCTTGATCTTGACGCCCGATAGTGCTTTGTTAGCTTGATACAGGTCCTAGCCTCGGTATTATGCGCTCCGATATACCGCAGTATGAGATTTATATAACGAGCACAGGCCATAATGTGGCTCTCGGGGTGGGGGGGGGGGGGGGGGGGTGAGCAAAAGTTCCTCGGGCCGAAGTCAGTCTTAGCTGGCCCGGACCAGTTAAGGCTGACGTCGACCCGAGGACTTCACAAGACAGTGTAAATTTAGTACTGCAATAACTCGATGATTTCAATAATTAATAACACTGTCTGACGCGATGGCTCCCGGGTTCCTCGATGTACTGATAGACACATCTCCTGCTGTAGTGCTTCAGGGCTGAATTTGTTAAGTGAGCTTTGGCAAACCACAAAGGATGCAGACAAAGGAGACGTGTTTCACGTGCATTGCTACACTGTAAATACAGTACGACCATTTTCTTCTTAACGCATTTCGCCCTAACGCACTACAGCAGGAGATGGGTCGACCATGATCATTCAAGGGTAGAGCCAAATTAGCTTGGCGCCATCAGGCGCCAAGCTAATTTGGCACAACCCTTGAATGATCATACTGACATAGTCGATCCATCTCCTGAAGCTGGTACATGGTCGTTAGATAACACCTCCAAACTTTGGGAAAGTATGCGTCTGTGGGGTTAAATGGGTTAAATTGAAAAGCAACAGTGTGTATCGTATTGCGATGAAAGTCATTGGCTTTTCACACAAAAATGGGCTTGAATTGCCTTCCTTCACCAGGCGGAATGGGCATCGTCTTTAAGGAGTGGCAGCTGCAGGTACCCGCCGGTTCGGGGGTTGATGTGATGTGCACAATCTGACATAGATCCCCAGATTCATTCAAAGTGGCGACAACCGGCTTCTTTATTCCGCTGAACTGCCCCTCAGCGCTTCTCACAGACTCCGCTCTTGTCTGTCCCCCGCGCGACAGTGTGTTAGTTTGTTCAGGGCGGTGGATATCTTCACAGATCAACAAGCTAACCTTTTGTCCTTTTTCCGTATGCCAGTATGACTATGAGGCATAGATTTTCATGAGCCCCAGCAGGTGAAGGGTTTTATGATAATCTATGCCTCTTACAGAATATATACACACTCCTGGTGTTTGTACGCGTTTAATTTTTTTTATTTTTATTTATTTATTTTTTGTGTGTTGGTCGTGATTCTGAATCGTGAATCGGAAATAACTTTTTTTTACGTTGACAAGAAATGCATTAGACATTCCAGATGCAGGGCACACGCAGACAAGCAATGTTCTGACAGAAGGGTGGATTCATGATAAAACAGTTCGTGGGCAGCCAAAATGGTCTTCGCTTATGCAAGACACTGATCCGCTGTATGCAGAAAGTCAAATAAACGTCACGGTTTCTGAGAAACTCCGATACAAATGACATCAGCCAGAGGCAGAGATTCTCATGAGCCCCCGCAATTTGGGCTGAAGATATGTGCCTCTTGCAGTTGGTACTCGGCATGCAGATCTGAATTCTGATGGCCTTTATCGAGAAAAGGCATCCAGCCGTCTGATACCCAGTGCGCAGGAAAAGTAGCATTTGATAGAAAGGTTTACACAACTCTGAAGATTTCGCAGATGGAAATTTTCAGCTTGGTTAGGATTGCAACCCAAGCTGAAAATTCCCATCTTGCGGATTCATTTTTGGAAACAGGAGAAACAGTGTTGCTGTCAACATCTACAGATCTATGCACGTGCCATATATATCATTGTGTAACTTTGTGACATGAGATGCACATGCTGGCATTCCAGGAGACATACCCGAAAAAGCTCATTGTGTACCCCGCCAAGCAGAGGTCCTCGGGCCCACTGCGGCCGTCGCGAGCCCGAAGACGTTTTGCTACTGGGCACGCTGATACGGAAGAGCAGAATTTCACGGTACATTAATGTCTGTAAATCGTTGAGGCTCGTCCATTTGTGGTACCCTTGATTTGCGAACGTCATGAATCATTTACATCATCTGAAAGCATTCGGTATTAGTAGACTAAATGTTTCGCTCTGTTTTACATGTACATGCAGCCCACACTAAGCTTTGTACGTACAGTCTGGGCGTGTCAAACTTAACCCCTTTCTCTGCCAGTGGTTGTAGATCGTCTATGATAATTAATATTAACTCGTTCAGCCCGACGACCGTATTTCCCAAATTTTGGAGACGTCATCTAATGACTATGCACCAGTTGCAGGAGATGGATCGACCATGATAATTCAAGGGCAGTGCCAGATTAGCTGGCACTACCCTTGAATTATCATGGTCGACCCATCTCCTGCTGTAGTGCGTCGGGGCTGAATGGGTCTCTTCGTCCTTCCCGCAGTCCGTACTGAACTCTTCTTGACTGGTGCCTGCGGGTTGTCGCGCATAGGTTATTCGATTCTCCCAAACCCTTTGGCTGTCGGTAGCGTTTTTTTTTTTTTTTGTCGGGATGATTCCTGCAGGAATCATCGCGACAAAAAAAAAAAAAAAAAAAAAAGCTCTACTGACAGTGAAAGTGTTGACGGGGGGCGCGGCACGAGTTATTTGCTGAGAATGCCGGGGTTAGCAGGCCGTGTGTTGTTTCTGTAAGCTTTCTTAACCTACTCAGCCCTGACGCACTACAGAAGGAGATGGGTCGACCGTGATAATTCAAGGGTAGTGCCAGATTAGCTTGGCGCCTGTCGGCGCCAAGCTAATCTGGCACTGCCCTTGAATTATCATGGTCGACCCATGTCGAGTCCTGCAACTGGTGCATAGTCATTAGACGACGCCTCCCAAAATTTGGGAAATGCGGCCGTGGGGGTTAGATGACTTGATTCAACCCCAGAGAACCCCGACGGTCTGAGGAACATGAACACAAAGCGACGTCAACAAGACGCATAGATCTTCACGAGCCCTCCTGCAGTGGTTGGATCAGGATTATTGCTTCTCCGCTTTCAAGGGGTTAACGTTTGGCCTGTGACCACCACACCAGTATCAGCCGCAATAACGATGTTCTGTTTTCTGTTCGATTATGACGCACAATCAGTTGATATTGCACGTACAGGCTGTTTGGCGTCGGAGCGCACGTTCGTTTCCAAATATCTCCGCAAAAAAAACATGTTTCTGTGCCACTTTAAGAACAAATAACATTTAGTGCCAATTGCTCTAATACGGGCAACATTTACTTAACTCCGATGATTTGTTTACTTTGATGTACAGTCGTAAAATTTTGTTGAAAAGACAAGAACAAGCCATTTTCAATAACCTGATAGAGCCCCGGCGGGAAACAGCTAGATCTCAATATCGAGGTGGAGCATGCAGACTTTATGTATGCCTGTGCTGGTTCAGATTTGAAAACTTGGTCAACTCAATCTTTTCAAAATGGATCTTTCTAATACTGGGCTGAATATATCCGGGGCACATCTAGGGAAGTAAAATCAGCCATTTCACGAAGAAGTTCCAAAGTGTTACGACTGTACAGCGAAACGGACACATTTTTCGAGGGTCTTGATTGTAAATCGCATTATGTCATTCTACCCCAGACACCCTCGCGCTGGGACCATATGGCGTTGAGGCGCGTCCCCTGGGTGGTGGATAGGGGGTCCCTCGTGAGAGGGGTGCACCGAATGAAATAAGGTGCCGTGAACCAACATGGTCTAAGGGAAGGTGACCCCGACAGAAAACCCCTGGTCCTCCTAGTAAGGGGGTTGGGCGTGGGGGTAGCTTCCCCACCCTGCAAAAAAGGAAATAGCTACAAAAACGCCGACGAAAAGACTAAGAGTAATTCCTTTCCTGGAGGAGGAAGGTTCTTCTACTAGAAGACTTATGACGTCCTGTGGTGAAAGCCGGAAGTCTTCGGAAGCCACAGGACCGAGCCGCCTCTCTCTATCCAGGGACACAACCATGGGCACATGGAACGTCAAGACCATGTACCAGAGCGGCAAGGCCGCCCAGATAGCAGCGGAAATGCAAAAGTACAACCTTTCCCTGCTAGGTATCAGTGAAGCCAGATGGACGCAGTCTGGCCCAAAAAGGTTGTTAAGTGGGTAGAGGATTCTGTATTCAGGTCATGAAGAGGAGAATGCCCCCCATACAGAAGGAGTAGCATTCATGCTGTCACCAGTGGCACAGAGAGCGCTGATGGGCTGGGAACCTCTTGGGCCAAGAATTATCACAGCAGCCTTTAGAACCAAGAAAAAGCTCAAGCTGAACGTCATCCAGTGTTTTGCGCCCACCAATGACAGTGACGAGGAAGAGAAACAAGAGTTCTACGACCGACTCCAGAGTGCCGTGGACAAATGTGCGGAGCGAGACATCACCATCGTCATGGGCGATTTTAATGCCAAAATAGGGGAGGACAACACCGGATACGAAGAGGTGATGGGGAGACAGGGACTAGGCTCGGAGATGAGTGAGAACGGGGAGAGGTTTGTAGACTTTTGTGCTCTAAACCGACTTGTCATTGGAGGCAGCATCTTCCCACACAGAAGAATACACAAAGCAACTTGGGTCTCACCTGACCATACAACAGAGATCCAAATAGACCATATTTGCATTAGCAAGAAATTTAGAAGATCCCTTCAAGATGTTCGAGTGAGGAGGGGAGCAGATGTCGCCTCCGACCACCATCTGCTTACCTTCAGAATAAAGCTCAAGCTAAAGAAAAGCCGCACAGAGACAACAAGAAGACAGCGCTATAATGTAGGCCTCCTGAGAGAAACTGGAGTTAGAGAAGAGTTCAAACTGGTGCTGTCCAACCGGTTTCAAGCGCTACAGGAGCTAGTAAATGAAGAGGAGGCGGTCACCACAGAGCAGCAGTGGAAGGCAGTTAGAGAGGCGCTGAACTCAACCTGCAAAGACACTGTAGGGTTCAGGAAACACCACCACAAGGACTGGCTGTCGGCACAGACCTTGAAGAAGATAGAAGCGAGGAAGCAGAAGAAAGCAGCGGTCAACAACAGTCGCACGAGAGCAGCCAAAGTAAGGGCACAGGAGGAATACTCGGAAGCCAACCGCGAGGTGAAGAGGAGTATCAGGGCAGACAAGAGGGCCTACACAGACAGCCTGGCAGCAGAGGCAGAAAAGGCAGCAGGCAGCGGCAACATGAAACAGCTCTACGACATTACCAGAAGATTGTCGGGCAAGTATGGCCATACAGAAAGACCAGTAAAAGACAAAGAAGGCAAGCCTATTACAGACAGAGCAGACCAACTCAACAGATGGGCCGAGTATTTTGAAGAGTTACTGAACAGACCTACCTAGCCCACCCGACCCCCCCCCCCCCCCGACATCCAGCCAGCAGAGACCGACCTACCCATCAGCTGTGACAGACCCAGCCGGGAAGAGATCAGAAAAGCAGTGGCATTTTTGAAGAATGGCAAAGCAGCAGGGCCAGATGGCATCCCAGCGGGGTCTCTGAAAGCAGACCTAGAGACAACAGTGGAGATGCTGTACCCACTGTTTGGAAAGATCTGGGAAGAGGAGGTGATGCCAGCTGACTGGAAGGATGGGTACCTAATCAAGCTTCCCAAGAAAGGCGACCTCAGCAAGTGTTCCAACTACAGAGGAATCACCTTGCTGTCAGTACCAGGAAAGGTCTTCAACAGGATCATCCTAGAGAGAATGAAGAGCTCCGTTGACCCCCAGCTGAGAGACCAGCAAGCAGGATTCAGGAAGAACCGATCATGTACAGACCAGATCGCCACTCTCCGCATCATCGTGGAACAGTCTCTGGAGTGGAGCTCCCCGCTGTACGTCAACTTTGTGGATAATGAGAAAGCATTTGACAGCGTGGACCGAGAGACTGTGGAAACTCCTACGACACTACGGTGTACCCGCAAAGCTCGTCCGCCTGATCAAGAGCAGCTATGATGGCATGACATGTCGCGTGATCCACGAAGGGCAGTTCACCAGAGAGCTCCAGGTCAGAACTGGTGTCAGGCAGGGGTGTCTGCTGTCTCCGTTCCTCTTCCTACTGGCCATAGACTGGGTCATGAAGATGACCACAGAACACAGACGAAGTGGAATACAGTGGACACTGTGGACACAGCTTGACGACCTCGATTTTGCAGACGACTTGGCATTACTGTCCCACACTCATCAACAAATGCAGGACAAGACCACGAGGCTTGCTGACATCTCGTCTCACCAATGGGCCTCACCATTCACAAACAGAAAACAAAGACAATGAGGCTGAACACAACCAGGGAAGAACCAATCTTGCTTGCTGGCACCCCGTTGGAGGAGGTGGAGTCTTTCACCTATCTCGGGAGCATCATAGACAAAAAAAGGCGGCACTGATGCAGATGTCAGAGCACGAATCGGTAAAGCCAGAGCAGCCTTTCTCCAGTTAAAAAAAGTGTGGAGTTCCAGAGAGCTGTCACAACACACCAAAGTCCGGATTTTCAACTCCAATGTAAAAGCAGTTCTCCTATATGGAGCAGAGACTTGGAGATTGACAAAAACCACAGTCAACAGAGTACAGACCTTCATGAACAGTTGCCTTAGAAGAATTTTGAAAATCCACTGGCCAGAGAAGATCAGCAACGTCAGACTCTGGGATAGAACAGAGCAGATAACAGCAGAGAATGGAATTGGGCGAAGAAGATGGGGATGGATCGGTCACAGCCTGAGAAAGCCAGCTTCCAGTATCACTAGGCAGGCATTGTCATGAAACCCCCAGGGAAAGAGGAAAAGAGGTAGGCCGAGAAACTCCTGGCGTCGAGACCTCCAAGCTGACATCAAGAGAATGGGAACCACCTGGAGTAGAATCGAAGGAGAAGCACAGGACAGGAGTTGCTGGAGGTCTCTCGTCGACGGCCTATACCCGGGTAGGGGTGACAGGCGTAAGTAAAGTAAGTAACCCCAGACACACCACAGCAAGATAAAGATCGACCATGCCAGTTCAAGGGTGATGCCAGGATAGCTTGGCGCCTATGGGCGCCAAGCTATTCTGGCATCACCCTTGAACTATCATGGTCGATCTGTGTCCTGCGCTGCAAAGCAGTCTTCAGAGGACAACGGCAAAAATTTGGGGATTTCGGTCTTGGGGTAGAATGAGTTAAGTCAACTGGCGGAATGATATTTGTTCTAAGTCTGGTGCAGAAAGTAGTTTTTTGCGAAGATATTTGCGAAAAATGCTGCGCGCTAAGATGTAAAACGACCTATACCAACAACGGTTTTGCCTCTAAAAAGCGCAGAACTGCACTCCGCTCTACAAATAAATCAACGAAATCCGAGCCACATGAGCAAAAAATGCTTATCTTCGCATACCTGCATGGGCGATTGAAATATTGACGCCAGTCAGCAGTTGGTTCCATTCTTCTTCCAGTCCGAGAAACTCCCGCAGGACATTCCAAAGTGTGGGTCTGCCTGATTCGCAAGTTGGTCTGTGTTCTGATACTCACGCTGCATGGATTCCAGTGAAGAGCGTGTGGCCCGGGCGTTGAATGAAACACAGTTGTGAGCACATTTTTTGTGCTTTTTGCAGTTTTCACCTTTGCTATTTTTCGTGCAATGGATACTTTTTTGGCTTCTCTTTCCTCTCCTCTCCCCTTCCCGCTTCCTTCCCACTTCCCCCTTCCCCACATCCTGTGTCTACAGGCGGCAAAGAGGTTTTCTTATTGGCGGTTTCCTTCCTACTTGGACTTCAAAAGTTTGGGCGCACCTGTAGCGAATCTCAGGCAGTTGCAAGAGACAAAGATCCTCATGATCCCCCGCATAATGCGGTGGTTCATGAGGATCTGTGTCTCTTGCTCGTTCAGACTGTCATCTGTATTCCTTGTACGAACGTTGATTTCAGGTGGAGTTTCTAAGACACCACCCTGACTTGATTTCCTGAAGTAACAGGTATGGAGACTGAAATGTAGTCATACGCTTGTGTTATTTAATCTGCCTTTCCTGAGGAACACAGATCTAATTGATGCTGCTGGATGCATGGTGCCGATAAGGGTCGACTGAACTTATCAAGCATGGGATAATTTTTGTCCTCTGAAGACTACAATACATATAGAATGACCATGATACTATCAGATAGTGCAAGGGTGATGCAGGAAAGCCTGGCACCACCTTTGAACCATCATGATTTATTCATATATTTATATTATTATGGCAGGACTTATTGGGTTACTACATTCGAGACGTGCCGTATTGGGGTACACGGCAAAAGGCGGTGCTTAATTTAGCATTTAAAACAAGTTGTTATTGGGCGAAAATTTATAAATCAACGATCCCGTGCAAATGCTTTCGCTCAGCAGAATCAGTCTCTTGCAGACGTTGGCTGAAGAACTGAAAACATCACTGTATTGTCCCACAAGAGGAAGTTTGGGCTGCCATCCCCAAGCGAGGCGTGTCGCCACGGGACAGCGCCACACGACCTACACAGACTTGACTGGATTAGGAACGGGGGCGTTACGCATTTGTAGAGGATTGAGTGGACGATCGTCGATACAGTAGATTCGAGTTTCGTCTGCGTGACGCAGTCCCTGTCTGTTGATAGCCTCAAACTGAAGAACATAGATGTAAATACATGTAGTGGTAAAACAACTGAAACGCTACAGGGGTCATGAGGATCTATATGCCCTGTGCAAACGTAGACGTTTAATTGTGCGGCCTCACGTTAGCTGATGATGTCGAAAGCTCTTGTCTTTTTTTTTTCTTTTCTTTTCCGACACCTTTTGCTCTTGTGCGCGTGCCTACACGGGTTGTCTCCCTCGATTCGTTACCGCTACAGCGGTAGCGAATCGAGGGAGACAACCAGTGTGGTGTGTGCCTTGGCTTTATCCATCTGATTGAACTGGGTGCGGGCTGCTCTTGAACGAAATGAAAGGAAGGTTTGTTCTGGTCGTTGAGGACGATGGGTGTTTGAACTCCTCAGTGTTGATAGTCCGTCTGCAGAGCGCCTTGCGGGGACTGACTGAAAGTGCGCTGGTCAGCACAGCCCGATGTCAGCCCAATGTCAGCCCAATTGTGTTGTACTTGTCTTTTCTAAGCGTGTTTCTTAATTTGGTGGGATTTTTCTTCTCAATTATCTGTTATCTCAATGGCATCTGTTACAATCAGGCGACTAATTACTAATTATTACCGCAGAGAAAAACCTAACGGAGAAAGAAACACGCTTAGAAAAGACAGTTACAACACAATTTATTCATAGTTATTAATTCCTTCTGCGAGAATGACGATAAGTAGCGACTGATCTCTGTATTTGTTTGTTTATTTTGAAAACGGATATTTACCCGAAATATTAATAAATGGTGTTGTAACGGTCTTTTCTAAGCGTGTTTCTTTTTCCGTTGGGTTCTTCTCTGCATTTTAGACGCTTGGCAGTCAACATTTTGGTCTGGATTACCCTTAAACCATATCATACTGAGGCTGAAAGCTTCAAATTTTTACACTGCCATATGCAAGCTACATTATAGATAAGGTATAGACCAATGGCTTTTGTTCAAGGGTGGTGCCAGAATAGCTTGGCGCCTCTAGGCGCCAAGCTATTCTGCCACCACCCTTGAACTATTTTGGTCAAATTTTTTTCACACACTGGTGTATTCCGAATGATTAGGGTTAAACTGTACCGACGATATTGATCGGCGGAGAAAAACACCGTGACTTTACTATTTTTTTTCCGCCGAACAACTCTTGAGACCACCTGACAGATTTATCCCCCCAAACGTACACCATGCCGCCTTATTTATTGTGTGAAGGGCCCAATCGCATGAGTGAGCTTAGTCCTGCGCCAGCCACTAAGCAAGGTGCTCCGCTATAGCGGGGCACCTTGCTTAGTGGCTGACGCAGGACTAATCTCCTTCACGCAGCTGGCCCCAGGGCCCTCAATCTGCGCGGCGCATGCCTACATGCGGAAAAAAGAAGCCTGATACAGCACGGTGCTCGGTGCATCTCGCAAGTTATCTGCGATGCCCAGATGCACCTGAGTGTGTGATGCACACCTGATATGTGACGGATGGAAGGGAAGGGCTAATATTTGGGTTTAACGTAAACTGGCACACTGAAATAGCACACGCACTATATTGTGTGTCAGCTTGAGCTGAACATCAATTGGCATACTGAAACAGCAGGTATCTGTGATAGGTAGTTTTAACCTTGGTTATCGCTGATGATGGTATCGTCTCCTGCCGTGGTAATCCATCCGCAGGGCAAGGAAAGTTGCATTACATATCAACAGAACCAATGGGTTGTAGTTGCAGTGTATTTTGGGTTGGGGCGTGCAAACGTGGGCTTATCCCCAGCAGCAACACGTCTTCGGACCCACGACGGCCGCAGTGGGCCCGCGCACAGTCGTGTGCGGGCCCACTGCGGCCGTCGTGGGCCCGAGGACTTTTGCTTCTGGGGTGCATGATTGCTGCCTTTTGCTTTTGGGCACTTTTATAGTGACAACGATTGAGTTTAATATAATATTGTGCTATTTCCGATGGAAATTGTGGATGCATGATTGCCGCCTTTTGCTCTTGGGCACTTTTATAGTGACAACGATTGAGTTTAATATAATATTGTGCTATTTCCGATGGAAATTGTGGATGCATGATTGCTGTCTTTTGCTCTTGGGCACTTTTATAGTGACAACGATTGAGTTTAATATAATATTGTGCTATTTCCGATGGAAATTGTGGATGCATGATTGCCGCCTTTTGCTCTTGGGCACTTTTATAGTGACAACGATTGAGTTTAATATAATATTGTGCTATTTCCGATGGAAATTGTGGATGCATGATTGCTGCCTTTTGCTTTTGGGCACTTTTATAGTGACAACGATTGAGTTTAATATAATATTGTACTATTTCCTATGGAAATTGTGGATGCATGATTGCTGCCTTTTGCTTTTGGACGCTTTTTATAGTGACAACGATTGAGTTTAATATAATATTGTGCTATTTCCGATGGAAATTATTTCAGTGTCTATTTATGCAATCAATTTCAGGTGGCAGATACATTTTGTAGCCGCGCATGAAAATGTGACATGCTGGTTTAAATACGTTCTTTTCGTCCCGACAGCAACAAAGACTTTCCGCGGACTGGGAGTATGTGCGGGCGCGGGCGCTGCATGAAAAAAACAACTGTGTACCTAACCGGTCAAACGACTAGTTTGTCAAAGTCCAGCTTATAAAAAGTGTTAAAAATCGTTACAGGCATGATTATATTAAATTTGGACAATGAAATACCTTAACCCATTACATCCTGAGTCTGAAATTTTTATAACGTGCGTATTGTCCTATGAAGGCTACAATACAGATTGAGAGACATTCCATCCATGTTAGTTCAAGAGTGGTGCCGGAATAGCTTGGCGCCTCAGGCGCCAACCTATTCCGGCACCACCCTTAAACTTACAGAATCAAAATTACTTCAAGAAAGAGTGTATCAGGATGGAAAGGGTTAATACGGACGATATGTATGACTACCAAGCGTGTAAAATAGAAATACCACCAAAAAGAACGAAACACACTTAGAAAGGACAAGTACAGCACCGTTTTGAGTTCATAATATTTTCGTGGTAGAACCCTTTTCATTCAGGAAATAACATATCATGGCTTCGGAGAAACTGACAGACCATTTTGGCAAGACTGATACGAGACAGGGGCCGGCCGACCCCTGATGGACTAGCCAATAACTTGGAGCGAAGTATCATTAGTTCAAACCAGAACCGCTGCATAAATAACAGCTGCCCCGCAACAGTGGCTTCCTTGATCTATCGAGTTTCAGATCTTTCCCAGAGGACACAAATGAATCCATAGTGATCTTTAATGCCCTTGATGAGCTGTGCGCACATTTGCTGGACCAGTCCGGCAGTTATTACAAGTGCTGTATCCTCCGCTTCGCATATCCCACGCTTATCAGCTTCTCAAAGTAAACAGTTAACCCGTTTACTGTCGGAGCACAGCGAGCAACTACCTAATGCAAGAGACATAGATCCTCATGAGCCCCCGCATTGCGAGGGCTCATGAGGATCTATGCCTCTTGCTTGCCTTGTTCATTTATGTTCTTCATCACACAGGCTCGATTTGCGATGGTATCAGAGACAGCATCTTTATTGGCGACTAGCAGTACACAGTTAGCAGGACATCAAAACGCACGTGCAAAGTCCTGATGCGGTGAGGTCACTTGATGACCAGTGGCGTTGGGAAGTCATGTGGAGATGGGATCAGGGGCATGGTAATTTACACGCTTGACCACCTCTTCCGTGTGAGACTCAGAGGTATAAAATATAGCTACCTACCACGAGCCTCGTGAGAAATATGCAAATATGCATTTAACTAAAACCACATGTTTGCTAGAAGATTGAAAGAAGATATGAACTATCAAGATGCATAGATCCTCATGAGCAACCTGGGGGGACTCGAGGAACAATGATTGACTGGCTCTTGCACATTGGCCGTTTCATGTTTGGATCACGAGGATCAGAGATTAAGTGAAACAAAAATCGCCACCCGTACTAGTGTTAGCATAATGAATCGAGCCTGAAAGCACTCGACTCATAAGATGCGTAGACCCTCAAAATATCTTCCGGGGCTCTTGAGGATCTGTGCCTCTTGTGGATGAGTGGAAGGAGATCGAGTGGTCAGACCTATCTGTCAGAAATCCATCCAGCTACTTCAAGCGTATCGCTGACCACAACCCACGCCAATAAAACCCGCACTTTGGCCCGTACATCACTTGATCACATCACGCCGACCATCGCCTCCTGACTTGCCTCATCCACGGCTGTTTAGCGCAGAGGCTTTGAGGTCTCTGAGGAGCGAAATATGATACCGCCGTGAAGGAGGTCACATCCCAACGCCACGCTGACCTCAAGAAACCCACGCCACGCGCTCCCAGTCAGCAACAGGTACTCTGGCCCACGTGAGCCGCAGTTGGCCCTCTATTTGCGGGCCAACTGCGGCCGACTTCGGCCCGAGAACCTGTTGCTCCTATCGCGGTATCAGACGACGAAAGACATAAAAGATGGGCGCTTTGAACTTGTGTTTTTCAGGCGAAGACTTTACCGAGCCCACGCGCTAAAGTGTTGTAGTCCACACGGGTTAGTCTTTGACAGAAACAGGTATAAATGCTCAGTCGTGAGCCTCTGCAGGCCGCACGGGCTCATGAGAATCTTTCCTTCTTGAAGGCTTGTTGATAAAAGGGAACTCGCACCGTTCGCAGAAAATCATCATGTTTTATGTATTTTTTTAATTTATTTTGTTAAGCTCGTGTTGACATGACGTCTTACGCGTCAGCTAAAGTACGACAAAGATTGAGTGATGATGATGAAACTTTATTTTTCAACGGGAAAATGTTTTGACAGAAAAGAATCGTCATTTTACAAACTTGCCCTTACGAAAATCTACAAAATAGTGAGTGTGTTCATGTATCCTTTGTTTACATTAGCACTGGACAGGCAAGACCGTTTTTTTTATTATGGACTATAAACTAATTCCGATAGTTATCGTCCTTTAAAAAAAACAACAAAAAAAAAAAACCGAACAAACTTTCATATTAATTACCATGTTCTCGCTGGTACCAGACAGGCAGACTATAAACTAATTTCAATAGTAACTTTGTCGTAGTACTCTTCTTTAAACCTTTCACACTAATTACCATGAACTCCCTGACACACTTTACCAAAGAAGCCTCAGCGAGGGGTGATTAGCTTTGTTTTCTGTGAGGCACATTTTCCAAGCACAAACATACAAGAGGCATAAATTGGTTTCATTATCAGGCTAGATAAACGACCCTATGGCTCGGTGCATCTTCAATAACCATGAAGACGCGAAAGTGCCCTAGTGGGCAAAAGGTGATCGGTCCGACGTCGGCTCGCATTTGGCCCGCGCACGGCCGTGCGCGGGCCAAATGCGAGCCGGCGTCGGACCGATCAACTTTTGCGCACTGGGGCCTCAGTTATCTTGAACGCTGTGTGCACAGGGAACGGTTAGCTTTTTTTCGGGTGTTGTGTTTTTGCTTTTCTGGCCATTAAGTTCCTGCTCCCGAGAATTATCGATAATTTATGATTCTTTAGGGGCGTATAAAATGTTTGTTTTATCTTTGTCTGGAGTGGGCCTATTGCTAGTACGGGTTACAGTTATTATTTCCCCCTGCCAGGTACCGTAGCTCCCTCTCCCTTGATGACGAGTGTCGTGCTCTCTTCTGTCTGGATTTGACCCTTGCACTGCTGATGAACACACCGAAGTCCCAAGAGGTGTAGACACTCACGAGCGCTCGCATGAAGGCTTGTCGCCGTAGGGTCCAAAATCACAGACCTGCACACTTTTTGGTCTCCCACAAGAAATTACAGATTTCGTCGAAGAATTTCAAGAAAAAAATAAACGTTACCTGTTTCTTCAAAAAAAACAAAAAAACAACAACAACAACAAAAAAAAACCCACACACACTATCAACCGGCAACAAACGTCAATAATTTCCTGTCTTTGTGAAATTGGGAGGTTCGAAAATGTGGCCCCCTTACTACCTTGCATCTTCTATTGTAAATCATTCCGTTTACAGTCCCGTTTACAGTCGCGTGCAGTTTTATTGTGACTTTAACGGTTTCCTGAGATAGGTTTCATGTCTGAGATTTATTTATCATGGCATACCTGTAGTATTTGACTCGCTGCTCACCCAACAGGTCCTATCAGCCAAAGTGACTTAAGTGTCTGTGGTTATGCTCGGGCATGTCTTGTGCCAGTCAGTTTATTAACCTATTTTGGAGGTGCTACTTATGGACTATGTACCTGTTGAAGGGGATGGATCGACCATGATAATTCAAGGGTAGTGCCAGATGAGCTTGGCGCCTTCAATCGCCAAGCTCATCTGGCACTACCCTTGAATTATCATGGTCAATCCGTCTCGGTACTGTAGGGCGTTGGGGCTAAACGAGTTAACATTCATAGTGAAATGGACACAAATTTTGTACAAGGATATGTGTGTGTTTGTGACTGCAGTTTTGTAAAGGTTTCGCTATCCAAAGTTGCAGTGCTTTCCAATTCAAGATTATCCGCAGTCCCCCACAAAAGAATATTGTTGCCTGAGTTGAGTTTCCACTGGCTGATCTCATATACATAATCTGATATTTCAGACTGAATGGGGGGCGGGGGAGGGCTGGTAGGTTGGTGCGGGTGAGAATGTTTTAGAGTGAGCTGTCGGGTTTGGAATGAGGTGTGTCCGGGAGGCGTGTCCCAAGAGCAATTTAGACGTCTGGGACAATAACTGTAACAATCACAACCGTAAACTCGTCTGACTGTCCCCAATCACTGAAGCAGAATGGAGCAGAAATTGTGTAAGTAAATGTCATTGCGGCCTATCCTTTTCATAATTGCCAGAGGCATAGATTCTCATGAACAACAGCAGGGGTTCATGAGAATCTATGTCTCTTGCACTAGGCTGCTGGGATTCACCAGAATCTACTCTCCTTGCAGACGGAGAGGGTTGTCTGGGTCACAGAAAACGGGCGAGGGTCTCATCTCATATCCACGAGTTGTATTACAGTTTAAGTACCGTTGGAAAAGAGGGAGAAACTTTACGACTCGCGACAGTGCGCATCTAACTGGAAGCGGCTCAGCAAGGAGACCTGTTGGCACCGACGCTGTTTTGCCAGCAACGGAATCCATTGTCGCACATTGCTTGTGTGACAGAGAAGCAAGGTGCCATAAACTTGAACCCGGTTTTCGATGTTGAAATACAACAAGCAGTATATGCCCAGACGCAAGAGGCATAGATCCTCATGAGCCCCCGCTGTCGCGGGGGCTCATGAGGATCTATGCCTCTTGTTGACTATACGTTGCATCTAGTTCCCTTCGACGGATGAAGTTCTTTAAATTAAGAAGAGTTCAGAAACACAGCCTGCGACAAGCGGCCATAGCCGAGGGCTAACTGGATGGATGACACCCTCACTGATAGGATACACGTGGGACTACACTCTTGCAACACTGAAGAGACGTAGATTTCCATTAGATCCTGTGCATGCAGAGACCCATGATAATCTGTGCCTCATGCAGACACCGAAAAAGAACTAGTTTTGTTTTTAGTGACCGACAGGAGAAATCTGGGCTGTGAGACAGGGGCCCATGAGGGTCTGTACCGTCTCAACGACTCCTTCCTTATTAGTGTGCTGCTCTGTGATTTTGGACTTTACGGTCTGCGACCGTGAAGCCTAAAATCACAGAGCAGAACACACAAAACGGAAAATTGAGCTCAGTCGCCGTCGTGGAATGGAATTTCAGAAGACAGACAATATGGAGTCTGTGTCCTCATTATTATTCATAGTTTCCGTCGCCTTTACGCATGCTTGCAGTGTTGCTGTTGGCTGACCTTTTGACGAAAGGTCATCAGCGGCGTTTTGAACAATGTTTCATTTTTTTCTTTTTTCCAGGTCGATGTTTTGTGGGTTTTTTTATTATTATTTTTTAAAATCCCGTTTAATATCGAATACCGTTTACTTAGTCCATGAATATCTGTCTAACATCTATCTATTTAACTATCCATCCATCCATTTGTCCGTGTGCCTATCCGTCCGCCTGTCCGCCTGTCCGCGGATCCGTCCATTCATTCATGTATTCATTTCTCACCGCTTTTCTTGCGAGGTGGCGGTGTGGTTTCCCGGGTACAGTTGCATAGGTGAGCTTAGTCTTGCGCCAGCCAATGGCTGGCGCCGGACTACGCTCGCTCATGCAACCGACTCCGGGTGTGGGGTGGTGGTAGGAGAAGGGGATGAGCATACATGCAGCATTTACTTGGGCCGTCTGTCTCTGGCTTGCCTTATGACTTGTGTGTTTGCTTGTTTGAGATTGGGCTTTCTTGTGGGGGGGGGGGGGGGGATGTCCCTCTCTGTTTTTCAACAGGATCATTTGTGGCTCAATTTTCGTGAGTCACTTTTCCTCCCAAATATTTCTCCATGGCTTTCAGTCAGACCCTTCCGCTTTCAACAGGCCTAGATTCTCATGAGCCCCTGCAGTCGCAGGGGCTCATGAGAATCTATGCCCCTTGCTCGCAGAAGCAAGGTAGTACATTTATATCTATAGATTGCGGAGTGTTTTTTTTCTGCAGCTACCGAGGGAAATTTCTGAACTGCGGCTTGCTTCTCATTTCTTGTTTCTGTGAGCAGAATGGAGGAATAACACCCTCAAGTTAGGGAACAGCTCGAGCCTACCGTGGCATAGCAAAAGGCATAGATTCTCATGAGCCCCTGCAATTGCAAGGGCACATGTGAATCTATGTCTGTTGCAGGTAGAGATGGGTGGTTGAAGAACTGTGAAGGAATTTGCATTTGTCGATCATGTTCGAACGATTGGGCACTGACTCAACGCGCAAACTCGGCTAAAGACACCGGAAAATGTTTGCTTACTCGATGAGCAGGATTCGTCACGTGACTTTCAGAAAAAGTTAAGGTGTTTGTATAATTTGCAGTCAGTATCGTGTTCTGAGGCTTTTAAAAATGGTCATGTTTTATATATTATGTAACGTCAATTATTTTTGGTGAGGGACAGTCTACACACATAGATTCGATTGAGTACGAGATCCATGCTCGTTTATCGCAACTAGACTTTTGTACCATTTTGGCTCAATCCATGATGCCTATCGAAGTCTTTTGTCTCCCTTTTGACTTTAAACACGTGACGCATCGAACTCCGCCGCAATTAAGTACCGGCGGTCATGGCTTGAGAAAAATGTTCGTCTTCTAATCTAATACAAGAGTTTCCACATGGGATTGATGCAGTTGCATGCACCGGTTTATTCGCTGGCAGGATGAGGCTTGCATATGCAACTTCTGTCTTGCAGCCGACTGACAGGTCTCCTGCAGTGAAAGAACCACTGACACGCCGTCTACAGGGAACCATACCTGTTGCTGGAATTAGGAGGCGATACTTGCCATTTTAATTAACTTCACTGTCGAGAAAGTGTGAACACAGTCCCGACAACTGCAAGAAACATAGACCATCATGAGCCCCCGCATTTGCGGAGGCTCATGAGGATCTATGCATCTTGCTTACTCCACTTTGCGTAGTCCATGATTACTTTGGCGGCTTAGGCTGTTTGGAGGTAACTTAAGGAAGATTTTAGAAACACGGTTTGCCTCCACTGGCAGGGTAGGTTATAACTAATCATTTTCGTTCATTGCAAGAGGCATGGACTCTGATGCGCTCCCGCTAATGCCTAGGTTCGTTAAGCTATTCTATCACTACCTTTAAACTTCAGCTGGCATGCTTGATCCTATATCTGTTTTAAAATGACTTCGTGTTACAAGACTGGCTGGGGGGTTTCATCGGGTTTAGAGTTTGTCCCTCCGACCCAGTCAGCTTTGGGCCTTTTCGAGGCGCAAAAATCCCCTGATTGACACCCAACTGCAAGAGGTATAGATCCTGCAATAGGCATAGATCCTCATGAACCCCCGCAACTGCGGGGGTTCATGAGGATCTATGCCTATTGCTGACACCACTTTGAATCCATGTTCGTGGGACAGCAAGATTTTTTTTTTCATTTTTTGAATTAACGAAGACTGCAGGACACAATATGCGTCTACTGGTAATGAACTGATTAAAGATTCGAACTGCGTTGAATGGTGTGTAGCACCTATAATAATAATAATAATAAGGAAGATTTATAAGGCGCCAATACATGGTAAGATGCTCTAGGCGCCGTACATATGAACAAAGCATACAAATATTACACAAAAAGTGACAAAGCCACGTGTACAATTACACAAAAGAACAGAATTATTACTAAATACATGAACACTGATAATCAAAGTGGGAAAAGATGGGTTTTAAGACTGTGTTTAAAACTGGCACTAGACTCACTGTGTCTCAATGATTTAGGAAGATCATTCCAGGCTGATGGACCCTGGTAAGAAAAAGATCTCTGCCCAAATCCTTTAGTCCTTACTGTAGGAATACGAAGCATTTTATTGTCAGACGAACTGCGCAATTGCATCGAAGGGATATAACAGTGAAGGAGCTCTGAGAGATAAGTGGGTCCAGTGCCAGAAAGAGAAACATGACAAATGGACAAGACTTTGTGCTTGACTCTCTCCTTCACTGGCAACCAGTGGAGAGCGTGCAGGATGGGGGACACATGGTCTGACCTTTTCGCTTTCATGACCAGACGTGCGGCTGAATTTTGGACTCTCTGGAGCCGATCAAATAGATACTGCGGGCATCCAGATACGAGTGAGTTGGCATAGTCAATGCGAGAAAGAACAAATGAACAAACCAGATGGGCCTTTCTAATGCGCCACCTTGGACGAGCTGAACGGAACTGCTTTTACCGTTTGTCGTGTGCTCAGACGTCCCGGACAATACAGGTAGACTAAGCAAGGGCTTGATTCAGGAGACCGGGTGCTCCCCAGACAAATGATGATGAAAACCAGCAACGCCAGAAAGGCACTGCGGAAGTAATCATTCCCCAGGGGGTTTAGGGGCCAGGTAGCCCAGACAGGTGAACCAGCTCCTGCCATCTGCAAGAGGCAAATATCGTCATTAGCCCCTGCAGGGTGCAGAGGCTCACGAGGATCTGCGTCACTTCCTAGTAGGGCTTGGCGTCATTTACGTATCTGCACTGTACTGTTCATTTATCACAGAGAATCATTGGGACTGTATACCAAGACAGTCTGCCATCTGCAAGAGGCATAGATCATCATGAGCGCCTGCAGGATGTAGGTGCTCGTGATGCTCTATACCTCTTGTTGGCGTGCGTGGCACCATTTATGTCTGCAGACTGCTGTTCGTTTACCGTCGAGTTATGTACAGTGTAGTTTTGAGACCCACACCATTCTAGTCTTAGCCGTCCCACCTGACGCCCTTCCTCGACGAAGTTTGAACATATCGTAAGCAAGTAAATGGAGGGCCGATTCCTTACCAGCAGGAGACCAAGATCATCACGAGCCCCTACAGCCTGCAAGGGCGCTTGCGGATCTATGTCTCCTCCAGACGGGAGGGGCTGCCTTCTGAACTGACCCCCTACGGGGCCAAGAAGCCGAGACAGGTGAAACTCCCGCTATGCTGTCAGCCTCCCCAGCTCTCACTATAACCTGAAAATTACCTCTGCATCTCTTTCCCCTCTTGAGCCAGTCGCAAGAGATGGGTCTACCGTGATAGCTTGAAAGTAGCACCTTAACACCCTTGTCCATGCAGCCATCGGCATTGTGACAAGTACCGATGGCTTCATGAAAAAGGGTGTTCGAACCTCTGGGATCAGTTCCTTGAGTGAGCCTAGTCCTGCGCCAGCCACTAAGCAAGGTGCTCCGCTGTCGCGGATCACCTTGCTTAGTGGCTGGCGCAGGAATAAGCTCGCCCATGCAACTGGCACCTGGTGTAATGATCATCTGACATGATTTTAGGATTTGCCTCTTTTCGCCTCAATTAATGTATGAATTGTAATACGAAACATCAGTGTTTGAGGCGAGAGGGCGTGGCAGTCTCTCGGCCAGAGAACTCGATACCCGATCGCGGAGGGAGTCGTCGTTCTTGCCTCCCAGCGGCAAAATTACCTCCCCGTATTTTGAGGGAGGGGAGTTCTCTTTCTTGGCTCATCAATTACTTCTCTTGGTTTCCGGATCTGCAGGGGTGGGAAGATGCGACGCGCACCTCGGATTGCAGAAAATTGCCGCATTATTGCTGCGCTGGGGTAGGGTGCAGGGGGATCGGTATCAGTGCTGGGAACAATAAAACCATTGCTGCTGCAGCGTCTGCATGCATTTTCTGGCATAGATGGGAGATCTGGTTTAGTATACGTGTCTCTGGCATTTTCGGCCTGGTGCCCTATCCATTGACTCATTCAACCCGGGCGAAGGAGACTGATCGACGATGATAGTTCAAGGGTGGTGCCAGAATAGCTTGGCGCCTGTAGGCGCCAAGCTATTCTGGCCCCACCCTTGAACTATCATCGTCGATCAGTCTCTTCAACTGTAATACCGTGAACTTCGAATATAACAAATCTCCAGGGAACCCAAGGTAAGACTGTTGTGAAAGGCACCCCTTACTTTAGTCTCACCGCGGACAAAGACGGCAGATGAAGTTCAATGATCCTTAACCAGACTCCGCTGTGTCGGGGACAATTATCCGATTAACAGGTGACACCAGATGGTCTACCGACAGCCATAAAGCCGACCTCCCATTTGGTTTTTATATCCGAAGTCTCTTATAAGCGGAGTAATTTTCGTTGAAGGGTTGCTGACGGGACCTCTGAAAAAGTGGTGTTATGTCCGACTTTTGATATATACGACTTATTATAAGCGGAGTAGAAGCACGCTCAGAAAAGACAGATACAACACAATTTATTAATATTTCGGGTAAAACCCCCTTTTTCAAAACAGGCAAACAAACAAGCAAGTAAGCAATTTGCTACTTATCTTAAAAGATAAAGTAATTGATGAGCAAAGAAGACAAACTCCCTCGAAATAAGGGGAGGTAATTGCCGCTGTGATGCAAGAACAACAACTCCCTCCACGATAAGGTATCTAGTTCTCTGTCCGAGCGAGTCCACCCTCTCATCACAAGTAACGAAGTGAAAACTTGTGGGGTGTGGTGTGTGTGTGTGTGTGTGTGTGCGCGTGTGTGTCCTTTGAAAAAGGGAGTTTGCCCAAAATATGAATAAATTGTGTTGTAACTGCCTTTTCTAAGCGTGTTTCGTTCTTCGTTGGGATATTCGCGTTCGAATGATGTATTTATTTCGTATCGCGAACCGCCACTGAAAGGATAACGAACGTAAATTGCGACAGTAAGAAACAAAATTACCCTTACAACTGTGTTACGAAATTCGGAAGTAACCATCCGAACACTATTAAGAGACTGATCCACGGTGATAGTTCAAGGGTAGTGCCAGAATAGCTTGGCGCGTAGGCGCCAAGTTATTCTGGTAACATCCTTGAGCTAACATCGTCGATCTATGTCTTACTCCTGCTCCCGGGCTGAATGGCTCAATGAATAGGGCACCAGGCCGAAAATTCCACAGACGTATACCAAGCCAAATCTCCCATCTCAGCCAGAAAATACATGCAGACGCTGCAGCAGCATTCTTCTTTCTTTTTGGCTTATTCTCTGCATTTTACACGCTTGAAAGTCGCCTTTTTGATATGGATTTCATTCCTCGAAAGACGAGAACGGAACATTTAAATTCGGATATCACAGGACACTAAAACGTCTTAGAGATTTTATGAGAAATGCATGTGCCAGAGTTTTTATTTTATTCAGTTACATTCGATCCCGTACGTGTAGCTTCTGCGGAGTCCAGACATTAAAATCGCTGAGCTGTGTTGTTCCCATTCTCACCCGGTTTTAAGTACCAGTAGTCATGTCTTCGTCTTGAGCCATTCTCGCAGGGAATTACGTCATACCTTATGACGCAAGTGAGCTAATCGCAAGGAGTTATGGGATTGTAAATCTGCCGCTCCGGGCCATTTCCGCCATGCAAATTGACGTGAAACATCGTAAACCACTGGACGAGAGTTCGTCCACCTCGTAGATCGCCCTACATATGAGAAATTTAAATATTGTCCGAATATATAAATTTCGCCCCAGCAAGAGGCGTAGATCCTAATGAGCCCCCGCATATGCGGAGGCTCATGAGGATCTACGCCTCATGCAGGCGGGTGGTGATTCGCTGTTAATGTGTGATTTCGTGTAGGAGGGTCTTGCTGCAAATAGAGTCGTGTTTGCCTGCAAAGTGGCGCGCGTTTAAGTGGAAAATTAAATGATGGAGCGGCGCGAGCCCTATCCAAACTTGCAAGCCCATTAAGTCAGTCAATAGAACAGGGGGAGCTCAAACAATGTCCGTGTTTTGGATTAGCTCACTTCCACGGTCACCGTCAGCTGCTGGAGTTTATGTACTGTGATAGCTGCTTACAAAGTTAGTGCTTGGTAGGCCTGGCTCATGGTTGGTTGGGTACCCCATAAGCAAAACGCTTTTGGGCCGCGTCGGCAGCAGTGGGCCCGCGCACAGTCGTGCACGGGCCCACTGCGACCCGTTGTGGGCCTGAGGACCTTTGCTTGCTGGACGGTTGTTTGGTCGGTTGGTTGGTTAATTGGTTGGTTGGCAGGTTAGTTATATCGGGGTTTAACGTGCACACCACAAGAGGCTAGTTATGGGGGACAGGGACTACTATTGCCTATGGACCAGAACACTGATCAATTATGGCGCTCTGCCTTTGCGCCACTTTGATTTACCAGGACTTGTCAACCTACATGCTGGGGCAAAAGCTCGCCTTTTCCTTGAAACTGGGCTTTATGGACTTAGAAAAGACCAGTTCCGGAAGAAGACATTGAAAATGGCTAGCTTAGCTTATCTGGCCGTTCTATCCAAGTGGCCACCGAGGGAGGTTTAACTGTTCTTGCGGGAAGGAAAGAGGTAATTAAAAAAAATAATTCGGGAGCCCCTCATTCAATATTAGACAGATGGAACTTGAAATATTTCTGGGGAATTGGCCAAGTGTTACGAGTCAATTAAGATTGAGTTATCTGCCTTTTAAAATGCCAACCTGATGTGGTCGTCTCCCCCTAGCGGAATTCTGAAAATCGCTGTGTCAGTAAAAAATGATGCGATCTGTAATCTGACTGGAGAGTTTTAGAGAATGTGCTTTAACCCGTTCAGTGCTCGCTGACGCAGACTGTGTGTCTGCAGTCTTCGTTAATTCAAGACAAAAACCCTAGATGTCACAGGACCTTGGATTCAAAGTGGTGTCAGCAAGAGGCATAGATCCTCATGAGCCCCCGCAACTGCGGGGGTTCATGAGGATCTATGCCTCTTGCAGTTGGGTGGTGGTCAGTTTTTCTTTGCACTGAACGTGTGGGACTTTGACGATACGGTTGCGTGTGCAGAAAGCAAAAACAAACCTGAAACATATATGTCTGTCTCTCGAGGCTAATAAAGGACCCTACTAGTAGAGCCGATGTTTTTTCTTCACACTATAGTAGAACCTGTGTTAAGCGACCACCCTTATGAGAGAACACTTGGCATAACAGACCATTAGTTGGCAGGAGATGGCTTGACCATGATAATTCAAGGGTAGTGCCAGATCAGTTTTGCGCCTTGAATTATCATGGTCAAGCCATCTCCTGCAACTGGTACATAGTCGTTAGGCAACACCTCCAAAGTTTGAGAAATGGGACCTTGGGGCTAAAAGCGTTAAGACCACTTTTTCTCTTGCTCATAAAGGTTCTACTGTAAAAGTCTGTGGTCTGTTGCATGATTGCGCTTAAATCCAACACACGCCACTAAGAAGGGTGTTCCAGTGTTTCCACTATTGCGCAGAACCTCGGTTAATGACTTGCGCAGAACTAATATCACTAGTGCAACTGAGTCCTGTACTGGTCTTGAGAGGCACATATGCGCAAGCGTCCCTGCAAATGCAAGGGCTCTATAGAATGAGTGCCTCGTGCTGGCACAGCTCGGCTCCATTTACAGCCTCAGATAGGCTTTAACCCCTTCCCTCTTACTGGATTTTTGTTTCTAACATATGTGTTCATCCAACGACCTAAAGCCACCAGCGACCATGAAACATGGACACACATTGATCTCAGCAAGAGACATGCTTCCTCATGAGCCCCCACTTCTTCTCGGGAGTGAAGGCTGTATTTTTTTTTTTAAATGGGCATTCTTTGGGACGAAACATTTCTCTCAGATGACATGTTCACAATGTCATTAACACATTCTACCCCAGGACTGAAATCACCAAATTTTGAAGTTACGATCCGAAGTATTGCAATTTTAGAGACAGCTCGAGCATGATAGTTCAAAGGTGGTACCAAAAATAGCTTGGCTTCTATGGGCGCCAAGCTATTCTGGCGGCACCAGCCTTGAACTATCATGCTCGATCCATATTTTGCTGTGGTGTATCAGGGCTGAATGAGTTAAGCGTGTGTTGATTTTAGAGACACTACAGTTAGGCCGAGAGGTGCAAAATCACACAGCAAAAACACATCATATTTTTAATTCAGCACCTAGACGACGGCGGCCATTGTCCAACAACAAGTAACCGTTCTGACCGATTTTGAAGGTCTTTTTGTAGTAAACACTTACAAGGGGAAATGTTCAACGCGTGAACCTTCTCTCGTTGAAACGTGTTTACGACACAAATTTGATCCCTGCGCCCTTCAGAGTGCATGAAATTGCTTGCTCGAGCACTTTGAAGTGTTGTGGCAAATGGCAATGTAAAGTTTACTACCGGTCTAACTGCAGTTTACGAGTGTCTGCGCGGTTAGGTTCAAAGTGCTCTTAAACTGCATGGGCCCTTTGAAAAAAATGCGCCTATGTGTTTTTAACCCCTTCACCGCCGGTATTCGCAGACTGTTTTTTTTTTTTTTTTTTTTAATCATTGTAAATTCCACGTCAAAAATCTACAGCCGTGAAAAAAAAAAGAAAAAAAAAAGAAAAAGAAGAAGAGATAAAAAGTGGTTACGGCAAGAGGCATAGATCCTCACGAGCCCCCGCATTAGCGGGGGCTCATGAGGATCTATACCTCTTGCATACTTTGGTTGCTGTTCAGCATTTCTCAACAGTTAAGTGGCTACAACAGTGCGGAACCAGTGGCTTCTGCCCTGTCCCTATGAAACAACCCCTGCTCGGTTTGTGCGCTGGCCTGTGATTTTGGACTTTACTTCCTAGAGCCGTAATGTCCAAAATCGCAGACCGGCTCACATTTGGTTTTATTTCGACATAGGGTTCAAGTTACGTGCACTGAGAACTTTGGGATGCTTTCTGAATTCTGTTGTCAGGCGACGAGACACACAGAGAGAGAGAGAGAGAGAGAGAGAGAGAGAGAGAGAGAGAGAGAGAGAGAGAGAGAGAGAGAGAGAGAGAGAGAGAGAGAGAGAGAGAGAGAGAGAGAGAGAGAGAGACTAGACAGAGAGAGGGAGAGAGAGAGAGAGAGAGACGTACAGACAGACCAGAGAGAGAGAGAGAGAGAGAGAGAGACGTACAGACAGACCAGAGAGAGAGAGAGAGATAGGGACGTACAGACAGACCAGACAGACAGAGAGAGAGCGAGAGAGAGACGTACAGACAGACCAGACAGACAGAATCAATGAATCAATGAATCAATGAATCAATGAATCAATGAATCTTTATTTTACAACGGTAAAGATATTAACAATGCCAGAGGCAATGCCATTTTTCAAATCTGCCGTTGCTACATCTACAACACAACAATTACATTACATTAATACATGTATAGGACGAACGCCTACGGTGTGTTGGGGGAGTTGGAGCAATGGTAAAGGGAAGGGGAAAAAAAAAAAAAAAAAAAAAAAAAAAAGAGAAAAAGAAAAAGAAAAAAAAAAAGCAACAACACAGCAGCACTATACATCTCTCTTGGCTTGACTTCGCGAACGAAGATTTTATAGGAGTTGCCCACGACGTCTGCAGGCTTGTTCGTGGCTGCGGAGGCCAATCCGAGACAGGCAGGTTCGACCGCAGTGACTGCAGGGGAAGGTCTGGCCAGGGTTCTGAGCTGCGGCATCTCTGTTTTTTCTCCTGAGCCGCTTGTCCTTAAGGCTAGCTCTGCGAGAGTCCTCAAAGGAGACAGCTGCCTTGTAAATGGTGGAGCGCCAGGTGTCACGGTCCGCAGCAAGCGAAGACCACTGGCGGTGGTCGATTTGGCAGGCACTAAGCGACTTCTTGAGACAGTCTTTGTATCTCTTCTTTGGTGCCCCTCTGTCACGGTGTCCAGTAGCAAGCTCGCCGAACAGGGTGATCTTTGGTAGGCGATGATCCTCCATCCTGGAGACATGCCCCGCCCAGCGGAGCTGTGTCCGCAGCAGCAAAGCCTCGATGATCACAGTTTCAGCCTGTTCAAGGACCTCGACGTTGGTGACATAGTCACTCCAGTGAATGCCCAGGATGGTACGCAGGCAGCGCTGGTGGAAGCGTTCGAGGAGTCGTAGTTGGCTGCGGTAGAGGGCCCAGGACTCGGAACCATACAGCAGGGTGGTGAGGACCACAGCTCTGTACACGCTGAACTTGGTGCCTGTTTTCAGCTGTTGATTGTGCCACACCCGCTTGAAAAGTCGCCCGAAAGCACTGTTCGCTTTTGCCAGCCTGCTGTCAAGCTCCTTGTCCAGCTTGGCGTCCGACGTGATAATGCAGCCAAGGTAAGTAAACTGGTGCACTGACTTTAGTTCAGACTCGCCAATGGTGATGTGAGGAGGGCGATACACTGTCTTGGGTGCCGGCTGATGGAGGACCTCTGTCTTTTTCAGACTGACCTCGAGTCCAAAGAGCTGGGCAGCATCTGCGAAGCAAGACGTGATGCGCTGCAGGGCTCTCTCTGTGTGTGCAACGAGGGCAGCATCATCAGCAAAAAGCAGCTCACGAATCAGTTGGTCTAGGGTTTTCGTGTGGGCCTGCAGTCGTCTGAGGTTGAACAGGCTGCCATCGAGACGATACCTGATGTACACTGCATCATCATCATCGAGCACTATACATACACAGCAGTAAAATGGGTACATTACTAACAATGATATCTACGTATAGAAAGCAAAGCTTGAAGATAGTTATGGCTGCGAAGATAAATGTTCAAAAAGACTTTTCTTGAAACATGATACCGTTGGAGTGGTCTTCGTGTGGGATGGAAGCGAATTCCACAAAGTCGCCCCCGAGAATGCTAGACTGGTTTTAAATAAGTCTATTCTGGTTTTGGGTACTACATATAGGCTTTTTGTATCGCCATAGCGGGACCGTGACCGGACTAGCAGCTGGGTTAGATATTCCGGAGAGAGAGAGAGAGAGAGAGAGAGAGAGAGAGAGAGAGAGAGAGAGAGAGAGAGAGAGAGAGAGAGAGAGAGAGAGACGTACAGACAGACCAGAGAGAGAGAGAGAGAGAGAGAGAGAGAGACGTACAGACAGACCAGAGAGAGAGAGATGATGATGAAACGTTTTTATTCAGGATAAAAAGTTTTAGGCATAGCAATGCCTATCTTCCAAACTGTCCTGCTACTCTACACATATAAAAATACATCAGACGATACATCAAAAGATAAAACATATGTAAGTAAAAAGACCCATCCCACCCCCCCCCCCCCCACACCACCACTCAGAAAAAATAATTTAAAAAAAATAAATAAAATAAAATTAAAAAAAAAAATATATATATATAATTATATACACAGGTATGAACCTGACATGTTAATGCAGACAGTCGAGCTATTACATAATCTGCAGCAACAGTAGAAGAGTATTAGGTAATAGGAAACTTGTAACTAACTATACGAATAGTAGCATAAGGAAGCCGAACATACTATTACTTCTGAAGTAAATATTTATGGAGGCGATCTTTGAACTGAAGACGCTAATCTTACAAATTGATTTCAGGTGTGGAGGTAACATATTCCACGCTTTAGCGCCTGAAAAAGACAGACTGGTTTTACAGATGTCTAATCTAATTTTTACCCCCACCTGGGTCTGCCCTGGGGGACTTGGGTGGGGTTAGGTACTTTTTAGTTCCCAGGGTCACCCTGGTCAGCCCCACAGGGTGGGTTTTCCTCTTTTCTGGGGCATGTGTTTCTGTCTACCCGAGGTCCATTCACCTGTATTTTCCTTTTTAAAACCCTCCCTACTGTCTGCACTGCCTGTAGCTCTTGATATTGGATGTGTGTTGCTGAATGGCCTTAGCTTTATTTAGGCCCCATGTGTTAGGTTTATTTAACGTATTTGACCGGCTGGCGACATACATTCAATGTTCTGTTTAGTTTGTTTTTTTTCACAAGCAGTGCAGGCACGTCCTGAGAAAGCCTTGTTGCTGTCGGGACGTTAAGCAATGTACAATCAATCAATCAATTGACTTCCCATGAGTTTGAGCAACAGTTATGAAGTGAGCGTTGAACGCATCAGCAGTAAGATCGGGCGGAATATTAGGCGATCGTTTACTGTTACCTTTGGTGAAATTGTTTATTACTTGCCAGACTGAACGGATGTCTTTGCCGTCGGCAATAATTTGTTCTGCATTTTGCCTCTGTGCTTTACGAACTAGAGATTTGACATGGTTTCGCTGCTTCTTATATTCAATAAATTTCTTGTCTCGTTTTAATTCATCTCTTACTTCCATTGCTTGTTTTATCTCAACAGAGAGCCATTTTGGTATAACAGGATATTTGACGCGTTTGATGCGCTTAGGCGCGTGTCTATCCAGAACAGCGAGAAACAGCTCGTACCAGCGTGACAGGGCATCGTTTGGGTTTTTGCAGTTTTGTATATCATAAAATGGTATACAAAAGAGAGAGAGAGAGAGAGAGAGAGAGAGAGAGAGAGAGAGAGAGAGAGAGAGAGAGAGAGAGAGAGAGAGACGTACAGACAGACCAGACAGACAGAGAGAGAGAGAGACGTACCGACAGACCAGACAGAGAGAGAGCGAGAGCGTAGCAAAAGTAACGCAAGCAGAAACATGCTGTCCAACAACCTCATAAAACCAGGAAGTCATACACGTCAGGTTTAACCCTCCTGACTTTATCACACTTGGTCGCAGATGAAATAAATGACCTCAGCCACAACCAGCAAGAGGCATATAGATTCTCACGAGCCGCTGCAGTCGCAGGGGCTCGCGAGAATCTATGCCTTTGGCAGATCAGATGGAACTTCCAAAGTGGAATGTTGTTTCAGGTGACTCCTTCCTCGCTTCACTGAATCTTCGTCCCCAAAAAAGATTTTATACACTTGTTCTACGGTCATTACCTTTGCCATAATCGCGTTATTCTTAAGTTTTATTTCCCACGGTTTAATTTCGTCGTCTGAAGGTACATCGTCGTGCAAGTGCTCAGACGAAAATGAAGACTTGAAACAGTTGTCAGGCAGTCTTGTCTACAGACGTGGTTGAGTGTTCTTTCAGTGTCCCGTTTCTGCCCCATTACAATACTAAAATTAACCCATTTAGCCCCGACGCCATACAGCAAGAGATGGATCGACCATGATAATTCAAGGGTAGTGCCAGATTAGCTCGTCTCCTGCAGTTTCTGATAAAACAGAGGTGTATTATCTGTATACAGGAACTTGTAATCATTTGTTTTCTCCGCCAATGTAAAAAGGTGGGGTGGCGTGGTGTGTGTGTGTATGTGTGAGTGAGTGAGTGCGTGCGTGCGTGCGTGAGGTTGGATGGATGGATAGTACCGGATGCTGGGCGTTACAGCCGAGACGCTTCACCTAACAATTCTGCACCAGTTGCAGGAGATGGATCAGCGTCTCAGGCGCCAAGCTAATATGGCACTACCCTTGAATTATCATAGTCGATCCATCTCCTGCAACTGGTACATAGTCGTTAGCTGACAGCTCCAAAATTTGGGAAATGCAGCCGTGGGGTTAAATGAGTTACAAACGACGCTTTCAAGAAGTGTAGTTTTCAATTCTCTGTCGGCTGGAATGAAGAATACATGCAGTTGTTAAATGGGAAAAGGAACTTAGCTTCGAAGAATTACGTGTAAGAGTACTTTAGTCCTGCGCAAGCCACTAAGCAAGGTGCTCCGCTACAGCGGAGCACCTTGCTAAGTGGCTGGCGCAGGACTATGATCAATCATGCAACCCTCCCCTGCAGCTAATGGAAGATTATGATGTTTTTTAGGGAAAGCGACAGAAAGAGTATTTTTCAGCGTTACAAGGACCGTAGACGAATTATAGAGCATTGAATCACGCTTTTCTTTGTCGTAAGGGCCTGAAAGAATATTTTCAATGTTGTCAGGCACTTCAATTTTTGAAGGTGTAATATGAATTTAGAAATATGTATGGGAGGGACTATTTTTTTCAGTGTTCTATGGGTCATGGAATATTGGTTTTCATCGCCGTGATTGACCTAAATGGCGGCGCCACGATTTTAAGCGGCGAGGAAGAGCATTTTTTTCAGATGTGTATGGGACACGGAAGATTGATTTTCATTGCTGTAATTGGCCTTAATGGCGGTGTCACAACCATCCGTTTAAACGTATCATAAAAGATAGGTTCGGGTTCCCATGATAACACCGATGGCTATCAGCCACGATTTTGTGTGGCCTCTTTCTTGGCGGCACCATGTTACCCTGAAAACCAGCTGTATAACACTGCTGTGGAAGATGCCGCTTCTGGGGTATAACTTACAGGACACCCTTGGATGAATGTTTTATCAATGGTTTTGAAAATGCTTGTAGTCAGTGTCGAAAAGACGGTGGTAAAAGGTGGCAGTTCGTGTGAATTCTTGAAATGACGATGATATCAGCACCCGACTTTCACACCCCAATCAATTCATTCGTCTTAGGAAGAGCTTATACGTAGAGTAGGCTGATGTATACAAGCAAGAGACGTAGATTCTCATGAGTCCCTGCGATGCAGGGGCTCAGGAGAGTCTATGCCTCATGCAGATGTCGTGTGGAGATTGACTCGAGTTTTCCAAGTACTGTTCCGTAGCAGGAGCAGTCTAGTGACACAGGTATGGCCAAGATAAGAAACGATTTAATGTATCTAATAGGCATTAAACACGCACATCCCTCACGCTCTACAGCCAGATAGGGATCGACCATGATAGTTCAAGGATAGTGCCAGAATAGCTTGGTGGCTTCATGGTCGATCTGCTTCTTGGGTACTTCTTTGCATATTACACGCTTGGCAGTCACCTTTTTGGTCTGGATTGATTCTTGAACTGCATTGTAGTCTAGTCCTCAGTGGACAACTCTAAAATTTGGGGAACTTTAACGTTGGGGCTCGGTGTTTTAACCCTTTCATCCTGATACACTTCCAGCAGACTCAGAGATGGGACCACTGGTAGATCGAAGGACAGACGAGTTGCTGGAGGTCTCTCGACGCCTTACCGGTAGGGTGACAGCTAAGTAATCCTGATACACTCATTGCTTGAAATAAAATTGACTGATAGTTCAAGGGTGATGCCAGAATAGCTTGGCGCCTGAGGCGCCAAGCTATTCTGGCACCACCCTTGAACTAAAACAGTTGCTCTGTATCCTAATCTGTGATGTAAGCTTAATAGGATAATAATCAAGTTTTACAAAATCAGCCTCAGGATGTAATGGGTTAAAGCATTGTATGCTGAGAGCGTACAGTGTGGAGCTACTGTCTGTTTGGGAAGGTAGAAGGCCGTAAGTCTGTTTTGTTGTGAAAAGTGAGGTTTTCACTGTAAGAAATCTCGCTTTTCACAAACGGACTTACTGTCTCTGCTACAAGACGGCCTTCTTTTTTTTTTTCTTTTTTTTTTTTCCTTTTGCGCTAGCAAAATGATTCGTCTCATCGACAGGACCCGGAAAGGGCGTGATATTTGTGCATTATTTATATTATAATCTTCGTAACTTGAGCTGTGTGAGTTGTTTAATATCTTGGTGATATTTATGACTTGCGTTTTTAGACCTGAGCAGGAAACGCGATTCTTCTTGCTTCGGTAAAGCGTATTGTCATGATGAAACCTGAGCAATATTTTAGATTACAGAATCCTTCATGTATCGTTTCACATATGCTGTGAGCGGATAATGCTGAAAACAGCTGAACAATGATGGCACTATGCCGCACGTGTTCTTCATTTGTGTGCTGCCCTGTGGGTCCATTTTTTTTTTTTTTTTTTTTTGGGGGGGGGGGGGGGTGGGGGGGGGGGGGGGGGGGGGGTGTGTCTGAAAAGCAAGATTTACACTGTGGGCTTTTCACGCAAATAGATTTCGTGCGTTGCAGGACAGTGTCTCTCAGGAGCTAGTTGCATCATTGAGCTTAGTCCTGCGCCATCTGCTAAGCAAGGTGCTTCGCTACAGCGGAGCACCGTGCCTTGCTTAGCGGCTGGCGCAGGACTAAGCTCAATCATACATGACCTTCCGGCTTGAAGCGTGCATCACGTATGATGTCATTTTGAAAACAAAAAAAAAACCGCAGACGTGCATTGTAAGAATGTATTTTGCATCTGTCCACCCCCACGCCAACGCAAACACGGCTCTCTTTTCCAAATGTAAAAACCTGCAGAACGCAGTATCCGCAGACGTAACTTGGATGTTATCCTCAATTTGATGATATAAATGGGGTCGATGTCTGCCTGCAGTAGTGATGGATTCGTATAAGCCCCTGTGCCTGGCAACAGGGCCATGAAGGTATGTGCCTGTTGCAAATGGTGTAGTGTAGCGCTTACACCGAGAAGAACACTACCGAAGCTTTGTTTTGTGTGTAGAGTGACGTGGCGTAGATTTATTGGCCGCGAGATGGCGCTGTGAGCAACAGCAGATCTGGACTTGTCTCTCCGAGAGTCGCTACCCCTGTCTAATGGTGGCGCTTTATGGCCGAGTCAGGTGATTTTCCCATCATGCGGCGTTGCTATCTTCTCTCCTTGTAGTCGTCAGCTGATGAGCGTGTGACCTCTTTCTCTATACAGCAGAACATGTGTTGATCGGTCGTCCCTGTGAAAGATCACCTGTCACTAGCGACCATCATTTAGGTGGCTGTAGCCGCCTAAATGATGGTCTCTAATGACAGGACACTTTTTTGCCCCTGGCGACTTCTCGTGAGAGAGCACCTTTCTTTTGAGTCCACGTTTTTCTTTCAAAAAAGGAGGTAGTTCAAAACAGGTTCTGCTGTGTTTTTAGGCTTCCACTGTAGACTACATAGAGTTCCATGCTATTATATAATACCCTTCCATCTGAAAGAGTCATTAAAACGCATGCATTTTAATCGTATGTGCTACTGCAGGTTTACGTTTTCGGACACAAATACAATACAATACAATACAATACAATACAATACAATACAATACAATACAATACAATACAATACCAAGGGGAATTACTCAGCGCTGGACAGACAAACAGTTAGATCCCCTGCCCCCGCCTATCAGGCACCGAATCGCCAGCCCACAGAGAAATACGCAGGTATAGAACAAGATCATCTGCATCCTCTGGACTTGTTCTATACCTGCGTATTTCTCTGTGGGCTGGAGATTCGGTGCCTGATAGGCGGGGGCAGGGGATCTAACTGTTTGTCTGTCCAGCGCTGAGTAATTCCCCTTGGTATGTGTACAATTCTGCCAGCGCTAGCCTCACCTATCTAATTTGTGAATACAATACAATACAATACAATACAATACAATACAATACAATAATACTTTATTAATCCCTCATGGGGAAATTCACTGTCTGCCCATACAACATATGGCATCATCATTCACTCAGTCAAGTAATTAAATAACCTATAACTCTCGGTTAAAGAGATGAACTGTAGCAGACCTTTGTAACCTTTGTAACACTCTTTGCTTTCGGAAACACTTATGGTTTATGCCCCCTGTGCTTCTCTTGTCAGCAATGTTGCAGTGAACTACTGAATGGGCTAGTACTAAACAACTAAAGACTGTTGACAGACACTATCTACTGATATTACTGTTGAAAAGAGTAAAACCCTGAGAGACAAAAAAGTTGGCATAACGTGATGTACTACTTTTGGATACTCGAAGTCTGCCACTTCATTCGATACGTCTGCTGTCAAATTCATATCTAAGTGGATGTGGTTTGTCATCAAAAATGACCGCCAGTTTGTTCGTAATCCGTCTGTTGTACAGTGTGTCCAAAGTAACTTGTGCTCTACCAATCACCCTGCCCGCTTTCCGGATTACTTTGTTAAGACGATCCTGATCTCTTTTACATAAATTTTTACCTCCCCCCCCCCCCCTCCCCCATCACGTCATTCCAAAAGTTAGAACGCTAACAATACTGAAGCAGTAAAACATCTGTAAAAGCTGAATGCTTACATTAAATGATCTGAGTTTTCTCAAACAGTAAAGATGAGTATGCACTTTTTTCACAATAGCCTCTGTGTTTTGTTTCCAGTTGAGCGCGTTGTCAAAAGGAACACCTAAATACTTGTAGGACTCTACACGCTCAACTTCTGTTCCCTTGATGACAACAAATATCCCAAGTTCCATGTCATAATTCTTCTCTCGCTTTCAAGAAAATGTTAATTTTATTTCAGTTTACGGACTTACATTAATTTCATCCAGTTGAAGAAGAAAAAGATCAGACTTTGAGGTTTATAGGTTATTGTAAGCCCGAGAGCTGTTCGTTTCCTGACTGTACTGGGGTTCTACCGTCTGGGAGAAGGGAAAAGCGATTAAATGATTTTCCGGCCAATCATTCTGATGTTGATAAAGACTTGGCCGCCGTACATGTACGATCCTGTGACCAGCTGAGCAACATAGATGTAAATTGAACCAGGAAGTGGTCGTTTGCAAGAGACATTATCCTGCGGGGGCTATTATGTGTTATCTGTTTTAATCTTCGGATGACTCTTTTGCTGTGAAAACAATGATGCCTGGAGCAGGAGAAGAATTCTGTTATCTGGATTTCGGATAACAACATGTGTTCTAAGACTCAGATCGACTGTCAAAGGTTGAAACGTCATAATCTACTTTTTGAAGTGACTCGTCTTCTTGTGTGAATTCTTGCTGTCACGATTTATGTTGATGCGAATGCCTGTTGTAACAGTTGTAGCCAGGCTGTACAGTCATGCACGCAGTTCCACTCGACTGTATTAGTCAGAGACTCTCATGAGCCTCATGTCAGCTCGTGGGATTATGTGTCTCTCCCTACGCATAGTTACGTCTGTGTTTCTATGACGGAGAGGGGGGTAGAATGCCCCGCGTTACTCGGTGGAATAAATACATAACCGTGAGGCTTTCTCTCGAGTCCCCCCCCCCCCCTCCCCCAGAGATCTAGCACCCTGTGGCACACGCCGACGTATCGCAGTGACTCCTTCTGGATCTCTTGATAATGTCGTCAGGGGCCTTTGTGAAAAGAAGAAGAAAAAACTAAGAGTCCTTGATCTTAAGAAGTTAACTTTTTATGATCAAGGACCCTTCGTGTTGCTTCTTTCTTCTTCTTTTTTTTTTCTTCTTCTTTTTCGCGAAATAAAACATATGGAAAGAACAAAGAAACTTTGGGAATCTAATACTGCGAACAGGATCTTTCACAACGTTTTCCAGATACATTACTCTAGTCTTTCTCTTTATACCTCGAGACTTGTAAAGTGACCTGACCTTTGAGTTCGTCTCGTACTGATGGTCGTCGCGAGGAAAATAGGAAAGTGGATTCTCATCTCAATTGTGTTGAATAAGCAGATTTCATTGTGAAACGGACAGATCTTGATCAGAAACCAGTTACTGGCTCTCGATCCGAGCTCTAAACTCACTTTGGGTGAACAGTTTGAACTCATTCGAGTTTATGCCGCGTATCCGGAGGCGGCACGTCTCGAATGAGTTAACCATTTGTCGGTAGTGCTACCGACAGACAAAGGGTTAAAAAGTTATCATCCTAGAACTGAGCTCAGTGATTGCAGAACGTTACAAGAACCCTCAATCCACAGGTCATATTGGGCCGAACTTCCGTCTGTCTGTTTTTCAAGACGTCCACGCCTACAATCCAATTTGAAGCATTGTTTTCTTTCAGCGAGCGTCATCTGTCTGCGAGAAGCATAGATGCTGGAATACCCCAGCAGCCTGCAGGGGCTCGTGATGATTTACGCTTGTCGCGATGGCCCCATATACCTCTGTATTCTGTAAACGACGTTGGCTGTGCGAATCAAGACGGTGGGACAGAAAAATTCGTTTAATGTTTTGGGGCTTCCGAATGCTTGAGTAACCTTGTATCACAGGCTATGTTCGGGATGTGTTTTTCACGGGTCTAGATCTATTTTTTTGTTGTTGTTTGTTTTGGATGTGTACGATAGTACAATAGCACCGCATTGTTCTGTTCCTCTATCCAGTGTCATTCAGTTTGTATCTATGATGCAGAAACGTAAGGGGGAAAAAAAGAATTGATAGCGTAACGTGTACATCCACACACACGCCAAGTTGACAGAAGGTCATAGGACCGACGTCTGGCTGGTACGACTACTTCAGCTTAAGAAACATTAACTCTTTGGCTGTCGAGATTAGCCTGTCGGAATCACCGCGACATAAAGCGCTACCGACAGCCAAAGTTTTAATGTAAATTAAACCAGTAAAAAAGTGTTATTTAATTAACTCATTCTACCCCAGACACACCACAGCAAGATAAGGATCGACCATGATAGTTCAAGGGTGATGCCAGAATAGCTTGGCGCCTATGGGCGCCAAGCTATTCTGGCATCACCCTTGAACTATCATGGTCGATCTGTGTCCTGCACTAGAGTGCTGTCTTCAGAGGACAACGGCAAAATTTGGGGATTTCGGTGATGGGGTAGAATGAGTTAACTGTAGCCTTTCTCTGGCGAGATATCGCGCGGGCTGACTACGGCCGACGTCGACTCTGATGACGTTTTGCTTACTAGGTGACGCACGAAAACACGTTTCTGTACCGTGCCTTGTGCCTTGTTTGACACCCAGCACAGCAAATTGAGAAGAGCGGGCAGAATAATCGATGGCAATTGTCCAAAGTGAATGATTTCTGGGGGTTGGTTCTGTTCTGACACAGACACGAGAGGTCATTTTATTTTTTACTGTTGACGCCAACAGCATGAGATGGACAGCTTAACTGGTAGTGTTTGATCAGTCTGGCACCTGGCCGTGACAGCTCAAGGGTAGACTTTTGATCAGGCAATATAAATGTACTCCCGTTTTTGTTTGGTCCTCCCGTGAGACGGCAATGCGCGAAATTTAAGCGTGATCCAATTGGCTTTAGCGGTATGAGAGCTAAAGATGCGCGGGGGAGAGGGGTGGGGGGGGGGAGAGTTCTGGGGGGGGGGGGGGAGGAGGGGGGTGGGGAGGGACGTGTGTGGTGTGATTTATCTTGCATGCGTTTGTTTAGTTTGTATTACACTCAGTAATGCTTTTCATGTACGGCGCTTGTTATGCAGTTGTTGCACTAGTAGTTTGAATGCACCCTGATCATGGAGTCCTTCACTAAGACACACCACCGCAGTCATCTATGACTCCTAACCCTTTTAAACCCATGGATGCATGTCCCAGATTTCGGAGGTGTCACCTAACGACTGTGAACGCAGGAGATGAATCGACCTTGATAATTCAAGGGCAGTGCCAGATTAGCTTGGAGCCGTCAGGCGCGAAGCTAATCTGGCACTACCCTTGAATTATCATGGTCGATCCATCTCCTGCTGTAGTGCGTAGGGGCTAAAAGGGTTAAGTAAATGAGTATGGTCTGTGACTGATTTAGGACCTGACGGTCTAGAGCCGTAAGGCCTAAACTCACAGGCCAGCGCGCGTAGTCTACTCTTTTACCTGGTGTAACCTGGGGTAAGCCTGCCAGCCCATCTTTCTTTGTCGAGTGCTGTCGCGTTCAGGTATCGTTATGCAGTTCTATCAACCACCCCTATCCGTCTGCAAGAGGCATAGATTCTCATGAGCAGCTGCAGGGGCTCATGAGAATCTATGCCTCTTGCTGGCCTTGACCGGCTCTATGGTTTATTTGGAGCTGAGGGAGAGGGGGAGGCAAAGCCAAAGGGGCGGCAGTCTTCTGCGAAATGGTACTTCTTTTCTTTCTCACAGCCTGGAAAGACGTGCAGGTCCCTCTGGTTTAGATCAACATTCACACTCACAGAAATTGTCCTTCCTCTTCTTCTTAGTATTACCATGTTACCAAGGTGAGTTGTGAGAGGGGAGAGTGGCAGGCGTTTGCACAAACTAGATAATCTTGTTATATATTTGGAGAAAAAAAAACATCAAGAATTCAATACTTACACCGTTACTGATTCACTTCTATCTCATAGCCGCCCGCTTTCTACTTGTAAAAGGCATATAACTTCATGATTGCATTTAGCCATAGCAACTTGCACGGACTGGTAATATTTACATCTGTATCTGCTCCTAATGCAAAGAAAGTTTTGGGGGATTCGATTTTAAAAAAAATTCTGTAAGTGATTTCAAGTCAAACCATGTACAGTTCTGCATGCAAGGCTAGATAGAGGATTGCGGCTTAGGAGTTGTACGTGTAGCCTGGAGTAGCATCGACACCCTCGGCCACGGTTTCAGGAACATCTGAAGCCGTCTTTAGCCATCGAGAGGTGTAGATTCTCATGAGCCCCTGCGGATGCAGGGGCTCATGAGAATCTACGCCTCTTGACATGAAATGGGATGGCCGAGCGACTGCTAATATAGCGGTACGCATCACTACACCAGAGTCTCGCACGATAAACAAGGCAAACTATAGCAAAAACTCCAGTTACACCATCTGATGGAAATTCTCGCACTGAGAAACACAGCTGTAAATGGAAGCGAATCGTCATTAGCAAGACGCGTAGATCCTCGTGTGCCCCTGCAGCCTGCATGGACCCACGTGAATCCGGGCAACTTCCAGGTAGAAATATATTGACGGAAGGTGCTGTATAAACAAGGTAAGCTAGAGAGAGATTTACGCTGCACATCAAATCCTCAGCAAGCTGTATCTGTTTTCACATCCAGCTTCCGTCGCTGGAGATGGATCGACCATGTGTGTGGTGTGATATGCTCGAGGGCGAATTGTAAACGTCGGCTCGGTTTAAATAAGAAGTTATTGTGTAAGGTTTTATTCAACAGTAGGCCAGAACTTCTTATTTAGACCAAGGCACAGTTTCTAGTAATCCGCCTTCATGCATACAACTCCAAGTCTTTGCCAGCTCATGTATACGTCCCAGTCTTTATTGATCATATATATTATATTGTGTCTGGTGAACGTGGTGCCTTGTGATCCAGTTATCTTTTTCTTTTAAACAGTTCCACTATTCTGAAAAAAAAAAATCTGACCCGGTCCATCCTGATAGCTCTGCCGATTACACAAAGAAATAAAAGACGGTTCTGGAATTGGAGGCAGATGGCGCTGGAAGAGAGAATACGTGCATTTCGCACGTGCAATACTGCGCATCTGGTGCACCACATCAAATGTAGAGTTATCCGGAGTAATTCCTCAATGTGAGGATGTAAGTGAAGCTGACCCTCTACCAGCAAGAGGAATAGATTCTCATGAGCCCCTGCAACTGCAGGGGCTCATGAGAGTCTATACCTCTTACACAGGGCCTGTAGAGAATTTTTATCTATGCCTCTATGTTTCTTGCCGAGGGACTGTTGCGTGACGGCATAAGAAGCTGGCTGTACCTCTGACGCAAGGGTCTCTGTGAGAGTCTATTTTCTTCGCACAATTGTTACCTCTTGCACAGACAATAATTATGGAGAATCTGTCTCTTGCCCAGGAACTCACGAAAAGCTATGCGTCTTGCGCAGGATAGCCTGTGACATATAAATAATCTCTGTCTCTTGTCCAGGAGCCAGTTGCATGAAAGAGCTTAGCCCTGCGCCAGCCATAAGACAAGATGCTCCGTGATAGCCGCTATGAGTTCGTGGGCAAGAGACAGATTAGTCCTGCGCCAGCCACTAAGCAAGGGGCTACGCTTCAGCGTAGCCCCTTGCTTAGTGGCTGGCGCAGGACTAAGCTCACTCACGCAACTGACCGCATGAGCCAATGAAAATCTGTGCGTTTTTTTCCCGCACGGGGTTCCTACACGAATCCACGCCCCTGTCAGTTAGATGGAAGTCGCTGGCTCTGGTACAGACGACGCTCGGCACTGTTTTACCTTTGCCGTCAGGTGAATTAGTTGAACGAGAGGGTCTGCGTAGAAAAATAAAAGGTGACGGGACATGGGAAGAGAATGGAGAAATATAAGGACAGAAAAATCTTAATGTAAGTGCTTCTTCGAGGCAGTCGAGGGAAGGAGAGAGAGAGAGAGAGAGAGAGAGAAAAGAGTGCTTTAGGACTAACCACAGCTTTGCTGACAGCGAGGCACCCACAGAGAGGACATATAAAGAAAAAACAGTAACGCAGTATGCCCCCACCAGCCATCAGCACTCAGAAACAGATTCTCACGAGCCCCTGCAGTCGCAGGGGCTCGTGAGAATTTATGCCTGTTGCAGGCGGAAACCGGTCTCGTGAAATTGGCCTAACTGCAGACAGGTAATCGTTGAGGCTTCGTTTAACCCCTTCACAGCCAGTGGACGCTGACTGTGTTTCTGATTTTAAAAAAAAAGTAATTCAAACGTCAAAGAGTTTCTGCCGTACCAGGAATAGAGATTCAAAAGCGACTTCAGTAAGAGGCATATATATGGGTGGCGTCGACCTTTTTCCCCGGAGGGCTACGTGGAAGGGGGTTAAACTACGGATGGAAGTGAAGGGAACTACAGTGAAGTGGGGAATACAGTGAAGTGAAGGTAAACGGTGAGGGGTACGGTGGAGTGGGGTTACTACGGGAGGGGGTCTACGGATGTGTTGTTGTGTGTGTTAGCCGGCACGTGGCACTGTTTTTTGAAGACGCCCCCCCCCCCCTTTTTTTTTGTCCTCTGACATCTTCCTACCCTCCACCCCCCACCCCCGCCCCACCCCTCCCTACCCCCTTCATGTACCTAAGTATGCCCTCGCGCCGGCTGTCACCTGAAGATGAGGGGTGAGCCCCGGGAAGGAGGGGAGTTTTTCTGCCTTCTGGTTGTTGCTCTGTTCTCGTCTCTCTTTCGTTCGTCCAAGATCCCGTTAAGGCTTCCCTACTTGGAGAAACGAAATGTACAAGAAACGAAACATTTTCATTGCATCGAAATGCCTTCTCCGCACACGCAGAAACGCGGTGAAAATTCATTTCGCCTGGTACAGGGGAAGTAACTGTTCACTGACACATGCTCTGGTTTGTATCCGTGGATATCGGGTCATATTTCTGACTACTGACGCTTAAAAACTAAACATATAAGACATGTGTGCCTTCACTTACACAATTAAAGTGAATTGCCGACCATATCGAATAAACGTAAGCGCTTTTGAATGCGTAAACAAGGCTGGTTCAAGTGAATCGAGGATGCCGCCGTCTCGAAGCGATAGCCGCCATCTTGTAGGCGGCTTCGCAGCGGAGCAGCCGATGAAAGTGGGGTTCAGAAAACTGACCTAAAATCATATTTTGGTGGTACTTTAGTGACGATACTTGATAGATTCAATTTCGAAAATGATTTCTCCGCTTATCGTGCGTCACATCACGCAATTCTAGCCATAATAGACCTGACTCAACGGCATCGCTTTACCGTTGCAGTCCTCGGCAGTGTTTGGGCTTGAATGACGTCAGATTGGGGGTGTGACCGAGCGGACGGCGCTGATTGGGTGACGGGTAAAATGTTTCGGCGAAATGTTTCTCGAATAGGGACAAGTTCTATTTCGTGAAATGTGTCGTTTCGCATTTCGTGAAACGGTGAAATGTTGGAGAAATGTCTGAAATGCGGACATTTCGACGAAATGTTTCGTTTCGTTTCTCCGTGTGCCGAGGAAGCCCTTACTAGCAGTTGGCGCTTACGGTGTGTACAGAAACTGTGCCGTACGTTCGATGTTTGAAAAAAGGTGTACTGGTACCTACACCATTTTTCACTCAGTTTTCTTTGACAACACACGCGCACGCACCCACACACACGCGCGCGCGCACACATATATGAGAGAGAGAGAGAGAGAGAGTTGGTTTGTTAGTTAGTTATTTGGGTTTAACGCCGAGCAGGCAACCAAGGCCGAGAGATGTTGTTGTTGATGATGCTGATGGATCAATGCCTGTCTTCTTACAAACTGTCCTGTAAACAAAACATACAAACTGTCCTGTAAACAAAACAGAACACAACAGGAAAACAAACAGCATATAAAAATAAAAAAGCAAGGAAAAAATTAACCAACGCATTAGGTGATTTTTTTTTTCTTTTTTAATTAAAAGAATTGGCTTTAGAAAATTGGTAACTGTCACCGATGCAAAAGCAAGAGAAAGAGAGAGAGAGTCGTTTAGATAACAGTCTGTTCGAGCATACAAATGTGGATCATTCAAACTTTATGTGCAGTAAAACATAAGCCAAAGAAAGTCAAATTTCCAAAACCAGCCTCAGTGTCTTTGTTCTCTCATGATAATGCTGTTGAGTACAGAAGATTTAAGATCAAAATTGGAGGCAAATAAAGTTGGAGGCAAATAAAGGTGTGCCGGTCCGTGATTTTGGACTTGCGGCGAGAGGCCGTAAGGTCCAAAATTACAGACCGGCACACTAATATCAAAACCAAATTTATTCATTAGCTAATCAAGCACACCGTAGTAGTCCTGCGTAACCACACAACCTGTGAGCGTGCGCGCGCCTTCCTGTCTTCACCTATCGCAGCTAGTTAACGATGCACCCAGTGTCAGTAATGAAACCTACAACCTCATCTGCAATCATGGATCCTCACACAACTTATGCTCTTTAGACATCACAGTCCAACTACAGAAACTGAGAAAAGGAATTTGTTGCAACAATGATTTAAGTCTTGGGTATGAAAGAAAAATAAAATCGATTTTCTGTGATTTTTGGACACTGCAAAATGAGGCATATATAAATTAGATCCTCGCGAACCCCGCCGACGCCGGGGCTTATGACCACAAGGGTCTGGCGATGGTGCTTTGACTAAACGGAAATCCGCTGCGCCACCGGATTTGCATTTAGTCGAAGCACCATCGTCAGGCCCCCTGTGCTAATGACGGCCTATGCCTCTCTTTTGGAGATGAACCTGTCTCAAACAGTAACCCAGTCAGCAAAAGACGTTTTGCTACAGAGGAACTCATCTGTACTGTCCTGCCAGTTCTGTCAGTAAATGGGAACACATGTGCGTGGTTCATCCCAGTGTATTGCGTCTGCCGGTATGATTTGTCATGCAGTAGTTTTGTTCCGGAAGGCACAAGCGTGCAAACAACGGTGCGTGCATACAGCAGCAACACAAGAACGAAGAAAGAAGATGGGGCTATTTAAGGGCCCGTAACAGATCTTTAAAAAAAAAAAGTCGGTTGACGGCATAATACGAAAGGGCAGCTTACCCGGCATCGTCTCTTCTCCTGTGCTCGCACTTCCCCTGCCAGTGCCACTTTGCCCTAAGAGCCCGTGATGGCCCGACACAGGTAATGGAAACCAGGTAAGGCACGAGGACTGAAGTGCATGGACCGCCGGAACCTGTATGAGGGAGAGTAGATTGTCATGTGTCTCTGCACTGGCTAGTGAGAATGTTGGCGTATGTGAAGCTAGCTCTGTTTACTCTGGTAAGGCAGAGAGAGAGAGAGAGAGAGAGAAAGCTTAGTCGGTGCATCCGCGAGGCATAGATTTTCATGAGCCCTTCAAGATGCAGGGGCTCATGAGAATCTATGCCTCGTGCTAGCATCAACGACTACTACCCTATTCACTCAACGTTTTGCTCTACAAATGGACAAAGCGATCGGAGTTTGAGTGTACAATGGTCTTGCGCGCAATGAGAACCACAGCTCTGGTGCCATCAGGTGAGCTTTATGCTCTTTCGCTGTGCGCGGGGTCCTGGGAGCTTCGTGACCTCTTGCACTGTGGTAATCTACAACTAGTTGTTCAAGGTAGTGTCGTTGACGACACTATGACAGACCTGGGCATCTGCCCACTGTATGGCTTGCCCGGCCTGTTAGTGGTACATGTACTTGTTACGTTGTAATCCAGACCAAAAAAGGTGACTGCCAAGCGTGTAAAATGCAGAAAAGAACCCAGCGGAGAAAGAAACTCGCTTAGAAAATACTTGTGTTGTAACTGTCTTTTCTAAACGTGTTTCTTTCTCCGTTGGGATCTTCTCTGCTTGTTACGATGTAAAATAGCTTTTTACTTTTGGGAAAATTTCCGTTTCCTATCTTCCAGTCTTACTGATGTGGTCACAGCCTATTCAAATTGTGTTGGGTCTGGGCTGTCTGCGCACGGAAAGGCCCATACGCGCTCCACTCTACCCCCCTCCCCTTCCACACACACACACACACACACACACACACACGCACACACACACACACACACACACACACACACACACACACACACACACACACACACACAGTAGTGTTCCCAGAGTTTCTTTTGATATCTTACAATATTGGTCACCTCAGATTAGAGGTGAAACGTAATGTGCGTTCTGTGTCTGTGATTTTGGACTTCACCGCTGAAATACCTACTCAGATTTAACTCTATCAATGCGGCCGAGAAAAAAAAACTAAACACGACCCAGAAGCAAGAGGCATAGATCCTCATGAGCCCCCGCAGTTGCGGGGGCTCATGAGGATCTATGCCTCTTGCTGACACCATTGTGAATCCCGTTCCTGTCACGGCTGGAGCTGACGGAGATTGCAGAAACGCACAATCCGCTGCGTCAACCGCCAGTGAAGGGACAAAGACCGCGAAACATAACCCTGTGCTGACCTGTGATTTTGGCCTTAGCGGCTTTGAGCAAAGCCGTTACTGAGTTCCCAAACCACGGACCAGCTTAGTTTCACACACACACATTTTTTTTTTTTTTTTTTTTACCAGTCGCAGTTTCTGATGAACCGCTGTACCCTTATTTACGACATGCCGTCCCCTGGCTCTGCCACATTTGTCCGACGTTTCTCTTCTTCCCATGCATCACGTTCACCCGGTTACAGCCGTTTCCGGCCGGAGAAACACGGATGCAAAACGCCCGAGCAAGAGGCACAGGTCCTCGTGAGCCACTCTGCAGCTTGCCTGGGCTCATGTGGATCTGTGCCCTCAGCGGCTGGACCTCTCTGAAGGGTGTGACTCCTCCCCCATGCATCACCTGCAGTGAGTGATTTTTCACGGATAGTACAGCTCCGTCTCCGTCACAGAACCCTCCGTCTGCAAGAGGCGTAGATTCCCATGAGCCCCTGCTACGCCGGGGCTCATGAAAATCTGCGCCTCTTGCTTATGCTAACTGGATTATTTGCTCCTGAAGCGGAGGCATCTGCAACAAGCTCGGTATTTCACCTCCGTGTTACACGTGCGTGTGCAGAGAATGCAGGAATGAGGTGCCCTTCTCAACGGCAATTAGGTGCAAGATAAGTGTCTTTCCTGCGCGATTATCGCTGGCTACACTCAGATAGAGCTGGCCTGCCATAGATAAGGGCACCCCTGCGCTCTCCGCTGGTCACTGGACGTCAGCAAACCCGGAGGGCGCCAAGAGAATTAGTGGAGAAAGTCGGTAAAAGTTAGCGGAGAACGTCAGCAAGGTTAGTGGAGAATGTCAGCAATGTTAGCGGAGAACGTCAGCAGAATATGTGGAGAACGTCATTGAAGTTAGTTTAGAACGCCAGATTGATTAGCTGATTTAGTTGACGTCAGGAAAATTAGTGTAAAATGCCAGCTCAATTATGAGGGGAGGTCCGCAAAAACCGTGCAGAATCTCTTCAAACATAGCGGAGAACGTGAGCAATACTTGTGGAGAAAACAGTAGCTATATAAGTGTATAAGGTAAGCAACATTTGTCAGTGGAGAACCGTACTAGCAAAACATGCGGAGTCCATAGCCAAGTCAGCAAAACGCGTGGAGTACATTGCCACAATCATTATCGCAGGTCAGCATTTAAAATGGGGGTCATTCCTCACACATTAGCGCGGAAGATTATGTTAATGGTGGGATTATCTATCTTGAACACAGCGACAGACAACGAGTAAGTAACACTAAATAGTGTTACTGGTATCCCTGGTTTCACACGTCCAGGTAACATCCTCGTTTATAGGCTGTAAACGGTGTCCATTCATGATAGCAAGAGGCGCAGATTTTCGTGAGTCCCTGCGAATGCAGGGACTCATGAAAATCTGTGCCTCTTGCAGAAGGAACACAGAGTGTCTGGTCATTGCTAAATGGTGTCTTTAACAAGCTGCTGCGTGTATCCCAGATAGAGCTCGGGCACTTATTGACACATTGGTATCGCATGCATGCATATCTTCGACCTAAGATAGTGTCAGGACTTAAAGAGTGCCGAGCTGGTTACCAATTTACCAACTGAGGCATGTATCTTACGCCTGTCTTTAACTTATGATAGCCATTAGACTGCGCTTCGTCAGACTTGGTACTCACGACAGCGTCAGGAACAAAACGCCAGTGGCCAGAAAGATCCCATTAATCCCCATAGATAACATCTGAGCGCTGACTGACCCTGATAGTTCAAAGGTAGTACCACCTGGGCCGCTTGTGTGTAGTTTGCAGAGGATGACCCACAGTTTCGTAGTAGGTCCTCTCCTCCTTTTTACGTAGGACTAGGAGAGGGCGCAAAAGGGTCAGTTGAAATGAAAGAAAATGTGAAGTTGTAATAGATGAAAGAAACCCTTACCAAAGAAGCGAAAAACACGTCATCAGGTGAAAAAGAATCAAAGTGGGACAGTTCAAAACGTCTGATGCGTGTGCCTGCTCACATGGATATCGTGAAGAGAAGGGTAGACACATCTTAGTTGAGGCGACGCAACATTGAGAACCCGTTGTGTCGGCAAATCAAAGCCCACCACGGAGCAGATGGGTTTAATTACTCGTTACAAATAATAATAATAATTACGGTATTTATAATGCGCTTATCTTATAATAATTATAACTCTAAGCGCGCACTCACAACTCGCACATGCATGCGCACGCTTTAGACAATGACTCACGTGACACAAATAGTGAAAATACATTACGACGGTCAGCTTGGGGTGGGGAGTGTGGTGATATAGTGCTAGAACTGTTGAAAGAGGTGAGTTTTGAGGGCGGACTGGAAGGAGGAGAGCGAGTGTTTCTGACGGAGACAGAGTGGGAGAGTGTTCCAGGTAGATGGACCGTATACTGAGAAGGAGCGGGGGCCGAAAGTGCTGAGTTTGGTGCGGGGGATGAGGAGGCGGAGAGGGTCGGGGGCTGAGCGGAGGGAGCGGGGAGGAGTGTAGGAGTGAAGTAAGTTGGAGAGATAGGCAGGAGCGTAGTTGTTCATGGATTTGTAGCAGAGAGACAGAATCTTGTATTGGATGCGTTGGGGGAAGTGAAGCCAGTGAAGGAGCTTGAGCAGGGGAGTGATGTGGTCGGTTTTTTTCTTTCTGAGGACGAGGCGGGCAGCATTGTTCTGGACGCGCTGGAGAGTGAGAGTGGTGGAGTGAGGAAGGCCGGAAAGGAGAGAGTTGCAATAGTCGATGCAAGATAGGATGAGAGAGACAGCGAGTTTGGTGGCAGCTTCGGTAGTGAGGTATTTTCTGATCTGACTGATGCGGCGGAGGTGGAAATAACATGCCTGGGCCGTGGCGGAGACGAAGCTGGTCATGGAAAGAGAGGAATCGAGGATAACGCCAGGGTTCTTGACCGAGTCAGAGAGGGAGATGGGGGTGCTGTCGAGTTGAAGGTGGAGAGAGGGAGGGAGCTGGGAAAGTTTCTGGCGAGTGCCTACCAGCATGGCTTCTGTTTTGTCGTCGTTCAGTTTGAGCTTGTTTGCTGTCATCCAATTTTTCACGTCTTCATAGCAGTCAGCCGTGCGAGTCAGTAGTGTCTGAGTGTTGTCGAGTTTGTCTTTGTCTAGTAGTTGTGAGTCGTCAGCGTAGAGGTGGTGGTGTATGTGGTGAGGCTGGATGATGTTGGACAGGGGGGAGGTGTAGAGTGTGAAAAGGACCGGGCCCAGGACGGACCCCTGTGGAACGCCGCAGGAGAGCCTGACTGGGTTGGAAGAGACGCCGTCGAAGGTGACGGACTGCTGTCTGTCGGAGAGGTAGGAGAGAAACCAGGAGTGAGCAGAGTCAGTGATGCCAAAGGAGTGGTGAAGGCGGTGGAGGAGGATAGAGTGGTCTATGGTGTCGAAGGCGGCAGAGAGATCGAGTAGCGTAAGAAGGGAGATGTTGCTCGAGTCAGTGGAGAGAAGCAGGTCGTTTAGGATATGTAGAAGGGGTCGTATAGGATATGTTACCAGTCAATAAAGGAGTCGAGGCAAATGTCTTTTTGAAAGTTGTGATGGAAGAAGTTGCATTGCATACTGTGCCCAAATGGCCCTAACCCCAATAGCAAAATATCTTCGGGCCGACGACGGCCGCAGTTGGCCCGCGCACATTCGTGCGCGGGCCAACTGCTTCCGTCGTCGGCCCGAGGACCTTCGCGCGTTAGGCAATCACCCAAATCACGATGGTTAGAGCTGTGTATGGGGCGTCAGAAATCTGGCACAGTGGCCGATACCAAGATTTGGTCAATCATCAAGAGAAATTAACCGTGTCTGATATTAGACAGTGATGCCCCTGTTCTTTTTGTGGGAGGAGTGGGGCGGGGGTTGGGGAAGGAGTGGGGGGGGGGGGGTGGTAGTGTCTATCGATAGTAAGACCATGCCATGGCCTCGTCAGCGCCCTTTTGCGCGCAACCACCGTTGCGCGTTTTTATAGTAAGGACTACATAGCTGAATCGTCCCGATCACTACGACTTGCGTCTCCGTAGCAGTCGTACTGTTAATAGTAAGGTTACGTTTTGTCTGTGCTTATGGTAGATGCTGGCTATCGGCCGTGACTTTGCTCGCGTCCAAGACCATAATTAATCCCCCCTGCAATCTCATCTGTTAAAATGCCTTAGCCATAGTCTGCCCCAGTCATCCCCTAATTTTTCAAATTAGGGGATTCAATCCCCTAAACAACGCTACCGCCCACCTGCTGCACCACACCACACACACACACACACACACACACACACACACACACACACACACACACACACACACACACACACACACCCATCAGCGGCCGTCTCATTTCCTGGCTATGAACGTTTTTCTGTACCAACCCTACACCCAATCGCAGCCAAAACTGGCACACACCTCAGATCGCCATCCGGTTGGCAGATCAAACTAGGCCACAAAGAGTCCACTTGTTAAGCCAAGGCTGGTATGAATCAAAGCACCAAACGTGTCTCTTCTCGTCTATCAAGAGATTTTAAGCAAATTCCAGCATACTGCCTCTGTATAAAATGCGAAAAGAAGGCATTTTTTTAAACACCGGTCCTCTTACTACTGCCTCATCGTCCTAATATGTACCGTGACCTGTTCAAATGTAACCCCACTATTACCAAGTCCGTCAAACTGTGGATGCTATGTCGTTGAGGCAACTCCTTGCGAGCAAGACATATACTGGTATATACTTTCATGGGCCCCTGAGAATAAACGTTTCTTGCAAATGTAGCGGGATGGATGAATCCACGGAATGTTTGAAGTCCGTGCAATGTTTCGCCTAGGGATTTTAGGGATAACCTCTGTTTGATTTAGGCACGTTCCTGTCGTTTGCGTAGCGGCAGATTGTTGACCTTGGCAATAAAACACTTCTCAGAAATGATAATTTGAGTTTTATTTCTTTATTTATCTTCTAAATTTATGTGCGGCAAACATCAAAAGTAATTGGTGCGTGTTTTTCGATTTTAAACTTTATGAGGAAAAGAGAAATTAATTCATGCGTGCTACAAGTATGCACATATATCTACAACATTATACCATAGGCGCCTGACGCTTGTGCGTTGATATATAAAATACGTTGTTGTTGTTTTTTGCGAGTCAGCCCTTATGTTAACCCTTTGGCTGTCGTGTCCTCAAGGAATCATTCGCGACTAAAACCGCTGCCGACAGCCAAAGGGTTGTTTATGTGAGCCGTATAAATTTGTATATTAGCATGCGCTAGTCAGGTGCCTGTGCATGATACGAGCAAAGTGTGAGTCTGTGTATTAAGAAGGTATTTCTATAGCAATAAAACTATATTTATCAAACGCGTATGACGTTTAAGAGGAATAGAATATTTGCCAGCGATAAGTTTCCTGCCGTAGTGCGATTGTGAATGTCAAGAACACACGATAACTTCCGTCTCCTTCACTCCTACGTGGCAATGTCAGGAAATAATTTAGTGTGCGCTTTTGATAAGTAGAAATACATCACTCAGTCTCTCCACTGTTCTCGTCTTCCATGTGTGATGTATCGCTTTAACCCGCTATGACTCACAGGCTGCAGAAGAGGAACGAGTTTATGGCGACATGATTCAATTTGCAATAACGTCCTCTTATGTTTCACTATAATGTGAATTGATACGTAGAGAAAAAGGAAAACAAATATTCCAAAGCATGGGAGTAAGTTACAGTGGAACAGAGTTTGATACTCTAAGTTAACCCTTTTAACTTCAAGGCCACATTTGACAAATTTTACAATTGTCACCCAACAACTGTACCACTTGCAGGAGATGGATCGAAATGATAATTCAAAGGTAGTGCCAGATTAGCTTGCTTAGCGCCTTCAGGCGCCAAGCTAATATGGCACTACCCTTGAATTATCATGGTCGCTCCATCTCCTGGTGTAGGGCGTTGAGCTGAATGGGTTAATACACACTAAAGAAATCGCGACTATATACCACCTGCTACAGTGCAACTTAGGGGTGTCGATAATCTAAATTGATACTGACAAACAGTAAACAAGCAAAAACGTTTCTCGACGAGTCACAATGGAACAACAATGCCGATACTGTAATCTGATACACATTGTAGGCAAAATTTCGCGACTGAAGCCTGTCAGTTGTAGTGAAGTAGTTGAGGTTGATATTCTAAACCGACATACATCGTATACTGACGAGCCAAAGAAATGCGACATTGTTTGGATCATCGGAAACACTTTGAGTGTTTCCGATGATTCCAAAAATGTCGCATTTCTTTTGCTCGTCAGTATACACATGCATAAAACAAAGCCTGTGACTTACAGTGGAAACAAAAGAGATCGATACTATATATTGATACATATTGTGAAAATGAGTCATCCGACTGCAAGGGCTCATGAAAATCTATACCACTTGCAGACTGAAGGTGTGAGGGTTGTAGTCGAGAAGGACCATCCATTATGAATGGAGAGTGTATTCTGGTATGCTAGTGGCGTTAGCCGCGGAATACATGAATACGTTTTGCGGCTAATATTCGCGGCCAAAAGCCATTCTGTGTCCAGTGAAGGATGGATGAGACAGTTGGTGTCAGCCGGGCAGAACATTGTACTCTCTGTGGACAGTCTCTCTCTCTCTCTCTCTCTCTCTCTCTCTCTCTCTCTCTCTCTCTCTCTCTCTCTCTCTCTCTCTCTCTCTCTCTCTCTCTCTCTCTCTCTCTCTCTTATTGCTATTGTTATTAGGCTTGAACAAAAGTCATGTATGCCTACTGTCTTTATCCTTAGAAAGAAATGTTCAGTTCAGGGTGTGTGTTGTGTGTGTGTGTGTTTGTGTGTGTGTGTTTGCTTGTGCGTTGTGTACGGCGGAACAGAAAACTTCTAGAGAGATACATATATTAGTTTGGACTTTTATCCACGGCGTCTGACTGATAATGGACGGCTATTGCCTATGGAGTACGACCCGAACAATGATCAGTTCAGTCGTACTGCAACTGTGCCACTGTAACTGACCAGGACGTTAGAGAGAGAGAGAGAGGGAGAGAGAGACTGAGAGAGAGAGAGAGAGAGAGAGAGAGAGAGAGAGAGGAGAGAGAGAGAGAGAGAGAGAGAGATTTTGATTGTATTCAAGTGCAGAGTGCGTCAGCATGTTCGTGTGTACAAACAGAGCAGTTTTTCACCGGCAGCAGCCTTCAAGCCTGTGCAAAGCCCTTTACTCTCGTTTTTACGCTGACGCCGTTACTCGCGTGCCTCAACCAAAGAGCACAAGATCCTCGGGCCGTTATCGGCCACAGTTGGCCCGCGATAGCGGGCCAACTGGGGCAGAGAACGGCCCGATGACCCTACGTTCCCTGGACTTGCACAATGACAGATTCTCGTCCCTATGTTGACCTCGTGAGCACACAGGCTTTGCTGATTTGCACCGGCACAGACGAATTTGATTAGGTGGCACTAACCAACACTAACAGTCTCACGGTTAGGGCTTTTCTGGCAGTCAGCAAGAGGCATAAATCCTCATGAGCCCCTGCTGTCTTATAAGCCTCTTGTCGTATCAGTCGACGCTGTGTACATAATTACGTACGTCTCTGTCAGGTCAACAGACGGTGGAAGGTGTCGGGTGTTGAGCTGGAGAGTGCTTAGGTAATCGGTTCACTTAGCATGGCAATGACTCTATTATAAAATAAAAATTTAATTAAAAAAAAAATCTTTGTCTACTCTGTATACACACTCCTGTGCCAAATGGTACTGGTCTACATGAGGCATCGATCTTCATGTCTTGACCGAGGATCTAAGGCATGTTTTCCAAATTACATTTATGCCAGGGATTTGATTCTCCGTCGGAGAAAGAGTCAGCATCGGGAGTTTTATTTTCTTTTATATGTGCGTGGTAAAAAAATAAAATGTTGCTTTCTGTCACTCACAGTTCGAACTGGCAGCCAGCAGAGGCTCATGAGGCTCTGTGCCTTTGCTAGCTGCATGAACTCACGTGATTCTCATGCGAAGAAGCCTCTGGATGTTCAGCCTGTGACTTGACATTGAGAGAGGGATGCTTAGCCTTAGTAAATATTCCTACACTTGACCCAAAGTAACACTTTCAATTTGAGAAACAGCTGAAAACCAGCCAGCAAAGTTCACAGACCCCAGCTGACAAACAGCAAGAGGCATAGATTCTCATGAGGCCCTGCTTCGCAGAGCCCCATGAGAATCTATGCCTCTTGCAGATGGAAAGATCAAGATGTGGGACTGAGTAAATAGGAGAGCCAAATGTTGATGCTGTCACAGTGTCACGGTTCGAAATAACGAGACGATTGTTGCGGCACACGAAGGGGTTTGTTGTTCCCTAGATCAACATTGATTGTGTCAGCGAGTGACGACTGGCCCATTTCGGATAGCACGTGCGTCTTTAAGACGTCTGACGTCACGCTGCAAGATGTATTGTACGTATTTTATTAAAATGACGATTATGATGACTGTGATTGTAAAGATGATGATGATGATGAAAAAGACGACGATACATGCTGTTGCTGCTGATGGTAATATGATAATAATACTGATAATAAGAGTAATGATAATGATACATAATAGTGATGATGATGCTAATAGCAATAATAATAGCAATATAATAATAATAAGAATAGAATTTTATTAATTATGATTATTAAGGATTATTATTACTATTATTATCATTATAAACAATTATTATTATTATTTATTATAATAATGCTAATAGTAATAATAATAGAAATAATGATCATAGTTGATTAATTATTATTATTAATTATGACTATTATTGCTATATTATTATTATTATTATTATTATTATTATTATTAATTCCACACTATTTGATTAACTCACTCGAGACGTGCCGCATCCGGATACGCGGCATAAAGCCACGTATCCAAATGCAGCACGACTCGGGTGTGTCAATGGCACGATGTTAAGGATTCCGAGACTGATCTAAAGCTGTTTATGGCAGACGACTCTGATATTTACCCATATCACACTGAGGCCGCTAAAAGCTTCAAATTTGTACACTGCCATATGCAAGCTACATTATAGTACTTACAGATAAGGATATCGGCCAGTGGCTTTACTTCAAGGGTGGTGCCAGAATGGCTTGGCGCCTAGAGGCGCCAAGCTATTCTGGCACTACCCTTGAACTATTTTAGTCAAACTTATTTCAGACACTGGTGTATTCCGAATGATAAGGGTTAAAGTGCATCACGTTAATCTCTCGTTTGTATGCTGGGAAGTCGCAAAGCTAATCTGGCACTGCCCTTGGCCAATTTCATGGTCGATCCATCTCTCACAACTGGTGCAATCTTTGTAACCTCTCAAACTTAACTCCAAGTCGTTAGGTGTGAATGCATTACATTTTTTTGCGGAGGCGAAATGGAAAGGACCTGGACTAGAGAAAGCCACGCGCACGAACATGTACACCTAGGTATGCTGGAATGGGGGCATTTAGAGGAAGTTTTGCTCTAGAAAAATAAAAAAAAAAAGTCCCAGCGCGGAAGGAGAAAAGAGCGTTGTTAGACATCACACAAATACGGGATGAGTGATGAGGACAGGCGAACAGAAACTGAACTTGAAAGGGTGGACTCTCTCTCTCTCTCTCTCTCTCTCTCTCTCTCTCTGATTTATGATCAGTTTCCAGTTCATGTAAATTTAAAGTGTGTGTGTGTGTGTGTGTGTGCGTGCGTGCGCGAAATACTTCATTAAAAAAATATTATGTTATTATTATTATCTTATTTTTTACTGATTGTTTTATTTGTCTGTTACCTTTCCTGGTGTTTTATTAAAAAATATTATTAAGGACCGACGTTGAAAAAGGCCTGCGTGCCTTCTGTCTTTATCCTTAAAAAATAAAGGTTCAATTCAGTTCTCAGAGCGAAAGAGAGTGCCTCTAACAGCAAGCTTTGTTTTAGTGCCTCAGACAAGGAACCTTACTGTTAACTTTTAACTATACCAGAAAGCTCGGAGACAGTTCTGTTTCGCTTTCATTTGTGCCAAAAAAAACTCTGAGATTCATTTCAGTAATACCTCAGTCAGCAGCTAAAAATACATTTTCGCAGAACCTGTCTGCTCTTGAAATGCGCGTAAACAACTGAATGTTTTTTCTGTCAATCTCGCGTGCAAGAACGGTCAATAACTGTGCCACACAAAAACGAAATTGCGAATATTATCATACCCACATGCCAACCCAATGTCAGCTGTGCCTGTACAGGTACACTGAGCACAAGGGTCGCAATAACCACAATTGAAAATAGTCCTGTAAAGACTGCATTGCGGCTCAAGGGATAGTTTGACCATGGTAGTTTAAGGGCGGTACCAGGATAGCTTGGCGCCAAGAGGCGCCAAGCTATCCTGGCACCGCCCTTGAACTATCATGGTCGATCCTTATGGTCTTATAGTGTGTCTTAGCTGAGCGTAGTAGCTTTGACTTGCATGCACTCGTTGAGTGTGTGTGTGTGTATGCACCTATTCTAGTACAGTGCATACCTTCATTGGATAAACATGTACTTTTGGTCCCCCCCCCCCACCCCACCCTTGCTCAGACAGGAATAATGACCTCCACCCACGCCTCCTCCCCCCTCCCCCCTCCACTCTACCAAGCCTCATTCCTCAGTGTTGTTCTCATCTTTTACGCACTCCTCCTCCACCCCGCCCCCTTCCTTCTTACCCCCAATGCTTTGCCTTTCATCTCCCTTTCTACGCCAGTCCCAGTAAGCACCAGTCCTCGGGCCTACGACAGCCGCAGTGGGCCCGCGCACGGCTGTGCGCGGGCCCATTGCGACTGGCGTGTGCCCGAAGACGTTTCGCTACTGGGGGTGTCCCCCGAGTTTGCCCTGTGATATTAGGATCTACCTTTTTGTGTCCCGTAGAAATGGCAGTGTCAATACCACGCGAAATTGACTCCGCATGCTTGCTGCCGTTACTTGTAAGAGTCGCTTGGCTTTTTTTTTTTTTTTTTTCCCCACATGCAGCGTCAACTTCCCCGACAGTTCACGGACAGTGCCTGATTAGCTTAAGCGCCTGGCAAGGCGCCAGGCTAATTCTGCACTGTCCTGGAGATGTCACTTTACTTGCATTCATAGCGACTTTTACTTACTACTTACTTACGCCTGTCACCCCTACCCGGGTATAGGCCGTCGACGAGAGACCTCCAGCAACTCCTGTCCTGTGCTTCTTCTTCGATTCTACTCCAGGTGGTTCCCAGTCTCTTGATGTCTGCTTGGAGGTCTCGATGCCAGGAATTTCTCGTCCTACCTCTTTTCCTCTTTCCCTGGGGGTTCCATGACAATGCCTGCCTAGTGATACTGGAAGCTGGCTTTCTCAGGCTGTGACCGATCCATCCCCATCTTCTTCGCCCAATTTCATTCTCTGCTGTTATCTGCTCTGTTCTCTCCCAGAGTCTGACGTTGCTGATCTTATAGCGACTTTTACTAGGTGTTTTCTAGTGCAGACGAGCATCTGTAAAATGTCCTATCAGTCTACTGCTGAATTGAGTTGTGATGTTGCTGCAGGCTTTTTTTTCTTCTCCCCTTTATGCAAACGATCCAGAATTGTGTGATGGTCCATTATTTTGGGACTTCTGATTTACCGCCGTTAGGTCCAAAATCACAAAAGTGAACCGTCACTTGGCTCTTCAATTGAGCGTTGGCGAAACCTTTCAGGTCCCATACGGCGGAAAGGTTGACAAGTATCAAAGCCTGCGGACGGTTTCTTTTCAAGTCCTAAACCCATAAAAATACCCGTGTACAACGAAGCCTGTCAGCCATCTCCTTCCTTCTGCAAGAGGCATAGATTCTCATGAGCCCCTGCATTCGCAGGGGCTCATGAGAATCTATGCCTCTTGCTGGATTTAATAAAGACAGATTTACATCCTCAGACTGAAGAAATACCCCGTGTTCGCTACAGAGCTACAGGTGTCTACGTCCAGGTGCAAATAAAATGGCCGTCGAGTCATCACGCCCAGAGCATAAACGTACCATAATAGATTAATATATATGTGAGAATTTGTGTTGGTTGTTGTGCCTTGCCCTTTGAAAACTGCAGTCAGTTAAAGTGCGATGTATTTACAAGTGAAATAGAGCGGTGTGATAGTGGTGGTGCTGTTGAATTTCTATTACATACGTGCGCGATGTGTATGCGGGATTACTCAGTTCCATGTTGACCCTTTGGGTGTCGGTAGCGGCTTTAGTCGCGATGATTCCTTGAAGAATCATCGCGACAGAAACCGCTAACGACAGCCAAAGGGGTTATAAACCCATTGTTATAATTACAAATCAATAGCTTTGTGTAGTAATTAATTAAAATGTTTGTTTTCTTTTGTTACAGGTAAGTGCTTTAAGACATACAAGCCACACAACTGACGTGAGTACAGTACTTTGTCATTTGTGTGCTGGTCTGTGATTTTGGGCCTTACGGCTGAAAGCCGTAAGGTCCAAAATCACAGACCAGCACACGTTCTCTTTTCGTTGTCGTCGTCGTCGTCATTTTAGTCATCATCAACACCACCAGCAACAAATCTGTTATGTGGAAGCGAAAAGCAATACGACCCAGACCTTCATAGAGATTTCCATTGCCGTTTGCCCTCAATCACAGGGCGGGCATCAAAGAACGCGAGGAACAGGGAAACAACACACCCGACCATTGACAATGTCCAGCAGACTCAGTCTTGTCTATCTGTCAGTCCGTCAGTCTGTCTGTCTGTATGTATGTGTGTCCATCGAGTCTTTTCTCATGCATTAACCCTTTAGCTGTCGGTAGCGGTTTTTCGTCGCGCGGTGATTCCTGTCGGAATCACCGCGCGACGAAAAACCGCTACCGACAGGCAAAGGGTAAATTGTGTCCGGGTCTGTGTTTTTAGATCTTACAGCTGCGAAGTCGAAAAGTACTAAATCACAGACCAGCATACATTATCGTTCACCGTCTGCCCTGGGGGACTTGGGTGGTGGGGTTAACTACTTTTTAGTTCCCAGGGTCAGCCCCACAGGGTGGGTTTTCCCCTCTATTCTGGGGGATGTGTTTCTGTCTACCCTTGGTCCATTCACCTTTATTTTCCTTTTTTAAACTCTTTCTACTGTCTGCGCTGCCTGTAGCTCTTGATATTGGATGTGTGTTGCTAAATGGTCTTAGGTTTATTTAGCGTATTTTACCGGCTGGCGACATACATTCAATATTCTGTTTAGGTGTTTTTTCCCCCAAGCAGTGCAGGCACGTCCTGAGAAAGTCTTGTTGCTGTCGGGACGTTAAGCAATGTACAACCAACCAACCATCACTGTCAGCTGACGCTGATTGTGTTTCTGCAACCATTCATCGTGAGTTCACCGCCAAAGTGCCCCAGCCTTCCTAGGAAGTCGAATTCAAAGTGGTGCCAGCAACATAGGCACAGAGGCTCTTGAGCCCGCTGCAACTGTTGGGGGCTCATGAGGAGATAAATGTCTTGCAGTTCGATTGTGTTCGCTTTTTCTCCACAGTCACGGGTTTTGGTTAACTTTCCTTTCGGGTGCCCTGTGTAGTTCAGACAAGAGAGCGCCTGACTCTTTTCATAATAGTCGCGAGTTCGAAACTTGGGCCGTTTCGCAATTTTTTTTCAGACAATTTCCTGTTCCCCTGTATTAGAAAACTTCACTTTGTGGCACGAATTACATTGATTTCAACACGACACAATGTGCGTCCGTTGACGGAGAAGGGGTGCAGAGTTTTATTTAATTTTTAACTATTAACGTGTTTTATTGTTGTTGCTGTTGTTATTGTTGTTGTTGCTGTTATTGTCGTTGTTTTGTCAACATTTATTTTATTTTTTTGCGTTTCTGCGTTCTTTGCCCATTTTCATCCTGATAACTCAGTGCTTGAAATGAATTTGACTATGATAGTTTAAGGGAGGTGCCGGAATAGCTTGGCGCCGAAAACGTTTGATCTATCTCCAGATCTGTAATGTAGCCTTCATAGGACCATAAAGTTTTTTTGGTTTTTTTTTGTTTTTGTTTTTTTTGTAAACTCAGCCTCAGAGTGTATAAGTACTCAGCGACGCTGGCCGACAGGTATAGTTTAGCTATTTTCTGACAGCTGTGCGGGTGGGTAGTTAAACAGATAACCGCTGGGTAATCTGCACCGGCGCCTCTGTACGCCTCAGCTAATCCCAGTGATTACTTCCCTCACAGACCGCAAGCCGCGAGAATTAGCTGCGCCATAACACGGACAATTAAGAAATGCCGGCGAGCAAAACCAAGGGCTACGTCGGGTGTTTGTTTTTGGGGTAGTGTCCCCGTATGCGTTGAAATCCTTCGCATCTGCAAGAGGCGTAGGTTCTCATGAGCCCCCGCTTGATGCGGGGGCTCATGAGAATCTATGCCACTTGCCACGGAAATGTTTAAATCTGTGTTTTCTAGACGATGGTACATTTCGTTATGGTCAGAGGGTAGCCTGAACAATGGTCTTTCCAGATGCGTGAAAGGAATAGACTGTCATGCACCTTGGCGTGCTTCAGGGTCTAATGAGAATCTAAGTGTCCTTCTGGTAGACTGATTCGCACGCCTCTCTGTTCCTATATCGAGCGGAAGTCGTCGGCTGACTGTGGAAAGAATGCCGCAGCGAACAACGAGGAGCTGCAAAAATCGCATCATCTCCAAAAGATTGTTTTCTCGCGGCGCCTAAACCTGCCACTCAAACAGTGCTTACCGCCTCCATCAGACAACGATCTCTGGCGCGAGACATCAGTCCTGGCATCCGGCACGAGACATCCAGGCTACTAACGTGTCTGCCATTCTTGGACATCCGGGCTATTTCACTACTGGCCCTTCAGCCATTCCTTCCGACTATTAGCCACCAATTGCCGTACGGTTAGAACGGTTAGTTGCCCATTTAGCTGCCGTGCTCAGATGGGCAAGAGACTGAGTCCGTCCTGTACCCGTCTGCAAGAAGCATAGATTCTCATGAGCCCCTGCAGTCGCAGGGGCTCATGAGAATCGATGGCTCTTGCTGGTAGAGGTTAAAAGCACTTTCTGCATTCGCCCGGGTTGACAGCAGTGGATCTACGATTCTCGAAAACGGTAGTGAGTCTGGTTTTGGGCCTGGCGCTGGAGAGCCCATACTTCGGACGGTGACGTGTTGTGTGGTTAGTACGCCCCGTGGCACTAACACACTGTTCAGGATTCGGAGACAAAAAATGTAAAAAAAAAAAAAGTAAAAGAAAATGCACAGAAGAGAGAGAGAGAGAGAGAGGGGTTAGGGGGGGGGGTGGTTGGGGGAGGGGGTGTTGCGGGGGGGGGGGGGGGGGTAGTTCTGGTTTAACGTCCACAGCACCGAGGTGATCATGGACGGCCCTGACGGGCGGGTTATGGGAAACAGGGAAATCTATTGCCTATGGAGTACGACCTGAACACTGATCACCTCAGGCGCAATCCAACTGTGCCACTTTGATTTACCAAGACCTTTCAACGGACATGCTATTGAACAAATCCGTTTTTCCCCCTGGATTGTGAATCCAGCTGCCGGGGCCGGGACGGGATTCGAACCCACGACCCGGCGATTCCCTTCGCTCTCCTGCGGGGCGGTCCGTGGCGCAGTGGTTAAGGCGCATGCCACCAATGCCAAGGGTGCGAGGTTCGATACCGGGTTCCGGCGTTGGACTTTTCTCCTCTGGTAAGTGTCACCGTTAATTCGGGCGGACCGTCGGGGGTTCTTTCTCCGGGTACTCCGGTTCTTCCACCCACCCCCCCACCCCCCATGCTTTGGTACCGGTCTCAGGCCACTTTACAAAGTTTCAAATACAAGTGATCAAAAATCTCTGTAACTTCAGTAGCTGACTGGCCCTTCGTTTGTCTTGTACTGTGTTTGTACTGTGCTTGTCTTAAATGGCGTAAATCCGTGTCTGTTTCGTGAGTGTGTGTGTTGGGTTTCAGGCGCGGCGCTTTGAGTCGATTTCCCCAAAATTGAGAAAAAGCGCCTATATAATAACGGTATTATTATTATTATTATCCTGCTCCGACGTTTAACCGCCTGAGCTATTTCGGTTACCCACCCGGGTTTGCCCTGCGTGACTTGGGTGGGGTTAACTACTTTTTAGTTCCCAGGGTCACCCTGGTCAGCCCCACAGGGTGGGTTTTCCTCTCTATTCTGGGGCATGTGTTTCTGTCTACACTTGGTCCATTCACCTGTATTTTCCTATTTTAAACTCTCCCTACTGTCTGCGCTGCCTGTAGCTCTTGATATTGGATGTGTCTTGCTAAATGGTCTTAGCTTTATTTAGGCCCCATATCGTAGGTTTATTTAACGTATTAGACCGGCTGGCGACATACATTCAATATTCTGTTTATTTATTTTTTTCACAAACAGTGCAGGCACGTCCTGAGAAAGCCTTGTTGCTGTCCGGACGTTAAGCAATGTAAATCAATCTGAGCTATTTCGGACTGAGAGAGAGAGAGAGAGAGAGAGAGAGAGAGAGAGAGAGAGAGAGAGAGAGAGAGAGAGAGAGAGAGAGAGAGAGAGAGGGTGGTTGGGGGGGGGGGGGGTAGTTCGGGTTTAACGTCCACAGCACCGAGGTGATCATGGACGGCCCTGACGGGCGGGTTATACCGGGAGACAGGGAAATCTATTACCTATGGAGTACGATCTGAACACTGATCAACTAAGGCACACTCCAAATGTGCCACTTTGATTTACCAGGACCTTTCAACGGACATGCTATTGAACAAATCCGTTTTTTCCCCCTGGATTGTGAGTCCAGCTACCGGGGCCGGGACGGGATTCGAACCCACGACCCGGCGATTCCTTTCGCTCTCCTGCTCCGACGTTTAACCGCCTGAGCTATTTCGGACTCAGAGAGAGAGAGGGAGAGAGAGAGAGAGAGAGAGAGAGAGAGAGAGAGAGAGAGAGAGAGAGAGAGAGAGAGAGAGAGAGAGAGAGAGACGCCTCGTGCCTCCTCCTATCAATCGTTTTCCGAACGTCAAAATCATTTTCCAAAGTACAGTTATTTTGGGAAGATAGTGATTTGTTTTGTTTCAGACTTTGCTGTTATGTTTATTATTGAAGAGTCGTAAGAAAGATAGACACACTTATGGTCCTTTATTCTTGATAAGTAAAGTGTCTTAGGCTCTCTCTCTCTCTCTCTCTCTCTCTCTCTCTCTCTCTCTCTCTCTCTCTCTCTCTCTCTCTCTCTCTCTCTCTCTCTCTCTCTCTCTCTCTCTCTCTCTCTCTCTCAGAACATTGAGTAGCCTAATAGCTTTATCCTGCAATAAAAGTTTCATCATCATCTCTCTCTTGCTCACACACACACTCTCTCTCTCTTCTCTCCCTCCCTTCCACCCTCCTTCCGCCTCGAACCCCCCTCCCCCCCCCCCCCCTCCCCCCCCTCCCCTCCCGCTTCTCCGCTACCAAATGCCTCTGCCCACCCCAACCAGCCACCCTTTTCAAGCTTTGTTCCAATATCACGTCTCACAGACCCTAGCTTTTTGCAACATTCACTCACAGCCGAAAACCTAAAAAGGAGCCCTTTTTCCATTTGCTCTCTTGTAAGCTTTCTAGCTCCTACCGTGTCTAGTTTTTCATCGTCCAGCGTCAAGTTTCGCACATTATGCCAAATGCAGTCCTGTTCCCAACACGCACACGAGTCTCGGGCGATGCATCGACAGAGAAATCTCAAGGGTAGTGCCAGATTGGCTTGGCGCCGACATGCGCCAAGCCAGTCTGACACTACCCTTGAGATTTCTCTGTCGATGTGACTCTGTTGACACTGGGTGTCTGTCAGCTACCCGTTTTTCAGCAGCGTGCTTTCAAAGAGAGAAAAGCTTCGCTAGGAAAGACCCGTGTAAACGTTAGATAAAAGGACGAGAGACACAGGAGTAAACAACGTAAAAACAAGCGTCTCACCCCGTGGAAATAAACTCGACTCGCGTATACCCTTGTCACTGGGTTCCAGACGCTGTTTTTGGAAAATAGCAGCTTTGTTTGGAATACAACCCTACTTTAGACGCGACGAGCATATTCTTCTGTTTGTTTTCCTTCTCCGTGTCTTGTTCCATAGTGGTTTTGTGTGTGTGTGTGTGTGTGTGTGTGTGTGTGTGTGTGTGTGTGTGTGTGTGTGTGTGTGTGTGTGTGTGTGTGTGTGTACGTACAATTGCTGTTGTTACGATCGCTATAGTTCCAAACTAGCTTTTCAAAGTAATAGGTCTTTTCGTCAGGTATTTACCATAAGAGCAACGCTGATCTATTTGCCGGAGCTTATTTAGTTCAGTTCTGTGCTCGGAAATCAAAGTCCATATTCGCACCACCCCCGGCCGATAAGAATTGCTTGAAAATATCGTACCAATATTGGCCTGGTTTACTATGGATCTCTCATGTCCCTTTAAAGTACCATAAATCTGAAGACCCATTTCATCGTCATTTGTGTTTGTTATACCTCGTCGACACACCTAATGAACTTTGACAGCAGTTTGGACACGCAGCAAAAGCACACGCGTAATCGAAATTATTTATTCTGCGCTGCCTTTATCGTGGCGATCTATTTTTAGCTGTTTCTCGTACTAATAGCTTTGTATTTCTAGAATGGAGTGGAGTCATTGTCAGGTTACTTGACTATGATATAAAGACGACGTGTACTTGATTGTCCTGTGTCGAAATGAGCCATAGCTAGACCTGTGTGTAGCGTTTCGTAACCATCTGTTACAAAAGTGTATCTTTGAACAGTTACGGCGGTAGTGGGCCTTCAGGTCTGTCCAATGCCAGATGCCTTTCTCCACTCCGTTGCTTCCCCCACCCGGGTCTGCCCTGGGGGACTTGGGTGGGGTTAACTACTTTTTAGTTCCCAGGGTCACCCTGGTCAGCCCCACAGGGTGGGTTTCCCTTCTATTCTGGGGCATGTGTTTCTGTCTACCCTTGGTCCATTCACCTGTATTTGCCTTTTTAAACTCTCCCTACTGTCTGCGCTGCCTGTAGCTCGTGATATTGGATGTGTGTTGCTAAATGGTCTTAAGAAGTACCCAACGGAGAAAGAAACACGCTTAAAAAAGACGGGTACAGCACAATTTATTAATATTTCGGGTAAATACCCTTTGTCAAAATAGACAAACAAACAGAGAGATTAGCCGCTACTTATCTTCATTGGCAGAAGGAATGTGGCAACTGAAGGAGGTGACGTAAAATAAAAGAAAAGGAAGAACAAAAGTGCGGAAAAAGTAAAAATAACGTCAACGAAAAATCGTAATAGAGAGACTCGGAAAGAACCTGAACACGAGAGACAAGAGTGTGTGCAAGTACGTGCAGGAGCGAGCGAAAGAAAAGGCGTGTAGATGAGGCCAGAGAAAGAGAGAGGGAGAGAGAGAGAGAGAGAGAGAGAGAGAGAGAGAGAGAGAGAGAGAGAGAGAGAGAGAGAGAGAGAGAGAGACGGAGAGAGAGAAAGAGAGCGAGACGGAGAGAGAGAAAGAGAGAGAGAACGAACGGGGAGTACCCTTAGGCACGAAGTAGGCTGAGTGTCTAATACACAAAGCCTGCTAAACACCAACCCGAAGGCAAACTTTATATCACCTACAAGTTGAGGACTACCTCGGGGAAAAACGGGAGGACCCCGGGAAAAAAACCCCAGCATTTAGCACGGTACACAACAAGTAATAAGTCATGAAAACAAAGCAAATAATCAAATTCAGTAAGAGAATATTGGTATAAGTGGAGAGTAGGTAGTTCCTACCCCCTTTACCACTTCTCTCTAGCCCTCTTTCTCTCTTTACGCTTTTTCCTTTTCCCTTCTTCCCCTTCCTCCTTCCTCTCCCCCCCCCCCCCCCCCGTCTCTCTCTCTCTCTCCCTCTCTCCTCTCCTCTCCTCTCTCTCTCTCTCTCCCCCCCCCCCCCTTATTTTTTGAGTTACCCTTGAAGACGGTTACACAACTACCTACTCTCCACTTATACCAATATTCTCTTACTGAATTTGATTATTTGCTTTGTTTTCATGACTTATTACTTGTTGTGTACCGTGCTAAATGCTGGGTTTTTTTTTCCCGGGGTCCTCCCGTTTTTCCCCGAGGTAGTCCTCAACTTGTAGGTGATATAAAGTTTGCCTTCGGGTTGGTGTTTAGCAGGCTTTGTGTATTAGACACTCAGCCTACTTCGTGCCCAAGGGTACTCCCCGTTCGTTCTCTCTCTCTTTCTCTCTCTCCGTCTCTCTCTCTCTCTCTCTCTCTCTCTCTCTCTCTCTCTCTCTCTCTCTCTCTCTCTCTCTCTCTCTCTCTCTCTCTCTCTCTCTCTCTCTCCCTCTCTCTTTCTCTGGCCTCATCTACACGCCTTTTCTTTCGCTCGCTCCTGCACGTACTTGCACACACTCTTGTCTCTCGTGTTCAGGTTCTTTCCGAGTCTCTCTATTACGATTTTTCGTTGACGTCATTTTTACTTTTTTCGCACTTTTGTTCTTCCTTTTCTTTTATTTTACGTCACCTCTTTCAGTTGCCACATTCCTTCTGCCAATGAAGATAAGTAGCGGCTAATCTCTCTGTTTGTTTATTTTGACAAAGGGTATTTACCCGAAATATTAATAAATTGTGTTGTACCCGTCTTTTTTAAGCGTGTTTCTTTCTCCGTTGGGTACTTCTTTGCATATTACACGCTTGGCAGTCACCTTTTTGGTCTGGATTAAATGGTCTTAGCTTTATTTACGCCCCATGTCGTAGGTTTATTTAACGTATTGGACCGGCTGGCGACATACATTCAATATTCTGTTGAGGTGTTTTGTTTGTTTGTTTGTTTGTTTGTTTTTTCACAAACAGTGCCGGCACGTCCTGAGAAAGTCTTGTTGCTGTCGGGACGTTAAGCAATGTACAATCAATCCACTCCGTTGCTCCGGAGGTGATCGTTGTAATTTGGCGCAGTAGACGTTGCGTTTGTAAAGTCACAGCTGGGGGGGGGGGGGGGGGAGGGGGAGGGGGGATGGTGGGAGGGGTGGACTAAGGTGTCCTTGCATGGTATTTGTGCGCTGACGTTCTGAAGATGGCAGGAAACTAATTTCTTCCAAGTTAACCCATTCGGTGCCCGCCGTCGCTGACGCGCAGCCTGTGTGTCTGCAATCGTTCATAGTTCAACACCCAAAAATATCCCGAAGCTGTCCCAGAAACATGGATTCAAACTGATGTCCGCAAGAGGCATAGATCCTCATGAGCCCCCGCAACTGCGGGGGCTCATGAGGATCTATGCCTCTTGTGGTTGGGTGGTGTTCACATATTCTCTGCACTGGACGGGATAACGTGATTGATGCTAATCTTTTTTTCAGAATCCAGACCAGTTACGTAAGATTTGCTCTTCTTTTTTTTTAATTTTTATTAGGGCCTGGCAAAGGCGTATGGTGCAGAGAAAATAGCAACGAAATTCCCAAGAAAAAGAAGCATGCTTAGACAGGAATGCACGACAAAATTGTGTCGTACTTGTCCTTTCTGGGCGTGTTTCTTTCCCTGTTGGGAATTTCTTTGATCTCTTTCAAGTGCCTCGTTGTTGAAATTGCCTTCGCGCCGGCAGGCGATTTTCAAACCAAAGGACGGTTGAACGACCTTCTAAATTGAATGGATAACAGTTGGAATAGCAGACACTGCTAAGAGAGTGATTGTCTATGAAAAGCAGAAAGGTTATGTGTGTGCTGTTTTTTTTTTTTTTTTTTTTGTTTTGTTTATTTTTTAACCCATTCAGCCCAGACGCACTACAGCAGGAGATGGGTCGACCATGATAATTCAAGGGTAGTGCCAGATTAGCTTGGCGCCTATCGGCGCCAAGTTAATCTGGAACTGCCCTTGAATTATCATGGTCGACTCATCTCCTGCAACAGGTGCATAGTCCTTGATGACGCCTCCAAAATTTGGGAAATACGTGCGTGGGGTTGAATGAGTTAAGCAAAGAACAACATAAAGGATTTAGCCCTGCGTGAAAGCCTAGGTTTGCATATAATAATACGAATTTACCCTGGGAACATAGCACTATAGCGTCAGTCTCCCCACCCACAAAAGGAATGCATGCATCACTCATTGTCTGTCATTGTTTTGTGTGGGCTCCGCAAATGCCTTGCGGTCGTCTTTTCCAGCCACAGCCTCAATCCGGATGCATGGCGTCTCAAGTGTACGGAAGAGCCTCAGTAGATGCACAAGTAAATGGGCCGATCATTGCCATCATTTGCTAGCGTCCGCAGCGGCCCATGAGATTCTTTGCCTTCGGGCAGATGGATGAAACAATGCCCGAGGTTTTCTGACTTTTATTGCATGTTTGATATGCTTGAGAACGGCGTTACACACGGCAGCATCACTTCTGGACGTGTATTACATTAGTTGTGTACGTGAACAAAGCGAGGGTTTACAAGAGGCTCATACTTTTACCCAGTAAGCAAAAGACCATCGAGCCGACGAAGGATGCAGTGCACTCCGGCGGCCGACGTCGGTCCGATGGTTTTTTGCTTACTTGAGATTTTTAGGAGCTCATGCACGCTTGGAAATTTCAGTTTTGCTGGACACGAACGCTGGGCAGTAACCCTGGGCTTCATCAGTAAACAAACGACCCTCGGGCCGACGTCACAGTCGTGCGCCCATGTCGGCCCGAGGGTCTTTTGCTTGCCAGCGTAAATCCGCAAGTCCACATCGCAATACCAGTGGTTCTGTGCATTTCGTACTCGTCCTTGCAATTGCCGCTGACATTGTATAAAAATGGTTCTACTCACTTCTCTTGTTCGTCGAAGTTCTGCTCCGCCTCTTGTCCACATCAGACATGGAAGAGGCTGAGTTCTTCTCTCTTTCCCCTTGTCACCTCAGCCGTGGAAGAGGCTGAGTTTACTTTCACTTGTCCATACCGGCCGTGGCAAGAGGCAGACCTCTTCTCTCTCTTTTCCACCCCCACCGGGTCTGCCCTAGGGGACCTTGGTGGGGTTGTCTACTTTTTAGTTCCTAGGGTCACCTTGTCTAACCCCTGCAAGGTGGGTTCTACTCTTTTGGGGGTTTGTATTTCTGTCTTTCTGGTCCATTCATCTGTATTTTTCTTTTGAAATTCTCCCTCCTGTCTGCGCTTCTTGCAGTTCTTTTCTTCATTTAGCGCAGGCACGTCCTGAGAAGGCCTTTGTCACTTGCGGGACGTAAAGCAATCTATACTCACTCACTCACTCTCTCTTTTCCCCTTGTCCATCTCAGTCATCGAAGAGGCTTAGTTCTTCTCTCTCTCTCTCTCTCTCTCTCTCTCTCTCTCTCTCTCTCTCTCTCTCTCTCTCTCTCTCTCTCTCTCTCTCTCTCTCTCTCTCTCTCTCTCTCTCTCTCTCTTCGCTCTGGTCAGCCCCACAGGGTGGGTTTTTCTCTCTATTCTGGGGCATGTGTTTCTGTCTACCCTTTGTCCATTCACCTGTATTTGCCTTTTTAAAACTCTCCATACTGTCTGCACTGCCTGTAGCTCTTGATATTGGATGTGTGTTGCTAAATGGTCTTAGCTTTATTTAGGCCCCATGTGTTAGGTTTATTTAATGTATTTGACCGGCTGGCGACATACATTCAATGTTCTGTTTTTTTTGTTGTTTTTTTCACAAGCAGTGCAGGCACGTCCTGAGAAAGCCTTGTTGCTGTCGGGACGTTAAGCAATGTACAATCAATCAATCTCTTCGCTCTCTCTCGCTCTCTCTCTTTTTTCTCTTTCTCTCTCTCTCTCTCTCTCTCTCTCTCTCTCTCTCTCTCTCTCTCTCTCTCTCTCTCTCTCTCTCTCTCTCTCTCTCTCTCTCTCTCTCTGTCCGAGTCAGTCTGGGGCTATGAGCAAAGCTCCTGTGCGCGAGCCCACTGCGGCCGTCGTGGGCCCGAAGGTGTTTTGCTACTGGGGTAGGGTCAGCGTGAGGACACACACTGGTCATGTAAGGGTCAGCGTGAGGACACACACTGGTCATGTAAGGGTCAGCGTGAGGACACACACTGGTCATGTAAGGGTCAGCGTGAGGACACACACTGGTCATGTAAGGGTCAGCGTGAGGACACACACTGGTCATGTAAGGGTCAGCGTGAGGACACACACTGGTCATGTAAGGGTCAGCGTGAGGACACACACTGGTCATGTAAGCGTCAGCGTGAGGACACACACTGGTCATGTAAGGGTCAGCGTGAGGACACACACTGGTCATGTAAGGGTCAGCGTGAGGACACACACTGGTCATGTAAGGGTCAGCGTGAGGACACACACTGGTCATGTAAGGGTCAGCGTGAGGACACACACTGGTCATGTAAGCGTCAGCGTGAGGACACACACTGGCCATGTAAGGGTCAGCGTGAGGACACACACTGGTCATGTAAGGGTCAGCGTGAGGACACACACTGGTCATGTAAGGGTCAGCGTGAGGACACACACTGGTCATGTAGTAAACGTGACACACAAGTTGCCGTGCGTAAACTTGTCACACGTAGTCATAGTAAAAGTGTCATCTGCCTCCTCTTCTGATCCCACCACAAGCCCGAGCGTGGCACGCATACATCATACACTATCTCCACATTCTGACATCCCTATATACCATCCGGGTGTAAATTGTTTCATTTCTTGTTCCTTTTCAGTGAAGGGTGTGAGAGAGAGGTAGACAGACACAGAGAGAATGATTATGTTTCTCTGTTTTTGATCTGGGAGAGCATAGTCAGACCCGTTGCTATCATCATTCTATCGCAAATCTAAGGTGTCCAGAGCCTTAAAGTACCATTACGCCGCATAAATCTGAAGACACACTTCAGCATCATTTGTGTTCATTATGCCTTGTCGACACACCTAATGAGCTTTGACGGCAGTTTGGACATGCAGCAAACGCACACGCGTAATCGCACTTATTTATTCTGCACAGCCGTGAGCCTGTCAATCTATGTTAGCATGTTTCTCGTACTGATACCGTTGTATTTATAGAACGGAGTGGAGTCATTGTCCGGTTACTTAATATTAAGACAACCTGAGCTGAACTGGATTGTCCTGTGTCTAAAAGAACCGTAGCTAGACTTGTGTGTAGCGTTTCGTAACCATCTGTTACAGAAGTGTGTCTTTAAACAGTTACGGCGGTAGTGGGCATTTAACCCTTTGGGTGTCGGTAGCGGTTGCCGGAATCATCGCGACTAAAACCGCTACCGACAGCCGAGGGGTTAACTCTTTTAACTACCAGCGGACTTAGATCGCGTTCATGAAACAATTGTAAATTCACCGTAAAAAAAACAACAAAAAACCCAGCAGTAAGTACACATACAAAGAGGTGTCAGCAAGAGGCATAGATCCTCATGAGCCCTTCAGCAACTGCGGGGGCTCATGAGTTTCTATGTCTCTCGCACGTTTTCTCGGCAGTCAAGGGGTTGAAATGTTTTAAGGGTAGCTCACTGTTTACGGATGAGCCGGTGTCGGCGTTTACAGGTATCAAACTTCCTTTCTTTGTCCCCGCTCAGAATAGATCTCTGTTAACTCACAAATTACACCCTGGTGGTGACAATGGACCGCACGCTTCGCAGCAGGGAAGTATTTACTGTCTTAATGTAAAAATAGAAGTTGGAACCACCTACACACAGCCCCGTCATCCAATACCTTCCATCTGCAAGAGGCATAGATTCTCATGAGCCCCCGCTGTCGCGGGGGCTCATGAGAATCTATACCTCTTGCGGACCAAGATTGGCTCCTGCAGTTCTTTGAGCGGAGGATGCGGTTACTGGCTAAACTGTGGACTATAGAGACTCACGTTTGCACTGGGAAATTTAAGTTTTAAATGGTAGCTCGCTGGGTAGGCAATGGTCGTCTGAAACAGACACGCCAGTACCGAGAAGAAGAAACTAATAATTGAACATAGCACGAGGCCACTAAACACGGCATTTTATGATCATGCGGGTGGGTTTGTTTATATGTGGGACATTTCAGTAGCCAGTCTGTACTGTCATTTTCAGTCACAGTACAATGTATCCCCTCTCTCTCTCTCTCTCTCTCTCTCTCTCTCTCTCTCTCTCTCTCTCTCTCTCTCTCTCTCTCTCTCTCTCTCTCTCTCTCTCTCTCTCTCTCTAACTAGGCATCGCTTATTAGGCGTTATAGTGGACAACCAATTAAGCTGGGAGCCGCATACTGACTCAATATGCAAAACAATCTCCAAAAATCTGTTCCTGTTATCAAAACTACGCCATATAGTTAATACTGATATCCGTAAACTCTTTTTCCATGCACATATCAAAACGCATTGTGACTACAGTTCTACCGTCTAGGATGGATGCAGCGAAGTTCACATGAAAAAAGTTAATTCCTTGTATCGTCGGGGCATTAAATTAATACTTCCCAGTCCTACTTCGACTGATGAAAAATTAAAATCTCTCAAGTTACTAACATTGAAGAAACAGTTTGAATTTAATCGCTGTGTTCTACTGCACAAGATCATGCACGGAAAAGCCCCACCCTATCTAAAAACTCTATTTTCCGACAATAATAGGAAAAACACGAGAAATAGTTTGATCCACCTTCCAAAAATTAGATTAGACATCTGTAAAACCAGTCTGTCTTTTTCAGGCGCTAAAGCGTGGAATATATTACCTCCACACCTGAAATCAATTTGTAAGATTAGCGTCTTCAAAGATCGCCTCCATAAATATTTACTTCAGAAGTAATAGTATGTTCGGCTCCCTTATGCTACTATTCGTATAGTTAGTGACAAGTTTCCTATTACCTAATACTCTTCTACTGTTGCTACAGATTATGTAATAGTTCGACTGTCTGCATTATTTTTTTTTTTTTAATTTCTATTTTTTTCCCTCTGAGTGGTGGTGGGGGGGGGGGGGGGGGAGGGGGATGGGTCTTTTTACTTACATATGTTTTATCTTTTGATGTATCGTCTGATGTATTTTTATATGTGTAGAGTAGCAGGACAGTGTGGAAGATAGGCATTGCTATGCCTAAAACTTTTTATCCTGAATAAAAACGTTTCATCATCATCATCATCTCTCTCTCTCTCTCTCTCTCTCTCTCTCTCTCTCTCTCTCTCTCTCTCTCTCTCTCTCTCTCTCTCTCTCTCTCTCTCTCTGGCACCACCATCAGCGACAGCGTCAACAGTGCTTGTGCTGCTGATACGTTTGACATCGGCAGCACTGGCACCACCATCAGCGACAGCGTCAACAGTGCTTGTGCTGCCAATACGTCTGACATCGGCAGCACTGGCACCACAATCAGCGACAGCGTCAACAGTGATCGTGCTGCCAATAAGTCTGACATCGGCAGCACTGGCACCACCATCAGCGACAGCGTCAACAGTGCTTGTGCTGCCAATACGTCTGACATCGGCAGCACTGGCACCACAATCAGCGACAGCGTCAACAATGATCGTGCTGCCAATAAGTCTGACATCGGCAGCACTGGCACCACCATCAGCGACAGCGTCAACAGTGCTTGTGCTGCCAATACGTCTGACATCGGCAGCACTGGCACCACAATCAGCGACAGCGTCAACAGTGATCGTGCTGCCAATAAGTCTGACATCGGCAGCACTGGCACCACCATCAGCGACAGCGTCAAGAGTGCTTGTGCTGCCAATGCCTGTGACGTCGGCAGCACTAACACCAACGTCCCCATCAGCATCAGCGTCAACAGTGCTGGTGCTGCCAATACGTTTAACACCGGCAGCACTGGTACCAGCATCACCAACAGCGACCGTGACAGCAGTGTTCCTGTTGCCAGTACAACAGACGCCGGCGGCACTGGCACTCATCCATCTGCTCCTGTTGCTGCAGTGTCCATCGAGTCTGCGTGCCAGACAGTCTGCCCGGTAGTACTGAACCCTGACCCCCCGGCTGTTGAGCGCCTGATGGCGGAGATATCGGCTCTCCGATCCGCCGTTAGGGAGATCCGCCACTCGTACAACATTGAGGTGGATTCGCTACACACGGAGATCAGACACCTGCTTTAGCGGATCACCCAGCTGGAGGAGAAGAAGGAGGGCCAGAGAAGCGACAGGAAAAGCGGCAAGAAGAACCCGTCACCCCCGTCCAACACTCGGCCCAAGCAAGCGTTGGAAAAGTCGCCAACCTCAACGACAACTTCTGAGGCGGCCCCCGCGTGCATCTCCGCTAACCCCCGAGCGCAAAGAGCCGGCACCAAACGACCATCTTCAGATACCAACAAAGCCACCGACCTTTCTGGACTCCAAAACCCAAAGCCCGGCACCCAGACGCTACTTCTCGGCGATTCGATATTATGAGGCCTTCATTTAACCTGATGTCTGTCACTGGCACAGACAAGGCGCAAGTCGTGTCAGTGTCAGGTCTCGACAGAGTCGGCATCCTCAAGCACCTTCACGATGCCGACCCCACGAATGCAGTCACCACAGTCGTCATGCATGTTGGCATCAATGACTGTAAGCGTGGGTTCATCATCGGCAAGAAGGGCTGGAAGGATGTGATTTCTGCTGCCAGACGAGTCTTCCCCAAGGCAGAAATCTTCATCTCATCCATCCTGCCCACGAACAACGAACGTCAGCAGCCGGATCCATGCGTCACAGACACAAACCTTTGTCTCAGGGAGGTGTGCCACTCGCTGAAGGTCAACTTTATTGACAACGACCAAGTGTTCTACACAAGGACCGGCGAGGTAAAGAGCGGGTAGTTTAGAGACGCCATCCATCTGAACAAGCGGGGCACCAGTGCTCTCGCTGTAAACATCAAGCGGGCGTACTCTGGCCGTACCTCCAACAACGTAACCCGCCCCACTGAGGCTAAACACCAAAACCCACGCCACCACGGACAGCTAAATGTACCCGGGCATGGCGGTAAAAACGGGCATCCCGGCCCTAGAGACCAAGGGCCTCAACACAGTCAGCGCCCTCAGCACGCACGCAGCCAGTTCCAGCCTGGCGCCCCGATTCCGCCAGGAGCAGGCTGTGACGAAAGTCTTCAGACTGGTGCCCCGATTCCATCAAGAGCAGGCTTTTGCAAAAGACTCCAGTCAGCACGATCCGAACCATGCTGACCGTACACCAGCGCCGTTTACGTATGGCGGTGGATCAAAGGCCGGTGCTGCTCCAGAACACAAGCCACAGCAGCCCGGCTATGATCGTACCTCAGTACTCATCGGCGCCACTTCCTACATGGCAGGCGGTCGACCTGTGTACCCTTACCCCAACCCCCCAACTTTCCCCTACCCCCCGCCGCCCCCACCCCCTGGAGTGCCGCAGCTTAGTGAGAGTGACTGTGCCGCCTTGTTTTCACTGCTTCAAAAGTTCAGGCCACGCGCCGGAAAATAGGACACGCGTCCGTAGATGATACTGATAGCCATTTCGACAGTGTATGAATATTAATAGGACACGCCCTTCTCATTTTGACAGCGTGTGTTTGAGTCGTCATTTGCATCAGTTTCTTCTTTTTTGATAAAGTTCCACTGTGCGTGTTTTGTGGACCAATTATTGACAGTAATTCCCAATCTGCTGTTATCATTTCCCGATTTAAATATACTTTTTTTCACTTAGCGATTTAAAAAATTATTTATAGTTGCACCATTTTCTTAGACTTTAAATTTGTTCTTATTTTTCTTTCTTCTTATTTTTAAGTCGTCAAAATAGCTTTGTGTGTTATGAACAGACCATGTCGTTTAGAGACAAAGTTAAGAAAGAAAAACAGTTTGATGAATATAAGAAACAACGAAATCGTATTAAATACCTAGTGAGAGCGGAAAAAAAAACCCAAAACAAAACAAAAACAACTGTTCTTCCGGGAAAGGATTAGGGACAAAAAAGATACAGCATCGGTTTCGAAAGCCCTGAACGTTATAACAAAGGGTAAATCAGCCCCTGAAATTACATCCCATTTGTCAGCTGATATATTAAATAACCACCGACAGCTGAAACACTTGCTCAGTCAGCTGCAAGTAGTAACGCAGAGTACCAAGTGTGTACTGGAACAATATACTGCAAACATTCATCATTCCTGATATTACCGTCGCTGCAGTCGGCAAATTTATTTCTAGCGTGCCGAACAAAAAGTCCACCGGGATGGATGGTATCGACAACAAAATTCTGAAAATGTCACTACCATATACGGTAAAGGCACTCACTTATATTTTTAACCTCTGTATAAAACACAGCACGTTTCCAACTATTTTCAAAGAGGCCAAGGTAATTCCAATCCCTAAATCAAAAGATCTTGAAGATGTCAATAACTACCGTCCTATCTCACTTTTGTCGGCCCTGTCAAAGCCCCTTGAAAAACACAGTCATACAAAAACACCTCCTCGATTTTCTAGAAAAGGGACATTTCATAAATATTCATCAGTCCGGCTTTAGACCGAAACACTCTTGTCAGTTAGCACTGACACACATTGTAGACAGCTGGCTGGAATCAATAAATAAGAACCTGATGTCTGGAGCTGTTTTCTTAGACCTACAAAAAGCATTTGATCTTGTCGACCATGACATTCTCTTAAAGAAGCTAGCAGCATACCATATAAGTGAAACCGCCATAGCATTCTTTAGATCATACCTAAAAGACAGAAAAAGGTATATTCCCATGGAAAATACTCTAAACAAGGACAAGTTAACTACGGTGTCCCCCAGGGGTCGATCTTGGGACCTCTTTTATTTATAATATTCATTAATGATTTGCCTTTGCATATTACAAACACTGAAGTCGACTGCAACCTGTTTGAGGACGATACGAGCCTCCATGTTTCAGGTTTAAAAAAAAAACAGCTGACATTAACCTTAGCTTACAAAGTAGTCTCAGCGAGGTTTCCGACTGGTGTAGAGTGAATCATATGGTTCTTCATCCAGGAAAAACAAAGAGTATTTTAATCACTACACGACAAAAACACCAACGCCGACCACAGCCGTTACATTTACAACTGAACGCTAAATCGATAGAACAAGTCACAGAGCGTAAATTCTTGGGAATACACGTTGACGAACAAATATGTTGGGAGACGCATATAAATACAGTCTGTAAAACCATTGCTAAAGACACTTCCCTGTTGTCCCAGTTTAGACAAGTAACGGATACACATACTCGTAAACTGTTTTTTCATGCCCATGACAAGTCTCACGTTGATTATGTCTCCACAGTGTGGGACGGTTGTAGTGATGTTCACATGAACAGGTTAAACTCTATATATAAAAGAGCTGTCAAAATGATAGATACACGACCCATTCCTACCACAGACAAATTTAGACATCTGAACATTCTCGGCCTAAGTCAACAACTTAATTTCAACAAATGCATCCTCATGCACAAGATATTAAATAACATGACACCGCAGTATCTAACCACCAAATTTATGCCACAGCAAGAACGCGAACGAACCTCAAGGAACAATACTTTACCCCTACCTCTGCCTAGAATTGACCTCTTTAAAACTAGTTATTCATTTTCTGGACAGTTTGTATGGAACACTCTTCCTGCACATTTGAAGACTTTGCCTAGCTTGGAATCTTTAAAACGAAACTTTTCGATTACCTGACGAGCCAAACACAACATCACTGGGCATTTATTTAAATAAACCCTGATGGTTAATACTTTCATGTAATACATGCATTTATGTATAGTGTTTGTGTGTGTGTGTGTGTGTGTGTGTGTGTGTGTGTGTGTGTGTGTGTGTGTGTGTGTGTGTGTGTGTGGTATAAGATGAATGTTGAGTGTTATTATTATTTTGTGTATATAATTTTTTTAAAGTTTATTATTATTTTTTTAAAACATTATTGTTGCATAAAATAGTGTGTGTAAATATAATGTCTTTATTATTTTTATTAACCTATTTTATGTTGTAGGCGTTAGCAACGGCAAGTTTGTAAAATGATTTGTTTCTGTCAAAACTTTTTACCGTTGATAAATAAAGTTTCATCATCATCATCATCATCATCATCATCATCTCTCTCTCGTTATCATTAGCGCGTGTCTGTGTGTGCGCGCGAGCGTGTATGTGTGTGCGTGCGTTGCGTGTACTTTCTGTTTTTCGTTTGTATGAATGAATGAATTTTGTTTAATGTCTCTTCATGTTTAATGTCTCCTAATTTTTCTTTGTGTAATTTGGTACTATTAGTATTACAATTATTATCCTGTGTTTGTAGAGTAGCAACGGCAAGTATGAAAAATGGCACTCGTGCTAATTACTTCATCCGTTGAGAAATAAAGTTTCATTTCATTTCATTTCTCTCTCTCTCTCTCTCTCTCTCTCTCTCTCTCTCTCTCTCTCTCTCTCTCTCTCTCTCTCTCTCTCTCTCTCTCTCTCTCTCTCTCTCTCTCTCACACACACACACACACACACACAGACCCTAGTTTTTGCAACATTCACTCATACCCCCAATAACACGCCATAAAGAAATCGACGTTTTTGTTCAATGACAGTGCAAGTGTTGGCAAGTTTAGACATGCAATATGCAAGTATTTTGAGAAGAATGAAATTAGGTAAAGATGCCAACATTAATAAAGCACTACCCCGTCATTATCTCGCGTCCTTCAGCTCACGTGACTGATAAGTAGTGCTGAGCAGACGATTCAAATATTAAAAAAATTATTGACTCCAGAATATAATTGTCCTCGAGAATGGCACTTTTTACGCTCATTACTCGCCACCGCGACAGCTCCTCGCCTAGACTGTTCCCTGTACAAGAGACATAGATTCTCATGAGGTCCTGCAGTCGCAGGGGCTCATAAGAATCTATGGCTCTTGCAAATACGAACGAGGAAGTCTTCGGAGGTTTACGCGTTCGACTGCAGAGGTCCAGACATCACAGCGCGATCTCCAAATCCCCTGCCAGCCCAATGTTTAGCCAGACCTACCCGCCCGTGCGGTGAGGCAACCCTATAAGGCAGGTAACCGTGGCGGAGGGGGAAAAACCTGCTTACCCGCCTCGAAACTGCAAGAGGTATAGATCCTCATGAGCCCCCGCATTCGCGGGGGCTCATGAGGATCTATGCCTCTTGCTGAGACCACTTTGTTTCCATTTTCGTTGGACAGTTGCGGCTGTTGTTTTTTCGTGTTTTTTTTTTGTTTTGGTGTGTTGTTGTTGTTGTTTTTTGTCGTGCAGTGAACACATATTTCACAGAAACAAACAAGACTGAAGGTGCGCACGTCAGAAAGGAAGGGTTTAAGAAAATACTGACGTGTATAACTATTTTCTTTCACCTGACATCAGTTTTGTTCAGTTGTTTTTTTGGCGGAATCTCCGCCCATACGCGTTCCACCCAACGTCTTTTCTCGTCGAAGTCGTCGCCATGTAGATCAGTTATCGATTCTGCACTGATGCTGCTATATATAGCTGATGGCCGAGCTTTCACGCCTGATTGTCACATGTGAAGAAGGTCCACTGCCTTTCCCCTCCATAATCTGTACCGAGTTTGCGGATGACTAGCGAGCACAACCAAAAAAAAAAAAAAAAAAAGGAAAAAAAGCGCTCTTGTTAACCGCTTGACTGCTGCTAACGATACCGTGCTGGGAAAAGACGCGCAGATGCACGTCTTTTGGGGCGCCCACTGCCTTCCCCTTCTCCGTACCACGTGTTCGTAGACGACCTTGTAAAACTGTTTAACTTCTGGGGCGCCCACTGCCTTCCCCTTCTCCGTACCACGTGTTCGTAGACGACCTTGTAAAACTGTTTAACTTCTGGGGCGCCCACTGCCTTCCCCTTCTCCGTACCACGCGTTCGTAGACGAACTTGTAAAACTGTTTAACTTCTGGGGCGCCCACTGCCTTCCCCTTCTCCGTACCACGCGTTCGTAGACGAACTTGTAAAACTGTTTAACTTCTGGGGCGCCCACTGCCTTCCCCTTCTCCGTACCACGCGTTCGTAGACGACCTTGTAAAACTGTTTAACTTCTGGGGCGCCCACTGCCTTCCCCTTCTCCGTACCACGCGTTCGTAGACGACCTTGTAAAACTGTTTAACTTCTGGGGCGCCCACTGCCTTCCCCTTCTCCGTACCACGCGTTCGTAGACGACCTTGTAAAACTGTTTAACTTCTGGGGCGCCCACTGCCTTCCCCTTCTCCGTACCGCGCGTTCGTAGACGACCTTGTAAAACTGTGTAACTTCTGGATAGCCACTTATGGTGCCGCTTGGCAGTCAGTAGTCAGATTAACCCGTTTAGTGCCGAGAAAATTTGACCACCACCCAGCTGCAAGAGGTATAGATCCTCATGAGCCCCCGCAGTTGCGGGGGCTCATGAGGATCTATGCCTCTTGCTGACACCACTTTGAATCCATGTCCCCGGGACAGCTAAGGGTTTTCGGAGGTGAATTAACGAAAATTGCTGAAAAACAGTCTGCGTCCCTCCCGTTAGCTGGCACTGTAAGGGTTAAACTTAAAATACGTCTTAACACGCCATTATAGGCTGATAAGAAAGCTTTTCTTCATTTTTACCTAACATTTAGATTTTATGTAAGTCTTAATCCTGAATTGTATTTATCTGGGCCCTCAAACGTGAACCAGCACGCAAGCATTTTTCGTCTCATTTCGCACCGCGACTGGTCGGCTACCCGTGCCTAATCGGGCTAATCGAGCCAAGCAGTCTGAGCAGTGTGGCAGACGGCGCAAACCTCATCGTGTGTGAGGGACGACCAAGACGGGCTGGCTAGCCGAGAGGCGGCTCATTATCCAGGCGGCTAATTAGCGCTGAAGGTGAGAAGGGGGAGAAAGAAAACGACCTCATTAGCACCTCATCGTCTCTCTTGCAGTCCGGTCAGCCACGTAAGCAACAGGTAGAAAACCAGGTGCGGAGGTAGAGCGGTGCCGCTGGGTGGCCTTTGGGGGAGAGGGGGGATTAGTGTGGGGGGGGGGGGGGACACTGTGCTGGTCTATCATATTGGTCTGAAATCCATTAGGTCCAAAATCACAGACCAGCACATGAATTCTCACAACCCTCAACAAAACCTAACTCTCAGCCTACTTGCAAGATGCATGGATTATCGTGTAAATCAGTGTCTCTAAATTTCTTTTAAATCTATGCCTCTTGCAGTAAAATGCCTGCTGGCTGTGAGTGCCTGTAGACCGCATTTAGGCTAGCAATACAAACTGCTGGTAATAAGAACACCCAGTCAGATTCTACATTCTGTTCTGTAAGATTTGTGGCACGCCGTTGTTCCTGAGTCGAGGACTCCAATGGTAATAAGAGTGTGCCGCGTTTGTCATCCTGGACCGAAGTCTTAAAGCCCAAAATCACAGTTTTAGCACACATTTACTATTACATGATTGTACCCTTGTTCTTATTATAACGTTATTTGAATAGCTAAACAACGCCATGAGATAGCCTTAGTCACCGACTCGGCGCTAAACCCTAATCACTAACAATAACTAACCTGAGTTCTTCACGCGATTATCTGTCACTGTGCATTCGTGTCAGGCGTGCAATTCGAGATACAGTTAGTTATTTGGGTTTAGCGTCAACAGCGGCAATTCGTGATGCAGGTTTAAACTCATTCTACTCCGACACGCCACGGCAAGACATGGATCAGGCATGAAAGTTCATGGGTTGTGTCAGAATAGCTTGGCGCCCATAGGCGCCAAGCTATTCTGGCACAACCCTTGAACTATCACGCTCGATGCGACCCTATATTACTCAGTGTGTGCGTTCACGCGTGTGTTTGTTTTTAACAATAACTAACTTAATACCTATTGGCTGTGGGTTTTTTGTCGCGATGATTCCTGCAGAAATCATCGCGACAAAAACCGCTACCGACAACCAAAGATATATTTACGAAATGTTTGTTTCTTCGATGTTCACTTTTCTTTTCAATACGATTGACGAAACTTTACACAGGACGCTGTAAAACAAGACGCATTTTCAACTTGCTTTTCATACTAGGCGTCGTTCCGTCTATCTCCCGTGTACTTTTCTTAATGATTTCGGCCGCAATTTACATAAAGGTTGAGGTTTCGCAGATCTGATTACTTCGGCAAAGATGAGATGAGACGCTTGGCGATTCGCTAATACTCTTATCTTTTGCGTTTCTTTTTTCCCTCTCCGTTCCCTCTGTGGGCTGTTGCGTGACTTACATAAAATCACCCTTCACTTGAAAGCCCGAGGCTTTGTCGAGTCGTCGTTTTTGAAATGTCCTATGGCCGTGTTAGCTCCCTTCACGGAGACATCGTTTGCCGCAGGAAATTAAGCCTCTTCCGAAATCACGTCCCTTACATTTCAATTTTTCTGGCGCTCTATAGTTTTTTTTTTCTTTCGCTTGAAATTCGATTTCTATTTTTACATTTCTCATTACTACTCTCAACCTCCTATCACGCGTCCTTTTTTTAAACTTTTTTTTTCTTTTCCCCCCCTTTTGTTCACATTTAATAGAGGCAAAGGGGGAAATAGGTTGTGTGCTGATCAAGCATTTTATTTCCGAGTATCAGCAATAGTTGTTTCTGGTTCGTTTGTTTGTTTGATTGATTGTTCGTTTGTGAACGTATTGCTTTTCTGACAAAATAACTTACATTTGAAGAAAAATCGTTTGCTTTATTCATTTGTTTGTTTCTGTTATTGCTATCTTTTATCTCCATTTTGCTAAATAGTGTATTGCCCCAAAGCCGTGTCATATCTAAATCGTACAAGCAATATCATGTGATATTACATTGTCTGCGAAATCATTCTTTGTTGTCATACGTAGTGATGACCTGATGGCCGATTTCCTCCCCCCCCCCCACCCCCACCCCATCTCAAAAGCGCTGGTCTGTGATTTTGGACCTTGCGACTTCAACCCACAAGGTTCAGAATCTCATATCAGCGCACCAGTTCCGCATCATCGTGGTCATACTTTTTGCCGTCTTTTAATAAGTTCTTTGATAGACCTTGCTATTTCAGGGCGTTCGTATTTACTCAGTCCACACGAGCACAAACCTCCCGTGACCCTGAGAGGCGCGAAGATCAGTGTGCGCAAGGGTCCGGTGCATGAACGCTTAGGTCCTGCGCCAACCACTGAGTAAGGTGCCCCGCTGTAGTTTAGTCCTGCGCCAGCCACTGGCGCAGGGCTATGCTCACTTGCGGAACAGTCCTGGGGCCAATCACCAAGCTAGGTGTTCCGCTATAGCTGAGCACTTTGCTTAGTGGCTGGCGCAAGACAAAGCTCACTTCTGCCACTGACCCCTGGTCTGTGATTGTGGACCTTACGGCCTGCGACCGGAAGGTCCACAATCACAGACTAGCACCCAAACACTAATCACCCTGCGAACGCCATTCACCTGCAAGAGGCGTGGATCCTCATCAGGCCCGGTCACTCACAAAAATCTGCAGTTTCTGTGGCTCGGTGGAGTCGGTGCGATCTCCGCGTCTTGCCTGCCTCACTTATCTTTCTGTTTCCTCTCACAGAGGGGGCTTTTAGGGTTCAGTATAAGCCCAATGGTGGAGAGTAGCCACAGCTCTTCGTCTTCGCAAATTGTTGTCTTAGTTCCCGCAGAGCGTCAAGAACCGGAAGCCAGCCTCCCGCCATTCTAGGTGAGATCAATATCGGAGCTTTTGCCCAGGGAGTAAGAGTTATCTACCTTTTCGATTAGCGGGCTTCTTCGGCTGATTTTTTCCTTCTCCGTTTTTTTTTTTTTTTTTTTTTTTCTCTCTCTCCTTATTTCTGAGTTTGTATTTTGTGGCGATGGATTCCGCTGCGTTGTATTGGCACACACAACCATCTGCTTTCCGAATTATAGGCATTATGGGGAGAAAGAGAGGAGAAAAGAGGTAGAAACATAAAAATAAAATGAAAATAAAACAATCGCTCGAAGCAGTTGTTTTTCCTCGCAGCTGTTGCTTCAACCTATCCGAAGCGGTGTCAGCGAGTGTACAGTCTGTTTACACGGTGGATAACCGACCAGAACAATTTGGTCTGTATTGACCCCCTTTGTGCATCAGACACCAGTACTGTTCACAGTACCTGTGGGTCCTTGCACAAGGGGGCTAACCCAGTACAGCGCCACCTGACGCAGACTTTGCTCATCTGCAATCTTTCTAAAGTCAAGACCCAAAAGCTCTAGATGTCCCAGGAACATGGATTCAAAGTGTTGTCAGCAAGAGGCATAGATCCTCATGAGCCCCCGCGAATGCGGGGGCTCATGAGGATCAATGCCTCTTGAAGTTGGGTGATGTTCAATATTTCTCAGCGGGTTAACACTTAGCTTTCCTACTGCTCACTTTTGACTCTCCCCGCGGCGTGATGACATTTCGTCCGGCAAGCTGATACGTCGCATTGCTCAGACACTTCTGGTTGGTTAGTTCGGGGTTTAGCGTCCATGCCACCGAAGTGATAATATGCGGCCCTGACGGGCGGGTTATAGGAGACAGGGAAATCGATTGCCTATGGAGTACGACCTGAATACTGATCAATTCAGGCGCACTGCAACTGTGCCACTTTGATTTACCAGGACCTTTCAATGGACATGCTATAGAAGCCCGTCTTTTTTTCCCCTGGATTGCGAGTCCATCTAACTGGGCCGGAACGGCGACTTCAGCGCACGACCCGGCGACTCTCTTCGCTCTCTTGCTCCGACGCTTAACCGCCTGAGCTATTTCGGACTCACAAAGACACTTCTGATGCAGTTCAGCATCTTGGGGATCGACAGGAACCGCTGTAATAAGTGTTTATGGAGTCGAGCATTCAGCATTCCAGACTAGGGGGATGCTATCCCATGACGGCACGCCCGATTTCACATCAGCATAATACTGGTCTGCTAGTCTTTGCTCAGTTTATTCTTCAGACTATGTGTCGTAGATGCGCAGAGATTGAACAGGTATGGATCAGTCGCCCATCCATTCCCTACTTTTTGCCGGAGGCATAGATTCGCATGAACTCATACAGGCTGCAGACATTAGTTCAAGGGTAGTGCCAGATTCGCTTGGCGCCTGGTAAGGCGCCAAGCGAATCTGCACTACCCTTGAACTGTCATTGCCGACCTATCTGTCATCAGTAAGTCACATTTTCACATTGATCCAAAGGTCAACCTCACTTTATTTTACATCTGTGTTCCTCTGACGGATGAGGGTAATGTGGTTTCAGTGTGTCGTTGGAGCAGTGAGAGCATGGCTGAAGCCTCCGATAACCATCTAATATTTTCTCCCCTTAATCCAATAAACGGCCAGGCAGGAGCGTTTGACACCAATCTCGTCGGAATTTCGCACCATCCCGTTCTAATCTCGTGCTAATATCTCTTCGCTGCACTGCGGCGGAGAACAAGTAAAGTTCGAAATGGGACTGGAAATGTGGTATTCAGGTTTCGGATGAGAGTCTCTCTGTCTCTCTGTCTGTCTGTCTGTCAGTCTCTGTCTCTCTCTCTCTCTCTCTCTCTCTCTCTCTCTCTCTCTCTCTCTCTCTCTCTCTCTCTCTCTCTCTCTCTCTCTCTCTCTCTCTCTCTCTCTCTCTCTCTCTCTCTCTCTCTTGTCTCTTCAAGGAAAGCCCATTAGCCAAGTAACAGAACATCGTCTTCTCGGTGTTACTGTAGATAACCAGTTTAAATGGCAGTGTCATATTACTAACATATGCAACATAATATCAAAGAAACTTTACATTTTAGCCAAATTAAAATATATCACTCATGTAGAAACACGTAAACTGTTCTTTAACGCCCACATCAGGTCACATATCGACTATGCTTCTACAGTGTGGGACGGAGCAAGCGAGGTCCAGTTAAAGAGATTGAACTCTCTTTATCGTGGAGCCGCAAAACTTATTGTTCCAGACCCTAACTCAACTACCGATAATAAATTCAAAACCTTGGAGATTCTCCCTCCTGAAAAATCATTTAATGTACAGTAAGGGAATAATTATGTTCAAAACATTGAATAGCAAAATGCCTTATTATATTAAGAAACTAGTTTCCTTTCCATCAACAACGTACTCAAGATCAAGGCAATCCATTATTGTACCACGACCTAGGAACGATCTCTATAAGACAAGTTTAGCGTTCTCAGGCCATAGCCTGTGGAACACTTTGCCTAGGAAGGTTACAACATCAACAACCCTTTCGTATTTTAGGGCCAGTGTCTTAAATTACCTCACGTCATTATCGTAATACTTTTACTGCGACCATATATTATGCAGTGTGTGCGTTCACGCGCGTGTTTGTGTGTGTGCGTGTGTGTGCACGTTTTTGTTTTCTTAATTCATTTTTTAAAAAATTTTCAATATTATATTTTCGCACTGTGCATTATTTGTCTCTTGGCTTGACTTCGCGAACGAAGATTCTATAGGGCTTGCCCACGTCGTCTGCAGGCATTTTCGTGGCTGCGGAGGCCAATCCGGGACAGGCAGGTTCGACCGCAGTGGCTGCAGGGGAAGGTCTGGTCAGGGTTCTGAGTTACGGCAACTCGGTTTTTTCTCCTGAGCCGTTTGTCCTTAAGGTTAGCTCTGCGAGAGTCCTCAAAGGAGACGGCTGCCTTGTAGATGGTGGAGCGCCAGGTGTCACGGTCCGCAGCAAGCGAAGACCACTGGCGGTGGTCGATTTGGCAAGCACTAAGTGACTTCTTGAGACCGTCTTTGTATCTCTTCTTTGGTGCCCCTCTGTCACGGTGTCCAGTAGCAAGCTCGCCGAACAGAGTGATCTTGGGTAGGCGATGATCCTCCATCCTGGAGACGTGCCCCGCCCAGCGAAGCTGTGTCCGCAGCAACAAAGCCTCGATGCTCATAGTTTCTGCCTGTTCAAGGACCTCGACGTTGGTGACATAGTCACTCCAGTGAATGCCCAGGATGGTACGCAGGCAGCGCTGGTGAAAGCGTTCGAGGAGTCGTAGTTGGTTGCGGTAGAGGGCCCAGGACTCGGAACTGTACAGCAGGGTGGTGAGGACGACAGCTCTGTACACACTGATCTTGGTGCCCGTTTTCAGCTGTTGATTGTGCCACACCCGCTTGAAAAGTCGCCCAAAAGCGCTGTTCGCTTTTGCCAGCCTGCTGTCAAGCTCCTTGTCCAGCTTGGCATCTGACGTGATGATGCAGCCAAGGTAGGTAAACTGGTGTACTGACTTCAGTTCAGACTCGCCGATGGTGATGTGGGGAGGGCGATGCTCTACCTTGGGTGCCGGCTGATGTAGTACCTCTGTCTTTTTCAGACTGACCTCGAGTCCAAAGAGCTGGGCAGCATCTGCAAAGCAGGATGTGATGCGCTGCAAGGCTCTCTCTGTGTGTGCAACAAGGGCAGCGTCATCAGCAAAGAGCAGCTCACGAATCAGTTGGTCTAGGGTTTTCGTGTGGGCCTGCAGTCGTCTGAGGTTGAACAGGCTGCCATCGAGACGATATCTGATGTACACTGCATCGTCATCGTCGAGGTCTACTGTGGCCTGCTTCAACATCATGCTAAAGAAGATGGTGAAGAGGGTTGGTGCCAGCACGCAGCCCTGTTTCACGCCGTTGATAATGGGGAATGGTTCTGAGAGGTTACTGTTGAGTCTAACCTGGCCTTGCTGGTCCTCGTGGAGCTGGACGATCATGCTTAGGAACTTTGGGGGACAGCCAAGTCGCTCCAGGATCTGCCACATGCCTTGCCTGCTCACAGTGTCGAATGCTTTTGTTAGGTCGACAAACGTTACGTTCAGCCCTTTGTTCTGCTCGCGGCACTTCTCCTGAAGCTGTCTCAGCACAAAGACCATGTCGGTGGTACTCCTGTTGGCTCTGAAGCCACACTGGCCCTCTGGGAGGTGGTCTTCAGCGATGGCAGGTACCAGCCGATTCAGGAGCAGCCTTGCGAGAATTTTCCCGGCAATGGACAGCAGGGTAATTCCACGATAATTAGAGCATTCAGATTTCTCTCCTTTGTTCTTGTATAGGGTGATGATGACTGCATCACGGAGATCCTTTGGTAGTGTTCCTTTCTCCCAGCAGCAGAGAAAGAGGTCATGGAGCTTGTTGTGCAGTGCTGGGCCTCCATGTTTCCAGATCTCTGGCGGGATTCCGTCAATGCCTGCTGCTTTGCCACTCTTGAGCTGGTGGATGGCTGTGTGGGTCTCTTCGGCGGTGGGCGGTTCGTCCAATTCAACCTTTAGTGGGAGCTGTGGGATTTGGAGGATGACTGTTTCTTGAACAGTGCGCTCAGCGCCGAAGAGGTCCTGAAAGTATTCTGACCAGCGGTTCAAGATGGAGGTATTATCTGTGAGGAGTGCCTGTCCATCGGCGCTTCGCAGGGGACTTTGTACCAGGTGCCTAGGGCCATACACTGCTTTCAGTGCTTCATAGAAGCCCCTGTAGTCACCGTTGTCAGCGCAAAGCTGGGTCCTCTGTGCCAGTCTCGACCACCACTCGTTCTGGAGCTCTCTAAGCTTGAGCTGGAGACTGCTGCAGATGAGGCGAAAGGCAGATTTCTTCACAGGGCAGGAAGGCTGGGCTAGGTGGGCCTGGTGGGCGGCTCTTTTGTTTGCTAGAAGTTCCTGGATCTCCACGTCGTTTTCGTCAAACCAGTCTTTGTTCCTCTTTCTAACAAAGCCCAAGACTTCCACAGAAGATTTTACAATAGCAGTTTTCAGTTGCTCCCAGAGTGTTTCAGGGGAGGAGTCTGCTGGATCAACTGTGTCTTTGAGCATGCGCTGTAAATCTGTCTGAAGGAGAGCCTGCAGAAAAAGACAAGTTCTACTCTGACCTGCGCAGCCTCCTGCAGAGCACCCCCGCAGACGACAAAGTCATCATCCTTGGCGACTTCAACGCCAGAGTGGGCCAAGACTCTGAAGCCTGGAAAGGAGTCCTCGGCAAGCATGGCGTTGGGAACTGCAATGACAATGGCCGCCTGCTGTTGGAGTTATGTGCAGAACAGCAACTTGTCATCACCAACACTACTTTCCAGCAAAAGGACAGTCGAAAGACCACCTGGATGCATCCTCGCTCCAAGCACTGGCACCTTATCGACTATGTCCTTGTGCGTCAGAGGGACCGCAGTGACGTCCTCCTCACCAGAGTGATGCCCAGTGCAGAGTGCCACACTGACCACCGCCTTGTCCGCTGCAAACTCAGGCTCCACCTCAAGTTGAAACCCAAGAAAAGAGGCCCCCTCAAGAAAAAGCTTGATGTCGCCAGCCTTCAGCGTGATGACAAGAAAGCTGCATTATTTGTAGGAAGTTCGAAAAATGGTTGTGCCAGCCAAAACTTTCACCGTTGTAAAATAAAGACTCATTGTCATTCTCATTGTCATTCTCTCTCTCTCTCTCACCCCACCCGGGTTTGCCCTGGGGGACTTGGGTGGGGTTAGGTATTTTTTAGTTCCCAGGGTCACCCTGGTCAGCCCCACAGGGTGGGTTTATCTCTCTATTCTGGGGCATGTGTTTCTGTCTACCTTTTGTCCATTCACCTGTATTTGCCTTTTTAAAACTCTCCCTACTGTCTGCACTGCCTGTAGCTCTTGATATTGGATGTGTGTTGCTAAATGGTCTTAGCTTTATTTAGGCCCCATGTGTTCGGTTTATTTAATGTATTTGACCGGCTGGCGACATACATTCAATGTTCTGTTTAGTTTTTTCTTCACAAGCAGTGCAGGCACGTCCTGAGAAAGCCTTGTTGCTGTCGGGACGTTAAGCAATGTACAATCAATCAATCTCTCTCTCTCTCTCTCTCTCTCTCTCTCTCTCTCTCTCTCTCTCTCTCTCTCTCTCTCTCTCTCTGTGTCTCTCTGTCTCTCTCTCTCTGTCTGTCTCTCTCTCTCTCTCTCTCTCTCTCTCTCTCTCTCTCTCTCTCTCTCTCTCTCTCTCTGTCTCTCTCTCTCTGTCTCTCTCTCTCTGTGTGTTGTGTGTGTGTGTGTGTGTGTGTACAATAACCTGCGTGGAATTTGCTATCGTACGGTTCTCGTAATCCAGTCATTTTTTATGTAAGTTGCAGCAAAAGGTATGCATTGTGCTGCTTTACTCATTCAGCCCAGACATGCCACAGCATAGGCGCCAAGCTATTCTGGCACCACCCTTGAACTTTCATGTTTGATCTGTTTCTAAAATTGTAATACAGTCCTTCAGAGAGCAGCTTACAAATTTGGGGATTTCGGTTTTGGAGCAGTATGTGTTAAGATAACGCTATTTCAGTTGTTAACTTGTGGTCTACCTGGAACATTTCTTATCTTTCAATTTGTGGTCTATATCGAACATTTCTTACGTGTTCAGCATGTGGTCTAATTGGAACATTTGTTAAGTGTTCATTATGTGGTATGCCTGCAACTTTTGTTACCTGTTCAGTATGTGGTCAACCTGGAACATTTGTTATCTGCTCAGTATGTGGTCTACCTGGGACATGTGTTACCTGTTCAGTATGTGGTCTACCTGCAACATGTGTTGCCTGTTCGGTATGTGGTGTACCTGCAACATTTGTTACCTGTTCAGTATGTGGTGTACCTGCAACATTTGTTACCTGTTCAATATATGGCCTACCTAGGTAGAGGCGTTTATCCAATCCACCTTTGTACTATACTCCATCTTCCACCCACATCATTTATTTCAACGTCAACCGGCCCCTGTCCCCCACCACCAAGCCCTGCAATGCCCATCCTCCATACTCACCCCTCCCTTTGCGATTTTATTTATTTATTTATTTTTCATGCTTGAGGAAGTAAAATATTGTCCCCCAAACCGCAATACTGCCAGATTAAGATGTCTCTGCGTCAGTACAATGCAGTCTAATGCTTATGGGTATGACATTTGAGCAAGCACCGTCTTCCATCTGCAAGATAACATATATTTCCATGAGCCCCTGCAGCTGCAGGGGCTCATGGGAATCTATGTTATCTTGCTGGTCGGTATCGGTCTGCATTTACGCTCTTGGAGGAAGCCACTGGGGTAAACTTAAGCCTAGAGACTACTTTCCGAGACAAAAACTCAAGCAGGGGACAACATAGGGCGCCCGGCCGTAGTTGGCATTTTTATGTCCGCTAAGTTACTACACTGAACTGAACGACAGTGCGATGATGCTGTCGTGATGACGAGGCGGGCGGGGTGAGTTTTGTAAGCAGTCTCCCGCCGTGACGACATGGCACGTTGAGCCGGGCCGATAGCTGGAATTGACGGGAGACTGAGCCGTGCGGTTAGCCAGACGTGACGGGATATGGCTGTGGGCACGGCGTCAGGTGGCTAAGGACACGCGAGATTTCCAGTTCTCGTTCAATGCGGATTTCTCTGTCATTCTGTGACGGACACTGAAAGAAACACGTCATTGATTCAGTACCTTCTTGTGACGGGTTACCTATCTGGGTGTGAATTCTTATGGACTGCCGCCGTGAGATGGCCTTAGTCGCCTGCTCGGCGTTAAAACCCAAATAACTAACTAACTGACTTATGGAGTGTGGAACGGATACGGAGTAAAGCCATTTTAGGTAAGGATCATTTTTCATCTTGTGTTAATAATTTCACTGGTAGAGAGGAGGGGGAAGGGGGGGGGGGGGGGGCGATAGTAAGGTCCTTATTTAGTCGTGCTTAAAAAAATAAGCAGAGGATGACACAACAGAGATGTAAGTCTCGCCTGATTTTTATTATTGTCTGAGAAAATATAACACGTTTAGCGCCGAGAAAATCTGAACACCATCTAACTGAAAGATCCATGCCTCTTGCTGACGCCACTTTGAATCCACGTTCCTGTGACACCTAGGGATTTTTGGTCTTGAATTAACGAAGACTGCAGAAACATAGTCTGCGTCAGCTGGCACTCAAGGGGTTAACATAATCGTTGGACAATGCATGCCTGGAGAACATGCAGACACCCGTTCATAGTTTCCGCTATAACTACATTCGTGGTCTGATCAGAACACTCTCAGAAATCTTGCGATTCTATACATTTTTAACTTTTTAAAAATTGTTTTGAGGAAGGCTGATAAGATCAGTGTGCGATTGCTATTTCATGCTCTTGAAGAGTTTTTGTTGTTGTTGTTGTTTGTCAGCTCAGATGCCCATCATCATAATGTACTCACTGATTTAATCACGGAAAGAATTTCCTATCGTGTATATTGTTCGCTACACATTTTTTTACGTCCTTGTTATTGTGTTCTGGTCTCTGAGTTTGGATCTGACGGCTTAAGACTATAATTCAAAATCACAGACGAACACTCAGTGAGCTAATACGGGAAATACTTTCGCGAGTACGTGTTTGTCACAAGTTTGGCATTTTTGCTAAACATAATGGACGGTTCACGTCATGCTACAGTAGTGATATTGTCGAAGTGTCAACAAGTCAGCATCTGTCGCACTCTGCCCCGACCCTTACTGAATCCAGCAAGAGACATAGATCCTCATGAGCCCCCGCGGGGGCTCATGAGGATCTACGTCTCTTGCCGACGAAAGCATGTGTTTCAAAACAGCAGCACAGCCTGTCCCCGTCGCGTTGATTGTGTCACAAATTGTTACCGTCGCAGGTATCAACTCGCATTACAATAAGTAACGTGTGAAACAGCCTACACCGGACCGTAACCCTCGCACCGCCTTCGGGTATTAGTTTCAGAGAATGTCAACACCTCCCGCTAATCCCTCTCGCTTCGCACCCCCCCCCCCCCCCACCTTACCATGCCTGGCCTCCTGCGTATGAGGAGGGTTAGCAGGGTTAGGGTGTCCCCTGATCATGCAACATAGAAGAGGGACAGAAAAATGGTCGGGTTGAAGCTGACTTGCTGTCTCACAGGCACGGTCTTTGCGTTTTATCTCTGAACACGGCTAGTAATACCCGTGTTAAGAGGTGTGATCTGTTACGCAGCGATCATCTCATGCCTGCGTGCTGTCTTCTGGTCGTTGCGACCGGCCATTAGTCGTGTAAAACAATCGGCTAAAAAAAAATGAAATAAAATAAAAGTGTGAAATGCGTCCATTAAAAAAAAGTCTGATTGAAACGTGATAATAACAAAGCTTTTACATAATATTAGGTCTGGGCCACGCTGTTTCTTTTAAGTTACTTCGCTTGTAACAGACTTCAGATGTAACAAAAATGATATATCAGAAATAACAACAAAGAACACACCCCCCTCCCCCCCCCCCCCTCTCTGAGTCAGTTTTTATTGTATCCGAAGTTCGTTGTGTGAATTTCATGATTGACAAAAACAAATGTGTTATTGTGAAGGCAGCCAGATGGCGGTACAACCCCCTCCCCCACCACCCCCTTCTCACGACCTCCTTGCACCTCACCTCTGCTACCCCCTCCCCACCATGCAACCCTTCACCACTCGGTCTCACCTCTCGGTAGCAGTGATCTCACCTCAGACATGCACAGCAGGGGCCAGACGCGACACGGCATTATGCCAGCGCCCTCTGGCCGTTTGAATAATTTTACGAGTGTTTAGGGATAAACGGCTCGGCGGGGTAACTGGCGCGAGTGAGCTTACATCCTGCGCAAGCCACTAAGCAAGGTGCTCCCGTCAAGGGAGCACCTTGCTTAGTTGCTGGCGCAGGATTTTTAACTCACTTGTGCAACTGGCCTCGCGTGATTAGCCGGCTCTCAAGTCGAGAGGCGACATATGTGTGGTCAGCAGGGCAAGGGAGAGTTTGAGAGGGCGGGGTGAGTAAACATAAAAGTCGGCTGGTCGGACATTGTCCTCACGATAAAAATGTAGTTTGAATAGGTACACAGTTGTTTGTTTGTTTGTTTTTTTGTTTTTGTTTTTCATACCAAGCTTACATTGCTAGTCCCCCATGCCCTTATTTGGTCGAGAGGACAGTAAATCTGAAATAATGAATGTACACAGTTAAACATTGTTTAGAAAGGTTCTCGTGAGTAGGTGGACGTTTGAATAGGTGTAGTTAAGAAGGGACTTCATCGGACAGAAAAATTCATCTCGGACACAGGGCTTTGGAATACGCCAGTGGAAAAGAGTTCTGTACTTTTATTATATGCAAAAGGATCTATGCCTTTTGCAGATAAATATTGGAATACGCCAGTGGAAAAGAGTTCTGTACTTTTATTTCGTTTGTCAATCTGAGTAGGCTAGGCTGATCGTTTTTGATTGAGGTCAAAAGTTAACATTTTGAAATTGTCCTTTCCATATTTCACTACCGTTTAAGATAATGATTGGCGATGAGAGTTCAAGGCGCCAAGCTATTCTGGCACCATCCTTAAACTATCGTGGTTAAATTGTAGCGTGTCAGCGCTGAATGAGTCCTGACGCCAGGACTGTGTTTCCCTGTGAAGTCAAAGACAGTAAGTCGTCCACTTTGTAGCAAGCAAGATTTTCGTTGTATTACAGTGAAAACCTTTTTTTTTTAATTGTCTTACTGTCTTTTGCGTTACTGTGTGCTCATCGCATCTGTGGACTTAGAGAAGTGTCACCTAACCTTCGAACACTGAATTTGGTCAGTTACGGCTTGTCCTGATCGTTGACCTCGTAAATGTACGAAGCCTGTGAAGGATCTATTCACTTTTGGACGATATTGACGCCTGTTTGATTTCAGACTTGACCTTAAAAGCCTGGAGTCGGAGCTATTTTTGCCTCATCACTCTGCGGTGTGACTAGCGCCGAGGGGGGGTGGGGGGGGGGGGTGGAGACGGATTACACTGCTGTTAGGGAAAAGGATTTGGCGGATTTCGACTGTCTACACTGGGGGTGAGTACCAGTAATCCTCAGCGGAATGTCCTGTCGTTAAGTCAGTGTGTCCATGTCCGGGCGTATTAGTCCACAGAGTGCTGAGGTCGAAATGTTCAGATTTGGGAGCTGTTCACTGAAGAATAGATGACAGTGTACGAGTCAGACCGACTTTGATAGTTCAAAGGTGGTGCCTGAATACTGCCTGGCGTTTGGAGGTATGTGCACGGTGCTCAACCGCCTTTTTGTGGTCGTTGAGTACTTCAAAGCCTGACCGATTGTTTTAGTTACTTTAACTCATTCGAGACGTGCCGCATCCGGATATGCGGCATGATGCCGCATATCCGGATGCGAAACGTATTGAAAGCGTTCATTAGAGGCATTTGATACTGAAAAATTATTTACACAATTAGAGCGTTCAGACAAAGATGAATCACTGACGACCGTTTTGCTTGCTTGTGATTGGTTTGCCAGCCGGAAGCCATTCTCTTGGCCCTTTTTGTGGGTGACACTTTATTTGAAGTACCTCGCAATTGCGGTTTTATCGTGATTTGAAAGGCCGTCATTTACACCTATTCGTGTACACTTGACCCTGAAGCTATTTCACCTTCACTTTTTAAACGCCTTTTCCCAGGACGCATTCAGCGCCCACAGACTGCAAGAGGCATAGATCCTCATGAGTCTCCGCGCCCGCAGGCGCGGGGACTCATGAGGATCTATGCCTCTTGCAAATGCTGCACATAGACACAGCCTACTGCGCCAGGTCTGTGAACTCATTCATGTACGGCCCTGAGGCAGTGTCGTACGAGGTGTAGGAGGAGGGTGATCAATCAGTTTAAGAGCTTGTCGTGAAATTTAGCTGCCGTGCCGGCAGGTGACAGGACCGGGACGGTAAGGCCACTTGCTAAAATCTTCTTTCTTTCATCTTTTTGGACTTAAAGTGTGTTGAAAATTTCCTTTCATCTTCATTTTTGCGTCTGCGTTTCCGTAAGTTTGTTTGAAATCTCTTTTGCGTGTTGACTTCATCTTTTTGACTTAAGTATTTTGAAATCTTCTTTTAACTTTTTTTTTCAGATTTTAAGTTTACGGTTACGTTGACCTTCTTTTGGCCTTCTGGCTTCAAGGTGAAAGATTTTTTTTTTAATCGCATTTTGTAAGGTCAGGAGTATGGCAGTACAGTTGTGGTAACTTGACCTTCACTAATTTAGGATTTACAGGTCAATCCGATATTATTGAATTTCACCTCTATTTACAGTTTCGTATCAGCTTTCCAAGTAGGCAAAAGGCTATCGGGCCGCAGTGGGCCCGATAGCTTTCGCGTAGTGAAAGTTTTGACTGCAGCCCACGGACGCATGTACGAGTAGGCAGAGTTCAGTCGCGAGAACTGTTACTAATCTTTCCAGTGGCAGGGAGTACTGTTCTCATAGTGGAATTCCTTTTAAGTCAGCAGAGTTCGATGTTCCGATCGGGTAAACGCACCCAAAATCTGCTTTACTCTCCTTTTCCTACCCAACGCTCAGCCCTTCGCGAGATATCATGTCGGCGCTTTTTTTTTTTTTTTCGCCACTGGTTAGTGTTTATAATAATAATAATAATACCGTTATTATATAGGCGCTTTTTCTCAATTTTGGGGAAATCGACTCAAAGCGCCGCGCCTGAAACCCAACACACACACTCACGAAACAGACACGGATTTACGCCATTTAAGACAAACACAGTACAAGACAAACGAAGGGCCAGTCAGCTACTGAAGTTACAGAGATTTTTGATCGCTTGTATTTGAAATTTGTAAAGTGGCCTGAGACCGGTACCAGGGTGGGGGGTGGAAGAACCGGAGTACCCGGAGAAAGAACCCCCGACGGTCCGCCCGAATTAACGGTGACACTTACCAGAGGAGAAAAGTTTGGACTCGGTGGACTCTTTACTGCTGAACCGCAGGTTTCAGAAACTCAGTTCCCAGTGGGAACCCCGTAAACTGCTGCGCACGAGGCGTTAATCAACAGGAACAATACAACCTTGGCTTCCGTTGTTGACTTGGGTATACAGGTACACAGTCGTACGGCCGCGTGTGGCAGGTACATCATGGCTATTAACTCATTCAGCCCCGACACACCACAGCAAGACATGGATCGAGCATGATAGTTCAAGGGTGGTGCCAGAATAGCTTGGCGCCTCTAGGCGCCAAGCTATTCTGGCACCACCCTTGAACTATCATGCTCGATCTGTCTCATGAATGTTGAAATACAGTCCTTCACGGGTCAACTTCAAAATGTGGGCATATCGGTCCTGGTGTAGAATGTGTTGAGCACGTACTGTCCTGTAAGGGCAAACGCCACCTGTATGCTAGAGGCAGAGATCCTCGCGAGCCCTGTTCTAGATGCGTATTGTTCGCCAGCCTATGCTGCTGGAGTCGGTTGCACGGGTGAGCTGTTAGCGAAGCACCTTGCTTAGTGGCTGGCGCAGGACAAAGCGCGCTTTCTCTGAAGGCTTCTTCAGCTTCGGGGTCATCCCTATTGTGTTCATGCGGTATTGACACGCACGCTGTAGGTTGCAGTAGTGGGCCGGCGTACAAAATCCATGTCTGCGTGTTTTTCTGTATGTTAGACTTTACGGCATGAGGCCTTGAGTTTCAAAACCTCAGACCAGCACACAGCTGCCTGCCATATTTCCAACCCCCACCCCCACCAGGCCTACATACAGCTACATGTACCACCCATCCCAACAGAGCACCATCAGTCTTCATGTTTCGGAAAAGTAAGGAAATCTACCTACTGACATCTTCCGTCTGTGTAAATTAAAGGTAATCTAAACGCGCACGAGGCATATATTCTCATGAGCCCCTGTAGTTGCAGGGGTTCATGAGAATCTGTGCCTCATGCAGATGGAGTGCAGCTGCATTCACAGTAAAAGAAGGTGAGAGCTCCGGTCCCACGGGCCGGTGACCGCTGGTGTGGAGAAATGAGGGCCAGAGGGAGAGAGGTGTTTAGGCAGCAGCCAGGTAAATATGTGGCGAATGCCATTCCATCTGCTCAAGGCACGAGTCACCATCAGCTTCTGGAGGCTGCTTTTTCTCGGTGGAAGTGTGTGGATTAGGGTTATGCATGTCTTTGTGTTGGGTTCCTCAAAGTGAGGGGGTTAATTTGGTGCTGTGTACATCTAGCGGCCAGGTAAACATGATTTGCCCCGGTCTCTTAATCACCCCCCCCCACCACCACCACCACAACCACCACCACCCTACCCTCAATGCTCTCCACTCTCCACCCCTATACCACCACTACCCTTCAAGTGTATCCCCCTTCCCACCCCCACCACTTTCCATATCCCCACTCTTTGCTCCTGCATCCACCTGGATAGACAGACCCCAGTTCCTTCGTTTGCCGTGGACGACTTTTGGCCGTGGACAACTTCATTAATATACAGTACAATGAGCTGTCAACCATCCGTCACTCAGGACAAAGTTAACACTTCGGCTGTCGGTAGCGCATTTTGTCGCTATGATTCCCGCAGGAATCGTCGCGACAAAAACCGGTACCGACAGCCAAAGAGTTACGTACCTGAGCTTTCTACTCACCAGACTCCCAACTTTCGGTCTTAGAACTTTTTTTAGCTAAACTGATGCAGACAGCAAGCTAATCATGTCTGTGAATATGTATGAGTCTATCTGCCTTCTTGCTCGCACAGATCTGCCGCACATGCACGGATTACTCAGACTTAAGTAGGACGAGTTGCCCCCCAGATGGTTTGAAAGAATTAATCTATCTCCGTTAGGGCGGGATCTTGAGATTATCGCGTTCAAACACACCCACTGCTGCAAATCACACGATTAGAAATCAGTTTGTAGTCTCGCTCAGCACCCATGGCATCTGCAAGAGGCATAGATTCTCGTGAGTCCCTGCACCCGCAGGGACTAACGAGAAATCTATGCCTCTTGCTGACAGAGATAGGCTAGACGCCGGAAGTCGGCAGCAATGCCGCTTTTAGTCAAGGACTAAGGAGATAAAAGTATCACCTGCCTTGGTGTTTTGCACTCACGGATTAACGAACGCAATCACGGACGTTGCCGATGACACGGACTTTGCCCGCGATGACACTCACGGACTATCGTACACAATCACGGACTTTGCCGAATACACTCACTGATCGTCGAATACACTGACTCACGGATCGTCGAATGCACTCGCGGACTTTGCCGAGTGCTCTCACGGACTTGGCCGAATACACTGGAGTTCTGAAGTGGTTCAGATGAAGATATCCTCCGAACAACTCATCAAACGCTTATCGACTAAAGACTTAAGCGCACTGCTTTGGCTTGGCCCGCCCGGTTATCAACTCCCGTCTCCAGAACGTTTAGATGTGGCTTTTTTCGCACCCAAAACAACAACAAAAAATTTGGAGATATGTCTGGTCAGTCCTCGAAAGCTCTGTAGTTAGTGCCTGATTGACAACTAAGATGCTCACAATTAAGATGCTCTCCTCCAGTCCATTTGTCAATGCCCATTCTAAAAGTGAATGCGCGTCTCGCATTTTTTTCACAGAGTGTGAGGCGGGTCTGAGTAGTGATAGCTCACGGGCAGTGCTTGATTGGCTTGGCGCCTATGAAGGCGCCAAGTGAATCAAGCACCGCCCGTGAGCTATCACGATCGTGGAGTGCTTTGCCGGCAGTGGTAAAATCCTCGCTTTACGGTCTGTGATGTACAACGGTATTGTGAGGTCTACAGCCGTGAGGACACCAGCGCTACCGTTATAATATTATGTCCATTTTTGAGAAAAGCGAGATTTCTATTGTATAACAACGACAATCATGCTTTTCTGTTACCCCATCCCCACCCCGGGACATTAATGCTTTTGCATACCTGCACCTATCTTAGGACACGCGGAAGGGTCACAAAAATAAATATGTCGAGACTTGACGGATGATCAACGAGCGCGTATACAGTATCAAGGCGGGTGATTAAAAAAATGAAGAGGTTTCTGAAGTAGGTTCTCGAGCTTTATCGCAGGATATGAGTGATGGCGGAGTGTTTTTTAGTGCGTCCATTCATCAGGTGGTGAGCGCTGGTGACAGACGGTTTAGGCTGAGACGCCTTCCGCCAGACAGACAGACAAGGGACAATTTTTAGTTAAGACCTGCCATCTTCGGGGGGGGGGGGGGGGGGGGGGGGGAGGGGGGAGGTGACTGAACTTTTGAAGTATTAGCGTACACAGGTAGATGATTTCGAACACATGTATGAGTCCCGTGTATGCTGGTCTGTGATTTTGGACCTTACGGCGCTAGCGCCGTAAGGTCCAAAATCACAGACCAGCACAAATATCTTCGTGCGACATCGTAGTACCGCAAATAGACCTGCTTGCGAGATTTTGTGTTGTTTATTGGAGAAACATTATTTGAGTAAGAATATGTCTAATTTTTAACGGATTCATTTATCCATATGGACATATCGAATCCCTAGTCGGAAGACGGCATTGTGGGAAGACGCCAAACTGATCTAGCACTACTCTTGAACTGGCACGGGCGAGACAGGTTTCTTATTGTGTCTTAAGGCCCCGCTACACATGCCCGGTTTTGAGGCCGATTCCCGATCAGTTTTCAAATCGGTAGGTGATCGGGCCGGACTAAAAAACGTGTACACTGCCACACATTTCCCGACTTGTTTAGCCGATCGGTTTGAACCGAAGATCAAAGTCGTACCTGTTCTGCAAAATGGCTGCTAGTTTTGACAGTGGTGATGATGTGCTTGCATTATCAGCAGTTTTGCATCATATTCGGGAAGAGGCGTGCGAAACATCAGCCGCACTAAGGTGGTACTGATCACAACAGGCGTGTTCCGCCATTTGCAAACTACGACATGCTTTGCGAGACGCGCTCTGATTGGTTGAAGCTTACAGCCGGGGCCGATTCGGACCGGGAAAATAGAGCAGGTTCTAGACACCCGATTCCCAGCCGATCAGTTGGGACCGGATCGGATAATTGACGTCATCCGATCGCAATCGGATCGGAATCGGCTTCAAAATCGGGGCACAACCGGCTCGTGTGGCGGGGCCTTTAGCAAAGACGCTAGTCTAGAGCCGCTTCTCTGTAGCGCAGCGGTTCTCTAGAGCCTTTGGTCATTACAGGTGAATGAATATCTTACAAATCTAAGTCGTAATAAACATTGGGTGTAGATTTAGTAGCAAGGGAATCTTTCCGTGCGAATAATCACAAGCTGAGTCTACTCCACACGGTGCAAGAGGCATAGATCCTCATGAGCCCCCGCAATTGCGGGGGCTCATGAGGATCTATGCCTCTTGATTGGATCTGTGCATTCGAAAACGCCCATAGGCGCTTCACACCGTTCCTCATACGTCTTCACTCTTCCAAGAGAGTTCCTTTCGAACTTTGCAAACGGAAAGAGAAGCCAGTGAAGCAGTCACTTGCAATTTCTAGTCGTTGCTCCCGCGCTGCCATACTCCCTCCCCCACCACACCCTCTTTCCACGTCTGCCCAACTGACTATATACACATGTCTCTCTAAAATGCCCTCTGGCAATAACACCTGACGCCAGACCTGTAGATTCCTCCCGTGTCCCAGGTGTGTAAATCTGGCACCGCTACCCTGGAGGTGGGCTAGTATACCTTTATCCGTCTTTACCTAACACTCCAACAGTCAGTCCGTCTGCAAGAGGCATAGATCTTCATGAGCCCCTGCTGGAAGCAGGGGAGCGTGAAGATCTACGTCTCTTGCTGGTTAGGTGACGCCTCACGTTCATCTGTGCTCCTTGGCCATCTCCAGAACATCTTCACTTACCCGGTAAATCTCCCCATCAATCATAAATAGTTCTTTCTTCTGTATGGGACATAGAGCTTCATGAAGTCATGTAGACGGCAGGGTCTGATGAAGATCTATGCTATTTGTAGGCAAGGAAGACCTATTTTACATCTGTTTTCTCAAGGCGGAATGCAGTCGGCCGCTGAAATTCTACCAAAGACTCGAGTAACGTGACTAAACCGTAAGCATTGCCGCAGATTCCTCTGTCTGCAAGAGGCATAGAGTCGCATGAGCCCCTGCAGTCGCAGGGGCTCATGCGAATCTATGCCTCTTGGAGGTGGAGATCGGCTTTACGTGTGTCTCAAACTGAGGGTGTTAGTTGGGTTTATATACGATTATCAAGCAGATGGATAGATCGTGATAAAGGTGGACGTACCGAACAGCATCCACTGATCCAGAGATCTGTCCCGAGCGCAAGTGGTTGGTGAGTAAACTAACGTAAGTGCGACAAGTATGCGGAAGATACCATGTAATTATACGGCAGAAATCGTGCCCCCACTTGACCCGCCATAACCTCAGTGCAGTTATCTGGTATCTTTGAACCTGCACACGGAAACGCCCATACGACACCCACCTAATGTCTAGCAGTCCGTTTCACCTACGTCTCCGACACTAACTACCCTTGAACTATCGTGACCGCTCCGTCTCCTGAACTATAGTGGTGTCCTCAAAGGACAAATACCAAATTTGAGAATGTTCCTCCTTACTTCTCAGAAATGGTGCTGACCAGCGTTTTGCAGAGGACGGATAAAGAAAATGTCCGGAAGCGAATAGGTTACAGACCTTTCCACCCACCCCTCCCACACCCCCCCCCCCTTCTCCACCCCTCCCACACACGCCATCGTCTTCTGTTTATTGTTCTAGCCGTGACACCCATTACCGTGAAGGCTTTTGTGTTTTGTGTGCCAGTTTAAAACACACCGTAAACTCTCCCCCCGCCGTTCAGTGACCACAGAAGAACTAGATATACCGGGCATTGATCCGTATCAGCAAGAGGCATTGATTCTCATGAGCCCCTGTGACTGCAGGGGCTCATGAGAATCTATACCTCTTGCAGATTATATTTTTTATGGCTTTTTGAGATGTGTTTGCCGGTCAGAGACGGGCTGATCATCTCGGTTCATTGTGAAAAGATGTAAGAAAATAAATACAACACTGCAAGTTGCGTAGATTCTCATGAGCCCCTGCAGCCTGCGCCTGCAGGGGCCCTTGGGGATCTATGCCTCTTGCAGAAAGCGGACGTACACGCTGTTTATTATGGCTTTTGTGTTCTGTTTGTTTGCAGCTGTTGTTTTTCAACAATACCGTGATATGGTCGTGAGACGGATTGCTGGAATCTCCTTCCGGCACTTAGGCGTACAGCTTGGGCCAGGTGAATCGGGACTGGTGCCAGTCTTGAAAAGCACTACCCTTGAACTAGCAGGGCCCATGCATCCTTTAGCTCCGACTGATTCATTTCTTAGCCTTGATTCGAATACAGCAGAAATTGTTTTGAGCGATCACTCTTAACTCAGTCCTTGTGCCCCAAGACCGAAATCCCCAATTTTTTTCGTTGTCATCTGAAGACTGCTTTGCAGTACAGGACTGTGGACACAGATCGACCATGATAATTCAAGGGTGATGCCAGAATAGCTTGGCGCCCATAGGCGCCAAGCTATTCTGGCATCACCCTTGAACTATCATGGTCCATCCATATTTTGCTGTGGTGTGTCTGGGGTATAATGAATTAAGATTGATTGTACATTGCTTAACGTCCCGACAGCAACAAGGTTTTCTCAGGACGTGCCTGCACTGCTTGTGGAAAAAAAACAAACTAAACAGAATATTGAATGTATGTCGCCAGCCGGTCCAATAAGTTAAATAAACCTACGACATGGGACCTAAATAAACCTAAGCATAGCTGCCAACCCTCCCGATTTTATCGGGAATTTCCCGATTTTATTTCAATTCCCGATTCTCCGGTTTTTTGTACATTTCTCCCGATTTTCATATTTTCAAGCTTTGTTTTAAAATTCGAGGCATTTTGGCGTACCGCGCGGGGTCAAGCGCCTGTAGTTGAGAGCCTACCGCTATACTGTACCGCTAAGCTTTCGGGGACCCACAGCCAGTCTTGATTACGCATGCGCGGCAAATTCCGTCCATTCTGTTTGTTCCGGTTCTTTTGAATTTGCCCTCGAGCACATGCTCAACGATCTTCACAACTGGTCACAGAGTATTTTCGATTTTCAACAAAATCATGCCTCCTAAGAAGCAGAAGTGTTTGGTGAAGTTCCATCCAGACTACAAGCGTTCCTTTCCTTACATCGACGAATCGAGAAAGGGGAACACTTTGCCTTTTGTAAAATGTGCCGGGCGGACATAAACATCGGTCACGGCGGCCAAAAAGACATCAGTCTGCACGAAAAACGTAAGAAACACCAAGTATAAGTATAAGTAGCGAAGTATAATGAAGAAAAAATAAAGACTGTCTGGCGGTCAGACTGAATGATGAACTAAACGAAGGAATACATGAAAAAGAAAGAGCATCTTGTGAAATAATCAGCTATGATTTTTTGTGCTGATGTGAATGTAAATAAACTTCAAACTGTAGGATACAAACTGGTCATTATTTTGATTTTTGCTTCAAGGAGAGGCCTCCAAACTGCCTTCAAAATGCTGATTTTTCGTTTCCATTGATTTATTTTGTTCAGCCATGATTTTTTTGTGCTGATGTGAATGTAAATAACTTCAAACTAAAGGATACAAACTGGTTATTATTTTGAATTTTGCTTCAAGGAGAGGCCTCCAAACTGCCATCAAAATGCTGATTTTCGTTTACGAGCGGGGGGCGTAGCCCCCCTGCACCCCCCAGCGGGGCGCTGCCCCTGCACCCTGCCGGGGCCTGGGCGGCCCCTGGACCCCGGCCAGTCAGGATTTTTATTTCTCCAAAGTTGGCAGCTATGCCTAAGACCATTTAGCAACACACATCCAATATCAAGAGCTACAGGCAGCGCAGACAGTAAGGAGAGTTTTAATAAGGAAAGTACATGTGAATGGACCAAGGATAGACAGAAACACATGCCCCAGAATAGAGGGGAAAACCCACCCTGTGGGGCTGACCAGGGTGACCCTGGGAAATGAATTAAGAGAGATCACCTGTCATTAAATAGACCATCGTTCAGGTTGCAAGAAAAATTGTGGGAGAAAGATCATGTGGGGAAGCGACACATTTTGCTTGTCAAGACTTTGCTTGAGAAAACATCTGTCTTTTAGGACAAACTTTTTCATTGCAATGATAGCGGTAGCTCTCAAACGGGTTAATATAAGACTTATATATAGTACTTCATACAGATTTTACTGTACTGTCGGTGAGCGGTTCTTTACCGTGTGTATGTAGGCCTACAAGTCCGTCACTGTTAGTGATCACGAATTTCGCGCCTGGAACGATCGCATACTGACCGCCATTCGCGTGAAGAACACAGCTCTATAAATGGGACACAGTTAGTTATAAAGAACATAGGACTAACAAAAGACACAAACCCTGATGAGCCCCAGCGACTGCGGGGGCTCATGAGGGTTTATGTCTCTTGAAAGATGAGTAGCGTTCGTTTTGCCCCGACAGTCAAGGGGTTAACGGAACCGAGGGAGCTGCTCTACCTGTAGTACACTACTGAGATGCTATCGGTCCCTGCGGGCGTCCGGAATGGCAGCAGCTGTACCCACGGACAACAAACCTCACAGGCTACCGTCTTCTGAGTAACGCAGATGAGAGCCAGTACACGACTTCAGTATTCAATAAAGACACATGACGCAAATTCCCACGACTCTCATGAATTCCCCGCGCGCATGGGAACCTACGCCAGTTGCACCGGCAGGTCTGGCTGGCTGGATGGTGGAAAGAGCTGGCGTGGATGGCTGGCACCTCGAAAGCAAAGACCACCTCCATCTGCACAAAGATTGGGGAAATTGTGTGAAAGTCAGTATGCATTGTGCCTGACCGCGCCAGCAAAACACGTAGATTCCCATGAGCCCCTGCGGCCGCAGGGGCCCATGGGAATCTACGTCACTTGCAGATGGAAATGGCTTGGCACAGAGACGCTAGTGAAAACCTTCCACTCAAAGACTGCCTCGGTCTAAAAAACTTGCCTGTGAGATAGAAGTATATGATGCCTGACCCTTACCAACAAGCGCGTGGAGATTTCCACGAGCCTTTTGCGGCTACACCGGCCTCATGAAAATCTTCGCCACTCGCAGACGGACGGGACTGACGGAGAGACTCACCTGGACTGACACCCGTCACACACCTGTGCAACAGTCAGGTGAACTTGGTCAGGTGCATTGTACGGATGTGGCCCTGGGCTGACCTCGCCAGCCCGCTGTGCACTAAATAAGGTCCACCCCATTCTGTTCCTCTGCTGCCGTACTGTGCCAGATTCACGGAATATTGCTGGCATATTTTGCATTGTTTCACTGCCTCTTACTGTCCTACAATGCAGCACCGTTACACTGTACCGATTATATGGTGTATGGTTGGCATATATAATAATAGATAGATATATATACTGCTTTGTTTCACAGTCTCATACCATGTTGCAGCATCTAGACGTATCGTTGACAAGTTACAATGTTACACCGTCCAGATTTGTCGTGTATAGTTCAAGTTGGTATGTTACATGGTCGTGACACCATCTGTTACGACCGCGAAACAGACAGACTACACATGGTACGCCCACTGTTTCCTGCTTTGCTGAAAGTTCAGGCCGCCAAATTTTCCTCATTTCCAAAATTTAGCCCGTAAATCGCTGACAGTGACGACAGGATGTTGATTGACCATGACAGTCCAAGGATGGTGTCAAAACAATCATGGTCGGTCTCCGGAACTGTGAGGCAGACATCAGAGGGCGTGTAAAAAATAAAAAAAAAAAAATAAAAAAATTGTCATCCTCAGGATAGAGTAGAGAGATAAGTGTCAACTGTGATACATCAAAGCAGGAGATGGATCAGTCATGATAGTTCAAAGGTAGTTCAGCTTGGCGCCCTCCGAGGCGCCAGGCTGATCCGCCAATACCTTTGAACTATACTACTGAGAACAAATCAGGGACCACCCTGACACGTAGTTGTTATCTCAGACAAGCGCAACTCTGTCAGATTTTAAGATTTTGTCTTTTTGAAATTTCGGACAAGACTGCAGCCTCAGTCTTTTGCAAAATTTCCAAAACAAAATCTTAAAAGTTGACAGAGTTGCGCTTATTATAAATAAATACTATTTTTCAGGGTGGTCCTCAACTTTATTGTTAGTACTAAATAGTTACCGATCCATACCCTGGTGGAACTTAACACGTTCTACCCCAGAACCGATATCCCCAAATTTTGAAGTTGCCCTCTGAAGGATTGCATTACAATATTGTAGAGACAGATTGAGCATGCTAGTTCAAGGGTGGTACAGGAATGGCTTGGCGCCTATGGGCGCCAAGCCATTCTGGCACCACCCTTGAACTATCATGCTCGATCCATGTCTTGCTGTGGTGTGTCGGGGCTGAATGAGTTAAAATGATATGCGGGCTGTGGCGTGAAATACGTTTTTTGTTAGTGGATGACACGGGTCATGTTTGGAATGACAGAAGAACAAAACTGGCTAGAACCTCGAAGTACGTGGTTTGAGGGAGGAAAGAGGGGAGGGGGGAAGGTGGTTGAGAGAATTGCTTGTCATGGAGGATGCAACAACTGGTACCTTGGAATTGTGAGGAATTCTTTGCAGGTATGTAACAGCAGGTGCGCACCTTGCATTTTTTTGCGGGCCGATTTTGCACTCTGAGACGCCGGTGAGAGAGAGAGAGAGAGAGAGAGAGAGAGAGAGAGAGAGAGAGAGAGATGCATCGTGTTGTCTTTTTCTCTGCATCCGCAAAGCACAAATATAGCCACTCACAAGTGTAACCCGGCACAACACACTCAATTTTAGGAATACCTAGAGCCTGTCTTGGCCAACAAGACATAGATTCTCATGAGCCCCTGCTCATGCAGGGGCTCATGAGAATCTGTATCTCTTGCTGACGGAAGGGGCTGGGTGAGATAACTCGGAATAACTGGGGAAAAACTGTTGACGTACTTGTTTGTTGCAAACCGGTACACTAACTCTGCTCAGATTGCGTCCTTCAGAGGGCTTTATCTCTTAATGAGAAACGTGATAAGATGATTAGAGACTATAAATAACCTCACCCACTCGAGCCTCCACAACGTACAAAGTTTGCTGTCCTTTTTTTGGATGACGTCAGTGAATCTAATCGGCAATGATGCATTTTTAGCTGGCCTGTCCATAACCTTCAGAAGTTGCCTGTATTCAGTCAAACTGCTCGGTGAATACTGACATTTTGCGTCACAATTCGCTTACGTCAGTGCTATTTTAAGATGATTCAGTTTGTTAATGAAAGAAAACTTCTGGTTTAAAAGGTGTTTAACTGGACCTGTTTTGGGCGGCGACACTCATTAGAGGCCACCTGCCATTAAAGACCGCTTCAAGCTTCAAACATTAAGATCCAGAAAACACAGACCAGCACTACACGCACCTCAAGCTGTAAGGTCCAAAATCACCGACCTACATACATTTGGATAACTTTGCATGGGTAAGAGTCGTGGAGACTGATTCAGCTTTTTCAAAATCCCAGTAAGCGAAATCTCACAGACAACTGAAAACAGTCCCTCAGGCAGTCTGTTCCATCTGCAAGAGGCTTAAATTCTTATGACTGGCCCCTGCGAATGCAGGGGCTCATGAGAATGTATGCCTCTTACTGGACATGAACCATGCGGGGGCATAGTTAGTTTGTGGAGCGTTTTCAATCATTTCACATTTTGGCGCACTGGCGCCCGTGAATTTATCAATGTCAGTAAATAGTCAAACGATACCACGTCAATTTTTTCACTCACTCGTCGTTCATTTCTTTCGCTGCTCCGCCTCAAAGGGCACAGAGGGAGGAAGACACGATCAAAGAGCAGCGGTCCTCGGGCCGATGTCAGCCTTAGCTGGCCCGCGCACGGCCGTGCGCGGGCCAGCTAACACTGACGTCGGCCCGAGGATCGATATCATTAGCATTTGTTGTGACATTTTGTGACAGACTTTTCGTCTGCACCTAGGATTAAGCTGATACTAGGGGGGGGGGGGGGGGGGGGGGGGGCCGGTATTTACGTGATGTGACCTTTTGACGATAAGCTCAGGAGGGCTTCAGGTCAACAGACGTGTGGCTGTTTCAAAGGATGATGATCTATGCTAGTGTTTACTTTATTTCCATATGTCTGCTGATGTTGGTGTTGTCGAAGCGAAGTTGTTGTTCTCTCAAAGATTACCTTCTTCAGGATTTTGTATTGTAAGATTAAAGTTCACGTTGGAAAATGGTATGGATCCTGTTTTCACGTTCTCTTGATTATGTTAGACATCCCCCCCGAAATGCTACAGAGGAAGATGGGTCGACCGTGAGGGCAGTTCCTGATTCGCATGGTGCCATGAGCGCCAAGTTTAGCGAGCACTACGCGTGAACTATCATAGACAATTCATCTCCTGCTATAAGTATTATGCTGACGAGCAACAGTTTCGTCAGTATATATTCGTTTAGGAAACTAGCTAAGTTTGAATTTTTTTTTTTTTTTTTTTTTTTTTTTTACATAAGGGGGACGTTGAGAGGGAGCTACTTCTAGGTGCATAATTTGGATATTATGATAATTATGACCTACGTATAACAGTTGCAACCTAATGACTCCATGACACTGTCCCGCAATAGCTTCTCCCCTCACCCCCTCCCCACCCACCCCTACCCCCAATCTCCAGGGCTAATCTCAATTTAAGCTTCTTATAAACTTGTGTTCTATTTCGGTATCTTGCTGACCACGCGGTTTATCGAACGTAGCTAACTTGCACCACAGCAGCAAGAAGCCGATGTGATGCATTACGCTTCCTCTCCCTAGTGACAGGGCCATTATTTACTCGCCGGTTTAACCCTTTCTGAACCGGATCACCGCCATCCAGACCCAAAATGCAAGAGGCATAGAACCTCATGAGCCCCTGCAGTCGCGGGGGCTCATGAGGATCTATACCACTTGCTGGCTTTATTCATATTCGCACGCTTCCAGTGAACGAAGTATTGCAGAAGCGAAGAATCTACAATGATTTTAGAGAGGCTGTTTCTAGCGGTTGACGAGGAAGGGTTAACCCATTCAGCCATGAAGCATTACAGCAGGAGATGGGTCGACCATAATAATTCAAGGGTAGTGCCAGCTTAGCTTGGCGCCTGTCGGCGCCAAGCTAATCTGGCATAGCCCTTGAATTATCATGGTCGATAAATCTGCTGCAAATGGTGCATAGTCATTAGATGACGCCTCCAAAATTTGGGCAATACGGCCGTCGGGCTGAATGAGTTAAGCCCAGTGTCTCCAGAAATTGGAATTAAATCGAAAAAAGGCTAAGGGGTGGCTACGGGAAAGGAAGGGGGGGGGGGGGGGGAGCAGAATAAGAGGGCGGGGGGAGGGGGGGTGGGGGGAAGGAAAAAAATACCACATAGCTTTTACCGGATTACATCGGAGACAGACCTCTGACCTACCGGAGTTCCGGGTCCTTGTTACGAATTGAAATTGCAACCTTGCAATCTTATTTCAAGGTTTGAGCACTGTACCTTGATCAATTTAACACATGTACGGTTGCGCCACAATGAGAAATAGATCAGCTGTGATAGTGCAAAGATAGTGCGAGACTAGATTGGCATGTGGTTCAAAGGTAGTGCTAGAATAGCTTGGCGCATGAGAAAGCGCCCTGCTGATCTGGCGGCTGTCGACACCCATTTAACTCCTTCTACCCCAGACACACCACAGGAAGATAAGGATCGACCATGATAGTTCAAGGGTGATGCCAGAATAGCTTGGCGCCTATGGGCGCCAAGCTATTCTGGCATCACCCTTGAACTATCATGGTCGATCTATGTCCTGCACTGCAATTCAGTCTTCAGAGAACAACGGCAACGATTTCGGTGTTGGGGTAGAATGAGTTAACTATCATGGTCTCTCCCGTCTCTCACAGCTGATACATAATTTTAACTCGTTCAAGAGCCCTCGCTTCAATAGCTGCGGAAGTGTATAGCGTTGCCGCCGGCAACGCCACTATACCACCCTTTCGCAGCTAGTGATGCAGGGCGCCTTGAATGAGTGTTTAAGGTGGGAAATTTATTCAATTAGCAAGAGTTCAGTCCGTCGGCGCTTATCATTGGTTTGTTTCTGTTACCAAACAGACCAACCTGAACAGCGAAATCGTGATGATATAAAGGTTCTGTTCTGAAACTATCGTCTATTATTATTAACTGGTTTATTTTATTTATTTATTTATTTATTTGTTTGTGTGTGTGTGTGTGTGTGTGTGTGTGTGTGTGTGTGTGTGTGTGTGTGTGTGTGTGTGTGTGTGTGTGTGTTCTTGTCCCTCAGAAAATGAAATACATTTCTAAAATCGTCTGATGTTGAAGTCTCAATGGAATACGGAACGCATTGAACAACCCCCGAGTCTGTTTCATTCACGTCCAGTACCAGATTCTCATGTGGACTGTGCAGCTACTGAGTCTTGTAGTAGAATGTTTTTTTCTAACATGTCGGCTACTCGCAGGAAGGAGATCATGGAGTTGGAATGCATGACCGTAGAGATCAGACCAAATTTCGACAGTGTCGCGTGCGAGCTAGAGACAGGGCAGTCACAGTGTGAACACTGATGGCTCATAGAGGTGTACGATATAAAGCAGAATGGGATGAAACAAGAGGCATAGATCTTCATGAGCCCCTGCGAATGCAGGGGCGCATGAGGATCTATGTCTCTTTCGCGTGGGAGAAAATGAGAGACTGTCTGAGGAGCTCCGCACGCAGCCGCCGACGGAGTCGTCGGTGGCTCAAGTGTACTTGATTGCCGCCCTCTGAAATAATCTCCGGGCAAGAGAATTCTCTGAGAGCCTCTTTCATTTAGGGAACACAGACGCAAATGTGAATCAGCTTGCCAGACGTGGAGTGCTTCCTCGAGAGCACTGGCAGCCCACTGGGTGTTTAGAGGATCAATCAGTGCTGGCGTACTTTTTGTTCGTGTAATTATTTTGGAAGCACTCTTTGGCAGCACGCCGCCGCCTCTCAGTCTGAGAGACAGTCGCCAGTTGCTTGCTGTGTAGGTCAATGTCAGCTCAAGTGGCTAAAAATCAACCGTAAAACCCCAAGCAATTAACTTATTCCGAGGCGTGCCGCCTTCGGATACGCGGCGTACGCTGCGTATCCGAAGGCGGCACGTCTCGAATGAGTTAACGCTGAATGCTCAGTTTGCGTCACGCATCGTTTTGCAGAAGGTCATCGCGCCCTGTCGTCTGATGTTCAGAAAATTGTCGTCTGCTAGAGAAAGACTTGGCGTCTGCTGTGCTCGCACCCGGGATTCTGTCGCAGTACATTGCTGTGTGTATGCATTTGAAGGACGGTGATTTAGAACTGGGACCTAGAGAAATACGTTACCCTCGGCAGATGTTGTCTGCTGCATCAAATACATTGTATATGTTTTGTCGTCTGCTGTAGACAAATTGTGATCTGCCAAGCTGGCGCGCGGCGCGCAATCGTGAAAATGACTTTGTATGTGATCGAGAGAACAGAGAATCAGGTCTCAAAAATACGCCAAATGTGTGATGGTCAATCATTTTGGATCACACGGCTTCTGCCCGTAAGGTCCAAGGTCACAGACTACCACACAATACTGTTTCAGTAGGCAAATGCAGCCCGTAATTATTTTGAAGAACAGCGTCGTCTGCTATTCAACACAGTGTCGTCTTGTACTGTCAGAAAATTGATGCTGGCTAGGGTGAAACAGGCCGGAATCCGTAAATGGATGCAAAGTGTCTGTGATCTGCCTAGAATTAGAACGTGACATTTAAAGGACAGGCGCTGTGTGCGGAAGGAGGAAGACAGGTTTTGCGTGCGTGGTGGCATTGTTGCACGCGAGGTGGACATTTTGCTGAGGCGACATCTTTTGACGGTAAGGTTATCTTGCTTGCTGTCCTTGCTATTCATTGCTTTGTTGTCTCTCGTTATGTAAACGCATTGCCATATCGCGACATGGATCTGTCATGATAGTTCATGGATAACTAGGCTACCCTTTAACCCTTTGTTGTCGGTTGCGGTTTTTGTCGCGATGATTCCTGTCGGAATCATCGCGACTAAAACAGGTACCGACACGCCGCAAGGGGTTAACAGCGCTAACCGAGGAATCTCCCACATCCTTACAGTCTCTGAACACACACAAAAAGAAGTATGCCCAGCAAAGAAAAAAAAACATAGATAGGACAAGTTGTCTTTAGCGGAAATGACTTGTCCTTTCTTAGCGGGTTTCTTACACAGTTTCTGTTTACGTCATTACCAGGCGAGGATGTGTTAACTCATTCAGGCCGAAGCACGTATTTCCCAATGAATTTTGGAGACCTTTGCTTATCCGGGGTTAACGACTTAACCCATTTAACCACACCGGCGCATTTCCCTAATTTTGTCACCGATCGACTTTGAGCCGCTTGCAAAACCTGGATTGATCATAATAATTCAAGGGTAGTGACAGATTAGCTTGGCGCCTGATGGCGTGAAGCTAATCTGGCACAACCTTTGAATTATCATGGTCGAGCCATCTCCTGATGGTGTCGGGGCTAAGTGGGTTAACCTTCTGGCTGTCGGCAGTGCTTTTTGATGGAATCACCTCGACAGATCGCGCTACCGACAACAAAAGGTTAACAAAGACAGTGACAAAGAAGAATTTAACCCATTCAGCTCTGACGCAGTACAGCAGGAGATGGGTCGACCATGATAATTCAAGGGTAGTGCCAGATTAGCTTGGCGCCGGATCGACCATAATAATTCAAGGGTAGTGACAGATTAGCTTGGCGCCTGATGGCGTGAAGCTAATCTGGCACAACCTTTGAATTATCATGGTCGAGCCATCTCCTGATGGTGTCGGGGCTAAGTGGGTTAACCTTCTGGCTGTCGGCAGTGCTTTTTGATGGAATCACCTCGACAGATCGCGCTACCGACAACCAAAGGTTAACAAAGACAGTGACAAAGAAGAATTTAACCCATTCAGCTCTGACGCAGTACAGCAGGAGATGGGTCGACCATGATAATTCAAGGGTAGTGTCAGATTATCTTGGCGCCGACAGGCACTACCCTTGAATTATCATGGTCGATCCGGCGTCAAGCTAATCTGGCACTACCCTTGAATTATTATGGTCGATCCGGCGCCAAGCTAATCTGGCACTACCCTTGAATTATCATGGTCGACCCATCTCCTGCTGTACTGCGTCAGAGCTGAATGGGTTAAAATTCTTCTTTGTCACTGTCTTTGTTAACCTTTGGTTGTCGGTAGCGCGATCTGTCGAGGTGATTCCATCAAAAAGCACTGCCGACAGCCAGAAGGTTAACCCACTTAGCCCCGACACCATCAGGAGATGGCTCGACCATGATAATTCAAAGGTTGTGCCAGATTAGCTTGACGCCATCAGGCGCCAAGCTAATCTGTCACTACCCTTGAATTATTATGATCAATCCAGGTTTTGCAAGTGGCTCAAAGTCGATCAGTGACAAAATTAGGGAAATGCGTCGGTGGTTAAATGGGTTAAGTCGTTAACCCCGGATAAGCAAAGGTCTCAGTTTGAGGATACGCTTGTACAACTGGCCTTTCCTTGGGCAGCAGGGGTGGGGGGGGGGGGGGGTGCGTGCTTCTGGAAATTCCGCGCCGCTTGCTGATGGAACGGTCTGTGGACATTTAGTGTCTTTGCGCTCAACCAGACACTGATTTCTGATACAAGGGAATACGCATTACAATGTTAATTGTGAAATGCCTACTGAAATTGTAAGCTGGCGTACCTACTTTCAATGCAACAAATAAAATACAGAGTGCAGTCCAGCTCGCCTCAACAGCGAACACTATCAACACATCAAGATCTGCTGATCCTCATGAACCCCTGCATACAGACTGCAGGCTCCGCAGTCTGTATGCAGGGACTCATGAGGATCTACGTCCTAGGTCGAAATCAGGAGGAGTTCATCTCGCGGTTATTCCCGGATGGTGATGTGTTTATAGAGAATATATTCCAATCGAATCGATCTGCCTTTGCCAGTATTCATTGCGGCTTGCGGGCTTGACGAGTTAGTTTTTTAGCGAAGTTCTTCCCTCTGTGACTTAGGGGCATGGATCCTCATGAACCCAAGATGCAGGAGTTCAGGACGATCTCTGTAGTCGCTTGCTAGCATCCTGTCTTGTCTCATTTGCATCTCAGTAGATATCTCGGCTGAAAGGGATTGAGAGGATTCAGCTGAGGACCGTCAGACAAGCTCTTCTGATTAACAGCAGCACACAGAATTATTCTGGTCTTAATTCTATCCCTCCCCCCCCCCCCACCCCACCCCCTCACTTCCCCCCAAACGTCGCAGTCCTGTTTTCTGGAAATATACCCAGAACGGCATCAAGTACAACAGAACTCGGTGAGGGATAGACCAACCACAAAATTCAAGTGTAGTGCCTGATTCGCTTGGCGCCTTTAGGCGCCAAGCGAATCAAGCACTACACTTTAACTATCGCTGTCGATCCATCTCCCGCATCGTGACGCTGGAAGGGCATTTGTTATCTCAAGTCTGTCTCATTTGCATCCTTCTCTACATCCCTACAAACAAGAAGGGCAAGTCTCTTTTGAGCCGCGTTTGACAGACGCAGTATTGTCGGTCGTTGTGTCGAAACACGCGCGTGCATAGAATTGATGCGTATGAATTTGTGGATTCTGTGGTGAATTGACGTTGTAAAGCTCTTGGTGTAAACTGCCCTGACACAAGTTATAAAACAGCAAATCAGAAGTTCATTTTTACAAGATTTGCATTGCATTGCAGGGACAATTGCCTTCAACAAGACATGATGCGTCCACAAAGCCGACGTTTGTACCAGTATCGTGTTTTGGTTTTTTTTAAAATCATATTGATAGAACACGGATTAAGTGATTTACGATGAAGTCCCCCCCCCCACCCCCCTCACCACCCCACCCCCCCACCACCCCCCAAAAAAGAAGCGGGGATCGTAGTGTTTGAAAACGTTAACCCTTTTAGCGCCGTGGGCGCATTTCCCGAATTTTGGAAGTGTTACTTACCGATTATGTACCACTTGCAGGAGATGAATTGACCATGATAATTCAATGGTAGTGCCAGATTAATCTGGCACTACCCTTGAATTAAATTGCCACATTAGCTTGGCGCCTAAAGGCGCCAAGCTAATCTGGCACTACCCTTGAATTATCATGGTCAATAAATCTCCTTCTGTAGAGTGTTGGCGCTGAAAGGGTTAAAAAATCTGTATTTCTTTGCATGTGCATTGATGATGAATGTAGTACTGTTACATAATAATTATGAGACTACGAGTCCATAATTAATGTAATATGCATAAACTGAACTTGCTGAATTGTTAACACTTTGGCTGTCGGTAGAGCTTTTTGTCGCGATGATTCCTGCAGTGTTACTTACCGATTATGTACCACTTGCAGGAGATGAATTGACCATGATAATCAGGAATCATCGCGACAAAAAGCGCTACCGGCAGCCAGAGGGTTAATAATTCGGAACATTTTTTCACTGTTCAAAAGCCGTGCAACAAACAGATGAATTCTTGTGACACTGCTGTGTGCTGGTTTGTGCTTTCAGTTGGATGTTAATCCCTGATCAGAACACCAGATCCCTGATCAGAACACCAGCATACTGCAAGAGGCATAGATCCTCATGAGCCCCCGCAACTGCGGGGGCTCATGAGGATCTATGCCGCTTGCTGACACTACTTTGAGTCCGTGTTCCTGGACCGGACAGCTAGGGCATTTTGGTGTTGAATCAACAAATATTACAGTGGCCAGGAACATAATCTGCGTCAAATGGCCGAGTTGAGACTATTTTGTGTATGTATGCGTGTGTGCTAGTCATTGTCAGGGAGCAGCGGCACACACATCGTCTGAATATCAATGCTTGCACATTTTGTAGAGTCATTAATGATTCATTTTAAACGGTACAACTGAAGCGCCGTGACCAGCCCAAGTGATGGAACGGCATCGAAACGAAATCAGCACGAGGCTGCAATTCTGCAGATGGTAATCAGATTGCATTCAAGCGTTAAACTGAAATTCCAGATGTGATATCGGCTTCCCCTTGCCCCCTGCCCACACCCACACCCCCCCCCCTCTCTCTCTCTCGTTCACACACACACACACACACACACACACACACACACACACACACACACACACACACACACACACACACACACATTCTCTCTCTCTCTCTCTCTCTCACACACACACACACACACACACTGACACAAAACACACACACACACACACACACACACACACACACACACACACACACACACACACACACACACACAAATTGCAGTCAGACCTTTTTGAAGCAGGTGACAGTCAAATTTCTCATCACCGGCCCCTTGTGGTCAATTGGAAATTGGGCCGGGCAAACAATCAGTGCCGAGCATGTGTTTCTTTCACCCCTTCCCCCAACCCCACCCACTCACTCACCACCCACTCCACCCCCTACTCCGCTGACCCCCTCCACCCTTGAAAAAAAACGTCTGCTGCTTCTACGGTCTCTTTATTCAACAACCCCGTTCCCCCCCCCCCCCCCCACCCCTCCTCCCCAGTTGCAAAACGTCTTCAGCCCCACATCCGTGCGCGGGCCTACTGCGGCCGTCGTGGGGCCGAGGGAGGACCTTTGCTTACTGGGGTCCTCCCCCCTCCTTCTTCCCCGTTCCTCCCCTCCCCTCAGTCCGACCAGGCAGGATTCGCGTTTTCTCATGCAAATGCACTTCTCTCCCAACCCTCATTTATTTGCAAAAATCTTCATGAGCCTCCCCCATTGGCGGGGATGAAGATTTGGGGCTCTTCCTGGCGCACATTTAAATCTATAGTCCTCAGGCGCAAGAACTTTGGGAATTCAGAAAATGAGCGATTTCAATTTAGAGACACAGCAGGGGCAGTTGCCAATTAAAACTACAGACGTGCATTGTTGGGAACGGCGGAATGTTTTCATCTCACAGTCAGTGCACATAGCATGTTTCAATTTACCATGTCCAAATTTGTGTTACTGTGTGTGCGTGTGTGTTAGGAGGGAAGGGGGAGGAGGATCGGGGTATGGGGGTGTGCATACTAAGACTACTGCTAAGAAATCGTGTTTTTTTTTCTTTCTTTCTTTTCTCAGCGTCATTTATCGATTAACCTGTTCAGTGCTGCAATCATAGTTAATTCAAGAACGTAAAATCTTAGCTCTCCCACGAACATGGATTCAAAGTGGTATCACCTCGAGGCATAGATCCACATAAGCCCCGGCAACTGCGAGGGCTCATGACGATTTATGCCTCTTGCAACTGGGCGGTGTTTACAATTTCCCTGCACTTAACGGCACCTGCAAGTCAAGGCAAAAACTGAAAAAGTCCTTTTTTGTGGAAAAAAAAAAGATTGTAACACAATGAAAATCTTGCTTTAGGACTGAAGCATCTTCACCTCTCGCTAATCCATGCTTGAGGTTATTGCTATAGGGCTCGTGAGGATCAGCGATGGAGGGCTGGACGCTCGAAAGCGTTGATGAATTCTAAAACTACAACATGTTGAACAGTGCGCGAGGCAGGGTAGAGCTTTAATTCCAAGCTCCTCCGGAAATTCTCCTGATTGAGTCGGCGGTTGCCGCGTCTGTTGCTGTATTCCTTTTCCCCTCCTGATCCAACTTGACCGGCGCTGCTTAGAACCGTCTTCTAAACGCTGCGTCTTTCCTCAGGACAAGTGGGATAGTCCGCTGCTTCTGATAGTTCATAGGCAGTGCCTGGGACTACCTTGAACAATCATGGTCCAACCGTCGCTGGTGTCCGTGCCAAATTAGAAGGTGAATCCATACGTGCATGTGTTCCCAGACTCTGGAGCATTAGGACGCAGTGTTGAAGCTGTAATTGGGCACTGTCTGTAAGTTTTCACGGCTATGCCATATCACTGGTCCTGTTAGCGCTAGAAATAGATGAACTACAGTCTCAGACAACATAACCCCATCACTACCAGTGTTTGCAGACCGTGTCATTTTGAAATCACTGTAAATTGTAAAACTATAGTTAGACAGACGAACAAGGATACAAAACGGTTTTAGCAAGAGGCATTGATCCTCATGAGGCCCCCGCAACTGCGGGGGCTCATGAGGATCTATACCTCTTGCAGTTGAGTGGTGTTCCGTGGCATTGAACGGGTTAAGCCACAGCTTGTGTGAAGACCTTATTTCCTTAGTCCCATTTTCGATCCGTTGATTGTGAACGGAAGTCGCACCGTCGCCACTAGAATTGACCAATCAGGAATATCGACACATGAATCATCCCCGCAGATTAAGCCGTCTCTGCATGTGTGCAGCGTTTTAATTGGATGCATTGCTAATTTGCGGCAAAACGCAACCGGGTCACGCTAGATGAAAGACGGAGTTTGAACCCGAAGCGCTGTGGGACCCCAGGGGCGTGAAATCACCAGTTGGTTGTCAGTGGCGCGGAGCCGAGGCTAGTCTGAAATTCTGGCATTGCGTTCCGAAAGGCTCAATCAAGGTTTAGGACAGTCACGACAGAACGCAAGTTTCGCTGTAGGAGCTGTCCGCTTGAAGATTGCACAAACTGTATAAATGCGTGCTTGTCTTTTGCTGTTGGCCGTACTGGCTTGTGTCGTAAGGTCCAAAATCACGGACCAGCATAAATGAAACGAATCTGCATGTAATTATGAACTGTAGCGATATGGGACTCAAACAAAACATAGGGTAAAATCAAATTTCAACTCAAATGACTGTTGTTGCACGCCGTCCCCAGTAAGCAACGGTCCCCGGGCCCACTACGGCCGCAGTGGGCCTCGAAGACGTTTTGCGACTGACGTCTGACTATGTATGATTGTATTAAGTTACACGTAGAATAGACGATTTTAGAAGTAGGTCAGAATTATGCGTGTTTCGACAAAAACAGTGGATTAAAAGCCCGGTCGAACATGCGATATCGCGGTTTTCATCCACTGTTTTTGTGGAAACATTGTTACTGGTTAGCTCTTTGGCGACTGGCGAGGCAGATAACTGCTAACCCCTTGACTACCGAGGAGAAAATGAACACGATCCACCTGCAAGAGACATAGATCCTCATGAGCCCCCGCGACTAGTCGCGGGGCTCATGAGAATCTATGTCTCTTGCCTCTTTGTATCCATGTTTTTTTTTGGACGGCGTTGGCTTTTTGGTCTTTGAATGAACCAAGATTTCAGAAACCAAAATGTACGGGAAGGGGTTAAACTATCCTGGAGCTGTCTTGACCTGCCAATTTTTGCAGCTTGGACGCAATACTTACAAAGCGATGGGGCGGTCCGTGGCGCAGTGGTTCCAATGCTAAAGGTGCGAGGCGAGATTCGAGACCGGGTTCGGGCGTTGGACTTTTCTTCTCTAGTAAGTGTCACCGTTAATTCGGGCGAACCGTCGGGGGTTCTTTCTCCGGGTACTCCGGCTCTTCCTCCACCTTAACTTTGGTACCGGTTTCTGGCCTCTTAATAAAAAAATAAAAATTTCAAATACAAGCGATCAAAATTTCCGAAACCTCAGTAGCTGAGCTGACCCTTCCCACCACGTGAATGTCCTATGTTTGTCTTGTACTGTATTTGTCTTCAGAGTGAATGCGTGTGTGTCACGTGAGCGTGCGTGTTGGGTGCAGTTCACGGCGCTTTGAGCCGATTCGCAGAATTGGGAAAAAGCGCCTATATATTAACCGGTATTATTATTATTATTTAAAAAATGAGTGTCTTTTAGCAGTTTTCGGGCAACGAAATAAACGTTTTGCGTTTTGTCAGGACACCGCAGCCTTAATCAAGGGTTTGGGTGTGTGTTGTGTGTAATCAGCACTAGCTCAAGCCCCCGAATAATTCCCTTTGAGAAGCCTACACGTACGCAAATGAGGCCCAGGCGCTATAAGCAAGCGGCGTAAATTCTCCGCATGAGCACCTGCTTTCTGCATGGGGCTCATGAGAATCTACGCCGCTTGCAGACGGGAAATGGGTTCGTGCTGGGTGTAATCGGGACACTAGCGTGCCTTCGCAGTCTGCAGATAAAACCCTGTTGCCAGCGCTTTGAAGCGAAACATCAAATTGGGAGGGTTGAAAATGTCATCGCAGAAATATGAGTCAGTTTCCTGCATGATAGTTATACCAGACCATGGTGTACGGGGTGGGAAGGGTTCTCGGGGTAGGGGTTGGGGTGGGGTTTTCTGTGTGTGAGAACGAGAGAGGCCGGAGAGGGAGGAAATGAATGGCTAGCCCTTTTCATCCGGACAGACTACTGCTTGAAATTAAATTGACTATGGTAGTTCAAGGGTGCCAAGCTATTTTGGCACCACCCTTGAACTAAAATGGTTGATCTGTCTCCTAATATCTAATGTAGCTTTCCTAGGACAACATACAGATTTTTTAAGTCTCAGGACGTAATGGGTTAAAGGAAACTTTATTTACTTCTAATAAAAGAATACTCGTGCAGACCCTTCCCCCCCCCCCCCCCCCTTATAATAGACGTTTAGACGCGTTTCGTTGAAACGCGTCTAAACGTCTATTATAAAGGGGGAAAAAGGTCTGCACGAGTCTTTTAGACGCGTTTCGTTGAAAACAGTGGATTAAAAACTCGGACAAACATGCTATATTTGTCCGGGATTTTAATGCACTTTTCATGGAAACGCGTGTAGTTTTGACCTACTTCTGATTTCCGGAAATCGCGTATTGCTGTACAGTTTGAGAGAGAGAGAGCGAGCGAGAGAGAGAAAGCTCATCGGACACCAAAACTATATATAATTTTTTTTTTTTTAACACGCAATGACAATCCGGCTTGAATGGGGTGCGCTAGTCTGTGACTTTGGATTTAACTCATTCGCGGCCAGACGCATCCGGATGCGCGGCATAACCCGGATGCGGCTGGCCACGAATGAGTTAATGCTCTTCGCCGTAATGTTGCAAATCGCAAAACGGCAGACATTGAAGTTTGTTCTTTGTTCTTTTCCCTACATTACAAACGCAAGAGACACTTTAGACGGGTTTCTGACATTCGCTATGATACAGTATCCAATCAGAGCCCTCCATCATCGTCAGTGTCACCATGAATTATGCATGCAGACAAAACATGACCAGGTTAGCGTGACCTGAAGAGGAATTAGCGAAGAATGGCCGTTAAATTCCAGTTCATAGGCAAGTTAGATTCAGTGCAAGAGGCATATATTCTCATGAGCCCCTGCAGTTGCAGGGGCTCATGAGAATTTATGCCTCTTGCTGATGCAAATTTCTTCACCTGATCCTCAGATGAGGGGATTTTAGAGATTACACTTGCGGCGGATTCATGGTGGGAAAATTCACCCGTAATAAGCGGCAACTGAATGCCTTTCTATTGAATTATGTCACATCTGTGTGGAGTCATCTCGCTCATTAGCGCAATTTATGGCAAGGGACATAATGTGCCACTCCAGATTGCCTCCACCCATCCACCCCATCCGGAGACCTCCGCGTCCCATACCCCAGCAAAAAAAAATTTTCAGACTCACTTCTTCCTCATACTATTCTCCATTCCACATCTCTTCCCCCACCCCCTTTCAGGCCTGCCCCTCCCCCTCCCCCATCACCCCACCCCCACAGCCCTTCTTGCTGGTTTGTGATTTTTGACCTTACGGCATACAGCCGTAGTATCCTAAATCAGACCAGCACGGCTTTGGTAAACTAATATTAAACACTGTGCGAATAGTGTTGCGTTTTTGTCCGTCATCATGCGCCGTCGGCAGACTTTCAAAAGAACACAGCTTTTTCTTAATTGATCAGTATCTGATGGCGTGATCCCTCGCTACCCCCCCCACCCCCCACCCCACCACCACCACCCCCCACCACCCCTCCCACCCCACCCACCACCACCACCACACACCACCACCACCCCACACCCACACACACACACATACAGCTTCTTTTATCAAGGCCGCAGATTTGATTGATTTATTTTTATTTTTATTTTTTTAGCCGAACGTTTTATTGTAAAATATTCATGTCTTGAGAGCCAAATCCTAAATTACTGACACTGTAATTGTCCGTGATTGCCACACGGTCACGGATACGTGCAACTTCATACGCCTCCATGTCACGCCACCAGATGACGTGGTGGTGATAGTGGTGGTAGTTGGTGAAGTGGAGGGGGGCGGGCGAGGGGACGGGGAAGGACACGGCATTGTAATTGTTTGTCTTAACCCTCATCATTCGGAATACACCGCGTGTGAATAGTTGACTAAATAGGTCAGGGTAGTGCCAGAATAATGATTGATGATTGACATGCTTACGTCCGACAGCACAGGCTTTCTCAGGACGTGCCTGCACTGCTTGTAAAAAAAACTAACGAACTTGAATGTATGCGCCAGCGGTCAATACATTAATAAACCTAACACATGGGGCTAATAAGCTAGCCATTAGCAACCCATCCATATCAAGAGCTCAGGCAGTGCAGACAGTAGGGAGAGTTTAAAAGGCAACACGGTGAATGGACAAGGGTAGACAGAAACACATGCCCAGAATAGAGAAAAACGCACCTGTGGGGCTGACCAGGGTGACCCTGGAACTAAAAGTACTAACCCCCCAAGTCCCCAGGCAGACCGGGTGGGGAGTGTCAGAATAGCTTGGCGCCTCTAGGCGCCAAGCTATTATGGCACCACCCTTGAACTAAAACCATTGGTCTATATCCTTATCTGTAAGTACTATAATGTAGCTTGCATAAGCCAGTGTACAAATTGGAAGCTTTTAGCATCAGTATGATGTGGGATAAATTAGTTGAAAGGGCTAACTTAGTCCGGTGCGTGCTAGTGGACGCAGATCGTGTTTGTGACTTTTATCATCGTAGATTCAACTTCAAAAGACCCCGGCCGTCTAGGGAACGTCGATACAAAGTGATCTCAGCAAGAGGCATAGATCCTCATGAACCCCCGCAACTGCGGGGGTTCATGAGGACCTATGCCTCTTGCAGTTGGGTTGTGAACAGGTTAAAAAAAAAAAAAAAAACAATGCTGCGCTACCCTGCCCCATTAAAGCAGTCAGTCAGTCCGTTTTTATGAATAGCGATATTTTCATGGTAATTAATTGAAGAGCTTGCTTTTCACAAAAATGGACTTACTGCCGTTTGCCTTCCGATGGTTGACCTATCTCGAGTAGGGCTGGGGTGGAGGCAGAAGTTACGTCTAGATACGCGTAATACAAAATTATCGACTGGGTAAGGGGTCCCTGGTAGCTCAGCGTGCCTGCATTAGCGTCTTGGATGATGAAAGGCAACCTCCAACGTGGATAACTTCATCCGTCTGAAAGACAGCTTGAACGTAATCTGGTGTTAGACCTTTGCGACGGAGTGCCATCGATGTACATTTTGCATCGTCCGTTCTCCGCCGTATCACCTCAGTCATAAGTTGAGCATTTGTGTCCACCTTCGCTCGAGTAATAAAGATGAACTTTTGTAGCAAGAGGCATAGATTCTCATGGGTCCCTGCAGCCGCAGGGACGCATGAGAATCTATGCCTCTTGCAGACGTGTTTAGCCGAGTTGACCGCCGTATCTCTTGAGATAACCAAATTGCCCCTGTTGTCTCTAACGACCAGAAGTCGTACTGTGCGAGCCATTTCTCTGTCTGAGAAACGCAGATGCCAGTGATGCATACAAGGTGTATATTTCCCAACGAGCTGCTGCAGCCTGCAAATTTCACGTAGATTTGTGTGTCTTTCTCGCGGGAGGAACGATCTTGTTTTCACTAAAGTGTGTGTTGTCACTAACGTCAGGAAACCATGCTGCGCGAGATGCTTCTCGATTTAGGTATGGTTCCAAATGAGGCTAATTGCCGTTTAGGAATCAAGGGAGACACGCGTGATGTTTGGAGTCGCTTCTCCTTGAGAAGGTTTGAATGGGTCCTCTTGAGATCTCGTAAATGGAGCAGAAGACAACATCTTTAGGATCACCAGAGATTGAATCGTCGAAAAGGGCCTTGGACGAGTTTCATCGAGAGCTGAGCTGCTCCTGGCCATCCTCTCTCAGACAGTCGGCATTCTTGGCTTATTATGAAAAACGTCAGTCATATTTCAAAATTGTATGTCTGTTGGTACGGATCCGTTACATGGATTGGGAGTGGGGGGGGGGGGGGTTCAGTTTTTTTTTTAAACATTTTTACAAAATCACGGAACACCCGGAGAAGATTACAAAGTAAAGTAGGTAAAACACTGCCAGGGGAGATAATTGTGCAGTATCGACCAATGATCAAAGACAGTGCTTTTACCTACTTTGTTTTGTAATCTTCCTAAAATATCAGCACTGGCAGCCTCCCCTTTTCTTTTCACCCGGAGAAGAGATTGTGCTTTCCAGATTCTCAGCATATCAGTTAATCCATTTAGCCCCGACGCCCTTCAGAAGTAGATGGACTGACTATGATAGTTCAAGGATAGTGCCAGATTAGTTTGGCGCCTGCAGGCGCCAAACTAATCTGGCACAACCCTTGAATTATCATGGTCAGTCCATCTACCGCAACTGGTACATTGGAAACACCTCGGAAATGCGGCCGTGGGGTTAAATGGATTAACGACGTGTTTTGAGACAAAGAACAGCTTCCACATACCTTTACTGTGCACGAAAATTCAAACGACTAGTAGTTCAGCCTGTGTGTGTGACCTTTAAGGTCTGTGGTGGCTGGGATGGAGGGCTTGAGGGAGGGGGGGGGGGGGCGGGAGGGGGGTTGCGCTGGATGAATTTCGGACGAGGAGAGATGTCAAAGACTACTGAAAAGCAAGAAGAAGAACTAAAGAAGAGACAGGCGAGAAAAAAAATCCTGGCGAAAAAGACTGAAAAAGGAAAAGGCTCGGAGTCTTGCTGTGCGAAGTGGGCAGACCCACCCTGGTCCGTTTGTTGTTGTTCAGATATGTCAAGCTCGGGTTTATTTTCTCTCGGATGATAGTACCTCACGAGTATGTGTTTTTACACACGCATCTCTCTCTGTCTGACAACTGAAGCCTAAACTCTCTGTTGTCTCCAGGTATTCTTGAGAACATAGATCTTCGTAAGATCAGCAAAAGATGTCTGAAACACCGGTGGTTTCCTATGATATATGGACTCTTTAAGATATGTGCCTTTCGCGGAGAAGGGGGTTTGTTTTAGTGAGTTTCTGTCAGCTGCTTTAGGGAGCAAGTTTCAAACTTGATACTGGAGGATTTGTTCCCGTTACAACACGCCCCCCCCCCCCCCCCCCCCCCCCCCTTTGTGAACACCGAACTACCCTTCTACCAGTTTTTGCCGGAGAAACATAGATATAAATGCACACAGCAAGAGACATAGATCCTCATGAGCCCACGCACCTGCGTGGGGTCATGTGGATCTATGCCTCTTGCAGATCGTTGGCACTCAGAAGTGGATCTTTCAGTCTTGTTTCTTGCTTGTGTTTTGTTGCCTACAATGCGGTCGTTGTAGGTTTTGTTACGGAGCAGTCTAACAACGAGTAACCTACGCACAGAGCTTCCTTAGCCAACGGCAGTATTACAATTTACATTGCGATCCATGTTCCTCAGATGGGAGAGATCCCTCGACATTTGAATGAGAGGCTTGGAATCTGTGATGACAGTAACTGAGCAGAACAGGAGTCTTGCTTACGGTGAATGATTTTTAACCCATGTAGTCCCAAGGTCCCATTTCTCAAATTTTGGAGGTGTTGCCTAACGACTATGTACCAGCTGCAGGAGATGGATTGAACATGATAATTCAAGGATAGTGCCAGATTAGCTTGGCGCCTGAAGGCGCCAAGCTAATCTGGCACTACCCTTGAATTATCACGGTCAAGCCATCTCCTGCTGTAGGGATCTTGGGCTAAAAGGGTGAAACAGCTACGTGTGGTGTGTTTTACTCTGTGTGTGTGTGTGTGTGTGTGTGTGTGTGTGTGTGTGTGTGTGTGTGTGTGTGTGTGTGTTGCCTGCAGTTTTAACTCATATACTTACAACGGCGTTGCTAGAAGACGTGAGAATCTATAGCTCATGCTGAAGCGCATGACGTCACCATAGGACTAATAGCATTGTTCAAACATCTTCTTTTCTGCAAGTAGTCCAAGTAACTCCCTGCTCCATTTGTGTGGCTTATCCCAGAATCCATGTTTGTTTGTTGAATCTAAAAGAAGTATTTGTTGTAAAGATGGTCGCTTGAAAACGCCATTACCTACTCCTTTTGAAAAAGATTGAGCATTAAGACGTGTACGTCTCCGCGATAGGGACTTTGTGGTGTTGGCCGAGATGATGATGATGATGATATGATGATGATGATGATGATGATTTAACTGTAACACACGAGGACATAGATTTAGGTTCATAAAGAACTTTCCAATCTGTCCTTTGCGATGACATTAGGCATACATCTGTATGAGTCCCCGCAAGCTTGCTTGCGGAGTCTCATGAAGATATATGCCTCTTGCAAAGGGAAGAACTCCTCTATTCGTTGAATGCCCAACACGTCAGTGTGTCTGTTGAAAACGTGTTGACTGTACGTGCCGTTGGATATTTGGTGATCAAGCCTTTGCTTGCAGTGACACACAGCCGATTTCGCCACACAGTCTAGTTTCCCATTGAGGCCCCCATTCTACCATCCGGGTTATTAAGCACGTACTGCTCGCGTGCGTCACATCCGGGTTCCAGCGAGTACGACTTAGTAGCGTCATAGAGGAAATGTGACGGTCTGTGGTGTTGGACAGTACGAATTAACCCCGTTCGACGTACAAGACGCATAGTTACGCGTGTTTTCGTCGAGCGGTATCGTGGGGTTAACGCGACCATCACCGCACCCAAGAAGTACTAGTCTTGGCTACGGTACGTACAGTAATTGTTCAGTGTTTCACTAGGTCTTTATTCGGGGGTCATATTGGTGAGGGCAAGTTCACGCCGAACCACTCCCGACAAAAACCGAAGGCGAAGCCACGGCGAATAAGTACTGGAAGCGTAGACAACACTCCAGCCATCTCCAAGAGGTGTAGATCCTCATGAGCCTTCCGGGCTCATGAGGATCTACACCTCTTGGAGATGGTTTATGCTTATTTTAGTTGGCTGACGTTCTCTCTCGTTTGACGTCGTTCGTTGTTGAGAGACGTTAGTCGTAAATATTGCCTCACTACTGTCTGAGAATCATATTCATAGGTTTTGGCTAAGGTGATAGTGAAGATCTGAGGAGGTTACAATAAGGTCTCACTGGCAGCTTCCAGTATGGACACGATCAGGCTGCATGCACGGAGACTAATTTCTCATAAGGCTTTCTTCAACGTCAGTTTTTATGACTATAAAGTCCAATAACCTCAAATTATTCCGACGCTGCGCGCGTTTTTACGTTTAAACCTTTTTCCTCTAAATTTTTACCACGCGCTGATAAAACTAGCTATTTCGACATTGCGCCATCGGTTATTGCGCCTTTTAACAATTTCCGCCGACGCGCATAACATTATAGAACGGTTCGATCCGACCACTTCTGGCTTCGTCTGTTTGGAGAGGGAGGATATTGAAGGTCTGGCCCGAGCAACAGATCGCCAAATTGAATTTTCTCACCCATGCACCACTCATTCCAGCGGCTCAGGGGCGGCAGTTCTAGGCTCAAGTCCTCTCTGTATTCGCCTGAGGGAAAAAAAAAAAGAGAATTAGACCGATTTCTCCAGCAAGGGACAGCAATCTTGGCTTCAGTTGTGAATGAGAATCTATGACTTTTGTTCAGATGCAGATATATATGTAAGTGGTGGCTGTCAGACCAGCAAGAGGCATAGATTCTCATGAGCCCCTGCAGTCGCAGGGTTTATGAGAATCTATGTCTGTTGGAAAATAGAACATGCTCATCAGGGAATTACAGACCAGTTTCCAGTTGCTGTGAGAAAGGAAACAGGGCATGGTCGATTTGAGCAAATCTATAGTTACACCCATTGGGGATTTTGATTACCTCTGTATGTGATTAACTAATTTCAGAATTTCAAATCAGTACGATTTATCTTTTTTTTTTTTTTGTCCCTCTTTTCTTGTATGCATTGCATATGTGGATCATCTTTTTTTTAAAAATCGCTTTGAAAAAGGTAAATGGCGAAAAGGCGAATGGGAATGTATGAAATGCATACGGAGTGAGGAGTGCGAAGTATCTGTCCTGCGTGTTCTATCAATGCAGAATGCATCCGAGGCCTCAGTTATCCACAGCGTGTAACTGTGCGAGCTTGAGTGGAGACGAAGTCTCTTGCTGATCGAGATCCCCCAGAGGGACGATCGGGAATTTCCGATAATCAAATTTGCTTCTGTATTGACACTCGCGCAAGTCGAGAGAGCGAGGCAACCAGAGCTGGGAGCAAGTTCAGGAACGGGTCTTTGCGGTGGTATTACAGCGTACACCCATTTCCGTCTGCAACATGCGCAGAGTTTCATGTGGCCGTGCTGTCAGCTGGACATGGGGCTCACACCCCACCCGGGTCTGCCCTGGGGGACATGGGTGGGGTTAGGTACTTTTTAGTTCCCAGGGTCACCCTGGTCAGCCCCACAGGGTGGGTTTTCCTTTCTATTCTGGGGCATGTGTTTCTGTCTACCCGAGGTCCATTCATCTGTATTTGCCTTTTTAAAACTCTTCCTACTGTCTGCACTGCCTGTAGCCCTTGATATTGGATGTCCCCCACCCGGGTCTGCCCTGGGGGACTTGGGTGGGGTTAACTACTTTTTAGTTCCCAGGGTCACCCTGGTCAGCCCCACAGGGTGGGTTTCCCTTCTACTCTGGGGCATGTGTTTCTGTCTAACCTTGGTCCATTCACCTGTATTTTCCTTTTTTAAACTCTCCCTACTGTCTGCGCTGCCTGTAGCTCTTGATATTGGATGTGTGTTGCTAAATGGCCTTAGCTTTATTTAGGCCCCATGTTATAGGTTTATTTAATGTATTTGACCGGCTGGCGACATACATTCAATTTTCTGTTTAGTTTTTTTTTCACAAGCAGTGCAGGCATGTCCTGAGAAAGTCTTGTTGCTGGTGGGACATTAAGCAATGTACAATCAAATCAAATGATATTGGATGTGTATTGCCAAATGGTTTTAGCTTTATTTAGGCCCCATGTTGTAGGTTTATTTAATGTAGTGGACCGGCTGGCGACATACATTCAATATTCTGTTTTGTTTTTTTTCACAAGCAGTGCAGGCACGTCCTGAGAAAGCCTTGTTGCTGTCGGGACGTTAGGCAATGTACAATCAATGGACATGGGGCTCACGAGACTCTATGCCATTCGTTAATTTGGAAAGCTGGGGCCAGTTGCATGAGTGAGCTTAGTCCTGCTCCAGCCACTAAGCATGGTGCCCCGCTGTAGCGGAGCACCTTGCTTAGTGGCTGACGCAGGACTAAGCTCACTCCAGCAACTGATAAGATACCTTCGGCTGTTGGATGTGGTAGAGTTTTGTAGAGGAGTTTTGCGAGTGCTATGTTTTGGATGGAAAAAAAAAGTCTGTCGCTGAAGAAAACGTTCCATTTTGCGCTAGGAAAAGTTCCAGGCTGGGGTATGATTTTGTTGTTGTTGAATAGTGTATACGTTTATAAGTTCTTTGTGGTTCAAGTACAGGATTGTGGCCTGGAAGTTGTTGTTTTTTGTTCTGTTAGAAGGCAGCACTTGAGGGGTTTTTTAATCTCAACTTCTTGTGAATTCTTTGGAAAGTTGTGATACATGTTACAATTATCTAGCGTTTGCGGGGAATTGTTTCTCGGATTAAATTAAAGCAGTGCGCCTGTTTTTTCTTAGGGTGTCGGCAGACATGGCACTGATGCTGAAAGCGGAAGTGTCCTATTCCAAGATGTCTCTGTGATCTTGCTTTGGCCTCTAAATAGCTGGACAAGTATGCACTGTGTACTCAGGCGGTGTTCTTGAAATCGTTTCACCTCGTAAGTGTTTCATCTTCTGTTTCCTGGCATTGACTACCTTGGTTTTGACTGTGACCGAAAACTCGTGGATTCTTCTGCACAAATGTTCGTGTCCGACTGCAAGAAGCATAGATTCTCATGAGCCCCTGCAGCTGCAGGGGCTCATGAAAATCTATGCCTCTTGCTTGCTGGTAGAGTCTGTCTTAGTTACTTGCATATCAGCTTCTCAGATGGGGAAAATCATCGCAGTTCAAAAGCATGTGGCTTCATAGCATGTCAAGAGTTTCACACCTTTACCCTTTGGAACAGCGTCGCCTGTGACACAGCGGTGTCATGTTAGCATGCCCGCGCTCTCCCACAATTGCCGTGGAAGAGGCTAAATAGCGCGGTCAGACAACATCGGTTCTCGTTCAAGCTGTGCGGTTGGAGTGGTCTCTCTTTTCTTGAATCGCAAGGAACCTCTGATGACTCTGTCTAAAGGGCAAAGATGTAAGTAAATAATTGATGTGATACTGCGGTTGCCGTGGCCCATGAGATTCTGTGCTTCTTTTAGGCGCCGGAAGAGGTTGACTGAAAGCCGGGGAACGTTTTCTGAAATTCGGCTCCCTCAGATGCGCAAAAGTCATCTTCCGCCTCTTTACCGCAAGTCATTCTCCGCCTCTTTGCCACAACTTGGCCCAAAGCGCAGGGTCAAGTACCCCGTGAATGAACCTCTCACGCAAACATTGTCTGCTAGCGTCCTATTTGTGAACGTTATTTTGCTGGAGAGATTGCGATACGTATATTGAGAGTGAGCAAGATTTGGGTGGCGGAGTGTGTGCGTGAAAGAGTCTTTTAATGCCATCCATGCATATATGTACCTTTTTGTTCTGAAATCTGCGTTCACTCAAACGACCATAAGCCAGACCCGTCCAAGAAGCGTAGATCCATACAAATTGGTCTTAGCAAGAGGCATAGATCCTCATGAGCCCCCGCATTCGCGGGGGCTCATGCGGATCTATGCCTCTTGCAGTAGGATCTCGTTCATATTTTTCTCGGCGGTGGAGGGATGAAAAGAAGAGGACCATTTTGTTTATATCTTTTGAGGGGATTGGGGATCTGTACCTCTTGCAGCGGGAGCGTGTTTACGTTTTCTCGGCAGTGAAGGGGTTAAACTATTTGAAAAACCAGAAGGTTGCGTCTAATGTTTCCCACGTTAACTTACGCGAGATGAATGCTGTTTTGTTATCTGCGCAAGAATTGATATCGAATCAGGGAGCGCTGAAAATGGACCGGCTGTGTGTGACGCGTGTGTAGACCAAATCGTAGATCTGTCATGTAGATCAATCGTAAAATCTATCTATCTAATGACTGACAGGGAAGATGAAGTCCTTTATTATGCGGCCGTCCGTACACGCATCGACCATGTCTGAAGTCTAGCAGCAAGATTTATGCTGACCTCAGTACATAGATCACGAGTCGTTATTCACAAGAGGTCAAAGGTCGATCAATTAAAGGCCCATCACTCTCATTACGCCCATGCCGAATGTCTCCCTTGGGTCTTGGAATTGCCGGCGAGTTCCTGGAATTAACGCAAACCTTGATGATATCCTACATCAGAGGAGCGTATATGTGTTAGATGTAGGTGTAGTCAAACTTATCGAGCAAGAGGCATATATTCTCATGATCCCCTGCGTTTGCAGGGGATCATGAAAATATATGCCTCTTGTAGGCGTTAGGGATTTGCTGACAGAGGAGTTGCGGGAATTGCGGGAATTAGCAAAGGTTATGTCCCCTGACGAGAGGAGACGACTCTTGGCGCTGTGTGGTTCGATGTGTGGAGTTGCTGTTCTTTCTTTTCTTTTTCCAGCTCGGTCTTATCTAGAGCAGAGAACAGCATTATGCTTGGTGTGATTGTTTTTCTTTTTCGCGGGTCAAGTTATTGCAGGAAATGTGAATTTAGTCATGTTTTTTTTTGTGTTTTGTAATGATGATGCGCGTGTGTCACAGTTGTTTTAATGAGACATTGGAGATGCCCAGACGAAGACGAGACCAAGAAAATAACCAGCAAGGGAAGAAACGCGCTTAAAATAACGAGGACTAATGAGTGTTCTTTTGGTCTGGTTCTCGTTAAGACACCGCTTCTTTTCGTTGATCATCGCTTGAATGTCGTTCAGAAAAGAGGTTCGGAAGAGGGTTCTTAGTTATTTGACTGTTCAGCTTTCAGCCATGACTTGCACGATGGACGCAGTTTCCGAAAGGTCATTTTGCGGAGAAAGTAGCTGAGGGAGCGAACATGGCAAACCGTGCGGTAACTTAGTTACCAGACAACCAACCTCAAGAGACCTTTTACAATTGTAGTCCTGATGGAAGACCTCTTCCTTCTTCAAGGGACATAGAACCTCCTGCAGTCGTTTCGTCCCTTTACTTCTTGGCAGACCCATAACACCTTGATGAGGCGTTCATTTTCATGAGCAACTTGGAATCACTTCGTTTAGTGACGCCTGTAGGCAAACTCGTTCCGATATATACCTGCGATATATGTGCTGAACTGTGATTTTGGATCTTACGGCTGGCACACACACTAGCACACACACATTACTCTTGCTTTAAACAAGATACTGAGCCACATTTACTTCTGTGAAACTCAGTTTGTTGATGTGTGCTCGTCCAAGGCATACTTCTCCGAAAACCGTCTATACGTCTTGCAAGGAATGATGAGATACAGTTAATCTGTATGAGCCCCACTTTGAGGATGTCATTGGGGTTCCGCTTCGTGTGAAGTTAGGCCTATTAGCAGTTGGGCTCGTGCCAAAAGGTACCCAAGCTGTGAGCAAATTATGCTAGGTTGCCAGCTTTGGGAGAAAACCGCAAAGTATAGCTACTTTAATCCGTCAGTCTGTACGCCCCAAGAGGCATAGATTCTCATGTGCCCCTGCAGTCGCAGGGTCGCATGAGAATCCATGCCTCTTGCGGACACAGGTCAGCCTATTTACACCCTCAAACGGAAGAGTTGGGGTCTAGAATTACAAGTTTTAGTACAACTGTAGTAGGAGCAGTGGCAGTACTAACTGGAGGAAAAGTCCGCATCAGCGCAGTAAGCCTGCGAAGCATCGACGAGGGTTGTGGTGTCTTCGGCAGCTTTAGTGACAAACTATTTTCTCGGACTTTTTAACCCAAGTTTTGGAGCGATGTGATTATGTATTTGTGTTGGAATTTCAGGTAAGTACTTTTTAAGCCTTTTCATCCTGATACACTGCAGCGTGAAATTAATTTGACTGTGATAGTTCAAGGGTGGTGCCAGAATAGCTTGGCGCCTAAGGCGCCAAGCTATCTTGGCACAACCCTTGAACTTAAATGGTTGCTCTGTCTTGTAATCTGTAATGTAGTCTTCATAGGACAATAAGCAATTTTTAAAAAATCAGCCTTAGGATGTAATCGGTTAACTCAGTCTGTACGTGCCGAATATGGGCACGCGGCAAATTTACTTTCATTTGCCGCGTATCCGGGTGCAAATTATCTCGCATGTGTTACGTTGTGTAGCCACTCGTAATTTTTTTCCGCTGACATTTTTTAAATAAAAAGAAACACTAAACAACAACCTTTATTGCGAAAACCTGGCCCGTAAGTCAAAATGTATCAAAAAGTCTGAATGTTTTATGACAATGTCGTTCGACTTTATACAAAAGAGAACAACTTTATTGTCGAAAGTTGAAAACAGCTTGTTGTTCTCGCATTAATATCAGCCCGCTACCAGCCCGCACCCCAAAAATAAAGCATAAAATACAATAAAACAGAGTACTAAATATCACTGGACAAACGAAGGTGCTATGTATTGTTCAGTTACCGTTGAATCGAATGATTCTTGTTCACGTCTTAATATCAGCCTGCATCCATAGAAAGAAAATAGTGCAGCAAAGCAACTATTAGATATATATTGCAAAATAGTTCTGTATTAGACGTAAAATGGGGTATCAGTGCGTGCAAAAATAGGTCTGTATTAGACGCAAACAGAAGTATTAAACGCGTTTTACGTGTAGAATTCGCCGCAGGGAAGCGGGGTAAAGCTTTTTGCATTCCATTTATTAAACGTCTTCCATCTGCAACAGGCACAGATAATCTGGATCTGTGCCTCTTTCTGACCCCATTCATACATGCAATTTATGTTATTCAAGCTGAATTGATCATACGGAGTTTAAGGCTGAAATGAATGGATCGCGCATTATTTATTAGCTGGCCGTTAATTTTTATCTACAAGAGGCATCGATTTTTGTGAGCCCCTGCGACTGCAGGGCTCATGAGAATCGATGCCTCGTGCAGGCATGGGTCAGCCACTTATACTTCTGTGTCCCTGAAAACGAGCAAGCCGCCAGGCGTTGAATGAATGCTGGACACTGTATGCATTAGAAGAGGTAATACTTTTCAGCAGTTCTATCACGCGGAGGGGTATTTGCCCGCAAGATGTTTTTGTCTGGCATTTTGCGCCACAGGCAGCTAGTAGGGAGAAAAATAAAAACAGGAAAGAAAGAATAAAAGGGGCGTTAACCTCCTTGTAATCGGTACTCTTCGAAAATCCAATGGCTGCATTCACAACTGAGGGGAGTAAGCAATAAAGGGTTGATAGTACGCAAGATCTCCAGTGTAAATGTTCTTAGTACATTTTACATCTATGCCGCACGAAAGGGCTAATTTTAACATAATATTTGAAGACGACGTCTTTGTTTAAAGGTCGTAATATGCAAGACTTTTTCTGCTCTTCTTCTCTTGTGTACGTAGGAGAGCTTCGCCGTCAGTTGCGCGCTAAACATCAGTTGCGTGTGCCTAGTCACATGGATTGTGCAAAGAAGAATTCTACCAGCACAGTCTTAGCTCGGAGTGCAAGACACCTAACTCAGAGTAGAAAAGATTTTGACGTCTTCGGGCTCTTGTAGTGATCGGCGACGAGACAAAGCACTGCAAGACAACATTTTGAGAACCCGTTGTATAACGTGTACAAATGACACAATTTCACCGGCCCGAGAACCCGTTGTATAGCGTGTACAAATGACACAATTTCACCGGCCCGAGAACCCGTTGTATAACGTGTACAAATGACACAATTTCACCGGCCCGAGAACCCGTTGTATAACGTGTACAAATGACACAATTTCACGCGAGAGGCACACTTTAACCCCTTTACTGCCAGAGGATCCCCCTCGATCCGTCTCAGAAACAAGGTTACAAAGTGGTTTCGGCAAGAGGCATAGATCCTCATGAGCCCCCGCTCAGCGGGGCTCATGAGGATCTATGCCTCTTGCAACTGGATCTTGTTAATATTTTTTTTCGGTGGTGAAGGAATTAAAATGGTTGGTTGGTTAGTTCGGGCTTTAACGTCCACGGCACCGAAGTGATAATGGACGGCCCTGACGGGCGGGTTATGGGGGACAGGCAAATATATTGCCTATGGAGTACGACCTGAACAGTTATCGATTCAGGCGCACTGCAGCTGTGCCACTTTGATTTACCAGGACCTTTCAACGGACATGCTATGGAACAAGCCTGTCTTTTTTCCCTGGCTTGCGAGTCCAGCCACCGGGGCCGAAACGGGGACTCGAACTCACGACCCGGCGATTCCCTTCGCTCTCTTGGGCGACGCTTAACCACTTGAGCTATTTCGGACTCTGAGGAATTAAAAGAAAAGGACGAATGGTTTATATCTTTTCACGGGATGGGGTCAGGTCAAAACAGAGGGAGCCGGGAGGGTTGTTATTTGTGATCGGTTAATCGCGGGGATTTGTCGAGCATGCGCGCCGCGGGCGTTGATATAATAATTGCGTGCTAATCTGTGATTTTGGACCTTACGGCTTGCAAATTTATGGCCAGAATCACAGAGCAGCATGCGTATGAAGGCAGTTTTCTTGAGACGCATTTCCGTTAATCCGCACCCACCGTCATAACTTTCCTGACGTCATGTTTACGGACAGACTTAAGTCAGCGAATAGCAAATCGGTTAGAACATTTCCATTTCCGTTACTCCCCCGTTCGCCCATAAAAAGTAGAAAGAAAAACAATGGAGTAAAATATGTCAAAGAACAATAATATTTGCGCACAACAAGTTTTCGGACGAAAAAAAAAAAACACAAAAAAACTTTGGGGAAATAAGACATGGTTGACGCAGCTTGTGTTTTTGAAATCATTGTCAATTTAACATCAAAGATCCCAACATGTCCCCCAAAAATGGATGCAAAGTGGTTTCAGCAAGAGACTAGATCCTCATGAGCCCCCGCAACGGCGGGGGCTCATGAGGATCTAGTCTTTTGCTGAAACCACTTTATATCCATACATCAAACACTCGGGTGGTGTTCAAAATTTCTCGGCAGTGTAGGAGTTAAATAAAATAGCATTTATGTCTTGTTCCCTTTCTTTCCCCCAACCTGTGAACAGTAAACCGTCACGGGCAATAGAGTAGGTGATGTCAGTTCAAGACTTGAGCGAGAGAAAATTGTCCAGTCAAGATGTCGCTTGTTATTCTTGACCTTTATGTGTTCACTTGTTTTGTTTGTGTGTTGTTTGTGGTGGGGAGGGGGGAGGGAGGGAGTTAACATTTTTTCGGCAAATTCAATCCGTCTGCAATCTGAAGCCTCAGTTTGGGGTGCCGGTCTATAATTTTGCCCTCATGGACATCGTAGAGTGAAGGTCCAGAATCACAGACCTGCACACATTCGGTCCTCGGAAGAACGGTCATTGAACAGCCGTTAATTCGCGATCATTAGAAAGCCCTGGGGCCTTGGACTTCCGGTACGCTTGTTTTGTTTCTTAGCTTTGATCCTTAGAGGACACTGACCGTCCCGTTTTAAACAGATCGCGGCTTCTTTGAACGGAAACGTTTGAAAGGGCGGAAACTCGTTTAATGTACCGACCCCAGTTATGAAACCTTGAACTGTGTGTTGATCTGTGTATGTTTCCCTTGCGGCTTCGAGCCGTAGGGTCCCAAATCACAGCCTAGCAGGCAATTGACACTTGACTACTGCTGTTGACCAAGTATGTGCACCTTTCTCCGGTATTGTAAGATAAATTGCATGGCATTAGTGCGTTATTTCGTTGTTTAACGTCCTCGCTACAGGAGTGATAATGAACGTCCCTAGAGGTCGGGTTATAGGGCACAGGGACAGTAATTACCAACTGAAAAGTATATCAATTCAGGCGCTTTTCAGTCGCGCCTCTTTGATTTACCTGGACCTGTCAAAAGGGAGATGTTGGATCAAGTTCATTTATTTCCTTCTGCTTGTAACTGCAAGACATTGCCTACACTGGTTGTCTCTCTTGATTCGCTACTTGTAGCGAATCGAGGGAGACAACCAGTGTGGGCTTTGCTCGTCACAACCCATTTTCACTGACCCGATCCAGTTTCTACCATTGCCTGTAATTTGCCTGCTTTTGTCCACCGGCGGATTGACGCAGTGGTATTTGTGTGGGTTTCGTCTTTCCACGCAGATTTTTTTTGTGGGCCTATTCAAGTGTCGCAATGGATTATGTCAGACTAGTTTCAGTTTTGCTTTAGGCTTAACCCGGACAGCGACATCAGTGAGTATTATAAATGTAATAAATTGTCTGTCAGCAAGAGACATAGATTCTCATGAGCCCCTGTAGGCCTGCTGGGACCCATGAAAATCTGTGCCTTTTGCAAAGGGAGCATGTTTGTGGATTTTGTCAGACTAGCTCCAGTTCTGTCGTAAGCTTAACTCGGATGACGATCTCAATCCAGATGTAAAATTAGCTGATCAGCAAAAGCAACAGGCTTAGATTCTCTTGGGGCCTGCACTGGCACATGCGAATCTATGCCTCTTGCAGCTGGAAGGGTTTTGCTGAGGGACGGGGTTGGGATTATGTCAGGTGTAAGACAGTAAGCTTTGCGCACACTTCAAACACAGGTGAGAAGGAAAACTGGGTTGTGCAGGGTGGCAGCGGCTCGTGAAGATCTTAGTATCTTGCTGTGTTAGAGTGAACACCGCTGACCAACCAACGCTTTAGTATCACAGAGGTTCAGTTCAGCGTCATGCGTAGCTTTTCACCACCCCCTGCATTGTGTACCTGCGTGTTAAAAAACGGCAAATTCCTCATCCGAATAAGGTGAGAAACACAAAAATGCATGGCATGCGTTGTTTGTGTGTTTCCACCTTATTCAAAAGAGGGTTTTCTTGGAAAACGACAAATTCCTCATTCTAAATACAGTGTAGGTGGCAAATCGCACAAAATTGAACTTCAAGAACGTGGAAACACACACACACACACACACACACACACACACACACACACACACACACACACACACACACACACACACACACACACACAGAGAGAGAGAGAGAGAGAGAGAGAGAGAGAGAGAGAGAGAGAGAGAGAGAATCCTGAGTTGCAGTCAACCGAATAAGGTGGGAAAACAACAAAAAATGAATGACATGACATGTTTTCCCATCTTATTCGGAAGAAGAGTTTGTCGTTTCCAAGAAAAGCAAACTCGGTGCCGTATCATCCGCAACACCCAGCGCGTGTCCACATGATTAAAGATGTAGACATGCAACACCAGATGCAATAAAAAAAATGATTCGGGAGGCACACTTTTTTGTTTTCTTTCCAAGCACACGACGTGTGTTATAAGCAAAGTAAGTTACAGTGAAATTGCGATACGTACGTCTAAAACAGAGTCATATCCGCCTTTTCACGTGATATGGAAGCTGTGTAAAATTCGTTTCGAACAACATTCAGCATAGTTCGAGACGAATTTTATGCTTACAGCTTCCGTACTCTTGGTCATACAAACAGCTTTCACACTCTTGGTCATGTACACTTGAGTGGACAGGTTGACGCGTGCGGAAAAAGAGTAGTTAGAGACTGGACGAAAGAACAAGTCTACAGTCAGAACTTTTAACGATGCCTTCCGTGATCTGCAGTTGGCACAGATTTTTATAGGCCATTGCTGTCGCATATGTATGTTTGCTTCTTGCTGGTCAGGATCGGCTGGAGTTGGACCTTTATTTCTCGAATGTAGGAAGTTACAGGAGCTTAAACATAACACTGTCTAGACGTGCAAAGAACCACATTGTTGACACACCGGTCAGCAGACTTCTCTGTTACTTTCAGACTTGCCGCCAAATGAAAGAGATGGATTGATCGCGATGGCTGAAGGGTAGTGACTGATGATCTTGGCGCCTGAAAGCGCCAAGATCATCAGTCACTACCCTTCAGCCATTAGTAATCATGGTGATATTATACTTCAGAGTTTTGTACCCCGCAAAGCTTATTCAGGTTATTCGTTTTGGTGCCGCGAAATTTTAGCGCCATTCAGCCTCCAGAGGATTTGATCCTCATGAGCCCCCGCAGTTGCGGGGGCCCATGAGGATCTATACCTCTTGCTGACACCATTTTAAATCTGTGTTCCTTGGACAGCTTAGTTTTTTTTTAAAAATTGAATTGACGAAGATTGCAGAACACACTCTGTGCCTACTGGTATGGAACTGGTTACGCTTCACTACGGCTTAGCCAGCTGCGTCTCGTGCGCAGTTGACGCCAGGAAGGGAAAGGGCCAGCTGGTACGGACACCTTTTGTACTGCGGAGAGTGGTTAGACCGTCGCGGCCGTTTAACCTGTTGCCATTTGTAGCGAGATTGTCACAAAGGAAAGGCCGTCGCTTGTGTTTGTGGTAGTAAAGCCAAAGCTCTTCAGTCGCATGGTTGGATTGTACGAGGAGGCTATTGCATGGGAGAAAAGACAGTTACCCCATGACTTTGTGAACAGACGGAGCATTCACAGTATGTCTGTGTCGTGTTGATTTGTGTTTTTTGGGTGGATTACTGTTTTTTTTATCTGTACCATTTTGTCACAGGTGAGTGGAGTCAGTTTTTGTTTGTTTGTTTTTCTCCAATGGGCTTTGCTGTGATTATGTCATTAACTAGTTTGTTACGACTGATGCAATGGGAGCGGTTTTTTTTTTTGTTTTGTTCATCCGTAGAATTGTTTTCAGTTACTTCGCGGGTTTGTGTTTTTCTGTTTTTTTTTTTCTTTTTTTCGTTTTTTTTTCTTTTTTTTTTTTTTTTTTTTTTTTTGGGGGGGGGGGGGGGGTTGGTTTGCTATTTTTGTACTATCTGGCATGGTACATGCTCCCTCGATTAAGCCACCGCTAATCAGCTAGTATATTTACAGTGTAGTTTTAATGTCGTTTTTGTTTCTTTTTTCCTTTTTGTCGCGCTTGACTAAAAATGGACCGTGTGTGCGCAGTTGCTCGACGATGAATCTTTTAAAAGTGACCATACCTCGCGTAATAATACCACCAGGGACTCTTTATAGTATCCCTTTACCCATATACTGAAGCTAAAAGCTTCAAATGTGTACACTGCCATATGCAAGCTACATTATAGTACTTACAGATAAGGATATAGACCAATGGCTTTAGTTCAAGGGTAGTGCCAGAATAGCTTGGCGCTTAGTCAAACTTATTTCACACACTGGTGTATTCCGAATGATAAGGGTTAAACTGCAACTTCCATGCTTTGCGTTCACGCGAGGGACGACCATTCTTTACCGTTTAACATTTTGTGGTCAATGGGAGATTGTTCATTTGGTGGCAGCCTCTCACAGTTCGGCGTTGAGAGTCTAGAACCCTGCGGCCACGTCACCTAAGTGTATAACGTAGGCATGTCAAGTTGTCGTCAAAACCGCAGTTACGTCAGTATTGGCATCTGGCGGTGTACGTAGCATCTGTTACTGGACCTTTTCGTCTTCGGGCCAGCACAGGGACTTGGGTACATGAAGTAGGTCAGTACCACACTGGTTGTCGTCCTCGGTTCGCTACCGCTGCAGACAATCAGAGACAATCAGTGTAAGGATTTGTCACTGGAAGACACGGTCTGTTGTGCTTTTGTGATGAGTACAGTGTTCTTTGGAGAAATTGCTCGTCCGGTTCATTACACCGATTTTTTTACTTTGAAAAGTTTGAAGCACGTAAGTCACCCGGAGCTATTGCATTTGTCTCTGAATTTGTTTCTTATAGTCTGGAGAGGTAATGTCCAAAATAATGGACCAACGTACTCCAGGTGTCAGTGATTCCGCGGAAGCCCCTTTTAGTCGAAAATGCTATCATCACTATTGTTCTCTTTCTTTTAGAAACTGTTTGCGGGCAATTTGTAGCCTTTCCCAGTTTAATATAGCAAATACACTGTGCATGTGTAGGTTGAGTATATTCCTCTTAACCCTGTAGCCCCAAAGTCCCATTTCTCCAATTTTGAAGGTGTTGCCTAACGTCTATGTACCAGTTGTAGGAGATGGATTGATCGTGATAATTCAAGAGTAGTGCTAGATGAGCTTGGCGCCTTCAGGTATTACCCTTGAATTATCATGATCAATCTATCTCCTGCTGTAGTGATCCAGGGCTAAAAGGGTTAATTTTGTTTATCGTATAGGGCTCGGGAAGTTCCCCGGCGGCGTTGTCTAGGGAGCTTCGGCGCGTCAGCCGCCATCTTGAGAGGATACGATAGTCATCAGATAGTAACGTTTGTCTTCATGTTTCTTCCTCTTTGGAAACAAACAAAAACGGATTCTGGTTAGCGCTTTCCTACGGACTTGCTGTTATTGCCTGTAGCACGTCAGGACTTTCCTGACATTGTCCTGACAGCGATTTCCCTATGAGCGCCTTAGTCGCGTATCCTCTCAACGTGGCCGTCACGAGTGATGACGTCAGCTTCCCGAGCCCTAGATTCCTTTTTTACGTGGAGACACTTGGTCGTCTTTTATTTTGTTTGTTCATTATTATCATTTGGATGTTCTCAGCGATTTCTCTCTCTTCGCTTCGAATTCTGGGCTGTAAGTTGAGTTGCGAATTTGACTCTTGTTCCTGCTTTTTCTTTGCGTTGCCATTTTGTTCTACTTGCTACGTCACTCATACGGTAGCTAATGACACTTAAAAATCAAATCAACCAATCACCTACCTATACCTTTCTCCACTCGAACCCCCCTCACTTCACACAGACAGTTGCTATGATATGTTGACGGATCAGTCTCAGTGTTGACTGGTGTCAAGACCTTATCAACGAGTTCAATCTGTCTGCAATGGGCATAGATCTTCATGAGCTTCCGCAGCTTGCTGCGGTGCCCCATGAAGATCTATGCCTCTTGCTAATGAGAATGTACTTTTATTCCTCAAGCATAGAGAGTTGTGGGTGGGTTTCGCTGTAAGATATTAAATTTCTGGTAACGAGCTCATCCCATCTGCTTAAAGCATAGATTATGATGCGGGGCGGGAGCCTATGAAGATCAGTGCCTATACACCTTTGTTCGCCAAGCGTGGAGAGTTATGGTGGGCTTCGCTGCTTGGAGCGCGTGATGGTGTCAAGCCTGACTGACTGACGGCTCGGACCTGTGAAAAGCATTCACGCTGTGTCTTTCGCTCTCGTTGTTAAATCCCTCTGTATGAGGCGTAGAGCTTCATGGGCGTAGCAGGAGAGAGGGCTCTTGAGAATCCACGTCAATCGCTAAAAACATCGGACTGTACATCTACACATGTTTGGATGTGTACCTGTGTTTCAGAAAATAAAGAAAGGTAAAGTGTCATTCTCTCGCGCCGTTAATCTGTCCCACGAAGCATATATACTCATGGGCCCGGGCAGAAACAGGGGCTCTCGAGGGTTCACATCTATCTGCTACTTTTGTCAGTAACCGCTGTGTGCGTTTGAAGGAGTTTAGTAGTTCCTTTAAATCTCAGGCGGAGATGGAATTTCACGGCGCGTGCCGTTGGGCTAGGTGGGCGAGAGGTGAGGAGGCAGGGGAAGTCATTAGTGGTGAAGGGGAAGGGGGTGTGGAGCCCAGTGGGGTTGGGGGCGGGCACGTGGTCAGTCTGTCAGTTGTCCGTTTTTCGTTACTCACCTCTCCACACGTCGTTGTTTGTGGTTCGTTTGTGGTCAGCTCGAACCAGCGCCTAGTGAAATCTAGCTTCCAGTCCCTTCTCCTTCCGCAAGAGGCATATTATGTTCCCATGAGCCTCTAGGGGCTTATGAGAATATATGCGTCTTGAGATCAGCGCTATTTACGTATTACGACGAGTCCTGTGTATGGAAAATAAGAGAAGCAATCAGCTTTCCGTTGAATTTGTGTAGACGCTGTAAAAGGTATAGATCTTCGCCTACATAAATTCCAACTCGAGTCTTTGCAATAGGCGGGCACAGATCTTCTTGAATCTCTTGCATGCTAGGCTCATGAAAATCAGTGATCTAGGAAATGAATGGGTATAGGTAGTTAGTGCGAGAACTCATAAGCCGAAGGATATTTAGAGCAGTAGACATTGCCTAGCACTAATATTGCTACCCACACTCGTGCCGGTTTAATGACTCGGCTTGGTGCTTCAGATCACAACACACTAGTTAGAATGTGTCGCTCGATTCGCTATCGCTGAACAGTGTGAGATCACACGCTACCGATACAGATCTAGTTTAAGCTACAAATCTAGTTTAAGCTACAGATCTAGTTTAAGCTACAGATCTAGTTTAAGCTGTCTTGGTCGAACTTTCTTTGGCAGTTGGCACAAAAGAATGCAAAGGCCCACACGGCATTTTGTCCGTGTTTAGCAATATAGCCTGTATCCACAGTGACAGTGTTTGCTTTTTATTAGTCAGCAAATGAACACAGCGGTAAGACAGAAGGTCACATCTTCGGCATTTTTCGAACAGCGGTCTGTGTCTGTCTCCCCCAGGGTCGCATTGTCCAGTCAAACTCTTTCCGTCTGCAAGAGGCATAGATTCTCATGAGCCCCTGCGACAGCAGGGGCTCATGAGAATCTATGCCTCTTGCTGTCATTGACATCAGTGCAGACTATAGTCGCTTAGTTTAATTTCTTCTGTCTGTAAAGGGCGTAGATTCTCTTGAGCCCCTGCATTTGCGGGGACTAATGAGAATCTACGCCTCTTGCTCGTAGAGTTCGGCTGCATTTGGATCGTCAAGTCACAGCATGGTCGCTTCGTCAAGGAAAACAACTCCGGACAGTCTAGCCAAGGGAAGCAACTCGTGGCGTGGGTCAGCGGGAAGTGTGACCGTGTTGGAATTTCAGAACCGTCTGGAGTGGTGTCTCTTAGCGGGGTTCTCCATGCTCTTCTTGTTGCACTCATTTTTCTTAATCGAAGTGGCTTTTATACCATCGCCTGCGGATTTTTCGAAGCGTACAGCAAGCGATAGACATTTGACCGCGTTATCAGATGTTTGTTTTATGTAGATCAGGTACGTCTACCTTGTTAAGTCTTTCTTGCAAGTATACCAGAACCTGTTCTGAACTTCCACGTATGTTTCAAGAAAAAGATTGGCTTCAAAGATACGATTGGCTTCAAAGATTGGCTTCAAGAGAGCCCTGAAAGGCAAAGCCGTCATTAAAGTGACTGCGGCCATCAGTATAAGACTCGTTAGTGAGGTGATCTCTCATCTAAGTCCCCGATCACTTTGTGCCAGTGGGACAAAAAAAAAAAAAAATGGAATAAACGAACGAACGATCTCTCATTTGGGTAATCGCAACCCAGTGCGCAAAGGCCATCGGGCCGACTTCGGCCGCCGTTGGCCCGCGCACATCTGTCGGCCCGATGGCCTTTTACTCTTTGTTGGGGTTGTCCTATGAGGGCCACATTACAGTTCAGGAGACAGACCGACAATGATGGTTCGAAGGTAATGCTTATTCTGGTAGCACCCTGATATCATGGTCAATCCAGGTTTTTTGGTTGTGTGTCAGAGCTGAATGCACACTGGTTTGGCTCTCGCTGAGCGGTAGCGAAACGAGAGAGACAGCCAGTGTAGTTAAATAGTTTCACGGTCTTAAACAATTAACCTATGTTTTTTCTCCCTTGTGTTGCAGAAAAACTTGCCGCCACTGTAAGTGCGCCCCAGATCAGCACGACATGTCTCTGCCGCAAGGGGGCGACACTGACCGCACGTTACAGCGGCTGATGCAAGACGCACAGAGGAACTCGACTAGCGATGACGACAGCGGGTGTCCTCTAGAGGAGTACGCTTGGGTCCCCACCGGTCTGAAACCTGAACAGGTAAGGATGCATGAATATGCGGAGGGCGGAGCACCTTGCGTAGAGGTTTGGGCAGGGTTTACGCTTTGTCATGCAACGCTGGCATGGTTCTGTCAGTTTGCGAGTAGGGAAGCTGTAGCAGAGCACTTATTTGCTTGCGCAGAGTTCACGCTCTCGCATGCAGCTGGCCTGTTGTTCTGTCGTTGTGTGTGTGTGTGTGTGTGTGTGTGTGTGTGTGTGTGTGTGTGTGTGTGTGTGTGTGTGTGTGTGTGTGTGTGTGTATGGAGACGCGTGTTGGCAGCGGTGATGGTGTATGCTTGTTGTTTTGTTCATGGTAAATGCGTGAACTGTGATGACGATGACGGTAGGTACGCAATTGTTTTTTGTTCATTGTATTGTCTGTGATTTTAAACCTCTGCTCGCATATTTGTGTGTTGTCTGTTTGTAACATCGTTTTGTTTCTGTTTTCGTACACGTGTTTGTGGTCGTGCGTGTCCCCCAAACTTGGGGATGGGTGGACTACGGTGTGAATCACAGTTGCTGGATATGGCGAATATCGTATCGCTGTCACTGCTAGTGCGTTTTTGCGGTGTGAGAGCAAGACTGTTATAATCCCACATTCTTCCGAAGTTTGTCATCAATTCGACGCGTGTTTGCTAGCATGCGAACGATTTTTCTTTTTTCTAGCATGCGAACGATTTTTCATTCTGTCAAAGACTCTTTGTGCAAGTTAACTTTACCGGTAATAGAGCATCTTTCTCACATTACGAAACAAATGGTGCTTTCACACAACATTTCTTTCGCAGCAGAAATCGAAATCCACTCAAAATGCACAGCGAATACCGCCCACATGAAAGAGGTATAGATTCACATCACCCACCTTCACATGACAATGTATGCCGCTTTTTGATTTAACTTGATATTCAGTAGATTTTCTCACATCTGTTGTTGACTCTGGAATTGTTCACATGAAGAATTCGCGTTTTCACTCAGCGACTCTTTCATTTTTAACCCCTTCCACGTGCCAGAACGAATTTCTGACATTTCTTTAGCAGTTCAACTTCAAAGAGACCGAGCCATCAAAGGAAAATGGAGACAAAGTGGTATCGGCAAGAGGCATAGATCCTCATGAGCCCCCGCAACTGCGGGGGCTCATGAGGATCTATACCTCTTGCATTCGGGCATGGTTGGGTGTGTTCCGGCAGTGAAAGGGTTACATTGTTCATGATCCACTTGGGCATTTTTAGATTGATTGCGTGTTGTCAGTGCTGGTGACTTTTTTCACCAGCCATAATCACACACGCCCGACGTCTGAGATTACTTGAGTCGCGTGCTTGAAATACTTGAAGGCAAATACTTCACATGTTGTTAGCTGTGTGAACGGCGACTGCAGTGCCGAACGTGAAAGGAATCTGTGAATACTTGCACAGTAATTGGATACTTCGCAAACACTTGACAAGGAAACAGGACACCCAGTGAAGGACCCTCAGTAACGTGGATGTTGACTAAAGGTTTGCGTTCAGTGCTCTTAGTGGTATTTGGTAATCTGATTTCGTACATCAGTCACCTTTCTACAACGAGCAGTGACGTGAAATCGAAACAAAATACGATTACATTACGTCAACTATGGTTCCCTGATTAATCACAACTGTTTCCTGTGAAGGCAGAATAACAAATGTCTATGTTTCTGAAAAGCGGCGTTTTCAATGTAATACAATGAATATCTCGCTTTTCACAAAAATGTACTTGGGATCTTTTGCCTCCGTAGGGCAGTGCGGTGCAGCTGTACGCGGATTTTAAATCCGATTGGTTACTCAGTGTAGTGAGGATGCAAAACGAACTGATCTGTGCTCGCAAGAGAAAGATATTCCCAAGAGGCCCTGCGACTGCTGGGGTTTATAAGAATCTGTGCCTCCTGTCATTGTGTAATGCACGTTTGTTGAATCTTCCTAATCATTCTAGTTGCATGTCCGTGGTGTCGGATGCTCCGCTTTGGGACTGTTACCAGGTACACGCACAGTATTGTGAACAACGGTTCAATCCATTTAGCCCCGACGCAGTACAGCAAGAGATGGATCGACCATGACAATTCAAAAGTAGTGCCAGATTAGCTTGGTGCCTGTTGGCGCCAAGCTAATCTTGCACTACCCTTGAGTTATCATGGTCGACCTATCTCCTGCAATTGGTACGTAGTCTTTATCGGAGTTAAATTGGCGAAGACATAATGATGCACAAGGATATAGCACTGCCCATTGAACAACCATGAACAACCCGTCTCCCATGGTTACTTTGTTGTCACAAAAGAATACGCCTCGCAGATCTGAGAAAAATAAATCAAATTAAAGATCGCAAATAAAAATATCAGTAAGAGTGCGGCCCCCCCACCCCACAAAAAAAAAAAAAAAAACCGGCAATATCATGTAAACCACAATAGTCGGCCCATTTCTCTCAGCTATTTCGGGGTCATAAAACAGACGCCTCCGGCATATTTAGAACCCCCAGACGTAAAACTGAACCCAAAAATGTTAATTAACCCTCTTGAGCATGCAGCCACCGGTGGCAGCATGCACAAGAGGGTTGTTGTCCCCTTTAACCCCATGGTCGCATTTCCTAAATTTCACCTAATGACTGTATCAGTTATAGGAGATGTATCGTCCATGATAATTCGAGGGTAGTGCCAGATTAGCTTGGCGCCGTCCGGCGCCAAGCTAATCTGGCACTACCCTTGAATTATCATGGTTGATCCAAGTTATAGTGTAGGGTGTTGAGGCTAAATGGGTTAAGAAGAAGGTTCGTTTTTGTTTTTTTCTCATCTCCAAGACAGTCAGTAATCAAGCGCCATATCTGGAGATCATCTGCCTGTTGCCTCCCTCAACAAGTGCTAAATAAGCTTGGCACCTGTCTTGAGGGTCTCGCGCAAACGAACTGTTGAAATGCCGGTAGTCACTCAGCCAGTTACGAATGGCATATATTCTCATGAGCCTCTGTATCTGAAGGAGCTCATAAGAACCGATGCCTTGCTGCAAAGGCTGATGAGAATCCATATATATATATATATATATAATATATATATATATATATATATATATATATATATATATATATATATATTATATATATATGCCTCTAGCTGAGTGGTGCTGACCGTTACTTCCATCAGTACAGCAGTACAGCTCAGAACGAGAAAGTTGTGTCGGTGATTTAATTCAGCACATCTGCAAGAGGCAGAGATTCTCATAGGCCCCTGTATACGCACATATCAAGCTAAATCAAAAAGCGGCATACATTGTCATGTGAAGGTGGGTGATGTGAATATATGTCTCTTTCAGGTGGGCGGTGTGCGCTGTACATGACTTTCATCTCCGCTTCTGAAAGGAAGAAAGTCGTAGGGGGTTGAAAAAAAGTCACCTGCAAAGTCTGCCGGGTTTTCATAGCCGAACTACAGTACCTCAGTTTCTAATACGCAAAAGGCCATCGGGCCGAAGTTGGCCGCAGTAGGCCTGCGCACGACTCAAGTTCACGCGTGCGCTGCGAGAGATGGATCGATCAGGCACTATCGATTCGCTTTCATGATGGGTCCATTATTTAGACCCAACCCGGGTCTGCCCTGGGGGACTTGGGTGGGGTTAACTACTTTTTTCGTTTCCAGGGTCACCCTGGTCAGCATCACAGAGTGGGTTTTCCCCTCTATTCTGGGGCATGTGATCATGTCTACCCTTGGTCCATTCATCTGTATTTTTCCTTTTTTAAACTCTCCCTACTGTCTGTGCATCTGTAGCTTGTAGCTCTTGGTATTGGATGTGTGTTGCTAAATGGTCTTAGGTTTATTTAGCGTATTAGACCGGCTGGCAACATACATTCAATATTGTGTTTAGTTTTGAGTTGTTTTTCACAAGCAGTGCAGGCACGTCCTGAGAAAGTCTTATTGCTGTCGGGACGTTAAGCAATGTACAACCAACCAACCAACATTATTTAGAGTTTGGCTTGTAGACGACTTTTACATCAGAAATAGGTACCCTATAAGGGTGGAGGGTGGGAGGGGGGGGGGGGGGGGGCGGGGGATAGGGACCAAGGGGTAACGTTTGTGCTCTGATGTTTGTAGTATAGTCCAGTCAGTTCTTCATCATAAACCACGCATCAGTGGGTGTATATTTTGTGTTTTCTTTCGCTGCGCCTAAAACTGTCTAGCCAGACCATAGACCCTGCTGTACAAAGGCGAAAGACAGCAAGTCCGTTTTTGTGAACAGCGAGATTTTCATTGTGTTTTTCCATCTTTTCACCTTCGCAGAGCAGTACGGTCATACAACTTTCGGATGCTGGGTGAGAAGTGGGAGGGGGATGAACTTTGAACATGAAATGAAAACAAATAAAGGTGGACGAGGTGAAAGTCCCTGAAGATGTTTGTGCTGCTTGCTGGATGTGTCATGGGGCACGCATCGACGCTTTCCAGGCTTTTCCCCTGTTTCCCTTCTGTCCAAATTATTGTTCTTACCCACAGGCATCGGCCGTTTGATAGAGAGAGTGATTCGAAATTTGCTTCACCTCATACCGAGGTGAAATGAATATCAAATCTGGCTGTCCTCAACCTTCACCTTTAGGTGATTGATATGGAGGACCTGTGTGTGTAGTGGGAAAAAGAGGGGCCTTTTGTTTATTTTGTTGGCTGTTTATTTTTTTTTTTTCAGTTTGTTTCGACTATAATATGTTAATTGCTAACAGCAGTTTTCGACGACCTGATAAGCGTTGGGAGAGTGGGAAAGCCCCGGATCCCTACAGCAGGAGATGGCTTGACCATGATAATTCAAGGTTAGTGCCATATTAGCTTGGCGCCTGAAAGCGCCAAACTAATATGGCACTGCCCTTGAATTATCATGGTCAAGCCATCTCCTGCAACTGTTAAATAGTCGTTAGGCAACCCCTCCAAAATTTGAGAAATGGGACCTTGGGGCTAAAAGGGCTATGTTAGGGTTAACACAACGACTGTAGGACAGCAGAAACTGTATTCAGAGACCGCTCTTATGAGAGATTATCTGTCACTAACGCTTTTCAGCCTGATACACTATTGCTTGAGTTTAATTTGACTGATAGTTCAAGGGTGGTGCCAGAATAGCTTGGCGCCTTGGGCGCCAAGCTATTTTGGCACCACCCTTGAACTGAAACGGTTGATCTGTCTCCTAACCTTCAATAGAGCCTTCATAAGGCAATCAGCACATTTTTTAAAAAAAATTATCATCAGAATGTATTACGTTAAAGACCATCGTTCAGGTGGCTGTAGCTGTGACTGTGGCTGTAGCTGTGACTGTAGCTGTGACTGTGGCTGTAGCTGTGACTGTAGCTGTGACTGTGGCTGTAGCTGTGACTGTGGCTGTGGCTGTAGCTGCGACTGTGGCTGTAGCTGTGACTGTGGCTGTAGCTGTGACTGTAGCTGTGGCTGTAGCTGCGACTGTGGCTGTAGCTGTGACTGTGGCTGTAGCTGTGACTGTGGCTGCAGCCGCCTGAATGATGGTCTTTAATGACAGGTGACACTTCATACCCTTGAAGACTTCTCTTGAAATTACACCTATCTTTTAATACCCTTTTTTTTTCCCTGCGAAAAAGGTGGTGGCTTAGAACAGGTTCTGCTGTCTAGGGGCCATACTTGCCATAAAGCTTGGGTTGCTGATAGACAACAGCTTGAAAACCGTTGGTGAAATTTTAAGCTAGGGCGTGCGTAGAGTGTGTGTGTGTGGGGGGGAGGGGGGGGGGGGGGGGGGGGGCCTCAAACATCAGACTAATGGAAAACTCAGCAGCTTCGAAACAAGGTCAACAGTGTTTTAAAAAATCGGCAGGTAGAAACCGGAACCCACTACGTCTTGTTTTCGCGAGCTTACCTGACAGGCAAAGGTGCCACCTGTCTCGCGATAGGGCCCTGTTCCCAGTTAAGTTATGTCTGAGAAACGAAAACTTTGCTAACAGGCATCGCGAAAATCTGTGACGAAGAATGAGAGGCTAACGAGAGAGTGAAACGCAGTCTTGGAGAAAATATTTGCCTACCAGACAGTTTGGGTCCAAATTCCGGTCTCCGACTCTCTCTCTCTCTCTCTCTCTCTCTCTCTCTCTCTCTCTCTCTCTCTCTCTCTCTCTCTCTCTCTCTCTCTCTCTCTCTCAGTCGAAGGACATACATTTTCGCTGGTCTGTGATTTTAAACCTTACGACAGCAGGCTTCAAGGTGAATAATTACAGACCAGCACACCGAGGTTCAGTGGAAGAAAAAAAAATGTGGAGTGAAAACAAACGACTGAAAGTTTACTCAAACAGCCTCGGAGTTTACTCACAGTAAGAACATAGTTTAGACACCACGTAGCAGAGGTTGCATAAAACCCCGAAGAGTGTCTCAAAATGAAGATGTAAATGAGAACAGTCTTTGCTGGCAAGAGGCAGGGGATCAAGAGAATCTATGCCTCTTGCATATAAAAGGGCACTAACTCGGATGTACAGTCCTGTAAAAAGTTTAGCAGCGCAAACAGAACAACTTTTTGCTTGCATTTTTCTGCTCTCAAATGCCCGAGAAGCCCCTACTCGTACTGGTAATGGTTTAGTTTTTTATATATAGTCTTTTTTTTTCCCCCTAGCATTGTTAATATTGGCAAAAAAAATGCTGAGAAGACTTTGCTGACGACAAGAAGAAACGTAATCTCACAGTACTCGCTTCACCTGTGCGTTAGCAACAACATTGGTTATGTTTTTTAAACACGAATTGTGTACATACTACGCTTAGTTGTAACTTTATCTTTTTTTGGACCGTGAAATGTGTCTGATGTTTGCGGATTTCTGCTTGCGTTAGGTTGAGGGGTATGATGGAAGGAAGGATGGCCGAGAGAAAAACAGTGGGCATGGGTGAAAAGAGAGACAGACGGACATACAGACACTGAGACAGTTAGTTATTTTGGTTCATCGCCGAGCAGGCGACTAAGGCCATCTGACGGCGGGAAGGGTAACATTCGGCCAAAACGCAACAAAACTTCTTTTTTTATAGCAAAGACTGGTAAGTGATGAGAGAGAAAGAGAACAGAGAGACTGAGAAAGACAGAATTACACTTCACTTTTGTCACATTTAACCCAGGCGCCAAGCTAATCTGGCACTACCCTTGAATTATCATGGTCGATCCATCTCCTGCAACAGGTGCATAGTCGTTAGATGACGCCTTCAAAATTTGGGAAATACGTGCGTGGGCTTGAGTGAGTTAATGAAGCACCACGCCGGCCAACTCTTGGTGATTGGAGCGTGGAGTCAGTTGCTTGTTGCTTCATTTCTCGACACTTGCAATGAATTCTCCCTTCGGAGTTCAGACCAGAGAGCGTATAGACCATAGAGCGTATATAATATATACGCTCTATGGTTCAGACTCAGTTCGGCTCTAGAACGGATTTGAAAATGAGTTTCTGAACCCTACCGTTCCCAGCGCCACCAGCTTGAGATGGATCGACCGCGAAAGCTCAAGAGTTGTGCCTGTTTAGCTTGGCGCCCTTGAGCTGTTATAAATGTACTCGGCGATGCTTACACAAAACACCACTCGCCGCGTTGACGTTGCACCGTTTCCGTTCTTTCTCATAAGAGGTTTTGGAAGTCTGTTGGAGCTGGGAGTGAGAGGGTTAACGGTTTCGGCAAGTAACTCGGTGAGAGGCTAAAACAACTGACACTAGCTTGAACTCGTTAACGGGTAGAGTGTGGAAAATCGCTTTTCTGGATGGGATTGTGGAGGTGCTTTTGTTGTTTGGAGAAAAGTTGTGTTTTCTTTTTTTCTTTTTTTAAAGTGGCAAAGTAGGAAATGCATACTAGAAAATGTCAAGTGAGTAGGAAATTTAACGAATTATTTTTGTAAAGTTCGAACTCTCTCTCTGGCACGTCCTGAGAAAGCCTTGTTGCTGTCGGGACGTTAAGCAATGTACAATCAATCAATCTCTCTCTCGCTCTCTCTCTCTCTCTCTCTCTCTCTCTCTCTCTCTCTCTCTCTCTCTCTCTCTCTCTCTCTCTCTCAGAGGTTGTGTGCGTTATATTTAACCCTTTTCTTCCTAATACACCCATTGCTTGAAATAAATTTATAAATTTGACTGATAGTTCAAGGGTGGTGCCAGAATAGCTTGGCGCCGCCTAAGGCGCCAAGCTATTCTGGCACCACCCTTGAACTAAAACAGTTGATCTAGCTTCTAATCTGTAATGTAGCCTTTGTAGGGCAATGAGCAAGTTTTACAAAATCAGCCTTAGGTTGTAGTGGATTAACATGTTATTAAGGAGAGACATGGAAAAAGGCCTGCGTGCCTACTGTCTATATCCGTAAAAAATAAAGGTACAGTTCAGCCTTTTCCCTCTCAATTCCTTTTTCTTGTCTTTTTTTTCTCATTTCCCCGTCCTTTTACAATCACACTTTGCAGAGGCAGTATTTTTCAAAACACGCGCAGTCCTTAATATCAGTCTCACGGCATCAGTATCATAAAACATCACGATTGGCCGGTAATTAATTTTCTCGCCGGCAACATTTGGTCCTACAATTGTAACGAGCCTTTTATGAATATTTACGGTCCCGTATAATCCATTGAAAATCCTCCGGTTGCGGGGCGACAAGGGGAGACCATTCCAACTCCACCTGTCTTTTCACCTGTTAGGGGCAGTGGGTTATCTGCGCCTGCCACCACACAACAAAAGCGCGGCATGCCCGAATCATTCCTACCAAGCGCTTGGCGATGTCTGTCGCTTTCGGGAAAATGAAAAATGGCCTCGGACTCCGTCCGAGATCACAGACCTGAGTGAATTGAGCAAGAGGCATAGATTCTCACGAGCCCCTGCGTTCGCAGGTGCTCATGAGTATCTTTGCCTCTTCAGTGAAGAAGAAAACTGACTGAACACGCCTTCCTCACTTCCAGCTGCTTTCGCGGAGAAAAAATGGTCTCTGCCTTTGGTAGAAGTGCTACCACAAACTCATTTCGTGGTGCTACTTTTCGTTGCAACTCGCAGTCTGTTGGTGATTGGAAGTGACAAGCATAATGTAACTCGCCGTTTGCCGTACGTGGACTGTTGTACAAAGCGGTGATAGTCATGAAGAAAGAGACGATGTTGATGGTGGCGGTGATGGTACGGTTTGTCATAGCATCTAGATATCTGAACTACTGCAGTTTGAAAATACTCAGCAACAATGCTCACAAACCAGATAGGTAGGCTAGCGCTGGTAGAACAGTACACATATCAAGGGGAATTACTCAGCGCTGGACAGTTAGATCCCATATAGTTGTATCTTGTACGATTGATCAACCGTTGCTCAGTATACCAATATGAAGAAAAGTGAGTGTACTAGTGCTGGTTTATGATTTTAGTAGTGTTTCTGAAGGGGGGGGGGGGGGAGAGAGAGAGAGAGAGAGAGACAGTCTGTAAAATTGGCAGTTCCATCAGATGATGACGTTACTTGATCTGACACAATCCTGCGCTGCCGTCAGTAGAAAAAGCAACAGAAAAATAGTTTGGCTGCTGTCCCATTCACCTTTGGCGCGGAAATGGAATGAAGAGCCTCAGAAACGTTTTATAGTTTGTTGTTTTATACACCTGAATACAAACTAAAGTATACAGGGTTCATGTTCGCGGCACACCACACGAGAGAAAGGGAGGGGGAGGGAGGGAGAGAGAGAGAGAGAGAGAGAGAGAGAGAGAGAGAGAGAGAGAGAGAGAGAGAGAGAGAGAGAGAGAGAGTTAGTTAATTAGTTGGTTATTTTGGTTTAACGCCGAGCAGGCGACTAGGGCCATCTCACGGCGGGAGAGAGGGGAGAGAGAGAGAGAGAGAGCAGTGCCATCTCCGAGTCTCTGTTTGTTTATACCCTACTCGGCGTCCTTTTCTCTCAGGAAACGACCGATCAAACCGTCCTTCCCACCCCCAATTTAGCGATCTAAATGGCTCCCGCAAGAGGCATAGATTTTCTTGAGCCCCTGCAACGCAGGGGCTCATGAGAATCTATACCTCTTGCACTCGGAAGGACCTGTTCGAGAGACTGTTTCCGGAAACGACGTGCATGTGTTTTAGCCATCCCCAATACACAAAGCGTCGACTTGAAAGGGACACCGGAGTATACAATAAAGAGGCAAATATAAACATCTGAAGTATTCCATTAGTTCATGCCGGCATCATCTTATATATCCTCCATGTCCTGATGTCCTCAGTCTGCGCATGCGTTGCAGGCTGTTGAATACTATAAGTTATTGGTCACACTTAGGGGTTTGCTACACGGACCCTTGTAGGCCTGAGGGAGGTCAAAGGAACCATTGTATCCCGAAGGCCTGAAGGGTACAATTGTTCCTTTGACCTCCCAAAGGCCTACTAGGGTCAGCGCAGCAAGCCCCTGCTACCAATAACGTATTTGTTTTCATTCCTCCACTATTTCCGTAAAAGAAATCAAGAAGACATCTTCCGACCTGGATCACGCCAGACACGACTGACGTCAAAGGAATATACATATACATAATAGACTGATGACGTAATTTAAAATATTTTATGACGTTGCCGTCTCCAGTACTGAGTGTGCTTGTTGTTTCGAACAACACTATGCAACTTTTTTACTTTAGAACGTTTTGGTGATCTTTTATAGAACAAAACTCGCATCCAAGATGCGTCACAAAGAGGGCTACAAGAAGTCCGCCATTTGTCGCTGCAAGTGTTTTTGTATCACGGTCACGCGGTACGGTTTACGCTATAGGGACTGGTCGTGTGAAGTAGGGATGAAAACAAACAGTGTTATACCGCGACAGCTAGTAAGAAGGCATAAGATATCAGCATCCCTCGCCGTACATGTTTCAGTGCGTGCACTGCAGGATTGTTACTTTTTATGTGAAAGCATAATTATGTCGTAAATGTGCTCTGCGTCACAGTATTTCTATTGTTATGACCTGGCATGTAATGCGAAAATCCGGGGCCAGTTGCATGAGTGAGATTAGTCCTGCGCCAGCCACTAAGCAAGACGCGCCGCTCTGGTCTCTGGTTTTAAAGTGTCGCACAAATATAATGTAAAGGTATAATGCGAAAGGGTCCAAGTTTACTGTCATAAACGTGCGCAGTTGTGCCCTTCTTTCAATGAGCTGCACGATATTAGAACTATTTTAAACTCATTCTACACGTGCCGCTTACGGATACGCTGCTAAGCGCCGCGTATCCGCATGCGGTATGTCTCGAATGAGTTAATGAAAAATCTTGTTTTGGCTGTTTGGATTGAAAACTGTCCATCCGCTTTATTTCGTCTGGAATGAGGTGATTGTGTGCAAATGCTTTGATTCCTCTGCGGGTACGAGTCTCTGAATAGCCTTACAGTGCAATTTTCGGTGCTGCTTTTCGCTCGGGTGCTTTGACTGTGCTGGTCTGTGATTTTTAGAGCTCAGTATTACCCTTGGACTGGCAAGTTATTTATCTTCGATGCGTCATTACTTTCTTCCCTTGAACACTCCTTTGGGGCTAACTCTTTATTCCGTCTTGACAAGGTTCGGTTACAAATGTAATTATACAAATATCGTCAATCATGCTACTACAACCACTACAGCCACCATCGCCAACATCAACCAAGTCCACCACGACCATTCATCCATTTCACGGAGTGTTTTCTCCCATTTCGCTCAGTGGTTCATTTTGGGTACCGTTACTTCACCGGAAGAAGCAAAGGGAAATAAAAACGGTGTTCAATTTCCAACTCTCGATTGGAGTGCTTTCCTCTTTTTTTGAGTACGGTTTTTGAGCACAGTTCCACGGTGGAAGCCCCATCTTTGTGCAACAAGTGTAGACGTTCACGTGTCTTTTTTTCCAGGTGTTCCCCGTTGATAAGGATCCGCACTTTTTGCGTCTGTGTTGCTCAGACACCATAATTCCTATTAGGTTTGGCGTTGTCATGTATTGTGTGCGTGTCTTTGATTTTGGAATCACGGCTGAAAGCTGTAAGATCCAGAATCTCATACCAGCACCAATATTTTGTAGAGTATTAGAGTGTAATTTTGTTTATCCAGAAGCATCACGTGCTCAAACCGCTTAAAACGTCCTCCGTTTGAGGAACCAGTGCAGATGTATCATGTTATCAGCAAGAGACATTGGTTCTGCGGCTGCAGGGGCTCGTGGGGATCTGTGACTCTTGGACGTGGGCGCAACTAGCAGAAAGGATCGAGGAGTCGGTAAAGCTGATGCGTGTTGGCATGTTTGCTTTTCTGATGCCAGGGACCACTTCACAAAATTATCGATCCGCGTGTAAAGGCGTGCTTCAGTCTTCCTCCGATTATTGCATTATGGCATGAATGACTTCAGCCAGCGGAGACAGGGCCGACTTTCCGGTAAGCAAGAGGTCCTCGGGCCGACGTCGGCCGTCGTTGCCCAACGCTGCACGGTACCGCTAGATACCTACCGTAAACAAGGCTGTTGCATGGGAAATACTATTTATTGTGTGCTTAGCTTAACGGTTTTCAGCTTGCAAACATACATATTCTGCTTCGCTTATAATCCATATCGTACTGAGGCTAAAAGCTTCAAATCTGTACACTGCCATGTGCAAGGTACATTATAGTACTTACAGATAAGGATATAGACCAATGGCTTTAGTTCAAGGGTGGTGCCAGAATAGCTTGGCGCCTTGAGGCGCCAAGCTATTCTGGCACTACCCTTGAACTAATAGTCAAACAATGGTCTAATCGGATATAATACCGCTTTTTCATAACACTCTTCCTGCGTAAATAACTTCGCTTATAGCGACTAAAAGTCGGATATCACAATAAGAAAAGTTAGGCAACCAGGCTATTTCTTATATCGGAAAGTACACTATATTTGAATTGTTCTCGATGTCGCAGACCAAAAAATGTTATAATCTTCTTGAAACCAAACGGCAGTTCTTTAGCCGGGCCGGCAGCAGACATTTCCTTGGCAGTTGATTGCGCCCGCAGAGTTATCGACTGCTTTAGAGTACTCTCCCCTGGCAGGCGCCGCCGACAGAGATCAAATATCCGTTTTCCGTTTCCTCTTTGCGTTAGCAGCCTTTTTTATATCCTGTGTGTGTACACACACACACACACACACACACACACACACACACACACACACACACACACACACACACACACACACACACACAAGCACAAACAAACACAGACACACACACACACACACACACACACAAACGCACACACAAACGCACACACACACACTCACTAACACACACTTTGTATTGTCGTTTCCGTATCAGTCACAAGGACCCGACAATGAAAGCCGTAGCCCAGTGAGTGAGTTTTGAAGCCGAGCTGCAAGATTCAAAAACGTATACCAGCACGCTTATTTACTGACGAGCACAAAAAACTTGATGGTCGCATTTCTTTTGCTCGTCAGTATATTTAGAAAATATGAGGTCCTATTATGTTTGATTCATTCATTCTCTTGGAAATTTCAAAATAAGGAACGTTTATACGCACCAAAATGAAAAAAGCTGTATTATATCCGATTTTTAAAAAAAAAATATCCGACCTTGTTATCCCTTATCATTCGGAATTTGAAATAAGTTTGACTAAAATAGTTCAAGGGTAGTGCCAGAATAGCTTGGCGCCTCTAGGCGCCAAGCTGTTCTGGCACCACCCTTGAACTAAAGCCATTTTTCTGTATCCTTACGTGTACTGAGTACTATAATGTAGGTTGCATATGGCAGTGTACAAATTTGAAGCTTTTAGCCTCAGTATGATATGGATTAAAGACGCGAGTGTAATCCGTTGTTGAGATGCATTCCCTCTGTCTGTATCAGCGATACGGGTTTTCTTTTTCTGTCAGTAAGAGCAACGGCGCGACCGTTCATGTGTGCATGCTATTGGCATGAAATGGACCATTTGGCCGAATGGGTGGCGCACGTTTAGCAGCGCGTTCCCCGGAGAAAGAGAGATGCACGAGTGCCGTTGTGTGTATGAAAGTGGGGGAAAACGGTTCCCAGGAGGTGTTGTATGCATACTATAAGTGCATCCCCAAACGTTCAGCCTGGTCGCATTACACATTTTGCATTTTTATTGTCCGCAGTGTCTCTTGGGTAGATAGATTACTGGAAACTGGTTTTTAGGCGTAAGTTCGCGTCAAAGCCGGTTTCAGCTAGGGACCTAGAAGTCGCTACCACCAGCAGTAATGCCGTTCGACTAATTTAAGGTGCTTTGCACCAAGAGCTGCGAAAGTGCCGGCGACAACGTTATACGGCACTTTCGCAGCTGTTGATGCGGGGCGTCTCGAATGAGTTAAAGGCATGATGTAAAAATAGCCCGCAAAAGGCGTAGATCTTCATGACTCCCCGCCGTTAGCGGAGGCGCATGAAGATCTGTGTCTTTTGCAGATGTTTGTTTTGTTTTCGAAGCAGGGAATTCTTGACTTCCTCCCCTCTCCCTATCCCCTCCCACCAGCACATCCCCCCCCCCCTCTCTCTCTCTCTCCCCCCCCTCTCTCTCTCCCCCCCCTCTCTCTCTCTCTCTCCTCCCTCCCCCTCTCGCTCTCCCCCCCCCCCCTCCGCCACCTATCGCGCACCCTGTCCCCTGGACAAATGATAAGGACACCGACCAATGGCTGCATGCCGCAACAATGTGCAACAGGGCGCAACAGTCCGTGACCCACGTAGACGCTCGGGCTCTATTCTTTTCTGCAACGTTGACTTGCTTGTTGATCGTGACAGGTTGCTGTGACCGTGCCGCACCGTGTCACTCGCTCTGGACAGATAGTCGTTCGTCCATATCCTTCCAAACCGCGAGAGGGGTAGAGCCACCTCACGATTCAATGTAGCCTCGTGCGTAAGTCTTAGTCGACGAAGTTTCCTGACTGGATATGCATCTGGGGTCACTTGCATGAGTGACCATAGTCCTGCGCCAGCCGCTAAGCAAGGTGCGCCAGAGCCCCTCTGGGGCATCATGCTTAGTGCCTGGCGCAGGACTAAGCTCGCTCATACAAGTGACCCCTAAAACCATGTCCTTCAACTTTGTAGTCCATTGCCCTTACGAGACATATTAATGCTATACCTTTGGTTTGAAAACTTTAATGTTTAGGTATTAATTAATATTTATTAATGATGTTGTGGTTAGAGTTGTAATATGTCTTAATCTTAGTATAAGAAGTCCTTTACAGATTTAGTATACGAGTATTGTGATATATTCACAGATTTTATATTAGAATGTTTTAGTATCAGATTAATGTTTATTGAATGAATTTTGTTCTTCCTGTTCCTCCGTCCAGAAAATGTGAATTGTTCTTTAAGGGATTAAAAACAAATTGCAACTGAATTGAATTGAATAAACATAGTACGAAACACTTGTAGTAATGCGGTTGGTCAGCCTACTTTGCATGGGCATTCCTCAGTGGAAGGAGACACTGGAATATCATCCTTCACGCTCTGCTCTGTGACATTGGCATTCAGGACTCCAAAAGCCGGCGTGATGAAGCGAAACCCTCGGGAACAATCATATCCGCTCTACTAAGTAGCTCAGCGAGACCCTTCCCGTCTGCAAGAGGTGTAGATTCTCTTGAGCCCCTGCGACAGCAGGGGCTCATGAGAATCTACACCTCTTGTTGGAAGAGAAATCTATTTGCATCTCGGTTCCTCATATGTGGGAGGTCTTGGGAGGGGTTTCCCACCACTTTGCTCGGCGCACCGTACGTTTTTGTGGCGTAAAAACAAATATGTATTTTCGCATGCGCATTGGTATGCAGGAGTTCTTTTTCGGGAGGAAATGCTAGAAGAAAAAAACAAGAGCAGAGATCGATCCACTCTGCAGCCATAGAGTGATGCCTCGTGCCTTGCTTAACTCTAGGTCTTTCGACACTTGTAGTACAGTCTGAGAATCGTCTCCGTTGAGATTTCACACGGGCGTTTTTTCTCTGTCCCCAGAACAATTGCAAACTTGCGAGAAGACACGAATATAGTTATTTTTACCGCGTAGCGTCTATAAAATTGTCCCGGGCCGGAAGATCCAGAATCACTGACAAGCGCACGTGAATGGCGAGGACCACTCAGAACCCATCCGAACAGTGCATGGCGCGTGTTCTGGGGTGACAGGACAAGAAGACAGTCCATTTTTTTCGAAAAGCGAGATTTTCATTAGAATACAATGGAAAAACCTTGCATATCACAAAACGGACTTGTGTCTTTTTCGTCCACAAGGCAGAAGGGGGACACTGGTTGTCTCCCTCGATTCGCTACCGCTTATCAGCTGCAGCGAATCGAGGGAGACAACCCGTGTGGGCAAAAGGGATGAGGAAATTTGGGAAATGGGATGGACAGAGTCAGTGGAAGGGGTAACAGAAAGCGGGAATAGGGAACAGGGAGATGGGATAGAAACGAAAGGGGGAAAAGGGTGGGGCGAGGGGGGGGGGGTGTTTAGGGGAGGGAGGATGATGTAGAATTGTGGGCAATTCCGTCCTCGCACATCACGGCTTCATTAGCGGGATCAATGCCACTCACGCTGGGGCCTGCCGCTATTAAATCAAGCGGTTATCGCTGGTGCCTCTACAAACTCCAAGGGACGAGAACTTTCCCTCTCACCCCTTTACCCCCCCCCCCCCACCCCTGTGTACTCCCATGCCGCACCACCCTCCCCCCCCCCCCCTCCGGACAGGACACAAGTCGCTATATCAAAGCGTTTTATCAGCCAACTATTTTGGCACTGCCCTTAACCCCTTCACTGCCGAGATAAAGTGAGAACGATCCGATTGTAAGAGACATAGATCCTCATGAGCCCCCGCGAATGCGGGGGCTCATGAGGATCTATGTCTCTTGCTGAGACGAATTTGTATCCACGCTTGTGGGACGGTTTTGGCTTTTGGTCGTTGATTGAACAAAGATTTTAGAAACAACAATTTATGTACTTTGGCAGGGAAGGAGATAAACTACTGATTCGAAAAGCATGTTTAAAATCCAGGCACTACTTTGATCTACTGACTAAAGAAGCATACTTTTTTCATCCAGGCTTATCTGTTGAAATAATTTCAAGTATCCTTCAACCCTTGAACTATGCAGGCGATTACGGTTGGTTCATCTCGAACGGCACTGAGTGCGTCTGAGGTGACATGAGTTACAGGATTTGGATTCCACATGATATCCCTCCGGCAACCCCCCCGCCCCCCCCCCCCCCCCCCCCCCCCGCCCCCAACTCCCAACTTCGTCCTACCCCTTCCCCACCCATTTGTTTTTCAAAATCGCAACCACGATTTCAGAAGCCGCCGTTTGTCAAAACATGAATTAAGTCGTTCATCCCTCCTCGCGCGTCTGCAAGAGGCATAGATTCTCATGAGCCCCTGCAGATGCAGGGCTCATGAGAATCTATGCCTTTCGTCAGACGGAGTCGTCCGTGTTTACATCCATTGCTGCTCTGAAGGGAGGGGCAAAAGTTATGTCCAGGGCCGGCAGAGGGTGCAACTTGTCTTTTATGCTTTGCTTGAAGATCAGACGCGCTGCCTCCCTCCCAAATGGCTCAGCCTTTAATCGATATGAATTATTCAAGACGATTTCTCCCCAGCGTCCCAGACAGCTGTTGTAACGAGCTGAGTGATACTATAACAATTGTCACAAAGCTTGGGGGGGGGGGGGGGGTGGTCTCCCAAAGACATCCTTCGTGCGGTTTGCGAAAGTTCTGCTCTTGTTGGGCAAAAGACCCATAAACACGAATCCTGTACAAAACCGATCCGGGTCCGAAACAGAAAAACCGTGCAATTCCTTTTCATGTTTGTGTGTTTTCCATATGTCCAATTTGATAGACGAATTTGCATCCGGCTTCGAACGAAAATGACGCAGTTGTTGAAGGAAAATTACATCATCGCATCGGGTTCGGATCGTATTCATATCGGATTCGTGCTTATGGAAACGTACTTCAGTCCATTTTTAATGAAAAGCGAATTTTCTTTAAATATTGTATTACAATGAAAATCTGGCTTTTCAGAAAATCAGCTTACCTTTTTTGGGCTGAACTGCCACACCTGCCGAGTCTTCACATGATTTGAAACGATTCTCACAAAGCTCGTAGCTAGGGTCCTCCACGCCCTTTTGTGACACCCCCACCCCCTCCCCCCGGGATGTTCCCCCGGACAAAATCTTCAATTTCTTGAGAGAATGCAATATTTTTAACAAGATCTGAGCATTCATAGACTATGTGAATTTCACTATTTTTGCCCTTTTTGAGAGTCTGTAGACGTTTCTTTTAAAGACTCGTGCGACATTTTAGCCTGCCATATTTTTAAGGTATATTTACATCTTGTCTTAAGCCCTTGCTTTTAGTCTGGCCGACCAGATTTTTACCCATCCCGCCTTAGTCGCCTGCTCGGCGTGAAACACCAATAATCAAATCAATCAAACCACCCCCTCCCCCACCCCCCCCCCCCCCCAAAAAAAAAAAAAAAAAAAAAAAGCCCCGACAGCCCACGGCAAGACATGGATCGAGCATGATAGTTCAAGGATGGTGCCAAGCTATTCTGGAACCATTCTTGAACTATCATGCTCGATCTGTTCCTAGCATTGTAATACAGTCCTTCAGAGGGCAACTTTAAAATCTGGGGATTTCGGTCCTGGGGCAGAATGTGTTAAGGGAAACATATCCAAGCCAACCAGTTGTCCCTCTGCATTGCCGCGAGATTTTTGTGTTGGGCTAAAAATAGATCAAACAAAGCAGCTAGGTCTACGACGGTCAGGGACTGGCTATTGCAAATTACGTGTAGGTCTATCTTTGATTCTCAATGAAGGGTATACGGGCTTTGTGACAATTCTCACATTGTTACAAAGCTCGTTTTAGTAACTGCTACTTCCAGCGATTAACGGGCTCATCGGCGGGGATTCAAACAGTTGGATGACGTTTTTGTGCAGTCAGACCCATAGAGTGGAATTGATGGTTGTAGTTACGACTTTGTGTTTCGGTGTCTGAGTGGCATTGAGTGGTCTTTCATTTTTCTGGCTGTAAACATAACTTCGGGATAGTCAGGGCACGAAAACAAGGAAGGCCTCTTAACCCTTTTCATCCTGATATATGCAACGTAGCCTTCGTAGGACAATAAGCAAGTTTTTAATAAATCAGTCTCAGGATGTAAAGGGTTAAGGAAGGGGGGGAGTTGAAAGGAGAAAGGGGGGGGGGGTGTTTGAAGAAAAAAATTGAGGTGGATGGGGGGTGGGGGGGGGGGGATACTGTTGGTAACTGCGAATCGTAACTTCCACTGATACGAAAGATTACTGTTCAAAGCTACATTTTCAACATGAAAAGCTGTATGATTGGCTATGAGTCATCTCGACATTCACAAGAGATTTCATCTCTTGGCTAATCGCTCGCGAGCATGACTCCGAAAACAACTTCAACCGCAGGCACAGATCTCATTCAGCAAGAGGCAAATATTCTCACGAGCCCCCGCGAATGCGGGGGCTCATGAGAATCTTTGCCTCTTGCAGATGAAATGGACTAAAAGCGAGCGCGGGACATGGTTTATGACTGATAGTGAATCAGCGTAAAGTGTCGTCTGCTCTTTCCCAAATGCGACAATGATTGGGCTATAGCTTCCAGCGAGTCTTTTCCAGGATCCAGAACTTTCTGTGCACGTCGACGTCCAGCATTCCGATTGTGTCCGAGATTGTGCCATTGGAAGGCTGACAAATGGGGAAATAACGATGATTGTTGATGAGGAATTCAGCTGCACCTTTATCTTCGGTGTGCATGTGTTGGTAGTTGTTTACGCAAGTCTTTTTTGAAGTGGGTGGCATGGAAAATAATTTTTAAAAAAATATTCATAAACAGTTGATGGCTTGTAACGTGGTCAGGTGTAACAGAGTCTGACATTTTAATTTTGTCTGAAGTCCAGAGGAAATGTTTTTTCTAAGAAAAATTACTCGGTTTAAACCACACTTCGGATAAAACAGCAAAAAGCGTTATTCCCCTGTTAGTCACAGAACAAGCACGTGAACGCTGAAAGATGTAAGCTGTACTTCTTTTGACTCTTTTTCTGTCTAGTGCACCCACTAAGCAAAGGTTCTCGGCTCGACATCGGCCCGCAGTGGACCCACGCACGGTTGTGCGCGGACCCACTGCGACCGACGTCGACCTGAGGTTATCCTGCTTAGTCGGATTGTATTTGCTTTTATATATCACTCTTATATTCTTTTGGGTCATCGTGGACGCCACACCACATTGCGTTTTTACAATGCTAACTGTGTGCTGCATCACCCCACTCGGACGCGTAATTTCTTTTCCCAGCCGAGTTCCGCAACGCAAACTGCGATCGGCAGAAATGTGCGTGGGGCTTGGGTTACGGAACTCGGTTGGGAAAAGAAGTGTCGCCACACGGGGCCGGATCTCCTGTCTCGTTGGCACTCAAGTCCGAGCACTCTTCTAATCCTGTTGTCTCCCTTGATGCCAAATTACGGACTTTCTTGGAACCTTCTGAGCAAGGGCAGGCAAGCTGGTGTTGGATCTAGATAGTTGTCAAAAACTCGACGGCGTTCTTTCGCGGAACTATGCAGGCTTATTTCGGCCGACAAGAGACATAGATTCTCATGAGCCCCTACGTCTGCAGGGGCTCATGAGAATCTATGTCTCTTGCAGGTTAAACCTGCTGCCCGCTGGACTTTATTTGGATCCAGCTAATCCAATTTCATGCTTCAATGTGTGATTGAGTCCGCGTGTGCTTTTAGTGCCCCGCTTGTCCTCAGTCTGTACACCCAATCCCGCGTATTTTCTCGATCTGAGAAACAGAGCTAAATGTGAACTACCTCTCGGCAAGAAGCGTACATTTACATGAGCCCCTGCAAAGGCTCATGTGAATCAATGCCTTTTGCAGGCACAAAGGGATTTGACGCTAGACCGTGCATAATGTGATTGTGGCGGTTTGTGCGGTTATGTTTGGGTGGGATGCGGGACCGGGGTCAGCGGGTGGAGGGGGGTGGGGTCAGGGTGGTTGGGGGAGTGATGGACTGTTCTCTGAGAGAGATGCGGTGGAGTGGTTCCGGCTTTGACACCTGTTGGTCCCATGGGTTTTTGGTTCCGTTCTTTGCATATACTAACGACCAAAAGAAATGCGATATTTTTTGGAATCACCGGAAACACTTTAGTGACTCCGGGGTAAAGGGGGGTGGGGTCAGGGTGGGTGAGTGATGGAGTGTTCTATGAGAGAGATGTGGTGGAGTGGTTCCTGCTTTGACACCTGTTGGTCCCATTGGGGTTTTGGTTCCGTTCTTTGTATATACTGACGAGCAAAAGAAATGCGACATTTTTGGAATCACTGGAAACACTTTAGTGTTTCCGATGATTCCCGCAATGTTTTATTTCTTTTGCTCGTCAGTATATATGTTTTTGGATGCATACGCAACGTTTACATTTGTAAATGCATTCACTTCAGGACAAATTCACTATGAGCTTTTCTCTCTTATCCCGCAAAACGATCAACCGTCATAGCTCGATTCCTTGTCTTTTTATTGGCGGCCGGAAGTGCAATCTAATTTCCGCAAATCGTACGAAAAACGTAACTGGCAATTCTAGGTCGTTGGCACGAATATTTATGTGCTGGTCTGTGATTTTGGAACTTACGGCTCGAACCGTAAGGTCCAAAATCACAGACCACCACGCTTTTTTGTTGTCTGACCTTTGAGGGTTTTGTTTCTCACGCCTATCACCGATGAGGATCTCGTGAGTAACATTATCGCACGAAGTGCTGCAATGCATCTTAGGCCCCCGTGTCTTTGGATTTCTCGCGGAATGAACCGTCTGTGTGTTGACTGACGGGTCCAACTATAACCCAATGCGCAATAGGCCATCGGTTCGACGTCGGCCGCCGTTGGCCCGTGCGCGGGCCAACAGCGGCCGACGTCGGCCCGATGACCTTTTGCGCATCGGGAAGCGTCAGAAGCGAGCGTATTGTTTGCGGTTTTTGTTGACTGGTCATCTCTTCATCTGGCAGGAGTTCTTTCCCTTGTGTCAGCTTATGGCCTTTTGTTTTTTTTCCAAAATATTGCCTTTTCAGGATATTCATCCTGTTCGTGTAATCGAAGACCTGTGGTGTGTTACATATTGCGTGGTATTGGTTCTGTGCAGTGTTTGGTCAAAAGTCATACATCCTCATGAGCCCCCGCAATTTGCGGGGGGCTCATGAGGATATATGGCTTTTGCAGATTGTTGTCGCTTCTCATACCTCAGTACCCAGGTGGGATTGTGCAATTATGCACCTGGCTTGTATATAGATCGTAGCAGTACATGTTGTTTCTTGCGTCGATTGCTGTTTTTACACGATTTATGGGCCATAAATTGCTGGCAAAATAATGCAGTTCTGGAGAAAAGTTTGTCTTTTTTGCATCTCCCGAAGTTGTTTGTTTTGGCACCGACCTTCATTAGCTCTGCCTGTCGGCTCAAAGTTAACCCTTTTAGCCCCAAGGTCCCATTTTTCAAATTTTGGAGGTGTTGCCAAACGACTATGTACCAGTTGTAAGGGATGGATTGATCATGATAATTCATGAGCTCATCTGGCACTGCCCTTGAATTATCATGATCAATCCATGTCCTGCTGCAGTTGCCAGGGCTAAAAGGGTTAAATTGGACATCTGGTGCGTAGTGTGTTTACAAAAAGGTAAAATCTCAGTTTTACGGGTTGTATTTTTTTTGTTTTTTGTTTTGGGGGGGAACGGATTTGTGTTTATTTATTTTATTTATTTACTATAGAAAACTTAATTAGTTTTCTTCGTGTCATTGTATTTTCATGACCGCCGTGAGATGACCTTAGTCGACTACTGGGCGTTAAACCTCAATAACTAACTAACTAACAAACGCATTTTCGTGATCATCATTGACGTCACGCATTATCAACATCCCATTCAGTAACACCTCACACACCTCCCAGCCGAGCCCTACTGAGAAGCACGACAGAGTGTATGGGGTCAGGGGAGGAAAAGATGGGTTGCATAGTATACTCAAGAGTCGCCCGATGTTATGTCTGCTTGTCCTCTTTGCCCGAAGTTTTATTTTTGTTTGTGGAAAGACATTCATATCCCCTTAACTCATTCTACTCCAAGACCGAAATCCCCAAATTTTGAAGTCGTCCTCCGAAGACTGCGTTGCAGTGCATTACACAGATCGACCATGATAGTTCAAGGTAATGCCAGAATAGCTTGGCGCCCATAGGCGCCAAGCTATTCTGGCATCACCCTTGAACTATCATGGTCGATCCTTATCTTGCTGTGGTGTGTCTGGGGTAGAATGAGTTAAGACTTAAAAATACTCGTCCCATACGCTGATCCCACTTCGTAGGGGCCTAACGACTGTGCGTGCTAGACAGTCACCGCGCGCAAGGTAGGCCCCTCAGTATGCACCGCTGGGGCTTTGAATGTGCTTACTCCAACAAATACTTCCTGTCTGCAAGAGGCATAGATCCCAATGTGTCCCAGCAGCCTGGGCTGTCAAGCAAGATCTTTGCCTCTGTAAATGTTAGCGTCGTGTTTCATCTGTGTTCCGCAGATTGGATTTTTTTTTTTTTCACTTTTGTTTTGTTAGCGTGGAGTAGCGTTCAAGTCGATGGCGCGCGCTGTTTACTTTTCTATCTGTACAATTCTGTGGAATTCTGCTATGTGTTTGTCTTACCAGTTCTGTTAAGAGCGCGTTTCATTGATTTCGTAAGAGGAATATAATATATGCTCACGAACCGCTGTTTTCTGCGGGAATTCATCAAGACTGCTGTGTGTAGCAAAAGAGGAATTAAACGAGTTCAATGCTTTAAAACATCGCATTGTTAGTTAGTTATTGGGGGTTTAACGCCGAGAAGGCTACTAAGGCCATCTCAAGGCGGTTAATATATCACACAGCGGGAGATAGGTTAATCGTGATAGGTCAAGGGTAGTGCTGAGAAAGACAGTCAGTCAGTGTGTTCATATAGAATGAAGGGGTTTGTGAGTATATTTATGAAGGCTAATTGCGTATTTAGGCTTCATATACAACTATGTTCCTTGCACGTTTGAGGAGCCCACATCTGTTCAGTCTGCCACTGTCGACACCCTCGGAGACCTACAGAGATGGAGGGTGCTCTCTTTCACATCTCACAGGCTTCTGCGTACAATTATGTACGTCAGTGCCCTTATTTCTTTCATTCCGTTTCCGTGCCTTCGTGAACCTAAAAAAAACGCTTATCAGATGCCTATAGAGAAAACATCACTCACAAATAACAACAGTCACCATTCTTTTTCCGCGCTTTTCTTTTCCATGCAGTGACTTTAACGTTCTTCACCCAGTCAATCCGAAGATAGAAATAGAGTTTAACTGCACCAGCAAGAGGCATAAATTCTCATGTGCCCCTGCGACCGCAGGGGCACATGAGAATCTATGCCTCTTGCAGAGGGGAGTCGCATTTGAGGGTATCTCCCACCCCTGCTTTGACATGTTCAATTTTCTCTTGCTTATTCCGGGTATGCGCAGCGCGAGAGACAAAGAATTTCCGTTGTGTTTGCTTGTCAGAGTTGATAAAGCAGAATTTGTCCAAACTGGAGATGCGGTAGGGTAAGGTTTTGCTGGAGGCGTGGAGAATGTATTAGTCCGTCAGTGCCACCAGAGATGCTGGAAAGGTGTCTGGTCCCACTGTTGACATTTAGTGCTTGGGGAAGAAAGAAAAGTGCAAATATATAACATATTGCGCTGTATTATATGACAGAAAGCGACGGTTCCTGATCACAACACCGTCAACTCACTTAGCCTCAACACACTGCAGGGAAGACATGGATCGACTATGACAGTTCAAGGGTGGTGCCAGAAGTTATTCTGGCATCACCCTTGAGCTGTCATCGTCATAGTCGGCAAGGTATTTTTGTACCACCCTTGAACTATCATGGTCGACCTCGCTTGTGAATTGTAATACAGTCTTCAGAATACAACTCGAAAGTGTGGGGATGTCAAACTTGGTACACAGTGGGTTAATATTGCATTTAAACCATTTGCACTTCATCTTCTCCGGCTGTATTTGTTGTAAACTTTTTTTTTCTTTTCTTGATTTCGTTCTTGAACAGTAGAACTTTTTTTGCGCGACCACCGCTATGAGGTATCACCTGCACTTAAAGACCATCATGCAAGTGGCTGTAGCAGCCTAAATAATGGTCTTTAATGACATTGACCATTTTGCCCTTCATGGCTTCCCCTTGGGAGACCTTTTGTGGGGAAAACGTGGTCACTGAAAACAGGTCCTACTGTCCAAGGGTCGAGAAGGGCATGGAGGGGCATTCTAGAATCGTACTGGTTTTTCTAGAAATGGATCGACCAGGAGTCAAGGAAAGAGGCACTTGAAGACTAACGACCTGTTCTGGGCCAGTGACTCACTGAAAAGTCAATGGTCCAAAAGTTACTAAAAGAAAAATCAGAATATTTATATTTTTGTCTTTTAAAAAAGATGATGCAGGATTTAAAAACGATGTCTGTACAGCGGAGAGTGGGGTTAAAGATCACATGTAAACAGACAAAAGCTACTCGATCCACAAGTCGCCTGTGATTTTTCTATCCCTATTGACATTGAACATACTACCTAAAATCTATATGAGAATTGCCCGCCTGCTACCAGTTTCGAGCTTGGCTCACAGACTAATTGACCCGTCTGAGTTCTTAGTTCTTCACAATACTGTTATATGAATGCAAGAGACAGTCAGCTTTTGTGAAAAGCGAGATTGGTGTAATACAATGGCAATCATGCTTTTCACTACAAAAATGGACTTTCTGTCTTTGGCAGAATAGTTTCTTATGGAGTCTGGTTCGCGTTGGTGAGAAAGACAAATTATCTGTAAATCTCCACATGACGATTATTGATGGCAACTAAGTTCAGTTTGCTTTTATTGTGGCATTTGCATATACACCAGATCCATCTCAAAGAGGGGTAGATTTTCATGAGGCCCTGCATTCGCAGGGGCTCATGAAAATCTACGCCTCTTGCTGACAGATTTAGAATACATTCGCATCCTCTGAGCGAAGAAGTCATTGATTTGTGTCTGAGAGTGTGGCAGAGACGTGTGTAGTGTGAGTGCCGTTAATTCTTTCGTGACAAATATAAATGACTTACAACTACGCGTTTTATTTTTCGTGAACAGTATAAATGATTTACATCTGTGTGTTTTATTGTGGCCGCATTCTACCTGCTTCATACCGTGGGTACGTATCCTTCAGCTGCGCGTGAGAAATCCATTTCTGTGAGTGATGCTGCTGTCTTGGCGCGTGACTTACGTATCACAGAGGTCGGCATTCTGACTGAGATGTACACACACCTCGACGAGAAATACCATTGCTGTTAATGTTTTTTTTTTCGAGTTGACCCTTTCCCTGCTAATGCTCATGAATCGTGCGTCTGAAATACCCGCACACCGGCCAACACTCGCGTGCAGAACACAGATGTAAATGGGACGAAATTAGGCGTACAAAACATAGAACTAACAAGAGCCATAAATCCTCATGAGCCCCCGCGACTGCGGGGGCTCATGAGGGTTTATGTCACTTGCAGCGGGGTAGGGTTCACCTTGCCCCGGCAGTTACGGGGTTACACTACTTAACGGGTGTGGTTATGACCGATTTACTATTATCGTATTCATTTTACGTATAACCTATTCCGTACTAACACACTGTAACAAGAGACGGACCGGCCATGATAGTTCAACGGTGGTGCCAGAGTAGCTTGGCGTCAGAAGTCTAATGAAAAAACCAGGACACTAAAGCAAATGCGCCAATATATATATATGCCTCGGCTTTATTATCTTTTATTGTTGTTGAACACGTCTTCGGTGGGGGTTTCAGTAAATTAGCTACATGTCCAAATTTACGCCTTTTTTTTTTAATTTTTTTTTTTTTTTACGTTCTCTGCATCACGCACACTGCAACACATGCAAGTGTTCCAACCCTTTCGATAGGGGTGGAATCGTTTTATGATTACAGCAACAGCTTTTGAACCTGATGGCTACTCTTCTGTGAGATAGAATACATGTAAATCGGGTTGATGCCTATTGGTCACCAAAAGACGTACTTGTTGCTGTGCAGCGACTCTTGAAAATCGGTGCCTCTTGGAGATCGACCTGCTGAAATCTTTCGATAAATAAAGTCACAGGCTTAAACCCCCCAGTGAAGTCATCAAATTAAGGAGCAGACGGCTGCAAAATTTAACTGGCGCTGTTTCAACGTACCCAACAAGAGGCATATATTCTCACGAGCCCCTGCAGCCGCAGGGGCTCATGCGAATCTATGCCTCTTGCCCACGGAGGGGTTGGATTCAGGTCGTGATTAGGTCACCATGCCGACAGATGGTTTCCTTGTGATTTTCAGATGCAGACTCCCGTTAATTTTGAAAAAAAAAAATCTTTCCAGTCTCATGTCAAGCCCTTTCCGTCTTCAAGAAGCATAGATTCACATGAGCCCCTGCAGTCGCAGGGGCTCCTGTGAATCTATGCTGCTTGCTGAGGAAGGCCGAATACACATGTTTGTGAGATTGAGGATGTTATTTGGGATGGATGTTCTGCTTTGCTTGCACCATAAGATAACGGTTGGAACAGCTTCTCGGTGGTAGATGTATGTATGTTTGTGTTTGAAAGATAGATGTGTGTGTGTGTGTGTATGGGGGGGGGGGGGTGTTTATGTGCTGGGGGCTAGGGGGAGGTGTGTTTGTATGAATGCGGGCTGGACCGGTTGTAAGACTGGGGAGTTGGGGGAGGGGGGAGTTAAAGTTGCACTCCTTTGCTGTTTTCACTCCACCTAAAGTTTTCATCTCACGGTCTATTTTGAAAGAGTTTTTGAATCCGAAATTGTAATACGTTGTGTTATTATTGACTTTTCTAAGCGTGTTTCTTTCTTCGTTGGGGTTTTCTTGTCATGATCGAGCCATCCTCATCTGGGCTTTCCCCCGCCTTGAATTACTTTTGTCGATGTCTCTCTTACATTTGGAGCGGGAAGGGAAAAATTGCCAGTCGGCAAACCCCAGACTGAATAAAATATTCACGTCCCAGTAAACTGTCTCTTCCAGACGTTTAAGATATGATGTGTGTTCCACCTAAATCGCCTGAAATGATTGTGTTTGCGATCGCGCAGTGCTAGGTGCGGTTTGGGAATGTGCACAGAGTAAGCATTTCCTTTTATTGGATTAGGATGGGATATGAGGATGGTGGTGTTGGTGGTGATGGTAAGGTTAGACGTAATGTAATTTTTAGAGCTTGAGTTTAACCCTTTCACTGCCAGTTGGCGCAGATTGTGTTTCTGGAGTCAATGTACATTAAACGTCAAAGATCCTCAGCGGTCAATGGAACATGGATACAAAGTGGTTTCAGCAAGAGGCATAGACCCTCATGAGCCCCCGCGACTGCGGGGGCTCATGAGGGTCTATGCCTCTTGCAGTTGGGTAGAGTTTCATTTTTTCTCGGCAGCGATTAGGTTAAAGCACCTTCACACGCTTACCACTTCACCTTTCCTCTCTCAAGAAATTTATCCTTGAGTAATAAAGTTTTGTCATCAATATCATCATCTCCCTCCCTCTTTTTGTGTGGTTTAGATTATCGGGAGATTTACACTGGAATTAAAGTCGGTAAGAGTGCTATTCCTGCCAGTTTGCAGCCCAGAAATTTTATGTATCTGATGTTTGTGTGCTTGTCTGTGGTTTTTGTGCGTTACGGCTTATAGGACCGTAAAATGCGAAATTGCAGAACAGCACACATTTCTTTTTCTCTCAACTGAAAAGCTGTAATTTACAATCGGAGCTATCTTGAGAGTCGAACTTGATAGATGGGCTGCAACTGTGTGAACACACCATACACACATTCCACGCACAGATAATATTAACAATATGTTCGGGACCACCATGAAAATTTGTCAAGATTTCAAATATGCGCAATCTAGGTCACCTTAAAAGCTGACCGAGATTGCGCACATTTGATTTTGTCTCGGACAACACTGTAGACAATCTGTCAGATTTTAAAATTTTGTCTTGAATGTGTTTATACAACACTGTAGACAAAGTTTATAGTCTTGTCCAAAATTTCCAAGACAAAATCTTAAAATTTGACAGAGATGCGCGTGTTTGAAATCATGGCCGTTTAAACTGTGGCCCTTTCCTTTTTTTGCTCAGTATCTTTGCTTATCATTTGTGTGCTAGTCTGTGATTTTGGACCTTACGACTGCAAGCGATATGATCAAAAAGCGGCGTAGGCTAGCACATAATAAATATCGTTGGAATGAAAACTGCCATTTCGAGCAAAGCTATATGCTGTTTGTCCTTTACTAAAAACTGTGATTTATAGCTATCAGGGGAGGCAATCAGAAAGTAAAACGTGGAATATTGCGTAACTCGACACCTCATTGATGCAAATCAGGCACATATCTTACGCTATGGGACCCTACAGGAAAATATTGATCTACGTAAGAAAAAAATCCGTCAAGTAGATTGAATGACCAGATTACCTCCATATTATGAGGGACATGATTTGTATGCAAGCATAGATTCTCTTGAAACGCAGACATAAGCATGCAAGAGGCATAGATCCTCATGAGCCGCCGCAGGCTGCGGGGGCTTACGAGGATCCACGCCTTTGCCAAAGGTAGCAATATAAAGTGGTCCAGGAAGAAGCAGTTCCATGATCCGTGGGACATACGTGTGTCTGTGTCTCTGGCAGATGAATGGCGTTCGTTGCTGGAACCGATCTGAAGAAGCACAGCTGTCGGACACGCAGGAATCAAGGAATGGAATTACATTGCATTGAATAGTAAACAGGGACAATATCGTGTCTTAGTATCACAAATTTTGCCAGTTCTGCCCCCGTGAAGGCAAACGAAAGTAAGTTCATTTTTTGGTGAAAAGGTAGATTTTCATTGTAATACAATGGGAATCTTGCTTTCATTAAAAAAAATTGGACTGACGATCTTTTGCCTTTGCAGGGTAGAAAGAATTGTGAGGTGAAATTATCTCATCGAAGAGTAAACATGAGGAACGTCATATCTTGTTATCATACACTTTGCCAGGTTTTTATTTTACGATTTTTACTTTTTGCGCTGGGCATAAGGTATACGTCTGTCAGATATTTGTGAAATTCAAATTCAAATTCAAAACAACTTTTTTATCCCTCAAGGGGCAATTACAGTTTTGCCACCACAGGTGCTGTTCACATTCACTCACTCGTTCATTCCACAAATTACAATAACAGCTACAAAATGGACAATGACTCGGGACGGGTGAAGCCCGTCGCCAAGGCATACTCAATGGCCAGCGCCAGTGGCCTCATCCCGACCCGAACCTTCCTGACAAAAATAGAATACTAAGACAGCCCTATGTCTCCTGAACACACTATTATATGTTCTTTATTAAGTTCCTACTTGACTAAAGCTAGTACATGAAAAAACAACAACAGAAACAACATGAGATACCGTCGATACGGAAATGATCTCCGATCTAGGCAACATAAAACAACGGTCAAAACAGCACCTGGGGACCCGTCGCCATTAGTACAGCGCCGGTATTTAGAGGGCACCGCTCCGACAAAGTCCGTCAACACTGTGACTGTTTAAAACATACAAATATCATTCTGGTATCCGTCATGAGTCGTTATATTAAAATACCCACACACCCTACACACAGTCCTGTTCACTTATAGTAGCATTCAGGGAGTGAAATCATCGCATTGAATGGTAGACCGAAAGAAAATCATATCTGATTATCATATATGCATTACCATTTTTTCCTCATGTTCCCCCCCCCCCCCCCCCCCCCCCTGTTTTTCACGCAAATTATAAGAAATTATAAGAGTAGGTATGTCGGTTTTGTATATTAGGAAATATAATGAACAATGTCGAATAGTGAACAGTAACAAATATAGCTTACAGTAGTCCTGCTTTGGGCGACCGCCCTTGTGACAGATAACGTGCTACAGACATCTAAATGATGGTCTTTAATGACAGGTGACACTGTTTACCCTTCAGGACTTCCCTGACAGTTGCCACATTCTTTCTGCCAATGAAGATAAGTAGCGGCTAATCTCTCTGTTTGTTTGTTTGTCTATTTTGACAAAGGGTATTTATCCGAAATATTAATAAATTGTGTTGTACCCGTTTTTCTAAGCGTGTTTCTTTCTCCGTTGGGTACTTCTTTGCATTTTACACGCTTGGCAGTCACCTTTTTGGTCTGGACTGCTTCCCTGACTGTACACGTGCCTCTTAAGAGCACATTTTTTTCTTGCAGAGAAGGTGGTTGCTCAAATCATTTTTACTGTACTTCGCCCATTTTACGATTTTGTTTTTCTCGTACAATGTATGAATAACGATGTGTATATAGCGGAACTGCTGTCAGACACGTACAAATCACAGAATGAAATCATTCCATTAACCCTTTGGGTGTCGGTAGCGGTTTTAGTCGCGATGATTCCTGAAGGAATCATCGCGACTAAAACCGTTACCGACACCCACAGGGTTAAAACGTAAACAGAAGGAGATTCATATCATATCGTAAAAACCCTACATGTTTCCCCCGTTTTTTTTACGATTTTATTTTTCGATTTTACTGTCATAAAGCCGGGGCAGCTGTCGAAAATGTAGGATTGTGAGACAAAATTATCGCATTGAGTTATAAACAGACAGAAAATCATACGTTTAAATCATACATTTTTTTTTTCATTTTCTTTTTCTCGAGATCTAGTTGAACGCAGCGTACACGAAAACAGATGCATTATTACACATAATAAATATTTGCGTTCGACAGATTTGGCAGTGGGTAACACTGCATGCGATGCTTGTTGACATTTGAAAGTAAGAATGATACCCTGCGGTGTTTGCTACCATATGGCAAGCACATTGATAATTTCACATTTTTTCCCCTTTTCTCAGGGGGTTCTTCGCTAAACAGCTCCTTTCGGGTGCAAGAGGCGTAGATTCTCACGTGTCCCTGCAGCCGCAGGGGCTTATCGGAATCTATAGCTCTTGCAAAGATACAGCCAGAGACTTGGCGTTTCATGAGACAGAAGTAAGTCGTAGGTGTTGAGGTGCGGTTGTTTTGCTTGGGAGGTCTATGCATACGGCAACGAGTGATTGTTCCGCTTCGTAAGAATTGGACTTAACCGCTTAGCTGTCGGTAGCGGTTTTTTTCATCGCGACAAAAACCGCTACCAACAGCCAAGGGGTTAACAGTGCTGGACACACATGTAAACATTTTTTTTTTCTTGTTCATTGCTTCAGTTTTTTGTGTACTGGGGATTTTTCTTGGCATTGTATGTGCATTTTGTAAGCTGCTTCACATGTTGTGAACACATTGCGGTGCTTTTGCAAGAAATAGGCCCTTTCCCCCAATATTTGTGCAAAATATTATGTACACATTGTGGTGTTTATTCACCCCTTTTGTTCCGCTAATTTTTATGTAACGCAGATGATTTGGAAGGGAGGAAGAGGGTGGGGTTGGGGGTGCTAGTTGGTGCCATCTTGATCAACTCATCCCACCACTGCCCCACCCCACCCTCACCTACCACCCCCTCCTACCACACAGAGCGGTGTCGGGGTAGTTCAGGGTTTAACATCCAGGGCGCCAGAGTTTTAATAGACGGCCATAACGGGCAGGTTTAGGAGGGGGTAGGGGGGGGGGGGCAAATACAGCTATTGTCTATGGAGTACGACTTGAACACTAATCAATTCAGGCGCACTGCAGCTGCGGTGCCACTATGATATACCACGACGTTTTGACGGACAAGCTATCTGAACAAGGAGTGCCGCTGATGCGTCTCAGTTCGACCATGATAATTCAAGGGTAGTGACAGATTAGGCCATTAGGCCATCATGGTCAATCCATCTCCTGCAACTGGTGCAGAGTTGTTGGGTGAAGCGTCTTGGTTGTAACGCCCAGCATCTAATACTATCCATCCATCCATCCTCACGCACGCACGCACGCACGCACGCACGCACGCACGCACGCACGCACGCACACACACACACACACACACACACACACACACACACACACACACACACACACTCACTCACTCACACTACGCCACCCCACCTTTTTACATTGGCGGAGAAAACAAATGATTACAAGTTCATGTATACACCTCTGTCGTTATCAGAAGCTGCAGGAGACGAGGGGAGGAAGGTAAGAAACAGACACACCGCCCGTACAGGCTAATTGCATCGCGCGATAGCAATCGCCTGTAGGATCTGCTTCTTGGAGAACCCGTGTCCCGAAAATACAAGGCAAAAACGCCACAACCCTTGCATGAGACATAGATTCTCAAGCGCCCCCGCAGTTGTGGGGGCTCATGAGAATCTATGCCTCTTGCTGGCTCGAATTACCTTGGTGTATTGCATCAGGCGATGTCACTTTTGCATGGCCGGTAGGTTTTCCGTAGGGTAATAGGGACGAGATGCATAAGAATTTGGGAAAGTGAATTATTCAGAGATCTCACTGATCGACAGGCACCCTTTTGTATCTGCAGGAGGCATAGATACTCATCGCCCCCACGTGTTTCAATATTCAACAGACATAGGTTTTCTGGTCCCGCCACCACGTATGCGCAGGAGGCATTCATTTTTGTTACCCCGTGCAGGCTGGGGGCTTATTAATATCTACCCCCCAAGTTTTAAAAAAAATAATAAAGTAAGCTTCGATAATATGTGCTTGGTCTGTTATTTGGGACCGTGCGGCTTATAGCCGTAAGGTCCAAAATCGCGGACCAGCACATTCTGTGGATCCCATAGAGCTACGCCTTCGCTTAGATTGGCTCGTTTCTGTCTGTTTCTCTGGACGAGGAGGTGGGAGGGTGGTCAGCGTATGACGGCAGAGATCATTAGATTGTGAGAAATGTCACACGACCGGGAACATGCTGCCCTGGCTCTCTGCCCAGTTACATGTTGTCCATTTTTGTTTTTGCCTCGCAGAGGTAGTGGGGTACTCGCTCCTGTTATTAACGGTTTCTTACGTCAGTTTTGCACGCTTATGTTTTAAGAACTGTTTCTAAATTCTTGTGTGTTGCAGTGCAACATTATGGTGCGTTATTTTCTTGCTTTGAAATATTAATAGTGACGTTGTTTTGGATTATGGACTGTTTGCCATTGGTTAATTATTTCAAGCGTACGTTGCTGTGTTCGATTTACAGTAGAACATAATTATTGTGAGCGACAACCTTTTTGACAGGAAAATAGCGGCCATCTGTGGAGAAGTCTTGACATGCAAAAAGTGTCATCTGTCATTAAAGACCACCATTTAGGTAGTCTTTAGTGACAGTTTTTTTCTTTCTCTCTCATCGAGTGGTCGCTTAACCCTTTTCATCCTGATACACCCATTCCCTAAATTAAATTTGACATTGATATTTCAAGGGTGGTGCCAGAATAGCTTGGCGCCTTAGGCGCCAAGCTATTCTGGCACCACCCTTGAACTAAACAGTTGATCTCTCTCCTAATCTGTAATGCAGCCTTCCCTATAACAAAAAGCATATTTTACAAAATCAGCCTCAGAATGTAATGGGTTAAACAGTAATTGAGTTATATATCTAATAGCTTCAATGTGTGCACGTCGAAAGGTAATGGAAAAAGCACAGACCAGCACGCAAATGTTATAATACCTATTCAGTGGACATACAAACGTAGCTGAATCCTGGCTCTGGTTGGCTAAAAAGTCGTAACGTGATCAAGCTGTGTAGCTAATTGCTTCAACTGCTTACACTCAGCGCTGGACAACCTCTTGAAGTCGCCGACTGGACTACTGAAGGGGCGGGGTTGCACATTACTTGCTGGAGATTCCGTTTACAGCATTCTCGCTGGACATTCCAGGTACACTAACTCGGTCATAAATCAACAAACACGAGGCACAGTAACCCGCAAGTCAACAAACACGTGGTAACCGTTACGCTCTGATGTTCGAGCCTTCACGTCCGTTCTGATGACCGCGGTAACGATCTTATAACTGCTGTTTCGGCGAGCCGACCCATCTGCAAGAGGCACAGATTCTCATGAGCCTCTACAGTTGCAGGGGCTCTTGAGAATCTTTGCCTCTTGTGAGCGAAAACCCGCTTCATTTGAGTACTCTCCAAGATCTATAAAAGATGCGGAGATTTTCTTGGTTTGGGCTTATGCCGTTCAAGCCAGATCGTTCAGTGCCTTCTGATCACAGTTCCTGGACGAAACGTATATAGCAGTGGACCCCAGTAGCAAAACGTTTTCGGGCCTACGACGGGCCCGAGGACGTTTGCTTACTGGGCAGATCATGAGAATGTTTTGGTTTCTGTTCAGAGGCTGTTGTCTAATCCTCTTAGGCATCCCTTTTCTAACGAGTAGGGATGTTCATAGCTAGCGAACGTGTCCAGTGTACACGATTCTAGATCTCCATCAGCCATTGCAAGCTTAGGATCTATGTCTGTCTTGCATATATCTATGCGGGCAGTGGGCCTCAAAGTCTTCTACGAGCTCAAAAACCAATAGCGGAAGCGTTGGAATGCAATCAGTGGACACTTAGGTCGGTTAGGAAAACAATCAGGTAGGCCTTAAGGAGTCTGACCGTACTCATTACTCCGTCCTTAGCAGTGCGCAAGAGAAACCGATTCTCATGGGTCAACATAGCCTGCGGGGTCTCTTGAAGATCTCTGTTTCTTTAGAACTTCTTTTATCCCTTTGATTCTCTGGCGTTCCAGGCTTTGGACGTCCCGTGCGATGTGGGCGGTACTTCATTTTGTATGGCGCGCATGTCCACAATTAGCTGCGAGGTGCGTGTGTCTGCTAACCCGTCCATCTGCGGAACACATATATTATGTCTCTCTCTTGGCTTGACTTCGCGAACGAAGATTTTATAGGAGTTGCCCACGACGTCTGCAGGCTTGTTCGTGGCTGCGGAGGCCAATCCGAGACAGGCAGGTTCGACCGCAGTGGCTGCAGGGGAAGGTATGGCCGGGGTTCTGAGCTGCGGCATCTCTGTTTTTTTCTCCTGAGCCGCTTGTCCTTAAGGCTAGCTCTGTGAGAGTCCTCAATATATTATGTAAGTAAACTCACGCCTCTTGCTGGTCTAGGATTTACTTACATCTGTGTTCTTTAAATATATATATATATATATATATATATATATATATATATATATATATATATATATATATATATATATATATATATATATATATATATATATATATATATATATATATATATATATTTAATCCACGCAACATGTACAGAACCTGCCATTGGTCGCAGGCTTTGTTTCTTAAATCTTTGTATTTTGTGCGGCAAGAACCTGTTCCGTCCATTTGCGGGGATGCATAAAGATCTATGCCTCTTGCTGACTTCGCTGGCCTATCTCGACTGGAGTAGGTTCACCGTTTGAAAGGGTTAAAGTCATGTCTTTACTGCAGAGCAAGGACCAAACAAATCTGTTTGTTCATTTTACTGGCTGTGGCTAGATGCCCTCGCATGTCTCAGGGGCTCATGAAAATCAACACCGTCTGCTTGCCTCTCGGGACTGATTGTCTCCAATTAGCGTAGCGTGCACAATTAAAGCGGCACTCAACCTGCACTCAACTGCTCATGAGCATCATAAAGAGGCCGGGCTCGTTGCAGCCGTGGCTAAGCGCTCAGTACAAGGACTACGAGTGTGGCGCCAGCTCCAAAGCCAATCGGCTGGTTCCGTTGAGATCGTGAAGATGTTTTTCATGGTACACGTATATCCTATTATGCAAAAGGTCATCGGACTAAAATGAAAAGACACGAATACTGTGCCTGCTAACGCTGACACCAATCAGTGTTGGCGGCTCATTTCGTAGTCAACCAGTCAATGCGTCCGACTCAAAAGTCGAATAGCTCAGTCTAGTCGTCCTCTTTTAAGACAGTATCATGCCGCTACCAAGAAATCCACTTTGAGACCTTGCCTCAGACTGCTATAAAAGAGACCATTATCTCAATCAGGCACGACGGGTCTATTTACTCGTCCTCTTTCACAACAGTGTCACGCTATCAAGAAATCCGTCTTAGGCCTCGCGCCAAACTGCATGCCGTAAAAGAGACTGCTATCGCAATTATGAATTGAGGCTTTCAGCGTCCGCTGATGCAAGATTTCTCAAGCCGGGCACAGCTCATCAGTGAAGATCATGCAACATCTCGAGTGACGCCATATGCTTTTTGTCTCTGCATCTCCAGATGGCGGGAGGGGAGGTAAGCTAGCGAGTAATCGGGTGAGGATGTTTCGCAAATATTCACCTGGGAAGAAGACAGAAAACTGAGTTTCTTTCTTCCATGTCAGTGCAAGAGGCATAGATTCTCATGAGCCCTGCAACTTCAGGGGCTCATGAGAATCTATGCCTCTTGCTGAGAGGGATCGAGGTCCATTTACTTCTGCTCGTCAAGCGGCGGAAGAAGTCGTGGAGTGTTTTTGCGCGAGGCTGAAAAGCCTAAAAAGTCTAAATCTGACAGAGCAGAACGGAACCATGTACACAGGACCCATTTTTGCTGGAAGCTGAATCTCTCTCTCTCTCTCTCTCTCTCTCTCTCTCTCTCTCTCTCTCTCTCTCTCTCTCTCTCTCTCTCTCTCTCTCTCTCTCTCTCTCTCTCTCTCTCTCTCCCCCGCCCCCCCCTCCTCATATTATTGCTGTGCTATCGTCAGTGCCTTTTCAGATCTTTGTTGAACTGAGATGCAGTATTGCAACGAGCAGTAGGCATCCCCCAGAATATGTACATGTACACATTTTGCAGAGGACCAAACCTTTACTTAGTAGAAAGTTGTTGTAAGCACATTTTCTTTTTTAGATTTCCGGCATGTTGTGCATGTCAGATTCTTTTCACTTTTGCAGTCCACGGGCCGTGAGATGGCTTTAGTCGCTTTCTCGGTGTTAAACTCAATAACTAACTTTGCTTTAGGTTCGATTAGATCTGACATGTTTCGCCGAAGGGACTCATGAGAGTCTATGTTTCTTGCACACAGGGCTCTCCCCTTTTTGCTTACATCTGTGCGCCTATAGCGAAGGAAGTCAGAGGGGTCGTATGACTTGTAATTGTTTGAACTGCTGAAAACTCTCGCCGTGGAAAGCACCTGTGCGTTGTTTTAGACAGGTAGAGTTTTACCGTTGTGCATTGAACTCCGTACTCTAGACTCCTATGCTCGGATTACCTGGATTTAAAATGTTGCTAGCAAGAGGCACAGATCATCATGAGCCCCCCCTGCACCTGCAGGGGGGGGGGGATCATGAGGATCTGTGCCTCTTGCAAAACGTAGCTTTCGTCGTTTTATGTTTTGTTTAGGTAAACAGTGGCATCCTTCGACGCGACCTTCTCTGGTGGAGCCATCAAAAGGCCGTGTGCCCTTAGTCAATGGGATGTGAAACTATATTCTTTCTTTATGATTTTCAGGAAAAGCTAAAAGCTTCCAAACGCTGCCTCGTCTGTTATGATAGAACCACGTCTGGCGCACGCTAGCCTGTTATAACCAGGCGTTTGTTTAGGATTAGTGGGGGGGGGGGGGGGGGGGGGGGGGGGGCGCCTTCTTTCGGTGCCTTCCATCTGTAAGATGCGCACATATTTCCATTTTTTCTTTACGACTTCGTAGCGAACTGATCTCACACTCCGTGCTGGGGCCAGTTGCATGAGGGAGCTTAGTCCTGCGCCAACCACTAAGCAAGGTGCTCCTCTATAGCAGAGCACCTTGCTTAGTTGCTGGCGCAGTCCTAAGCTCACTCATGTAACTGACACCTGGTTTCCACTTCATGACGGCGAAATCAATACGCTGGCCTGGTCTAAACAAGAACTTCTGGCGCACAGTAGGCCAGAACTTCTTATTTAGACTAGGCCGAGGTTTTTAGACAGCATTCATGCATGGGGATTTTTGTTCTCGAAGTTCGTTCTATGTTGCTTCGTTTTGCTGTTTTTATTTACATGGATGTGTTTTGCTGTGTTTGGGTACGCGTTTCTTTATGCTTTCGTATACTTATATAACTGTAGGTACCCAGTGAATAATAATATTACCAAAATCCATACGTCGCTGCTGCGTCTTAAGAGTTAAAAGAGAACTGACTTATGCGCTAAAATATTGAATCTCATCTCCGTTTTCTCCATATTCTGCCAGATTTGTGTTTTTCGGGGTTTTTGAGTGAAATGAAGGCAAAAAAAAAAAAAAAAAGAAAGAAAGAAAGAAATTTGACTTTTTTTTACCGCTACGCCTGTAGCTCAAATTGACCTTTCAAAACTTTTCTGTCCATTTGGGCTCACTTTTCTGAAAGGTAATTATTCCAGGCAACACACCAGGAAGAAGACAGTGTTATGGAACATTGTAACGAAACGCTGTCCATTATCGATATAGCAAAAGATTTACCCTTTTTTTTCATCTACCATTAGACCTTTCAGTGGCGAAGCTATTAGTTTACAGTCGCCGGCTTTAAACCAAGGTGCCCTCCTCAATCTAAAGATGTAAATGGGACGTAGTTCTATCAGCGAGAGGTATAGATTCTCTTGAGCCCCTGCTGCCGCAGGGGCTCAAGAGAATCTATGCCTCTCGCAGACGTACTGAGGTGTCTGGGTGAGGCATTGCACAGGTTATCTTTCCCTAACTCCCTGCGGCGCAAGAGTGCAGTCCCCTTGAAGACCGGAAATGACGCACGTTTTGACAAGAAGGTGAATGGAGGCTGGAGCTATGAATAGATTGGAGAACGTGTGTTTTGCAGTTATGACATTTAAACGAGGGCTGAAGTCAAGGGTGTGTAATGAATGATCTCTTTCCTAGTGATGTTCAAACATACGGTATTTTTGCCTGAGTGTGTTCATCGGAAAATTAGAAAGTCTGCAAAACATCCAAAGAGGTTCAGGCCCGCAAGAGCGAAATGATATCAGTATTAATCAGTTAAGTCGGTTTAGGATTGCAGCTGATTCTTCTGCGTAAAACTGCCGCAGATTACGGGGGCTAGATCCATGTTAAACCATGGCAGTTTAAGAGCACTACTCTCAGGCAGAGGGCCTTCTATGCTGCCACTTTGAAAATCTTGTTTACAATCAGATAAAAGGAAAGAGTAGTTATTCAGGTTTAACGGCCCCGAGCAGGCGACTGAGGCCATCACTGACTGGGCGGAGTGAAAAGAAAGAACAGTGTTTTGCTATATGTATGTAACTATACACTAGGACTCTCAGCGCTACGCATATCATCTTAATAATAAAATGCACTGCATATCTAAAAAGTCTGTGCAAACAAGCGGCCAAAACAAATTAACAAAACGGAAACCTTACTTGAGAGGTCACTTTTTCACCACAGCACAGTTTAACCCATTACGTCATGAGGCTGATTTTGTACAAATTTACTTGTTGTCCAGTGAAGACTACACTGACTACAGATTCAAGCGTTTTAGTTCAAGAGTTGTGCCAGAATAGCTTGGCGCCTGAGGCGCCAAACTATTCTGGCACCACCCTTGAACTATTATGGTCAAAGTTATCTCATGTAATGGGTGGATCAGGCGGAAAAGGATCAATACACAAAATCAGCACTCGCAGATTACAAATAACTGCATTTAGAGGGGAAAGGATAAAGTGGTCTTTGTGTCAGCAAAATTCGTATGAAGGCAGATGTTGTGTGGAGCCCATACCTTCCAGCAGTTGTATCTCTCTTTTTTTTTTTGCCCGCTCTACACACACATGTATAGCTGCCAGATGAACAGTCGGGGCAGCTCATCAAAATGACAGGTGCGCCGCAGACACATTTTCCAGGAGGAGAGGGGTGTGAGAGAGAGAAAGAGAGAGAAGAAATGAAACTTTATTTTCCAAGGATAAAAAATAGGTGCACAGACTGTTTTCATTCTTGTCCTTGACAGACAGAGAGGGACAGAGCGCAAGTTCTTTAGTGCCCGTTTCAACTGAAGAGGCAATCCACCTCAGAGACAATCCACCTCAGAATTTAACTCATTCGAGACGTGCCACATACGGATACGCGGCTAAAGCCGCGTATCCGTATGCGGCACGCCTCGAATGTGTTAAACACACATCTCTTAGTTTGATTTTGTAAACGGACCGATCTCTTTAGCATCGTATGCTTTACACTACGCTTATATCGCGATAGACGGATCGACCTTGCAGCACGACTAATGACCCATTAATTTAATAAACACATTCCAAGGTCAGTTGTTGTTGTTGTTTTGGTTGTGTTTTTCTTCATTTCCTCTCTTTAAAAAAAATTCCTAATGGGTAAATTCTCAGATCTCTCAAGTTCATTTCCGAGAGAAAATTATCAATCAACGGGGAATAACTGCCCCGGAATGAAGATGCTTCAGATTATCGCCCCCTTCTCATAAATACCGGGCTAATTAGTCTAATGACGTTCCCACGCGTGCCGGTGTGAAACGTTAGATTGACCCATACGCCAGATCCGCACTTTCGTGTGTTGGTAGACTGCTCCTTCTACGCCAAATTTATTTTCGGCGTCACTTTGTCGTGGTAAAGTGCTACGTCAGATCAACGCGGGGTCACTTTCACGTGGCAAACTTTAAAGTTTGCCACATCTAAAGTGACCCCGCATTGATCTGACGTAGGGTTCATTCTGGCGTGTTGCACCGGCCGTTCTGAAGTATAAGTGCTCTATAGGGGAGTAAGTAGAAAATCTAAAGCGGTTGCGGCAAAGAACAGTACTTTATTCATCTACCAGCATCCTCCACTTGCAATGGACATAGATGCTCATGTGCCACAGCAGCCGAAGGACATGATGAGATTACAATCAAGCCTCTGCCTGGCAGAGACTTAGATTTTTTTAGTTTGCTCCAAATGTGAAGGAAGTGATACAATATGACAGTAAATCTCTCTCTCTCTCTCTCTCTCTCTCTCTCTCTCTCTCTCTCTCTCTCTCTCTCTCTCTCTGAGGTGCTCATAGTTAATGGATTCCCAGAATATTATAATTGCTAATTATCCGCCCCTGTGCGGGTGGGTTACGGCCCCTGCTGGCTCTAGAAGACTCTAGAACTTTTTAGAAGTCGGAGGGATCCTCGGGGCTCAGTCGCCACACTTTAGAATTTCGATGTCTGAGCGAAAGAAATTGAAGAAAATGTGCTACGTCCTTGAGAGCAAGAGGCGTAGATTCTCATGAGCCCCTGCAGGTACAGGGGCTCATGAGAATCTATGCCTCTTGCAGAAGGTTGTTACGAATTTAGGAAGCTGCATTAAAGAAAGAAAGGCGAGCCAGTCTTAGTCAAAACAGTTTATGAGTCTCCTCTCTCTTACAGCTATAGATTTACATCCGGTTGCGCTTTGCTAACAGTAGCAGACCTCCATGGTTTATGAAAGAGTATGCTTGCAAATGAAGGCTTAAGGAGGGGGAGGGGGGGGGGGGATTCTGCCGTTTCTCACTGCCAGTGCTGAACTGCTTCTCTGCTGAGCCAAATTATCGTGTTTACCTGCTCATAATCCGACACTAAACCAAAGCTAAACCCACCACGCCGGTCTCATAGGTGATCTGCAGTTTTCTCTCATTGCGCTTTAAGAAGAAAAAGTTGTCTTCCCTGCTTGTCAGATGTTCTCAGGCAAATGCTTTTATGTGTATTGGAAAGGGGGGGGGGGGGGGGGTTGGATGAAAAAGTCGTCAGGCATCGGCAGATATTATATACATTTTACGGTCGTTGCAGATCTAACCGACGCTAAGCAGCTAAGCTCTTTTCACTTCATTAACGCGTTCGAGATGTGACTGGACGCATCCGGATACAGGACCGCTTAATGCAGCGCATCCGAATGCGGGACGTCTCGAATGAGAACCATCGTAATCATTGCATCTGGCAAAGACTGACATGACGTTTGTAGTGACGGTGGCGGGGGAAGCATGCTTTGTCGTCATTGTTGTTAGATTGCTACGGGTTTTTTTTTTTTACGTCACTACGAGTAAGTGCTGCATCACCCATCTCCCACTCTGCTTCCTCTATGAAATCTGCCCCATCGTTTGGAGTAACCATATGCCTTCGTTGCTATACGTTTTTCTTTGTTTTCTTTAGAGAGAGAGGGGGGAAAATTTGCATTCCTTTGCTGTCTGGTTCTCCGTTGAAATATGTGTGCTGGTCTGTGATTTTGGACCTTACGGCCTGCGGTAATCACAGACCAGCCCACAAATATCTCTCTTTATCTTGGGACTAGTATCCGTCCGTCAGCGGGCCTTTTGCTGTCTACTTATACCCTTTGCTGCCCTGTTATCTGACTGACAGAATAATCAGACTTGCCGACGGACTGGCCGGTTTGGGTCCGTCCACCTCTCGTGCGCATTCTCTCGTGCGCATTCTTTGGTATAGGGTAAATTGGTGGTATGGTGGTAGTTCTGCTCCGTGAAGGCGAAACGCGGTAAGCGGGATTTTCATTGTAGTTACAATACAAATCTCGCTTTTCACAAAGAAATGGACTTGGTGTCTTGTCTCGTGGTGGTTTTAAGGTCGAAGTACACATGAAAAAAACTAGACCGAAAGGGTTGACTGCCAGTGCTTGTAATTTAGAAAAAACTACCAAGTGAGTAGGAAAAGCACTGTCAAGGGAGAGAAGTGTGCATGATAGACCAATGATCATAGATCTACTTTGGTCCAAGCACACACACACACAAAAAAAAAGATAGAAAAGAGGGGGCGCTAAGTAAGAGACTGAAAGCAATGCATATGGAAGCCCCCCCGAAGGGGGGCGTATCACATATCCCACTGTTCCAGCCCCTAGGTGCATGGAAATTTAAATCTAGGTCCCCCAAGTGGGGGTCCAGATATTGAGCCGGTGTGGACAGCTGTTTCGGTCTTGGCGACCTCTTCAGCACACCCTCGGCAATACTGGAGGAAGAGAAGGAACTTCTGCTTACCTGCAAAGAAGACCACATTTTACTGTGGTTTCTGCAGGGGCATACATTCCATGCCTCCACCTAGAGCTAAATTTCCATGCACCCTAACTACTAAAAAGGGGAAAGGGGTTGCAGTCGAAATTGTAGTAAAAAACTAGACCGAAAGGGTACACATGCACAGCGATTTCAAGTCCCGCCACATTTCATGGTGCATTTTCATGGATTTGAAATCACAGTGCACCTGAGTACTTAGACCTTAACTCATTCATCCGGAGGCGGCACGTCTCGAAAGAGTTAAGGGAGAGAGGAGAGGATTCGACTTTTCAAGAAATGTGAAAACAACTTTAATTGTTTTGGGCGGTAAAAATCGATAGTAAGCTGTTTTCATATCACACGGACGCAATATTTTTGTTTGTTAGGAAATGGACATGGAAGGTTTCAAAGTGGGCGGCAATTTTAGACCTATCAGTGAAGGGCTATCAGTGAAGGGCTTTACATGATATATGAACGTACAAATCCTCGTGATATTATCTCCAAAGGTATACATGCACAATTCGTCCTGTTGTCAAGGTGAAAAATGATATTATGCCGATAAATCTTGTCGAAAAGGAAACTGAACAAACAAATGCTATCCACAAAAACTGAAAACTCGCATTACTCAGGGACACAGAAATTACTCACGGAACGTTTCGCTAGACAAGAGAAGCGTACGCTTGTCACTCACAGGCAGCTTAGACCCCGGATGAGGTTAAAAATTGACAGAAAGGGGGAGAACTCGAGACAAGGGAACGAACCGAAGGTGCGATGGGGTGAGGGCGAGCATATTTCTTCCGTGTAACATTCGTACCTCATCCCGTTTGCAAGAGGCATAGATTCTCATGAGCCCCTGCAGCAACATGAGGGCCTCATGTCAATCAACGCCTCTCGTTTTTCTTTTAACTCATTCGAGACGTGCCCGCTCCGGATACGCGGCTTAGGACTCGAGTGAGTTAATTTTTTTTTTTATATAAAAAAAAACTTGCATAATTTCTGCTTCAAGCAGAGAAAGTCATTAGTGTTTGTTTGCATATTCTGTCCGACAGACATGCTGAGGCCTTTTTATCCACAAGAGGTATAGATTCTCATGAGCCCCTGCGGCCGCAAGGGCTCATGAGAATCTATGCCTCTTGCTGACAATGATCGGATTCATATACTCCCGTTTCTGCTCCTCTGAGAGAGAAAATCTTCGTAGCGAACCAAGCATAATTATTTTTTTTCCGGCTAGCGGGCTTTGCCTTTCTGTCAAATCTCTGACACTGATCAAACTAAAAGATATTGCCTCTGGCTCATAGTTGGCTCCCTTTGTGCGTGTTTGCACTTTTTTGCTTCCTCAGTTTTTGAAAGAGAGACGGTTCAGATGGAGGTTTCTTGAGTGTTTATTTATTTATTTATTTTTTATTGAATTATTACAATGTTGTAAGTTTTAACACATTTAGCCCTGACGCACTACAGCAGGAGATGGGTCGACCATGATAATTCAAGGGTAGTGCCAGATTAGCTTGGCGCCTGTCGGCGCCAAGCTAATCTGGCACTACCCTTGAATATTGTCGCCGCCAATCTAATATGGAACTACCCTTGAATTATCATGGTCGATCCATCTCCTGCGACAGGTGCATAGTCGTTAGATGACGCCTCTAAAATTTGGGAAATACGTGCGCCTGGCTGAATGAGTTAAAACGCTTTCTATTCACCTATTTTAAAACAGCATTTAGAGTCAACGCGCACAGTAGGAATTGTTTCCTACCTGAGCCCGGTTACACAGTAGAAATTAACGTTTTAACTGCTACTAGCTATACCGCGTGTTTACGCGTCTTTTTCCGACCAGCTGGATCCGGTCAATAACAGTCAAGGGGTTAGTGAGGGAGTGACAGCGGATTTTCAGCGTTTGTTACTTGCTTTGTCCTCGAAACCTTTGTCATGATGTTGGTTAGTTAGTTCGGGTTTTAACGTCCACGGCACCGGAGTGATAACGGACGGCCCAAGCGGGCGGGTTATGGCGGACAGGGACAGATATTACCTATGGAGTACGACCTGAACACTGATCAGTTCAGGCGCACTGCAACTATGCCACTTCGATTCACCAGGACCTTAGTAACGGACATGCTATGTGAACAAGCCCGTCGTTTTGCATGGATGTCATGGTGTAGTTTTTGTCCCTGCATAATGTAGTCTCATGACTTGTCTCGTCTCGTCTCGTCTTGCCTCGTCGCGTCGAGTGTCGTGATTGTCCTTTCTTTCTTTGCTTTGTGTCGCCATTTGCTTTGCCTGGCTGTGTCTTGTTCTGTCCTTTCCTGTATGGAGATGGCCATAGCAGTCTTTTCGGCTAAACTTATTCGAGACGTGCCACACCAGGATACGCGGCAAATGCCGCGTATCCTGGTGTGGCACGTTTCGAAAATGCATCACGTCTCTAATCGAAGTAACTAAAGTCACAATAACCAACTCCCCCACGCGCCTGGCATCACTTTCGTATGACACTCACACTGTCTCTTTTCTTTCTTTCAGGTGCACAGGTACTTTAGCTGTTTGCCCGAGGACAAGGTGCCGCACCTGAACAGCGCTGGGGAGAAGTACCGGATCCGACAGTTGCTGCAGCAGCTGCCGCCTCACGACAACGAGGTGCGCTACTGCAACGGCCTCTCTGACGTAGAGAAGCATGAACTGCGCATGTTCAGCGCACAGCGGAAGCAGGACGCTTTGGGCAGAGGGAGCGCCAAGCCACTGCCTATCACCTTAACGGCTACAGTCTGTGCTGAGGTTGGTCGATGAATTTGTATGGACCTTTTTAACCCATTACATCCTGAGGTTGATTTTGAAATAGTTTGCCTATTGTCCTGTGAAGGCTACATTATAGATTAGGAGATAGATCAACCGTTTTAGTTCAAGGGTGGTGCCAGAATAGCTTGGCGCCTCAGGCGCCAAGCTATTCTGGCACTACCCTTGAACTATTAGTCAATTTTATTTGAAGCAATGGGTGTATCAGGATGAAAAAGGGTTAAAATATCACAGTGAGAACACCAGTGAGCCCCTCTAGGGCCGGATGCAACCACTTTTGTCGCGCTGACGTTAAACCCCAACTAACCAACCAGCATGAAACAGATTTCTTTTTGTTTTTTTCACCTGTGCTTTCCAATTCCATCCCAAGCATCACATCATTTTCGTGCGCGCCTGTTTACATCACTCAGCCAGCATTTTGACGTTTCTGTAGTCAGAACGCTTTTTTTTTTTTTTTTTTCACCGAACCATTATAAATTGGTAAACAGAACACAGACCTCCCTATCGCTCTTGTTTAACGATTGATCTTCACAGAACACGTATCTCCATTTCTCCAAAAGTTCTCGTTTTACTAGAGCCCATTCTTGCCTTAGTGCTTTTTATCAGTTTTTCTTTCTGACATCAGTGAGACGAGACTTGCATTTCTACTGCGCCTCTAGCTGCAAATTCCCTCAAGCAGCTCCTTCCATCGGCAAGAAACATAGTTATAGTTCTATGTCTCTTGTGAGTTTCGGCCTCATTTACATCTCTTTTACCTCAAACAGAAGACGTCAGAGGGCTGTGTGGCTATGATTATTCGTTCGCCTCGAAGTTTGTGAGCAGTGTACAAGATATCCCCGTAGTGGAGTGGTGTAGAAAATCTTTTTCCCTGGTGGGGTTTCCTGTGTTCTTTATCTACAGATATCTAGCAGGAGTGTTTCAATATTTAAATGTTCCAAGATAGGAAAAGAGTTCTCGCGAGTGAAATGCGTATGCTTCTGCCCAACCCATCTACCTACTCCTTCGCCTCCTCCCCCCTCCCCTCAGCTTACTTACCGTTTGGAATCATTGGTCCTTATTTGGTTTTGAGTATGCGTATTACTTTTGTAAAGACGTGGGGTTTTTTCTCTTTATTGTTCTTCTTGTTCTTGTCCTGTTGGAATCATTTTTGTATATTTAACAAATGAGCTTGGTTAACTCACTCGATACGTGCTACTTTCGGATAGGCGGCCGCGTATCCGACTGCAGCGCGTCTCGAATGTGTGAGCGATTTTTCCTGCTTCTATATTTGTTTATTTACCTTTTGCGTCCGAGTGGTTTGCGGTTTGTTATAGACTCAGGCGTGAGACGCACCAGACTTAGCTAAGATTGACGCCGATTTATACAACTTGCGTAACAGTGATAAGCTTTAGTTTGAAGGAGAGAATCCCTCAGTCACTACGTTACCATCTGCAAGAAGCATAGATTCTCATGAGCCCCTGCAGCTACAGCTGCAGGGGCTCATGAGAATCTATGCCTCTTGTTAAAAGGGATAGGATCTTTTTGCCTCTCTGATTTCAGAGAGATGTAGTATTCAGTTTAAAGATGTAGTTCCTAACTTTTAACTTTAACTTTAAGACGTTTTCCAGCAGCATGGAGCAGTTGCTTACGGCACACGATGATGCTAGCTCGAGTGGGAATCAATTTTTGTTATATATAGACAAACGTAAACAAAAATAAACTATTCTTTGTTTTTATTTTATTTTATTTTTATTTTATTCCTAGAGTAAGTACTTTTTTTTACATTGCAGAGCACACACACGACTCTATTGTTATAACTTACGTTAAACTGCTAGTTCTGCAAGTGAAGCGCCCTCAGTATCACTGTCAATAGTTGTGTTACCCTTTAAGATGTCAACGATCAGCGTGCCAAATGTATGTTTACAACTTTAACTTGAAGAGCCCACTTGAAAGGGATCGGAGTTAGATACAGAATTGATCGGGTCAGGTAGAAGGTTGCGTTCTGAAGAGCTTCATGCGGGTCTGGATTATGTGGCACACCATGTTTCTAATCGCTTCGAGAGCTCGTGTGTCTGCAGAATATAAATTGTTGGAACATGTTGATTGTTTGCATGTGCTGCTGAAAGGAGGCCCTTGTATATACAATAGATACACTGGGATATATTTTGAACTACCGCCTCTTTTTTGCAACCCCCTCCCCCCAAAAAATAAATAAATAAATTAAATTAAATGTTTTAAAAAGCTGTTAGCCCTTTTAACCCCAACGCCCTACAGCAGGAGATTGATTGACCATGATATTTTGAATTATCATGGTCAATCCAGCTCCTGCAACTGTTACATAGTTAACACTTCCAAAATTTGGGAATGTGCCCGTGAAGCTAAAATAGGGTTAAATACAGATGCCTTCTGTTGAGAAATGTTGACGGGCAAAAACGTCCCGTGTTATTAAGGACAATCCTTTAGGTGCCCTACAGCCAACAAAATGACAGACAGCGTCCACAATGACAAAGGATCTCTTAAAAGCATGAGCGACAGTCTTCAGTCCTGAACTGAGGCTGATTCAAATCGCAGAAGCTGAATTTCAACTTTTTGGGTCCAGACAGAACCGACATTCAGACAACCTGTTCAGTCCATCTTCAAGAGCGCATACATTCTCATGAGGTTCTGCATCCGCAGGGGCGCATAAGAATTGATGTCTCTTGCTGGCCATGTATTATGGGGCATAGTTAGTTCATGGATCCGTTTTCAGTCATTTCAGTTGTTCGCACTGTTACCCGTTTGAGATAAGGGTGGTCGCTCTGCTTTATGGTCCTTTGTTTCATCGTGATACTGGAGTGAGTTATCGTGGCATTGTCTACAAGATGGAGAAATGTGTTGGTCGCTGCCTTAACTCATTCAGCCCCAAAACACCACAGCAAGACATGGAACGAGCATGATAGTTCAAGGGTGGTGCCAGAATAGCTTGGCGCCCATGGGCGCCAAGCTATTCTGGCACCACCCTTGAACTATCATGCTCGATCTGTCTCTAGAATTGTAATACGAAAGCAACTTCAAAATTTGGGGATTTCGATCGTGCTGTAGAATGTGTTATGCAGTAAGTTTTTAAATTTCTACCAGAGTAAATTAGCAACTGCGGGGGGGCTTATGAGGATCCTATCCCTCGTGCAGTTGGGTGGTTTCAATTTTTCTCGGCAGTGACAGGTTCGACGTTGTCTGAAACATTTGCCGACCTAACCTTTTCCCATTGATTGTTCATGCAGTGTGGAAATGGCGTCACCGGTGGCGAGATGGCAGTGTTCGCGTCGCGTGCGGGCCAGGACAAGTGCTGGCACCCGGCGTGTTTCGTATGTACCACGTGCGGGGAACTGCTGGTTGACCTCATCTACTTTTATCGCGACAACAAGCTGTACTGCGGCAGACACCACGCGGAGCTGCTCAAACCTCGCTGCACTGCTTGCGACGAGGTGAGTCTGCCATTTTTCATCGTAATCCATAGTGTTAGCTTGTCCCCACCTTTTTTTTCACTGTCAACATTTGTATTTTTAATGTTTCGTTTTCAGCGTAAAGTACATAGTCGGAATGTTTTTTGGGGGGACTGAGAGTACAACTAAACGATCTAGATAGTCTTTAAACTTGTGATCGACTCATTAAAGGCGCTCCGCATCAAGCTGCGGAAGTGTCGTATAGCGTTGCCGCCGGCAACGCTGTACCACACTTGCGCAGCTATTGATGTGGACTGCTTTGAATGAGTTCATACACTTCGGCATATTTATGCTGTCATGAGGCCCGGTGCTTGCAAACATCCATACATCCTACTGGCACGCTCTTTGCGTCCGATATTAACTCACTCGACGTGCCGCATCCGGATACGCGGCATAAAGCCGCGTATCCGGATGCGGCACGTCTCCAATGAGTTAACTGTGTTCTTCAGCTAACATCGTTACCATTGTTGTGTAGTTTGCACAGACGACTATCGGTATTCATGTTATACAATTTCTCAATTTATCCACAATCATTATCTTCACAGATAATCTTCGCGGATGAGTGCACGGAGGCAGAGGGCGCCAGCTGGCACATGCAACACTTCTGCTGCATGGAGTGTGACCGACAGTTGGGAGGACAGCGTTACATCATGCGTGACGGGCGCCCCTACTGCTGCGGCTGCTTCGAGCACCTGTTTGCCGAGTTCTGCGACACGTGTGGCGAGCACATCGGCGTGGACCAGGGGCAGATGACGCACGAGGGGCAACACTGGCACGCCACCCCGGCATGCTTCAAGTGCCACACCTGTCAGGTAAGAATTTATCGACTCATTTGGTCTAGACGCACTTTGAAGTACCATTACGCTTAAATCTGAAGACACATTTCAACACCATTTTTGTGTTTGTTATGCCTTGTCGACACACCTAATGAACTTTAACAGCAAAAGCACACGCGTAATCGTACTAATTTATAAGCGTGTCAATCTATTTTTAGCTGTTTCTCCTACTGAAAGCGTTGTGTTTCTAGAACGGAGCGGAGTCATTGTCAGATTACTTGATATACAGACGACGTTTGCTGAACTGGATTGTCCTGTGTCTAAATGAACCATAACTCGATCTGTCTGTAGCGTTTCGTAACTATCTGTTACAGAAGTGTATATTTGAACAGTTACGGCGGTGGTGGGCCTTTAACCCTTTTAGCCCCAAGGTCCCATGTCTCAAATTTGGGAGATGTTGCCTAACCGTACCGACTATGTACCAGTTGCCGGGGATGAATTGACCATGATAATTGAAGGGTAGTGCCAGATTAGCTTGGCGCCTAAAGGCGCCAAGCTAATCTGGCACTACCCTTCAATTATCATGGTCACGCCATCTCTTACTGTAGGGACTCGGAGCTGAAAGGGTTAAGGTGTAGGATGACACTGCAAGAAAGTATGGCTCGAACTGTCGGTGGTCAATGCATGCGACGATAGATTTAACACCTTCACTGCCCGTGGATGCAGATTGTGTGTTTCTGACATCTGTGTTAACCCTTTGTGTGTCGGTAGCGGTTTTTGTCGCGATGATTCCTGTAGGAATCGGAACAAAAGCCTCTACCGACACGCAAAGGGTTAATTAACACCAGAGAGTCCAGGGAAGGTGAGTACAATGTGGCGTCATTAAGAGGCAGAGATCCCTTCATTAGAATGTCTCTTGCACTTGGACCGTGTTCGCTTTTTCTCAGCATTGAAGGGGTTAAGAATCTATTCATAAATGGGTCGATCGTGATAGGTCAAGTGTGGTCCCTTGAACTACATGTCTCATGGTGGACTTGTATCCTGTGACACCCGCAACTTCCGAGTCCACTTTTACTTCTTCATCCCCCCCCCCCCCCCTCCCTCGCCCAGTTTCACTAGTTCAGTTTGTTCATTCTAGATTTGATGGCATGTCTGTTTTGAAAGTTGTTTCTGTGCTTTGTTTACTCTTGTGCAGTCTTGTGTTGCTAGTATGCTGACGAGCAAAAGAACTGCGACATTTTCGAAACTGTCGCAGTTCTTTTGCTCGTCAATATACAATTCTCTTCATAGTTGGGTTGCTTTTTCTGTCGCTTACAACTGTTTTCTGTTTTGTTTCCAGAAATGTCTGTTGGGCCAGCCGTTCCTGCCCAAGCGAGGAGTGATCTACTGTTCAGCTGCGTGCAGCAGGGCGGGCTCCATGCAGACACAGACACCCAGGCGGGCCGAGGATTATCTACAGGACCTGCAAGCCACCGTCCGCATGAGTTCTCCCGTGTCCCACGTGCTGCAGGAGGGGCGGGCCGACATCCACCAGGTGCTGAGGGAACACTACACTCTGCCAGACTCGCTGCCGTCCAGTGACAGGGACCAGGGCTACGCCACGTCCAGCAACTCGGAGGTGTACGCGCCGGGCATTTACGGGGAGGGGCAGATGTCGGGGCCGGACTACCAGGAGCCTGACGAGGTCTACAGGCTGAACTTCGACGGCCTGGTGGACGCCCTGCCTACGCCGCAAGAGGCGCGAACCCGGCACCGCCTGTCTCAGTTCTCCATGCCGGACCTGTCTTCCGCCTCCCCGGACACGCCTAGCCCCGAGAAACACAGTGGACTGAGCTCACGCAGCCGGTCCGGGTCGGAGAAGAACATCAGCGTGCACTACGCTTCAGTCAGCGTCACCACTGGCATGCCCAGTCCGGCCAACGAGAGCGCCGCCAGTGGAGGAGGTGCGGGGCTGTTCGGTCCGGAGTGCAGGTCAGACCTGAGGGTGCGGTTTTACGGTGACCCCTCCCCTCTGTACTGCCAGGCCCGTCCCAGCGGCATGCGATCCTTCCCCGAGCTGCCTAACGTGGGGATGGAGGCCCGTGTACCTCACCCATCATCCCGCCAGCCCGCCGCAGCTCTGGCTCTGCCTGATGACAACAAGATGAACCCCATCACCCGCCCCGGTCACAACCACGTGCGCGGCGTACAGCCCGGCCACTGTCCACGCTCCCAGAGCTTCGAGGGTCGGCCCGGCACCATGGGACTCCCCCTCCCCCCTCGCACCCATCACACGCACGGGCGGCGCGATCGGGAAAGAGGTGAGCGAGGAGAGAGGATACAGAGAGCGAGAGACGGTGATGCAGACATGACTGGGCAGTTCCCTTACGCTCAGTACGAGGATGATCGGTGCAGCACGTGTTCCAGCTCCAGCGACTCGGACGACTGGGGTTACAACTGGTACGACTGGCCGCGACCAGCGGGCTCCAAGATCACGTATGTGGACGATATGGGCATTGGCGGCGCCACGGGCGTCATGTCACAGACTCTGCCCACGCGCGGCCGGCGTCACAAGAAGAACAAGCAGTGTGTTATTTCATAGTGGTGTGGTGTGTTGGACATGACAATTTACAGAAAACTGGGGGCATTGCCTTTGAAGGACATGCTCAGCATGACCCCAGCAGAGAGGGAAGTTGACCGGACACCATGTTTTTTTCTGGTTTTCAGAAACCAACACGCCCACGTCTTCGTTCGTCCTTTCACAGAGACGAAAGACGGTTGTCTCCCCTGGGATTGTGCAACATTTATGCTGGTCACTGTGAAAACCCAGTAGGCAAAGGTCCTAGGACCCATGTGCGCGGGCCGATCGAGGCCGGCGAGGGCCCCGAAGACATTTTACTTCTAGGAAAGGGTCCTGGACTGTGTGTTATGAAGCGACATTGGTGATAGGACTAAACAGAACAACGTTGATCGTTAATTTAAAGAACTCATCTGTACTCAAAGACCACAGCTTGAGACTGTCTCGTGCTAAAAGCTGACTCGTGCTAATAGAGGTTTGACAACATATTTCCTGGACTAGACGCGTGCATGAGATATGACAAAAGTTCATCTCGGAATACACATTACTGGACCATGCCGCTAGACAGGACGCACAGACTGGTCTGGTGTGGACACGTTCATTTTTTCTAGTCCGTTTGCATACTTAACATTACGTAGTCACGGAGACTCAACGTGGGTGTGTTACCTCGTGAAATTCATGGAACTAGGCACAGGTCAACCGCATTTGACGGAGTTCGTACTGGGAGTTGGACAAATCCGCTCGTGTGGCGGAAAGGAATCTCACAGTATGCTCTGGTCTGTGATTTTGGACTTACGGCCTACACCCGTAAGGCCCACAGTCGCAGACCATCGCACACCGTTTTCAACCTGCGCTCATTCAAGCATGTGTTTGTTTGTTTTTCTTCACCAAACTGACTTTGCTGCTGCCGGTGTTCACAATGATTGCCGAAGTCAGGCGTTTTTGTTGGATACCATCCTGCCGTGGCAGATGTCCTGAACCTGAGCGACGAATCAAACCTGTGAAGTGTTTAAGACTTTTGAATCATAAGAACTGTGGCATTTAGATTGAAGAAAAATACACTCATCTTTTCATGACTCCTGTAATTGTGTGCTGGTCTATGAGTCTGGTCATTGCGGTTTACGGCCGTATGGTCCTCATCCAGAGATCAGCTTACTGGTGTGAACAGTTTCTCTTGAGACCTTGATACATTGTATACTGTGCAAGAACGTGATGCGAGTCACTTTTAAACATTCAGACAAAATGCATAAAAAGTGTACAATTTTAACAAAAATCACAAATCTTCTAACTATTGAAACTTTGTTTCTGAGCCAAAAAGCTGATCATTTGATGTTTGAAAGGAAACTTCAGAGCTTGTTTTCAGCAGTAATACTTGAAAGATCATGGTAACCCTTTGGCTGTTGGTAGCAGTTTTTGTCACGATGATTCCCCTAGAAAATCATTCCGACAAGAAACACTACCAACTGACTGCGAAGAGCTGTTTCTTTATTTCTTCAATGAAAATAGTGGATGTTTTGATTGAAGACCGATTTACGTTTGCCTTTAAGTATGTGTGCTGGTCTGTGATTTTGTACCTTAGTGCTGAAGCCTTTATGTACAAAATGACAGACTAGCGCATGTACATGTTTGAGGTGTATTTCGTTTACGTTTTGACAGAGTATTCAACTTGTAATGCCCGCACAGAAAACAATTGCAGGTATCGGATTGTTAAAGGTTTGGTTACATACAGTGTTCCAGACTTCCACTGAAAACAGTTGTTGTTTTCTGCTTGATTTGGTGTGTTGCTGGAATTGAGTTTAATTAACTAACCCTTTAGGTGTCTGCAGCGATTTTGGTCGAGGTGATTCCTGCAGGAATCACCTCGACCAAAATCGCTACCGACACCCAAAGGGCTAACCTTCGGTGCGCTTGCACATCCAACCGGTACTTAAGTACTGCAAACAGTACTTTACCGGAAACTGCCTGCGCCAGTGGGTTACGTTTTCGCGCGAAGATGAGGAAACTGTATACCCGCATGATTATGAGTCTGTGGTACCTTTTCATGTGATTTTTGTTAACTCATTCGATATGAGGCGGCACGTCTCGAATGAGTTAAAGTGCAAGATTCGTTTTGGATGGCTGGTCTGGACTTTAGATTGGACTGTGATGACGTTTACAACTGTGTGTGAATGTGTGTTGGTCTGTGATTTTAAACCCAACAGCTTTAGGCCGTACGGTTAAAAATCACTGACAATGACATACCAACAATACACGTGTAATGATTTTCTTTTCTTTCTGGTCATGGATTTTTGCGGAATTTGCAGGGTATATATATTAAACTGTGTCTATCCCGTGTCATTGTACATGTGTGTAAGCAGTATCTTAGAGTTAAGAAAAAGATTCATTTCAAAGTACGGTAAATTATTGTGGGCCAGTTTGTATTTCGAGCAATTGAGACATCTTATTTAAAGTGTACAGCGTATCCACGGTGCTTATGTACAGCGGCTGCGTATCTATTTATGCATACCTGTGTACATTTTTCTCGGTTTGTCCATTTGTTTGTGTCAAGAGGCCAGTTCTTTTTCTTGACCTGCGGCCAGTTGCACAAGCAAAGTTGATGGCTTGCGCTGTTTAAGCTCGCTCGTGCAACGGAGGCCAGGGTTGCAAACTAAAGTCAATTCATATCCGTAACTGTGTGCGTGTCTGCACAGACCAGCACACAGTCCGTAAGTTCTATGTATATCGGCACTGCAACTGAGCTGCATGGTGGCACGTGTATCCTGCGGCCAACGTCATATTTGTGCAATAAGATTTGTACTCTGGGAGACGTCAGTGTAAAAAGATGTTGATCAAAACCATGTGTTCGTTTTCCGAGCACAGATTGATGAAGACCTCTATACCATTTTAGAACTGATCCACTCTCTTCTGGACTGTACGAATAACTAAATGCTGAAGTCAGTTTGTTGCATCAAGGCCTAATAGGTCACGTGCATTTTTAATGAGAAAATAGATTAACCCTTTGGCTGTTGGTAGCCTGCTTCGTCGCGATGATTCCTGGAGGAATCATTGCCACGAAAACTGATACCGACAGCCAACGGGTTACAATGCAGCACAGTGTAGATCTAACTTACTTTAACCCCTCGAATGCTGCTGACGATACCGTTCCGCGGAAGAAACGAATAGACACGCGTGCATAAGCGTCTTTTCCACCCAGGGGTGTCCTCAGTAGCAGTCAAGGGGTTAAAAGGATATATTTGGGATTGAGTATTTGAGGTTACAAGCACAGCTAACTAGTACATGGGTGCTTCTGTGCCGGTCATGTGTCCGAAATCCGATTTTTGAAAATTACCTGCCATAAGAAATTACTTGCTACGGAGGCCAGGGGTCTTTGGATCTCTGGACCTTTCAGGTTTTTGAAACAGAAGCACCCAATGAAGGTATCTTTAAGTGCATTATCAATTTGAATGCATAACATGCATTATTTTTTATATACCAATTTATATACCAATGTAGAGGGGATTTTATTTCACTTTTTCTCTTGGATAATTAATTTCACTTTTTCTCTGAGATAATCATGATTCACAGGAACTCTTAACTAATTCGAGAAGTGGCGTATTCGATATGCATCGTAAGCCGCATATTCGAATACGCCAAGTCTCGAATTAATTAGTTCATGTTTTACCTCTTTGTACTGTTATCTTTGTTCACTGTTTTCTTGCCATAATCATGAGTAATTTTTTTTTTTTTAAAGGTCATAATAATTGTCTTCCATGTAACTTGTAAGTTTTATTTGTTAGAAAGTGATTGTGCTATGTCCACGAAACCCCTTGAAGATATGCATCATTGTTTTGTTCTTGATGAAGAGTTTAATTATTTCTCCTAAGTATATGTAAATAACTGTGGATAATAATGTATCTGTGTCATGCTATGAATATTGAAGTACAGTGTCTAAATAAAATATGTACATGATGTGAAAACGTTCTCTGATTGTAAATGATCATTCGTGCATACACGTGTCATGGTTTGGTCCATCATGCAATACGGGGACAACTCCTTTGTTATCGGGACGAAAAGTTGTACCCCTTTTCAAAGGGGGACAACTTTTCGTCCCATGACATAAGGGGGACAACACCTTTGTCTTATGATGCTGGAGTTGCCCCACTTTTCCGAGAAGGGATATTTGTACCTTCTTTGTTTCTTGTACTTTAGTCATGGCGTGCAAAACAGTATTAGCCACAGAAATACATGTACAGTGTAAATAAATTGGCTTAATTTAAAATATTTTGTCGGAGATTTGTTTTGTGCTGTATCTGTACATTTTAGGCTATTGATGTTTATATGTCTTAGTTAGCCACTTCACTGCGGGGAAAAATGCAAACATGACCCAACTGCAAGAGGCAAAGAACCTCATGAGCCCCCGCAAATGCGGGGGCTCATGAGATTCTTTGCCTCTTGCTGACCTTATTCATATCCGTGTTCCTTGGATGGATGGGCTTGGTCAGTGTTGGAACTTGCCTTGCTGCCAAAGACATAATCTACTGGCAGTGAAGGGGTTAAGGTACACGTTTTGTATTCCTCCTTAGTAGCAACGTTCAGGATGGTTTGTGCCTCTGTGTCAGGCTATTATCTTTATACTGTAAACAGTTCCTAACATTTTAAAGTCGCACCAATTTCTCCGTTGCTGGCACTAGAATGTGGACTTCTTTTGGACTTCACTGTGGACTTTTAAAACAATCACTGTTGACAAATCGCACGCCTTGACACACTTTTGCTACTGTTGTGTTTGAAATTAGATTCATGTTTCATATTTGGTTAAATTTGCTTCAGCTCCTGTTTTTAGTTTGAAAATTCATCAGGCTAAATGAATGTGATGTACAATTTATTTTTCTTTTTGAATGAGATGTCTTTACCAAATCTTTTTCATTTTATAATGATGGATTATGCATTGCTGGGATCGTAAGCGTTTACTGTTACACACCTACATGTGTACAGGTGTGTGATATTGGTCCTTACGGCTCTAGGTCGTAAGGTCCAAAATCACAGACTAGCACAGTTGTTTTCTGATGATCCACTTCTGTTGAAACGTACACTGCTGTATGTTTGTAACTGCATTTTTTTGTACTTTGTATTTGTTTAAACTTGCCAAAACGACCCAAAGGTTTCACTCAGTTTTACTTTCATTCGGTAATTTTGCCAAAAACAACTTGATACAGCTTTTTTTTTTCTTTTCTTTTTTTTTTTTTTTTTTTTTTTGAAGGGGGGGGGGGGGGGGGGGGGAATCAGTGTATGAAGTTTTAAACATTTTTGTCAAAGGTCTCCGAGTTTACAAGACTGGAAAATCAAAACGCAGTACTCCGTCTTCCCGCTAAACCTTACTCCAGCCTCTCCTTCCCTAAGAAATAGCATTATTGAAAACAACACATTCGAGACGTAAGAGACTGAAAGCAATGCACGTCTCGAATGAGTTAAGGTGACACCAGTGCTGTTGCCAAAACTCATACATGCGTACCTACCCCTTACAAAGCATACCATATTATTATCCATTAACTCGTTAGAGACGTGGGGCATTTTGATACGCGGCTTTATGTCGCTTATCCGGATGCGGCACGTCTCGAATGAGTTAAAATGTGGTATCACCTTACAAATTTCACGTTTTACGAAATTTTGATATACAACAAACTTTAAAAAAAAAAAAAATTTCCAGATGACAAACCTTAATACAAGAACGCTGTATGTTACAAAAAAAAATCATTTTGCTACCACTGAAGTTAAACCAGTGAATTTGTGAAAGTTTGTCTCACACCGTCGCCGCAACTTTAGACGGCTTACGAGCAGCGGGAGATGGATCAGCCTTGATAGTTCAAGGGTAGTGCCAGATTAGCTTGGTGCCTTACCAGGCACCAAGCTAATCTGGCACTACCCTTGAACTCTCAAAGCTGACCCGACTCCCGATCTGGTGTCTTGAAAAAGTGAACGAGTCAAACCGTGTATGTGTATTCAACTTAATTCATTATGTGCCTTTTAGTACCGTTTCAGTAAACGCATTACTGGTTGGTTGTTATTTTTGTGTGCTGAATCAGTGTCTCCCAGTTTCTGTTGAAATCTGTATTGAAAACTGCTGGAAGTGGAATAAAAACCTTTTTGCCAGTGATGTGAAACAAGCGTTCGGTGTAATGACTGTGATGTTTAGTTTTGTGAGTGATGTGAATGTGAACAAAAAATCTGTTGAGCGGTTTCGAAGTTTGTGTGTGTAGAGTTGTGTGTGTGTAGAGTTGTGTGTGTTTGTGCGTGTGTGTGTGTGTATGTGTGTGTGTGTCTCAGTGTTTGTGTTTACGTGTTAACCCCGTTAACTGCCAGAGGCTATGGATAGACCGTGATAGTCCGATACGCTTTTTGCAGGTAGAGCTCAGAAATGCAAAAGGCATAGAACTTCATGAGCCCCCGCGACTGCGGGGGCTCATGAGGTTCTATGCCTCTTGCAGCTGAATAATGTCAGTGTGCCATCTCAGTGAAGAGGCTAATAACAGTAAGTGTACCATTGTGTTGTCGCTCAACAGTTCTCAACTTCACACCAAATTAATGAAAGGAAATGCGAGATCAAAGTGTCTTCTTATTTAAATTTTTTTTTAACTGCAAAGAAAAGCATACAGTCGCCATTGTGTTCTGGTCAGTGATTTTGGACCTTACGGCAAGGAGCCATAAGGTTCAAAACCACAGACCATAGCACACAACGGCCTTGACGCCTCTCACAAGAAACACAGCGTGTGGTGGCGGGGAGGGAGGTATCAGAAGTACAACTCACGGAATTTAAACATTGTGTTTTGTGCTTGTATGTGATTTGGCAAATTTGTGTGACAGCAATATACTGTAAGGTCGAATGTCACACACAAACAATATAATTCAATTTATTCTGAGCAACATATAAGTCTAAGTAAATAAACTGTGATGAAAAAAAGGCCATAGCCAGGCTATAGCAGGAGATGGATCGACCATGATAATTCAAGGGTCGGCGCCAAGCTAATCTGGCACTGCCCTTGAATTATCCTGGTCGATCCATTTCCTGCAACTGTTGCATAGTCATCAGAAGACGCCTCCCAAATTTGGGAAATACGGCCGTCGGGCTGAATGAGTTAACCTTTCTAATTTATTAGATTTATCACCCAGTCAATCACTGCAGAATATGGCACCTTGACCCAAGGACAACTACACGTACAAGTGCTTACATTGCAGCGATCAGTCCAACCACACACACATCACCCGGTCGACTAAACATTTCAACGAAACTTCATGATCGTTGCTGGCGTTGTTTACACAGAAAGTTCGAACATAACTACGTCAAAGTGCTAAACCAGTTTCCCGTAGCAACCTTCGCCATGACAACGCGGAAAAGGCAGGTAATTTGGGATGATCATGTTTTCTGTCGTGAACTCAAAATCGCTATCCTCATCAGGCCCTTTGAAGAACGCCTGAAATTGAAAAACGGTATCATGTGTGGTTATCGATTACAACACAAGTCTATTACTATACTATAGTAATAAATTAAATAAATTATGTTGTAACTGGCTTTTCTAAGCGTGATTCTTTCTCCGTTGGGTACTTCTCCGCATTTTACACGCTTGGCAGTCAACTTTTTGGTCTGGATTACATAATTATAGACTTATGATTACAGTCAGCATTTCAAGCTATCAGAGAAGGGCGACGGATTTGAAATAAGTTTACCTTAGATTTCGTGTGAATTCCGAACTCAAACGACACGTATACTCGTTAACAGTGAAGTATAAATGAGATATTTTTTTAGAAAATACCCGTGGGTTTCCTCTGGGCTGAGATTTGCTGACTAAACAAGGTAGGTTTACGTCGGACGACTCCAAACAGCGACAGCGAAGACAACAGCTTATGTGTTAAGCATAAACAACACTCCAAACAACGCCATGAGGCATTGATCTTCATGAGCTCGGAGGGCTCATCGGGATGTATGCCTTTTGGAGATGTTTGGATTGTTGTCCATGTTCACAGTGCAAGCTGTTTGTTCGCTGTCATTTTGCCCTTTGTCGTTGTTAGGAGTCGTTCGTTGCAAACAAAACCTCACTCATTAAAAAGTCAGACGAAATCAATGTCGAACTTAATTTCAAATCACTCTTGTATCATCAAGCAGACGACCCTAAGGCCGTGAGCTCAGTTTTCAATCAGTTTTGTTGTATCCTTTGCCTGTGATTTTATGCTAGCCATCCATTTATTGTAGTAAGTCCGGCCCGCTATTTTGTTTTCTGCTCCACCCCAGTGCCGCGTTGAAAATGAAAGACTGATGCAACTGAAAAGCGGTAGGCTTTGCGACACTCAGATCTACAGACGCGAAGAACAAGGCCTGTTTACGCGAAGAACAAGGCATGTTTCCTTCTGCCAAATTTGAATCACTGAGCCGTGCGTTGTTTTTTTTTTTACCTCTATATATTGCCTTACTTAGTACACTGGTGTTCGCCAGTAAAATAAAAATAGACCCGACTCCAACAAACAAAACTGTAATTAATTAAGTAATTAACCGATTAACCAATTAATCGACGTACGTGGATGTGGAAAGCCGTCCATCCGTAAGGTGGATTGTCGAATGTGATTGTGTACTCGTAATCGCTCTGCAAACAAAACACGCATTTAGAAGAGGCTAATGCGAAGTTGTGAAGCCGAGGAGACAAGTAAGAATCAAACCGCTTGAGGATAACATCGACCATATGGGTAGAGCCTGTTTGTCAGCGCCTGGGACAGTCATGCCGGAGCCGACATGTCGGCACCCGGGACAGAATCAGTTAACAAAAATCCTGTACGGAAACATACTTAGTAGAGTTATTGGGACACGTACACATCGTCCTGCTGTGGAGTCCACAAATTAAAGTTAAAGTCAGTGTATTTTTCCATTATATGTACCCACTCCATAAAGTTTTCCCTTCCCTGACACATGTATTGATAATTATATTGCGTAACAAGCAAATTAATAATCATGAATTTGCTTGATATACTCGACTCCTTCCTAAAATGTTTTGCAGGCTCCCAAAAACCAACCTTGATATTTGCATTTGTCAAAACGAAAACTGACGCGAAATATGCTCATACTGCAACATTAACGAGTTCCTTATATGCAGTTGTGATTAAATACTTCTTAGTGACCGTGCGCTCAAAATTTATTTCTTATACACACGCATGAACGTAGTGCAGACGCCAGCAAACGAGCGAAAAAAAGTCGCTTCAGGAACGAGTGAAATTGACAAGGCGCCCGCTAGCGATAGCCATATGGTAAGCGACAACCCGCAAAAAGTCAAAATAAACAAACCTAATGGTATTTTCCATCGATTGTCTGTGATCTACTTACGAGTAGAAAGCACTGGGTTTTTTTCAGTCAGAAGAAATGTGCTAGCTCATTTGATAGTCCGAAACCGCCGCAGTCGTCTGCCAGTCACATGTTTTGTCTGAATACCGCAATCACTGAGCCACAAACTGAAGGACGCGAGGTAAAGGTTTATTTTGTTTGGGTACATAAATTACATTGTGCCAAAGTTTGCTTGATATAGTGCCGATAACCGACACATGTGATTACTTGATTACTCGTCTTACGACTCGGACATTTTGATTCGAGTCTCGTACTGAATCACATCTGCCTGTTATCGGAACTATATCATGCAAAATGTGGCTCAGTATAATATAAAATTATCATTTGTATTTGGACAATCATGCATGTCGTGGAGGTAAACGTTCAGTCTAACCTTCGTGATTACTTCTGTCTTCTTCCAGATTACTGGATGGATGAGGAAGCCATCTGGATTGTAAGGGTCTGCAGATACCAGCCGGAAGTCACGTCTGCAACAGAATATTGGCTGTTCATTCAATTTTTATAAGACCAAAGGGGCCGTCCAGCGTAGCACATCTTTCCTCTCCCCTAAATGACTGACCTGCCAATAATTGCCCTTAGCACCACAGGGCCAGGAAGCGTACACGAGTTACGTCCCATGACAGCGGCTCTGAAGAACCGCTGTCATGGGACGTAACTCGTGTACGCTTTTTGTCCTTGTGAGTCCACGAGCGCGAGAGAAACGCCATTCAGGGGAAGGAACTACCATCTCGCAGTACCAACAAAGCCTGCACAAATCTGGTTAGGTCCCCTATGCTTTTCACCTTAGTCATGATCATGGAAACCATCAAATATACTGACCTGTGAAATCAAAAGACAGTACGTTTCTGAGAAAAGCAAGATTGCTATTGTCCCACAAAAACATCTCGCTTTTCGTGAAAATAAATTACGGAATTTCGTCTTTACAGGGCAGTGTAGAATAATCACAGCAACGCATTTTTATGACTGCTGTGTGTTCTCGCCACCCAGTGCGCCAAAAGCCATCGGGCCGACGTCGGCCGCCGTTAGCCCGCTCACTGCGTGCGCGGGCCAACGGCGACTGAAGTCGGCCTCATGGCCTTTTGCTCATTGGGAAGTTGGGTTTTTGTTTGGTTTTTTTTTTTCGCCCTGAGAATGCTGCTAGCATGGAGTGGATGCGCATTGCAAGTGGACATCATCATCAGTCATCATCAGGTATTCAAGCTAATCGACACTTTGCCTGATTGTGAGCACACCTGGAGTCGTTTAAGGTTCTGGCGTATTCCACGTTCACCTCCAGGGGCTTGGTGTTGGTTTTCATGGTCAGGGTGCCTCCTGTGGCGGTCTTTGTTGCAACAAAACGAAAAGACGTCAATATCAGAAAATACAGCGGTATGAAACTAGCTGGCGAACAATATAAGTAAGGAACTAACCCCTTCACTGAATACATTTCCATTGTATACTAATATATTTAACCCATTCAGCCCTAACGCCCTACAGCAGGAGATGGGTCGACATGATAATTCAAGGGCAGTGCCAGATTAGATTGGCGCCTGTAGGTGCCAAGCTAATCTGGCACTGCCCTTGAATTATCATGGTCGATCCATCTCCTGCAACAGGTGCGTAGTCGTTAGATGACGCCTCCAAAATTTGGGAAATATGTGCGCCGGGGCTGAATGAGTTAAAGAGCCCCAGCCGTTCAAGGAACATGGATACAAAGTGGTGTCAGCAAGAGGCGGGGCTTCATGAAGATCTATGTCTCTTGCAGTTTAATAGTGTTCACATTTCTCTGCAGTGAATGGGCTAAGTAAGTAAGTATGTGAGTAAGTAAGTAAAAGTAAGTAAGTAAATAAGTAACTCACTCACTCACTCACTCACTCACTCACTCACTCACTCACTCACTCACTCACTCACTCATTCACTCACTCACTCACTCAGTAACAAACTAACTAACTAAATGAATATACACCCACCGATCAACACACAAACACCTACCTACACGCCGAGTCAGTCAATCACCGGGAATCAATCAATCAATCAATCAATCAATCAATGCATACATTACTTAACATGAAATGCGGCAAATCTCCGATCAGTGGTGATCAAGCGAGCAATAAGTCAGCTGGCAATCAAACTGTCAATCGCGACATTGACATCATCAGTGCATTCCGGACAAATGCGGAAAGTAAGGATTACTCCTTTTAGTGCCACTGATATGAGTAACTGCACGTGTTTTCCTCCCGGTACCGTCAGTAGTATTTAAGGTGTTAATTTGATCAACGTGAAGAGCGACAGCTTCATTAACTCTTTTAGCCCCAAGGTCCCATTTCTCAAATTTTGGAGGGGTTGCCTAACGACTATGTACCAGCTGTAGGAGATGGATTGATCATGACAATTCAAGGGTAGTGCCAGATGAGCTTGGCGCCTTCAGGCGCCAAGCTCATCTGGCTCTACCCTTGAATTATCATGATCAATCCCATCTGCTGCTGCAGGGTCCCCGGGCTAAAAGGGTTAAATTAATAGACCTTGATCGGAAATCAGAAGTAGGTGAGAATTGCACGTGTTTCGACGAAAACAGTAGAATAAAAGCCAGGACAAACATCCCCTTTCGATTTCGCATGTATGTCCGGGCGTTTAACTCATTCAGCCCGGACACACCACAGCAAGACTTGGTTCGAGCATACTAGTTCAAGGGCGGTGCCAGAATAGCTTGGCGCCCATAGGCGCCAAGCTATTCTGGCACCACCTTTGAACTATCATGCTCGATCTGCCTCTAGAATTGTAAAACAGTCCTTCAGACGGCAACTTCAAAATTTGGGGATTTCGGTCCTGGGGTAGAATGTTGATAATATTTTTTTTCGTCGAAACAGGAGTAATTCTGACCAACTTATGACTTCTGAAATCGTCTATTATCAGATGACGTGACTACGACAACAGTAATGACGACAATGGGAACAACAATGATGATGATGGTGACTTTGGTATCAGTTTCAGTCCACTTAAGTTAACTCACTCACCCCCTACATACCACAGCAAGGCATGGATCAGTCGAGCATGATAGTTTAAGGGTGGTGTCAGAATAGCTTGGCGACCGTAGGCTTGCCCTTAGCACCACCTGAATGTTTTGTGTTTATGTACAGTGTGTGAGTGAATGCGCGTGATTCACATGAGCGTGATTGTGTTCAGTTCGAGGCAGCGCTATGAGCCGATTTTCAATTGGCATAAAGCGCCTGCATAATGCGCTGATTTATTTATTTATTTATTTATTTATGATGATGATGGTGATGATGATGATGATGATGACTAAAGATGATGACGACGACAGCCATGTGCTTACAAATGTCTTGGTCCACGTCATGGTCGGTCGGGGAAAGTTCTGCAACACGAAATAACGACCATCAAATCCAAACAGACACACACAGTGATATGTCATCCACAATCATAACAGAGTGGGATAAACTCACTTTAAAGGCACACTACCGCCGTAGCCGTTCAAAGATACGCTTCTATAACAGATGGTTACGAAAAGCTACACACAGGTCTAGCTATCGCTCATTTAGACACGGGACAATCCAGTTTAGCACACGTCTTTATATCAAGTAACCTGACAAGGACTCCACTCCGTTCTAGAAATACAACACTGTCTGAGTACAAGAAACAGCTAAAAATAGATTGGCACGTTAATTCGTCTGTGCAGAATAAATACGTGAGGTTATGCTTGTGCTTTTGTTGCGTGTCCCAACTGCTGTTTAAGTTCATTAGGTGTGTCGACAAGGTATACAAAATACAAATGGTGCTGAAATGTGTCTTCAAATTTACGCGTAATGGGACTTCAGTGTTTGTAATATCTGTATCTGATGTACGTCCAAAAGGGCGCCGACTTGCCCACCTATCTTTAGCCGACGTGCGCTTACTTTTGTTAACACCTTCCCGGCCATTGGATGTATATATTGTTTCTGAAATCTTTGCTCATTCAACGACCAAAAGCTACAATGGTCCAGCGGACACGGATACACATTGGTCTCAGCAAGAGGCATAGATCCTCATGAGCCCCCGCAGTCGCGGGGGCTCATGAGGATCTATTCCTCTTGCGGTTGGTTTGTATTAATGTTTTCTCGGCAATGAAAGGGTTACATTCGAGAGAGAGAGAAAAAAAAAAAAACTCACATCGAGAACACTGAGGAAAAACGCCCGACACCCAAAGAAGATGGCCGCGCGGTGAAAAGTCAGAGAATGCTCGGCGTTTGGAATTGTCCTGAGAAAGAAGAAGAAGAAAAAAAAAGTCGTTGAATTCTGTGCGGCACAGCTTCTGAGCGTTCAAAACCACAGGCCCAGGAAACTTACGCCGGCGTACACGACTTAACATGAAATGTGGCAAAATGATCTCCGACTCAAATGTATCATTACCACACATGTGGTGTACCAGCAAACGCTTCAATAGTGTTATTGTGTTTAGTGTTACTGCTCTAACAACCAGAACGTCACCAAACAACCAAGTACTAAACCAGACCGCAAAGGCCATAGGGACGACGCCGACCGCCGCGGGCCCGCGCAGGGCTGTAAGCGGGGCAACGGCAGCCGACATCGGGCCGATGGCCTTTTGAGGACATGACCAGGCTATACCAACCAAACAAATAGCACATCATGCAACCATAAAAACCAACCGGCTGATCCATTGACGAACGAAAGATAAGACTTATTTTGGACAAGTGATTTTGGACTGAAAAGCTGAACGCGCAGGTACCTGAGATAGGTTTCTCCCTTCATGCTGTCATAGTAGTAGTAAGAATCATCCGGTATGAAAAACTCGTCCCCTCCTGTGGAGATGACGTACTTGGGCATGGTCAGACGGTCTCTGTACGCTGCAAATATTGATCATGATCTCACGTGACAAATTATGATTCATTGACAACACAATGTAATACCTTCACTGCCAATAAACACTGAACACTACCCATGGTCTATTTTTTTCTTTGGAACCTTTGTAATTTCAGACAGAAAATGCCCAAAGGATGAGTGTGTGTGAGTGCATTGGGGAGTGGAGGGTGGGGGGGGGGGGGGAGTGGAGTCAAACCCTAAAAAAGGGAGAACTGCCAGTGCTTGTAATTTAGAAGAAGCGACCACGTGAGTATGAAAAAGCACTGTCAAGGGAGAGAATTGTGCATGATAGACCAATGATCATAGATCTACTTTGGTCCAAGCACACAAAAAAGATAGGAAAGAGGGGGTGCGCTAAGCAAGTGGCTGGAAGCAATGCATATGGAAGCGCCCCCCCCCCCCCTCCCCCCCCCCCCGAAGGGGGGGGGCGTATCACATATCCCACTGTTCCAGCCCGGCTCAATATCTGGACCCCCAGGTAGGCAGAAGTTCCTTCTCTTCCTCCAGTATTGCCGATGGTGTGCTGAAGAGGTCGCCAAGACCGAAACAGCCGTCCACACCGGCTCAATATCTGGACCCCCACTTGGGGGACCTAGATTTAAATTTCCATGCACCACGGGGCTGGAACAGTGGGATATGTGATACGCCCCCCTTCGGGGGGGGGGGGGGGGCTTCCATATGCATTGCTACCAGTCACTTGCTTAGCGCACCCCCTCTTTCCTATCTTTTTTTTTTTTGTGCTTGGACCAAAGTAGATCTATGATCATTGGTCTATCATGCACAATTCTCTCCCTTGACAGTGCTTTTTCCTACTCACTTGGTCGCTTCTCCTAAAAAAGGGACTTTGATATTGCATTCTAGCTCATTCAGCCCTGACACACCGCAGCAAGACATGGATCGAGTATGATGGTTCAAAGATGGTGTCACAATAGCTTGGCGCCCATGGGCGCCAAGCTATTCTGGCATCATCTTTGAACTATTATGCTCGATCTGTCTCTATAATTGTAATACAGTCCTTCAGAGGGCAACTTCAAAATTTGGGGATTTCGGTCCTAGGGTAGAATGCGTTAAAGTATTTTGGGGCTGACGGGATGCCAGCTTCGACCAAGATAGTTCCAGGGTGGTACCCCTGGAACACCTCTCCCCAAGATCCGCCCCCGCACACACACACACACACACACACACACACACACACACACACACACACACACACACACACACACAGAGAGAGAGAGAGAGAGAGAGAGAGAGAGAGAGAGAGAGAGAGAGAGAGAGAGAGAGAGAGTGAGAGAGAGAGAGAGAGAGAGAGAGAGAAAGAGATATAGAGAGAGAGAGAGAGGGAGGGAGAGAAACAAACACTATACGTACAGATTGGATCGACGATAGTGGCCATTTTCTGCGTGTTTGGGTTGTCCAGGTTTCTGGTGATGCCCACCTTGTAGTAATCGTCAAACGCGAAAGTCCATCCGCCCAGAGACTGGTAGTGGTGATGCAGGTTCTGATGGACAACGAATCTAACGTGTGCTGCTCTGTAATTTTGAACATTACGGCTCAAGGCCGTAAGGTTAAAATTCACAGACAAGTACACAATTAATCACGATATTTCAAGTTCTTTAACTGATTGTGCCCCAGGTACGAAATACCCACATTTTAGAGTTTTCCTCTGAGGACTGCATCACAGTTCAAGAGACATCGACCATGATAGTTCAAGGGTGTTGCCAGAATAGCTTGGCGCCTATAAGGCGCCAAGCTATTCAGGCACCACATTTGAACTAAAATGATCGAGCCATAAACCCTTGAACTATCATGGTCGAGCCATATTTTGCTGTGGTGTGTCGGGGCTGAATGAGTTAAAATATGTTATCAACCTCATTATAGCTGCCGCGACACTGAAGTGAACAAGATCCATCTGCAAGAGACGGGGGCGCATGAGGATCTATGTCTCTTGCTGAGACCAATTTGTATCCATGTTACTTGGACGGGTGTGCCTTTTTGTCGTTGAATGAACAAAGATTTCAGAAGCAACACATAATGTGCGTCTCGTCAGTGGCAGGGAAGGAGGTTATCGTTAAACACGGTCCATCTGCCCAGATGGACGACTGGCAGTGGTGACGCAGGAAAAAGAATCCTTCGTGCCCCTGTCTGTAAATCTGGACCTTACGGCTTCTGGCCTCAAGGTGCAGTTTCACAGATCAGCACACCGAGAGTCGTAAACTCCACACTCAGAGACCAGCACATCTCGCGGACAAATTTCCAGTGAAAGATGAATGAATGAATGAATGAATGAAAGAATGATGGAATTAATTAATTACAAATAAATAAACAAGAAAATAATAAAGGAACAAGAAAATACATTTTTAAAAAAACAAGAAAAGTAATAAATAAAGAAGAAAATAATAAATATTGATTAAAATCAATAACAATTAAAATCAATAATAATTAAAATAAATATATAAATAAATAAATAAGTCTACTTTGCTTACTAACCCTCTTGACCCCAAAGACGCATTTCCCAAATTTTGGAGTTGTCACCTGACAACTATGTAACAGTTGCAGGAGATGGATGGACCCTGATAATTCAAGGGTAGTGCCAGATTAGCTTGGCGCCAAGGCACTACCCTTAAATTATCACGGTCCATCCATCTCCTGCGGTAGGATCTTGGGGCTAAATGCGGGTTACCAAGATCGAAAATAACCGGCAAACGCCGAATATCATAGAAACACTTTTTCAGAGATCTTGACAGCGCTCTGTATTTCGCTTATTACAACTTTGGACTAACGTAACAACAAGAAAATGTGAATCTGGCGATTTTTTTTTTTAAATATCCGAAGTCCAGTAGTAAAGAAATAGGCGGCCCACCTCTGTTAAGTTCAGCAGGTCCATTACCATAGGCGCTATGGCCACAACTCTTTTGTCAACGGCCGCAGTGGTCCACGTGGTCCAGCCTCGCTGTCGACAGAATCACGTGACAACGGGAAGCGTACATGAACACACTGTTTCAGTCAAGTTTTGTCGCACCAGAACTTCCTACGACAACTAAGTAGGATTAGTGAATTCAATTAAAAAAAAAAAAAAAAAAAACTACTCAAAGACTTTTTTCTTTCTTGCTTGCTTGTGTTAACCCTTTAAGTGTCGGTAGCGGTTCTAGTCGCGATGCCGATTCCTGTACGAATCATCGCGACTACAAAACCGCTACCGACTGACTGACACCGGCAAAGGGCAAAGTGGCAGAGGCACTTGTCGCCCTCCCAAGCGCAAAACTAAATTGGCAAAAATACCCTTGAGCCATCATGGCCGATCCATCCCCTGCTGTGATGTCTTTACTGGTGACTGAGCTGACAGATCATAGTTAACGATAGCTGTCGATAACGCTTTTAGTCGCGATGATTCCTGCAGGACAAACAATTGCTGCCGACAGCCAAAGGCGGGTTATACCCCCGTCTCTGTTGGTGTGGTTATTGGCAAGAACACGTCATTAACCTCTTCACTGCAGAGAAAAAGTGCACACGATCTAAATGCAAGAGGCATAGATCCATGAGGATCTATGCCTCTTGCAGAGACCACTTTGTGTCCATGTTCGTTGAACAGTTGCGGTTTGTGGTCGTTCAGTGAACACAGATTTCAGACACAGAATGTACGTATGTTGGCAGGGAAGGGGTCAATGCATAAACGCTGGTGTATGACAAGTTGCGTACCTTTGATTCCCCACAGACAAAGAACTTGTTGATGTTGACATTTGGATCTATGGTCTTGGCAAACGCGTCAATAGTGTCCATACCACGTACTGCTGCCTAGAGAGAAAAAAAAAATGCGTGGAAAACATTTCTGAGAGCACATCACAGAGTCACCTTCTAATTAACAGCTTAGCTTCTAGATGCAAATTTGAGTGCACGTGTTGCACTGTTCAGTAATCGGTTGTGTGCGTGCGTGTGTGTGTGTGTGTGTGTGTGTGTGTGTGTGTTGTGTGTGTGTGTGTGTGTGTGTGTGTGTGTGTGTGTGATGGTGTGTGTGTGTGTGCGTGATGGTGTGTGTGTGTGTGCGTGTGTGTGTGCGTGATGGTGTGTGTGTGTGTGTGTGTGTGTGATGGTGTGTGTGTGTGTGTGATGGTGTGTATGTGTGTGTGTAGTTGTTGTCATTGTCATTGTTTTAGCCCCTTCATTAGTTAGTTAGTTAGTTAGTTAGTTAGTTAGTCAGTCAGTTAGTTAGTTAGTTTAGCGCCGAGCAGGCGACTAAGGCCATCTCATGGCGGGAAAGGTAACATTCTGGCCAGCTAAACTAAAAGAAAGGTTTTAAGACAAGAAGTAAATGAATATTTCAAGCTAAAGTGTCGTACAAGTTTTTTTTAAGAGATATGTCTACAACTCCATTAAGGTCAAAACAGTAAAATTCACGTGGTCTACATATACCCTTCCCCTTTACTGTCGAGAAACATGACCCTACTCAACCGCGAGAGGCATCTCTCTTGGCTTGACTTCGCGAACGAAGATTCTATAGGGCTTGCCCACGTCGTCTGCAGGCATTTTTGTGGCTGCGGAGGCCAATCCGGGACAGGCAGGTTCGATCGCAGTGGCTGCAGGGTCAGGGTCTGGTCAGGGTTCTGAGTTATGACAACTCTGTTTTTTCTTCTGAGCCGCTTGTCCTTAAGGTTAGCTCTGCGAGAGTCATCAAAGGAGACGGCTGCCTTGTGAATGGTGGAGCGCCAGGTGTCACGGTCCGCAGCAAGCGAAGACCACTGGCGGTGGTCGATTTGGCAGGCACTAAGTGACTTCTTGAGACCGTCTTTGTATCTCTTCTTTGGTGCCCCTCTGTCTCGGTGTCCAGTGGCGAGCTTGCCGAACAGAGTGATCTTGGGTAGGCGATGATCCTCCATCCTGGAGACGTGCCCCGCCCAGCGAAGCTGTGTCCGCAGCAGCAAAGCCTCGATGCTCACAGTTTCCGCCTGTTCAAGGACCTCGACGTTGGTGACATAGTCACTCCAGTGAATGCTGAGGATGGTACGCAGGCAGCGCTGGTGAAAGCGTTCGAGGAGTCGTAGTTGGCTGCGGTAGAGGGCCCAGGACTCGGAACCGTACAGCAGGGTGGTGAGGACGACAGCTCTGTACACGCTGATCTTGGTGCCTTTTTTCAGCTGTTGATTGTGCCACACCCGCTTGAATAGTCGCCCGAAAGCACTGTTCGCTTTTGCCAGCCTGTTGTCCAGCTCCTTGTCCAGCTTGGCGTCTGACGTGATGATGCAGCCAAGGTAGGTAAACTGGTGTACAGACTTCAGTTCGGACTCGCCGATGGCGAGAGGTATAGATCCTCATGAACCCCCGCAGGTGCGAGGGCTCAGTGCGGATCTATACCTTGCGGAACTTTTTTAGCAACATTTTCGTTGGACAGATGTAGTTCTTCGGCTTCAAATTGTCAATGATTTCAGAAACACCACTTGACGAAACTGACGATGAAAAGGTTACGCTAGAGGTGTTTGTTCTGCTTTGCGTGTTACCTTAGTCATGGGCAGGCGGATCAGCCACTCAGGCGAAGCGTTGTTCGTGATGAACTGGTACCACGTCCAAGCTATCACGGCGTCCTCGGACCGGCTCATCTTGCTGGGATCATTCTGAAAAAAACGAGAAATTTAATCAATAACATCGTCTTTTAACCCGTTATCAGATACCCCTAGTCTGGAATGTTCTACCTTCCCATGTCCGCCTGGCTCCATCCCTATCAGTTCTCAATGTGTGTGTGTGTGTGTGTGTGTGTGTGTGTGTGTGTGTGTGTGTGTGTGTGTGTGTGTGTGTGTGTGTGTGTGTGTGGTGTGTGTGTGTGTGTGTGTGTGTGTGTGCGTGTGTGTGTGTGTGGGTGTGTGTGTGTGTGTGTGCGTGCTGTGTGCGTGTGTGTGTGTGTGTGTGTGTGTGTGTGCGTGCGTGTGTGTGTGTGTGATGGTGTGTGTTCTTAGAAATGTTATGGTATGTGTGACAGCGCTTTGAGCCTGACTGTAGGGATAATGCGGTTTATAAGTATGATCTGTTATTATTATTATTATTATTATTATTATTATTATTATTATTATTATATTATTATTATTATTATTATTATTATTATTATTATTATTATTATTATTATTAGCCTAAGTCTGATTTTTTAAAAAAATTTGCTTATTGTCCTGTAAAGGCTACATTACAGATTAGGAAATAGATCAACCATTTTCGTTCAAGGGTGGTGCAAGAATAGCGGCTTGGCGCCTCAGGCGCCAAGCTATTCTGGCACCAGCCTTGAACTATCATAGTCAAATTCATTTCAAGCACTAGTGTATCAGCATGAATAGGGTTAAAACATAGTCTCAACCAAAAAAATCGCAGCATCTTCTTGAGATAAACTGCACCGCGAACAATGGCAACCACAGGAGATCATCAAAGTCATTATTATCACCCGCTTACTTTGAAGACGATTGGTTGGTTAGGCACCTGGCGGAGGTTAGCGGACACAGCGCCCGTGCTGACGGCCATCAGAGTGATGAACGAGATGAATTCATCTCCAATGTCTGGCACGTAGCTTTAGACATAAAGACAAAACATCTACATCTGATTAGGCCTACAACAGCTTCTGCAAGGTCGGCCACAAATCTTTGGCCTGATCCCGGAGTCAATTGGTCTTATGATAGCAAAGACAGTATATATTAGTATATTATAATATAATCTATATCACACGACCAGTCGCTTTAGTGCAAACCGTACCACGTGACCGTGATACAAAAACCCTTGTAGCAACAAATGGCGGACTTTTTGTAGCTCTCTTTCTGACGCGTCTTGGATGCCAGTTTTGTTCTATAAAAGATCACCAAACGTTCTAAAGTACAAAATTACTTAGTGTTGTTCAAAACAATAGGCACACTAAAGGAGACGGCAATGTCATGAAATATTTTAAATTACGTCATACGTCTATTATGTATAAATATATATTCCTTTTACGTCAGTCATGTCTGACGCGATCCAGGTCGGAAGATTTTTTCTTGATTTCTCGAAAATAGTGGAGGAATGAAAGCAGTTACGTTATTGGTAGCATGGGCTTGCTGCACAGACCCTTGTAGGCCTGAGGGAGGTCAAAGGAACCATTGTACCCCTCAGGCCTTCGGGGTACAAAGGTTTCTTTGACCTCCCTCAGGCCTACAAGGGTCTAACTATACTGTTATAGTCTTTGATGGTAGCCAGTGCACCATTTGATGTGTTTAGCATTTTCACACTTAACCGGTTGAGTACCGACAAAATACGAACGCTACTTAAACGCAAGAGGTATAGATCCTCATAAGTTAGGGCGAATTTAATAGCATGTCCATAAAGTAAAAGACTGGCAGACCTAATTCTCTGATAACCGAAGTAACAAGATAAAAATTACGTCATGTCTAGTTAAATCAACCTCACTGCTGAACGTACATTTGGCGCGAAGGGCCGTATGTGAGTATGTGTGCGTATACATGTAAACACGAGAATCTCTGATATTGCTGTACGCACAAGCTTGAAACTTGGCGAAATATTTTTCTCTAAGGGGTGGCTAAGAGAGCTTCAGAGCATTTTGTAACGTGATGTTTCCTTAAAGACATAAAAGCAGTTTATAGAAAGTCGGTTGACCCAGATTAGAGTCCGTAATTTTTGTCATATTTACTTGAAATTTGGGATATAACTAGTTCGGATAAAGGCATTGGATGAGTTCGTTAGCCAGCTTTGTATCTTTTCAACTTCTTCAGTAAAAAAAAAAAATTCTTTTCAGAAAAAAATAAAACAGTATACCTTGACTTTTGAATAAAGTCAGACAGTGGCGGTGACGTAAAAGAAGCAACTCCGTCACCACGCAGACATTGACGCAATACTCTAAATATGACGTAATTCTCTCTCTCGCACGTGCTCGCACATAGACATGCACGCATCTCCATGAGGCATAGATCCTCATGCGCCCGGAGGGTGCATGAGGATCTATGCCTCTTGGAGATGTTTGGAGCGCGCGCTCACTGCACGCACGCACACAGACACAGACACACACACACACACACACACACACACACACACACACACACACACACACACACACACACACACACACACACACACACACACATCGACGCGCTTTTTCTAAAGAGCATGCAGGTGTACTTAGTGTATCTTGTAGCTAGATAAAGTCAACATGATTTCATACAAATTATATATCAAGACTGAAATCGTACTGTGAAGTTCTAGTTTTGTCACCATTTTCTCAAGTCTTGAAGCGAAAGTGAAACTCATATCACGCTAAATATAAAATTACGTAAAAACCAAAAATACGTCATGATAAATGACGTTTGACAAACCAATGACGCGTATGCACTGCGCCCCTTTTAGAATTCACTGTGGCGCATTGGCAGATCTGCTAGGTTTTTTCAAAAGGAGATATTTCACTGAACATCAGAATTAGGTCAAAGACGAAAGGTAGAGACCCTTGACAGAGAGGGCAGCTAGCATATCGAAGGGACTTTGTGGGTTAAGGTTCATCCCATCTTGTTTTGGTATTGAATTAACGAAGACTGTAGAAACACGGTCTGCGTCAGCGGACACTGAGGGGTTAAACCCTTTCCTGTCAGCTGAAGCAGATTGTGTTTCTGCCGTTTTCGTTAGTTTAGCGCCATAGAGCCGCAGTCGTGTCAGGAACATGGGTTAAAAATGGCATCAGCCGGAGGCACTGTGGCCTTTTGTTTGAACTGCAAAGATCTCCTCAACCCCTCCCACCCCCAACCCCCTCCCCCCACCCCTCCCCTCACTGCATAAGTATGAACCCCTTCGTTGCCAATGATCAAGAATTTCGCGTCTAAAACGACTGCACAGTAACCGACATTCGCCTGAAACGTAAAACCTGTTGGGTCCCAACCTCGGCGTCGATCCAATCTCGGCCAGGGTGACATATAATGCGCAAAAATAGTAAGTTACATTAACTCATTCAACTCCAACACGCCACGGCAAGACATGGATCGAGCGTGATAGTTCAAGGGTTGTGCCAGAATAGCTTGGCACCCATGGGCGCCAAGCTATTCTGGCACAACCCTTGAACTATCACGCTCGATCTGTTTCCAGAAGTGTAATACAATCTTCAGGGGGCAACTTCAGAATTTGCGGATTTCGGTCTTAGAGCTGAATGGGTTAACTTTTCAGCATGACTTACTAAAAAGTTATCTGAATGGGTATAATAACGATTATATCAGTGATTAGCCATGCCATTGGCCTACAATTTCACAACACTGGTGTGACATATAGTGCTTACAAAAAGTAAGGGACGTCATACTTTCAGCTTGAATTACTAAAATGTCTGAAAACACCGTACATCTGCCCACTGCTGTCACCTTTTTGGTCTGATTAATGTTTAAACTTTTTGGAACATTTTAATAATTCAAGTTAAAAGTAACACATAGTTTACAGCTTATTTGTGAGCACTATATGTCACACCAATGTTGTGAAATTGCAGGCCAGTGGGATGGCTAATCACAGATATACCTGAGGACTTTTAGTAATTCAAGCTGAAAAGCTAATAATTATACCTTTCTATTTGTGAGCAGTATATGTATATTTCCTTTTGGCCGAGGTTTGGTCGACGCCGAGTTTGGGACCCAACAAAAACACTGATGTAAAGGGGACCAAACAGTGGCATAAAAGAACTTTGGACTGACAAGAGACATTAACCCTCGTGAGACGCGGTGGTCCATAAGGGTTTATGTCCCTTGCAGATGAGTATAGAGTATAGCCCCTGTTCGCCTTGCCCGGGCAGCTCAAACTTACTCAAGACCGTTGTCGCCGTAAGAAATGTACATGGAGCCTGCATCGGGACGAGAGATGATGTCTGGCACTGCTATGTACAGGTAATGCCACCAGATGGGCTGACTGCTCTCCGCTTCTGCAACAACAACAAAAATAAATAAATAAATAAATAAATAAAATTAGGTAAGTAATTAACCCATTTAGCCCCGACGTCCCACAGCAGGAGATGGATCGACCATGATAATTCAAGGGTAGTGCCAGATTAGCTTGGCGCCGTCAGGCCGATCCATCTCCTGCAACCGGTATATAATTGTTAGGCGACATCTCCCAAATTTGGGAAATGGGGCCTTGGGGCTAAATGGGTTAACCCCTTCCCTGCCGCTGCACGTACATTTGCGTTTCTAAAATCGTTGTTCATTCAGCAATCACTAAGCCATAAACGTCCCATAACATGGACGTACACAAATTGGACTCAGCAAGAGGCATAGATCCTCATGAGCCGCCGAAATGTCTTTGTAGGTAGACTTTGGTATCAATTTCAGCCCACTTAATCAAATTTTATATATACAAACGATTTGAATTTCCAAAACTTCAGTAGCTCGCTTGAGCTTGCCCTCAGCACCACGTGAATGTTCTGTGTTTGTGTACAGTGTGTGAGTGAATGCGCGCGATTCACTCGTGAGCGTGCTTGTTGGGCTCAGTTCGCGGCGGCGCTTTGAGTCGATTGTCAAAGAAAGCATGTTCGAAAGTGCTGAAAGTCGTACTCTTGTTACAGTTTGCATCACTGAGAAATGATCGAGCTGTATCACAGGGTGAGGAAATCCACGAGTAATGTGCCCCTCAACAGTTTCGAGTGTCACTGAATACATGTAGTATGTGACCGGTCAGGGGCACATAATTCATGGATTTTCTCGATTTATGACTGTATGACTTGATAGCACGCCGCGCAGTGTCACAGTAGATATGCGCCACTATGATTGTTGTGTCGAATAGACAGACAAGAAAGCTATCTTGTAAAGGCCGCCGAAAAAAAGTCCATATTCCACGGTAAGCAAAGGTCCTCGGACCCACGACGGCCGCAGTGGGCCCGCGCACGGCTGTGCGCGGGCCCACTGCGGCCGTCGTGGGCCCGAAGACGTTTTGCCACTGGGGATGTGAACAGCGATATTTTCATTGTAATACAGTATTATACAATCTTGAAATGGACTTCTTGTTGTTATTTTGTATTGTTTGTTCTGCTTTTTGTGTGTGTGTTTGTTTGTGTTGTTTTGTTGTTGTTGTTGTTGTTTTTTGGGGGACAAATTATGGCAGCACGAATATTGTGAATGTCTTTCTCAATAGCTTATTGTCATTGACCAAGAGGTCTCTGTAGTAACCAGAAACTGGAACATTTAGTAAACTGCCTGTGCTCAGTTGTTATTCCGATGGGAGTTTCTTTCTTACTTTCCCATCTTGGTTATTTCCCATCAAGAAAAAACAAACAAAACACCAGAGAAAGAAAGCTCTTTTGTTTTAAAAAATAAATTACCCGTCAGCCATTGTTGTGACGTCATGTTGATGACGTAAAGGGTGAAGTCGGGCCCTTTGTACTCCCAGGGTAGTTTTTCCCACTTGTAGTGCGGGTCGAGCCGGTTGACGTAGTCGTCCAGCGGCGTGGCCAATGTCGGCTGCATCATCACCACGGACAGCGCAACGACCAAGGCGGGAATCATAACGGCGTGTCCAGCCATGGTAAACGTGCACCGTTGTTGACTGTGGCTGTGTCCTGATACTTACAATGTTGAGCTTTTGAATGCTATTTAAGTACGGGTCTTTAAATTTAGACCTTACGGCTTAGAACTGTAAGGTTCAAATTCACAGAACAGCACACATGCACAATGGCTAGGCCACATTAGAGCGACTACGCAAAGTTACCATTATGTACAAATAAAACAAATTCACTCGGGATGTATGCATGGTCACCTGGAAAAATTGACTATCTCAGCTGGATGGGTGGACAGACAATACAAGCAGCTTCGTAGAGGCTAGTCGCAGAGTTACCATTATGTACAAATAAAACAAATTCACTCGGGATTTATGCATGGTCACCTGGAAAATCAGATTGACTATCTCAGCTGGATGGGTGGACAGACAATACAAGCAGCTTCGTAGTGGCCTGTGTACTTGGTCCAGGTAAAACGACGTACTTGTTCAGCTAGCATGTCCGCTATAACTCATTCTACCCCAGACCCACCACAGCAAGATATGGCTCGACCATGATAGTTCAAGGATGATGCCAGAATAGCTTGGCGCCTATGCGCGCCAAGCTATTCTGGCATCACCCTTGAACTATCATGGTCGATCTGTGTCCTGCACTGCACTGCAGTCTTCAGAGGACAACGGCAAAATTTGGGGATTTCGGTCTTGGGTTACAATGAGATAAGGTCCCGGTAAATCAAAGTGGCACAGTTGCAGCGCGACCGAATGGATCAGTGTTCAGGTCGTGCTCCATAGATAATAGCTGCCCATGTCCGCCATGACCCGCCCGCTAGGGCCGTCCATTATCACCCTAGTGCCGTGGACGTTGACAGGTCCCGGTACACAGTGCTGTTTCCGTACTGTACAGTCTCTTAGCCATAGTCAGTCCCAGGCATCCCCTAATATTTCAATCCCCTAAAAAACACTACTTCCCACCAGCTGCACATTTGCCATGCACAAAATAACAATGAAAACAGCACATTGACAGTCTCATTTCTTGGCTATGAACCCGATTCCTTACCAACCCCACACCCAAGCACAGCTGAAATCAGCGTGCCCCTCAAATCACTACGTCAACGGCAACTCAACATAGGCCCACAATTGTCCACTGGATAAGCTCAGGATGGTATGAATCAAAGCACCAAACATGTCTCCTCTCATGTAACCAGAAATTTCCAGCAAATTCTAACATTCAGCCCTACTACAACAATTCAAACAAGGCAAAAATTATTTTTGAAAACACCGGTCCTTGAACTGCCTGAACTGGCCAAATTTGACTATGTAATGTGACCTGAAACCCCGAACGAACAACAGCCTGCATAGCCTGCAAGCCCATGAGTACTAAGGTGGAGCCGACGCGGGCCTTGAATGGTGTGCCTGTGGCTGTGGCTATCTGGGGCCCTCGTCGGGCTTGCAGGCTAGGGTGTGTACTTTGCCCTGTGAAGGCTGCGGCAGAAGACAATAAAACTCTTGCTCTTTAAACCCATTTAGCCCCAAAAGCCCTAAAGCAGGAGATGGATTGCCCATGCTAATTTAAAGGTAGTGCCAGATTAGCTTTAGCATGGTCAATCCATCTCCTGGGACAGGTACATGGTCGTTTGGTAACACTTCTAAAATCTGGGAAATACGGCCGTGGGGTTAAAATCCAGACCCCAAAAATGACCAGTGAAACGCGTGAAAAATGCAGAGAAGAACCCAACGAAGTAAGAAACACGCTTAGATAAGACAGTTACAAAACAATTTATTGTAAAATCCAGACCAAAAAAGTGACTGCCAACCGTGTAAATGCAGGAATAACCCAGCGAAGAAAGAAACACTCTTAGAAAAGACAGATACGACACACTGTATTAAGTTTTAAAATTGTCAATATCTTAAAATTTTCAAACTAGACAAACAAACAAAGTGTACGATACGCGACTTCTCTTGCCCGTCAGTGCGTGGAGTACAGGCCTTTTGACATCGGAGCGCACGTTTTCCCCAAATATCTCCCCAAAGAAAAACTTTTCTGTACCACTATAGCTGGAAGGGTCCAGAAAGCAGTATTGGGAAATGAAATTTTTAGTGTTTTAGCTCACACCTGCTCCACAGATTTTGCCGTGCGTTTAGGGGGTGCGCTGCTGTGCGTTTCATAGTGGCAAGTTTTTTTGACTGCGTGCGTCGAAGAGTTAAGAACAAAATTTAATATCATTTAGTGCCAATTGACCTAATATGGAATAGTTTTTCTTAACTCCTATGATTTGTCAGTTTTGCTCTAAAGTCGTAAATGTTTTGTGCAAAAACTGACAAGAACAAGCCATTTTCATACCCTAAAAATAGAGCCCCGGCAGATTTTAATATCGAGGTCAAGCATGCAGACTGCATATATGATGCGCTGTTTCAAGTATGAGAACTTGGCCAACTGACTTGAACATGGATCTGTCTTTAATTCTGGGCTTAACTCATTGTACCCCAACACCGAAATCCTTAAATTTTGCCGTTGTCCTCTGAAGACTGCATTGCAGTGCAGGACACAGATCGACCATGATAGTTCAAGGGTGATGCCAGAATAGCTTCCATAGGCGCCAAGCTATTCTGGCATCACCCTTGAACTATCATGGTTGATCCTTATCTTGCTGTGGTGTGTCTGGGGTAGAATGAGTTAATATAGCTTAGTGGGGGCTCTTGTACATTTCAAGCTGGGGCACATTTACGTACGTAAATTAAGTCATTTCATGAAAGAAAGAAAAAAATCCGATTTTTGACGACTGTACAGCAAAACTGGCACATTGTTCGAGTCTCTTAAAAGTAAATCGTATTAGGTCAACTGTCACTGAATGATATTGATTCTAAGGGTACAGAAAAGTGGTTCTTTGCGGAGATATTTCAGTGCAAAAAACACTGTGCGCTCGTGTGTCAAATGACCTACACTTTCTCCACGCGGCACTAACAACTGTATCAGTACTTGATTGCTTGTTTATATGTTTCTCTATTTTGAAATATCAATACATTGTGTTGTAACGCTGTCTTTTCTAAGCGTGCTTCTTACTTCGCTGAATTATTCGTGTATTTACACGCCCGGCAGTCCCTTCAGTTTTGGTCTGGATTTTATAAACTGTGTCAGTCACAAAAATAGGCTTGCGAAATCATTTGCATGAACCGCGAGCCCCTGTGCCAGAGCTTAGCCCTGTGCCAGCCACTAAGCAAGGTGCTCCACTACAGCGGAGCACCTTGCTTAGTGGCTGGCGCAGGGCTATGCCCACTCATGCAACTGACCCCGCTGCGGTCTTTTGCCTTTGCATCTGGGAGCCGGTACTGATGAAGACTCCATGGACTAGGCGGATTACAGCAAAACAACTATAGCAAATAAAATGCACGTACTTACAAGACAGGCCAGCAGTATGGCCACTGAGACTGCAAGTGTAAAAGCGAAGAGAAAGAACAAGTACTTTTACTTTTTCAGTCACGGTGATAGTTTGAAGGTCAGCGATAATGATAAAGTGCCACTTAGCAGAACCACTGCCGGCCTACTGATTTATCTAGATGCCGGAGTGCCGGTCTGTGGTTTTTGGACCTTAAAGCTAAAGCTGCAAGGTCCAAAATCACAGACCAGCATATGTTGATAATCAACTGAAATGACTAGACTGGTACAGCTGGCCTAAATCACTAAATACTGACATCTCCACCAACATACAGGTAGCGCACTAGCGGAATAATTCAATGGTGTAGAGCGGAAAGAGTGATCTATTTCGACCATAATATTTTTACAGTTTTTAAAAATCAGATCCAACTCTACCAATAAGTAGGCCTATAGGTATACTAAAGGTCCCATGTAACTCGGTACGGTATCTAAATCATTACTACCTCAAGTGAGGGGACTGCTGGCATAATGTCTTCAGTCATCTTTGGCCAAGTAATAGCCGATTTCCGTGTCTCGTCACAAACACAAGCAAACACACACTGACACAAACATACAACCCAACTGCCGAGCAAACAAACGAACGGACGAACAACTAACAAACGAAAGAAAAACAACACACGACTCTATGTAAAACTTAGTTTACGCTTGTCATTTTCTATTGTATTCAAAGATTGTTTCCTGTATGGAGGAACTTGAATATAACGATTGCAAGATTTTGTGCATAGTCGAATAAAGCTGGTAGTTCTACGTACTTTCCCACATATAATGACGAGTAAAAGAATTGCGCGACAAACTCATCGGAAACAGTTTCAGATGACTCGAATGATGTCGCATTTCTTTTGCTTGTCAGTATATAAAGTCAATCTGCAAGCCGCCTTGAGGTCACACTATTAATAATTCTAACACTGCAGGACCATCAGCTTACTTACCTCACTTACAATTTCTTTTGTGTTCCTTGATCAAATGTTTGTCATGGCGAACGCTGTATGACCTATATTACTAATCAAGTGATAGCATTCTAAATTATCAAAAGACATCAGTCCGCAAAGATCAGGGACATATCAATGAAATGTGAAACTAGGCCAAGCGTTGCACTTTGTACTGATTACTACTGTTTAGACGTGGTTTTACGAGCTACGAGTTGGTGTTTTTTTTTTTTTAAAAACTGTTTGGACAACTATAGTGCTTGTATCCTTTTGTGAATACGATAAGAAGTGGACTATTCGGCATACGAGTGTAGGTTATGTGTGTGTGTGTTACCACTGTGTGTGTGTGTGTGTGTGTGTGTGTGTGTACAAGCTTGAAAAATAATTGTCTTGTGTGTGTGTGTGTGTGTGTGTGTGTGTGTGTGTGTGTGTGTGTGTGTGCTGTAGCACCAGCACACACACACACACACACACACACACACACACACACAAGACAATTATTCTTCAAGCTTGCATAAACACTATAAACACACAAGCAAGCTAGCAAGCACACCACTATAGTCTCCCTCAATTCACTCCATATGCAGTCAACCATTCTGGCAAGCAAGTTACCAATCAGAAAAAACAAACAAATGAACAAACAAGCAACTGTCAAGCACATGGATCAGAACAATAAATCTGATTCTAACATTCAGAACCAAGTTTATTAATATTCTATACACTGTATCACATGTAGCTTCCACTTGTACAATGAGTGACAACTTTACAAATTATTTACAAATTGCAGTGTGTACTGTAACCTCCTGTCCATTCTGATACAAAACATTACAAACAAACCATTATAAAAAGTGCTTATCAATAAAACTTCTGTCAAAACAATTACTGGTAAATACAAAATACCCAGCAGCAACAAAGTTGTATATCAACATCTTTTTTTTTGTGTTGCCTCATAAGATATAAAATATGCACATGTAATGGAAGTAAAATATGTATTTGCCTGTTTAACATATTCAAGACATGCAGACATGCAGCTTTATGCAATGGCTGTACGCAGTATAAAGCCACATAACTGCATGCAGCACATCTTGAATGAGTTAACACCATCTTAATTGTGTAACACCGACATACAAATCCTTCTGCCCAACCCTTCTTCCCTTTGTTGAGGTCCTATGTACCACATATCACTGCTTTCTAATATTCATTGTATCTGCCACAATTTATAGATAGTATCACAACACATTTGTAAAGTTCTTATTGATCAAACATGCTTTCTTTAACATGCTTTGAGCTATTGAATTCTAAACAGAATTGTCTCAAAACAATAAATGAAGAAATAAATAAATTTATAAAATTTTGAAAAGAAAAGTTGGATTGAAAAAAAAATGGGTAGAATGAAAATGTAGCATCATTTCACGTTGAAGTTCCCCTCTTTGCGTTTAAATTAAAGATCTGTTTGCACAAGAATAATACGCAACACTTTTTGTGATGGTGCTTGTTTCAGACATGATGGACAATGTATGTGTTCACTGATCTCTAATACATTTAACTGTAGCTCACTTACTGCTAATGCTGGTGGTTTGATTGTGGTCTCCCTTAGCTTGCAAGCATTATAAAAACTTGTCACGTGGTCAGTGAAGTTTGTGGCAAAACTGATTTTAACCCTAGCTAGCTAAAGCCATCATCAATGATGTTGGCCTTAGCTGTCAAGGCCAGCTAAGGCCAACATCATTGATGTTTGCTTTAGCCGGTGAGAGGTAAAACCTGAGGATCTTTAGCTAACTGGGACATTTATGGTGGTGGTGGGGGTGATTCCATCTAAATTCTATTGTAGTCAAGTGATAGTGGGAGACCACAGGTGCTTTCTGTTTGCATCCTCTCCCTTCGCAGTAAAGAAGACAGCCTCTATCCTATCCCCTTTCCCTTGTGTGAAGAGTTGAAAATATGTGCTGTTATGTGACTTCAGACCTTATGGCTCCTTGCCACAAGGTTTAAAATAGAAAGCCAACACGCAAAGAATGATTGTTCTTCTTCCCCCTGTTTTGATACCAAGACACGAACTGGCGAGAACAAATCAAGCATCTTAACCAACGTCAACAAGTCTTCATCGAGTAGTGGTGTTGAACTGCATGAAGTAAGCGGCGGTGGGAGGATTGGTGTAGACCTCCTTGTCCAGAAATTCCTGGTGTGCCGTCTGCTCCTGACCCAGGCGTCGGTTTTCATCAGCCTGCTGTCTGCTGAGGTCACGACGTTTACGATCCATCTCCCGCTCAAGGAGCATGGCTGCACGTGCATGGGCATTGGTCTGGCGTTCCCATTCCTGGTCTCGAAGCTTCTCCTCTTGGCGCTTACGCTGGAAAAAATAAACACAGAAAACAAATTAACCCCCATGCGCATGCACTGGTACTGCAAACAATGGACACTTCTACTCCTGAAAAAATAAGTAAAGGGCAGAGATGACAGCATGCCAATGGAATTGGATGTATAAGGTGAGCACTGATCCAGGTCCGCTGGCAATAAACCCGATGCGCGCAAATTTATCGAACTAACGTCAGCTGATGTTAGCCCACACCCACCATGCATGGGCCAATGTTGGCCAAATAACCTTTAGCGCACTAGAAAGATGTTTTAAAACCTCTCACCTCATTTTCTAATCTCTGCCGTTCCTGCTCCTTACGGATCTGCTCCAGCTGTTGTGGGGTCATGCCCTTCCAGCGGTCGGTGATCACACGGTGAGGTCCGAATGCGCTCTGCGCCACAGCCGGGTTTTCAGTGAGGATGTCGCCGAAAATGTGGTTAGCGATTTCTGTCATGTTGTCGTCCAGCTCCTGTTGTTTCTTCAGCCTCTCTTTCTCTTTCCTTTCTTGGTCCTGAAAAGATTAACTCATTCAGACACACCACGGCAAGATATGGCTCGACCATGATAGTTCATGGGTGGTGCCAGAATAGCTTGGCGCTTGGTTCACGGGTGGTGCCAGAATAGCTTGGCGCCTAGTTCACGGGTGGTGCCAGAATAGCTTGGCGCCTATAGGCGCCAAGCTATTCTGGCACCACCTGTGAACTATTATGGTCGATTTGTCTCTTGGATTGTAATGCAGTTCTCAGAGAACGACTCCAAAATGTGGGTATTTCATACCTGGGACACAATGAGTTAACATGGTGGACTGTTTAGAAAATTGCAGGCTGCATGCACAAAGGAGTTAAAGGTGAAACAACTGCCAGCACAATGCTTTTCCACTGATACCCTGCATCAAATGCTGCACAGTGCTGTTGATATGTGCTGGTTTTCCCCATAAGCATCTTGATTTCAAATCAAGCTTCCAAACCAAACCAACCTGTGCAGAATTGAAGTCTTTTGTGGCCATTTCAATTGCCCGTCGACACTCTGACTCTGCGTTGGCAAGGGCCATGGCTCGCTCGTCGAGTTCACGCTGCTTGAGCTGGTAGAGTTGCTCTGCCTTCAATTGATTCTGTCGGGCCTGCTCCTTTTCGGTCATCTGTTCAGTGAACCACTTGTCTGCTTGTTCCTGCTGGAACTGCCTCCTGGCCTGTAAATCATAGGGTGAAGAAATGAGTACAATAAAACAGTAAGAGTTTGCACAGCAGTTTGTTTCTTAACTCATTCTACCCCAAGACCGAAATCCCCAAATTGTGCCGTTGTTCTCCGAAGACAGCAGTGCAGTGCAGGACACAGATCGACCATGATAGTTCAAGGGTGATGCCAGAAGCTATCATGGTCGATCCTTATCTTGCTGTGGTGTGTCTGGGGTAGAATGAGTTAACCCATTTAGCCTGAGTCCCTGTAGCAGGAGATGGATTGACCATAATAATTCAAGGGTAGTGCCAGATTAGCTTGGCGCCTGAAAGCGCCAAGCTAATCTGGCGCTACCCTTGAGTTATCACAGTCAATCCACCTCCTGCAGCTGGTACAAAGTTGCTAAGTAACACTACCAAAATTTGGGAAAAACACCCATGGGGCTGAAAGGGTTAGCCTGATGCAGTAAAGCAGGAGATGGATCAGGCATCATCAGGCGCCAGGCTAATCTGGCACTATCCCAAAAAATTATCATGGTCAGTCCATCTCCTGCTATAAATAGTCGTTAGGTGACATCTTCAAAATTTGGGAAATGTGGTGTTGGGCTTAAATGGTTTATTCCCCTTTTGCATGTATCAACTAGTACTGTTTACAGTGTTATAGTAGCTGCATGCAGAAGGGGGTTAACTTGACTTAGGCAGACCCATCTAATACTTAAATTATGTGGAAAAAAACACAGCAAACACTGCTTTGAGCAACCACATTTTTTGCACATAAAAAAGTGGTCACAAAAAATGTGCTCTCTCTCAAAAAACAAAAAAAGTCTAGAAAGGCAAATAGTTTCAACTGTTATTAACTCATTCAACCCCACGCATGTATTTCCCAAATTTTGAAGGCGTCATCTAACGACTATGTACCTGTTGCAGGAGATGGATCGACCATGACAATTCAAGGGTAGTGCCAGATTAGCTTAGCGCCAACAGGCACCAAGCTAATCTGGCAATACCCTTGAATTATTATGGTTGATCCATCTCCTGCTGTAGTGCGTCAGGGCTGAATGGTTAAAGAACATAATTTTGGTGGCTATGGGATTTTTTGGTGCCTGCTATAGCCACCTAAATGATGCTCTTTAATGACAAGTGAACTCTAATATGGGTGTCTGCTCAAAACAAAACACACACACACACAAAATCAACAACCAAAGCACAGGTCCTGTTGGTACTTTATGGACTTTACTTTATGCAAGAGACATTGATCCTCATAAGATAAGTCCCTGCAGACGCATGGACTCATAAGGACCTACACATCTTGCATCTAGGTGATGTCAAGGAAACCTAGCTGGTGATGCTCAATAGTTTTATTTAGATATTGAATTCAGTGATATTAAACAAGGAAGGCATCCACTTGGAAGCCAAAGATCTGTCCCTGCTATAAATAGACTGTAGAGTATCATACATGTAAAGTGTCTGTTATAATGTCCTGACCTGTAAGAAAACATCAAACAATAGCCTTGACCGATTGTTCAGTTTGAGGTTCAAGTCATAAAATATGCAGCACAATTAGTACAACACAATATACACCAGCATCTTTCTAAAACAACAGCAAATCTGAACTTAAACAGATAAACAACTTTGAAAATTAAGAGTACATCTTAACATATTAACATCTAACTTTATCACAAAGGGAGATGGATTGACATTGATAGTTCAAGGGTAGTGCTAGATTAGCTTGGCACCTGGGAAGGCACAAAGCTAATCTTGCACTACCCTTCAACTACCATGGCCAATTCCTATACACCTCCCAAGAGTGAGAAATTCAATATTATGTGTGAAAGCGTTAAATGAAATATGTGTGTACCTTGCTGTTCAAATCTTCACCATCAAACTTCTGCAGGGAGGAAATGCCACAACGAGGGTCATCATCATGGACACGGGCTGGTTTGTCCTTTTTCTTTGCATCTGGATCATACAGGTCCCACTCTCGCCGAGATGATGGCTGCTGGTGGAGCATACGAAACTCATTTTCTGCCCGCGCTAATGAACGTATGTCTTCATCCTGGCGCTGCTGTAGCATCTCAGCAATCATGTCATTTCTAACTGCATCAGCAGCTGTGTGGGAAAAAACATATACATATAGTTCTGGTCTGAATGTGTTGTCAGTGTTTTTGTCATACTTTTTCTCTTCATAAGAGGAAATTGTTTGGGAGATGTCTAAGCTTTCATTAGTCAGATACTGAGCAGTACAACAACTAAGCTGTATGGTCAACTACAGTGATATACAATTTGTGTGGCGGGGAAAAAGTGTGGAGTTGTCATTGTGCCACACACACACACACACACACACACACACACACACATGCACACTCACACACCCCACACAAATGGCTTTAAGATTTAACAGCCCACAATACTAAGCGTGTCAGCAAGTGATTTCACTCACACGCCTCTGATTCCGAGGTTACCATGTGCCAATTACGGTTATATACAAATACATTGAACAGGGAAAAAAAAAACTGGCTGTATCGTGACACTGTACTTACCAAACGCTTCATGCCTTTTTCGTTCATATTCTTCTGCCTGCTTCTTGTCAAACACTTGTTGATCCAAAGCCTGCATGTCGATCTGAAAAAGAAGAGCGTTCTTGATAAATGCCACTCCATAGCACTGTCTGCTGCCCCGACAAGAATCTGTCCACACGCAGAACGCTCTGCCATTGTAAATTCATGAGGTTGAAAAATGTTGCTTACCCCGATTTGTCTTGTTTTGGCATTGAAAATCCTTGTCTTGCGTTCTTCCTCAAGTTGACGGCGGCGTTCGATTGCCGCCGCCTCCTTGTAATCAACAGGGAGATCAAGCTTGTACATCTTGCTGGGTTTGTTCTGTTCAGTTGCCCGTTTAGCAGCTAACCACCATTGAAGTTTCTCTAACGCTGACGGTCGTTAAGTTTACTCGTTGTCAAGTAGCCAGATGTGCGTTTCCATTGGTCAATAATATAACATTATTTTTAAAATATAATCAAATAAATTGTTATTATGTAATTCAATAATATAAGCTCAATATTTCTATCATAAAATACATATTAACATTAAATCATTGTCGCAATAATATTTGCAAATCGATGCTCTTATTTCAATATCCACCGGGACAGTCATTCTCGCGTTGTATCGCGAGATATCAACATAGACATCGCGGCAAAAATGTTTTGTCGGTGGGAGTGACTTTTTCTTCACGACTGTGCGAGATTAAAGCACTTTCGAGGGAACATTTGGAGTGACGTTTGTACGTAAGTGATTTAACAATCGTGTGCACCATGCCTGGTTACTTGAAGTATATCGAAGTTGAGAACTTCAAGTCCTACCGTGGACGACAAAGAATCGGCCCATTCAAGCGTTTCGCTGCTATCATCGGACCGAATGGATCAGGTTAGTGCATAAATTTATTTTACTTTAGCATCCCCATTTGTTTGCACATTAGTACACGTCTTCTGTGTCTTTATTTATTATCTATTTAGGAGGCACAATTTACAAGCGACTGTTTCTAAACGTATGTGGATCATGCTTGTCTGTCGTCGCCCAAGGGGAGAGGAATCCGGTTTTCAGAAATAAGTCTGTGTCACTGTCAAAGTCAGACGTTTTTTGGTTGTGTGCATTCGGTAAAAAAAAGTGTCGTAGCAGATTGATACACATTGGGCTTATCTCAACAGACTGTATAAATAGCAGAATCGCTGTGCAGAGCTCTAATTAGGTACGTTAAAAGACTAGTATGCATGCTTGGGCATCCCAAACATGTATGTCCGGCCAGATATAACTCCATGGCCTGATATGTTCCCAGTCAGCTACTGATTTCTCTTTTTCATTTTCAGGAAAATCCAATTTGATGGATGCCATCAGCTTTGTGCTTGGTGAAAAGACAACCAATCTTCGTTCCAAGAGGCTTCCCGTAGGTCACTTACGTTGATGCTTGAACTTATTGCTTGTCTTTAAGACAATAGTCAAGTCTCTTCTCATCCATTATGTCAAGTCTCTTCTCATCCATGAATTTTACAAGTGTCAGAATAGCTTGGTGCTTGAGGCACCCAGACGTTTTGGACTCGCTTTTCAAAAACTTCAACTATCAATATCTTGTATTTTTATCACAACTAAATCATACTCATAGCAGAAACGGATCAGTTACCTTGGGGAGGGGTGGGGGGGGGGGGGGAGGTCCAACTTGTTTGGGACCTTCAACCTGATAAAAAAAAAAAAGGCCTCCTCGATGCTAGACCTTGCTTCCCGGAGCCCAAAGATCGAAAAGCTGGGGGTGGGTGGATGGAGGGATGTAGTGGAGAAAAGGCATGTGCATCTTAAAGGGCTGGCTTAACTGGGCGAGACAAACCCGAACCTCGTCTCGGCGAGACACCCGAGACAGTCAATGCGAGATACCCGACCCACCCTTTAATAGGTTCGGCGAACTCTCCGAGACAAGATCAGACGTGCCGAACCTAATAAATGGGTGGCACGGGTATCTCGCATTGACTGTCTCGGGTGTCTCGCCGAGACATGGTTCGGGTTTGTCTCGCCCAGTTAAGCCAGCCCTTAAGACTCTCAACGGGGGAGGGGGGGGGGGGGGGGTAGGTAGTGGTGGAGACAAGGTGCATGCGTCTTAAGACTCTCACCGTATGCCAATATATCAAACAACTTGGGGGTGAACTCGCTAAATGTTTTAACGTGATGGAGGGGAAGGGAGGGGGGGGGGGGGGGTTCCAAACTCCCCCAAAAAGGGACTTTGTTATAGCATTTTAATAAATTTTGATTCTCCGCCCCTGCATAGTAATAGTGAATGGGCATGAGACAGAAAAGAGAGGCCAAAAATAAAACAAAACTTGTGTTACTGTTAGTATTAGGTACTCCAAACTTGTGTGATGCTTTGCAGTCAGTATTTTTTACTGATTTTCCACAGTCCAGTGTCACAGTGTGGCTAAGCTTTTCAGTTGATTTAAACAAAGTTTATACTAGCAAATACCTTGTTTAGTGGCCTTTCAAGTAAACTTTGGTTGCTGTTGCGCAACAAAAACTATTTATTTTGAATATTTTTCTAATGCACTCTCAGTGTCAATTTACGCATGGCACGATACAATTCACCACTTTCCTTCCAAACACATCTCAACTTTCTATCGCCTTGGGCTCTGCGTGCATTGGGTGGTCAGTCATGATGGTACGCTCATTTGAAAGAGCAACATGGGTGGAACATTGTTTGTAAGTTGGATTTTCATTGTATTTACATTTACAAATACGACAGTTGTTATACAATTCTTATTGACAGTAAATTGAGGCAAACTTGGGCAGGTCAACTAAGGGATAAATAATGATTAAGTAGCTTTTCATAAATTATGAAAAATGTGATGTTGTTTCATTTGCACAGGTCTAATATTGAATTTCTCACAGTGTCCTAGCTTATGAAACAGATCTTCAAATTACTGAGCATTTTGATACTTATTTTTACCATGTGTGTTAGAACCTGAGATATTAGTGTTTGAAATTTGTTGCACTTCCACGGCTGAGTCAAAATCAAACTGCTGTATTTGAAGGTTCCTAAGGAAAGAATGAAAACAATCAGTATTGCCTATTGGATTATCGGATAATTAACTTCAGTGTTATGAGCTAGTGCAAATTTTTTTGTGTTGTAAAATGGAACAAAAATTGTGTTATCTTTTAATAAGAAAAAAAAACAAAAACTTTTGGACCAACAGATATATATGAAAACAACTCTGGTGTCGCTGTATTCAGAAAAAGGAGGTCTGTCTAATGCTGTCAGTTTTATAGCCGACAAAGTACAATTTAAAATCACTTTGGAGTACCTACATTCTCTGATACTGGACCAAAGTAATCAGTGTTGTACAGTGTCAGGGTTAACCCATTTGACCGCAGGACCACATTTCCCAGATTTTGGAGGTGCTAGTTAAGGACTATTTACATGTTGCATGAGATGGATGGACCATGATAATTCAACTCAAGGGTAGTGCCAGATGAGCTTGGCGCCTGAAGGCGCCAAGCTCGTCTGGCACTGCCCTTGAGTTGAATTATCATGGTCCATCCATCTCCTGCAGTAGGGATTTGGGGCTAAATGGGTTAAATGTGCTGACTAATTAAATAATAAAAATCATGCATTCCTATAGGATCTGATACATGGAGCTCCGATAGGGAAGCCAGCTGCAAACTCTGCGTCAGTGACAGCTGTGTACGCTGAAACAGACAGCGATCAGGAAATCCACTTCACACGCTCCATTGTAGGGAGTGCATCAGAACACCGTGTGAATGGAAAGGTATACTTGCTGGTCTTGTGTGTGTCACCATGTGTACTGGAACTTTGATGTTTATGATATTGATAACAGGGTTCCCACAGAGTCATGGAAGTCTGGAAAAGCTATGGAAAATACAAAAATATTTTCCATGGCTGGAAAAACTATGGAAAGCTCGTTTTTGTTAAGCTATGTATGGAAAAGTTTTGGAAAATTAAAAGTATGGCAATCTTACATTGACATGCAATTTACTTTACAAGAAAAATCTGAAAGTTTGAAAACATAATCTAAAGACTTTAATTTAATTCATAAGCTGATTGTTTATCGCTTGAAGGCTGCCCTTTTTTATCCGCAGTGACTTTCCTTGCAGAAAAGCTGCACATCCATAGTTAGAATCTTTCAACTTCCTTTCGTCCTGTGGCCACACAGGGCAATTAGGTTATGCCCCCTTTTCACACACTGTTATCTGTTAGCCTCTTGCAGCATAAAACTATGAACGAAGAACTTTTCTGCCAAAACAAAACATCCACGCGGAGCATATCACAGGAGAAACATTTTCAGCAATTCTTAAAAAAATTAAGAGTTGGCGTTTTTCACAAGACTCTAATGCACTAAGTACCCCTTGACAAAACTGTCATCTGCAAACCTGTATACAACCGTGCACATAAGGCTCCCATGAACACACTAGGTCAACTCAAATTACCCAAATTTTCCGCTTTTCCACACCACCTGTCATGCCTGTTGCTGCTCAAAACGCCCAAACAGGCAAAAATGGGAACTTTCACACCCTGAAAAATTGGCAAAAACAGAGGAAATTTTTCAAACTATGTCTCACGGAATTGTTACTACATGAACCGGAAGCAATTGCCCCATGTAGCCTGTGCATGGAAAGTCACGCAGATTTTTGCCAAAGATAGAAATGGGGAAGTGCATCTTTAGCCACTTATGGCTAGAACAAAAGTCAATTCTAAGCTTGGTTAGCGCCCGCTTCGGATGGAGCAAAGCTCGATGCGAGGCACACAAGACAAGGCACACATACCCAGGGGGATTGCCTCAGCATATCTCACATTAAAGATAAGATATCTCACATTAAATAAAATAATTTGCCCGGAAAAATAGGTTCCACATTTCATTATTACACAAGTTTGACGTATATATTAGTGAGCTTTGGAAAACTGTTGTGTCAGTCTTAAAAAGGTCTTTAAAAAGTATGGAATTTTTTTCCACCAAACTTGTGGGAACCCTGTGATAAAGGCTACAGTTATTTCTCTTATGATTTTATGTGGATGGCAGTATTTTTTTTTTATCATCTCACTAATACTCTTAGTCTTACCCACCCGGCCCCAAAAATAGAAGATATTTTACCTATCTATCTTTCATAATTGCTTGTTTTGGATTTATGTTATTTGTTAAATTGTTAATATGTGTTTAATAAAATGAAATTCGCCTCTTGCTTGTTAAAATTGTTGCTGCCTTTGTTTTTATTTGAAATGGCCCGGAAAGATAGTTTGTATTGGTTTTTCAGCTGGTGTCCCACCAAGCTTATGCTGCAGAGCTGGAGCGCATTGGTGTGTTGGTCAAGTCCAAGAATTTCTTGGTTTTTCAAGGCACAGTGGAGAGTATCGCCATGAAAAATGCCAAAGAGAGGACTGCCATGTTTGAGGAAATCAGCAGGTTAGTTTAGTCATCAACATCACTGTGTGTGCGGCCTAAGCCATAATCTTAACCCATTTAACCCCAAATTGGTACTGCGGGAGATGGATGGACCATGATAATTCAAGGCTCCAAGCTCATCTGGCAGTGTCCTTGCATTATCATGGTGGATCCATCTCCTGCAACAGGTACATAGTCCTTAACTAGCGCCTCCAAAATTTGGGAAATGTGGTCTTGTGGTTAAACAAGTGGAGATAAACAGTGTTAATGTGCATTCACATTGTAATTTTTGTGTTGAATTTATCTAGACCTCTGAAGACATGCTGACTGCATAGTAAGTAGTATGCAATACGTTATTTCTTCAGGCCAGAGTCAGCCTTAGTTGGCCCAACCACACTCTGAGGTTGCAGGAGTGGCTTGCATGTAGCGAGCTTAACCCATTTAGCCCTGGGACCCTGCAGCAGGGGATGGATTGATCATAACTCAAGGGTAGTGCCAGATGAGCTTGGCGTCTGAAGGTGCCAAGCTCATCTGGCACTACCCTTGAATTATCACAGTCGATCCATCTCCTACAACTGGTACTTAGTCATTAGACAACGTTTCCAAAAGTTTGGATATGCGGTCATGGGGTTAAGAAGGTTAAATAGTGAGTCTTTTGATGTTTGCCTTGGTATCTTTGAGCTTAGTTAAGACTTTCTTTGTGCGCTAGAGTTTTACATTGCGTGGGGCATTAAACTTTGCTATGGCCCAAAGTCAAACCTCTTAGGCACATTTATTTTTAGCTTTTTTGACCTATGAAAATGCTCATTTTTTTGTTTCGCAGTCTCCAACTGCCTAAAAGCACACACACAGTGCATGTGCTGTACGGCTCAGGCATGGGACAAAGTAGATGGGGAACAATAAAAGAGTCAGATCAGACAAGCGGTCTGTTTTTTGTTTCAAGCATACAGTTTGCACTCTCGCTGAACAGATAGCATGCAGAACATAAACAGTATCTACATTTTTATAGTCTTTGTTTATATAGTTTTAGTAAAAGGTCATGATAATAATTGATAATTTGTGATCAGCGATGGCACAGAAACTATGTGAATGAAGTATTATGGCATTGGGTTGAATGGACTGAAAGTAATGACTGGGGGGAAAAAATCGCCAGAGTTGAACAGAAAGATCTTTACCCTGTAAGAATGCATTCAGCCTCAAATTCAGTGACCTTCTGCCAAGGTCACAGGGTGGCAGAAATAAGTCAGATTAGCTGTATTTTGACAAATATTGATTTGTTTTTTCAAAATACATTACCGATGGCATTACTATATAGAATACACTCTATAGCCTAGCCCAAATTTGTGTCCCCTACACAACTGGGGAGGAGACACCGGGGATCCAGACATAGGGGCCCCAGGTGGCCTCCCCTTACCACCCTATCCCGACATGCGTAGGGCGAAGCTCCTGCCAGTTTCACTCTTAGCTCGACCGTGGACAGTCGGGATTTTGCCTTGCTACGATTTTTCAAAAAAAGACCGGTATCTTCTGTGGTTATTACTACGAACATTGGCTTTTGTGGTTTAGACTTTCTTCTTGGACGCAGTGTGCTTCGTTGGTGTGTGTGCTACACTTCAATGTTTTACTGTGTGTGGACTTAGCGCCGACCGGTTTTGACCAGGTTGACTTTCAGTGAACTTCATCCTTGGCTACGGCCTTGGGTTTCGGCTTTTGTCTTTACTTTCCCTCATGACTTTGTGCCTCGTGGAGTGAGTTTGGCGCTTGGGTGTGTTCCGCCCTGTGGACGGTGTGTAGCGGACGCTATGGCGGCTTCTATTTTGAAGTTTTGCCTCCTTTGTGGGGATTTCCAGTGGCCCTCTGATGCCCATGACGCCTGCCTGCCGTGCTCGGGCTGCTTTTCCGATAGGATGTGTGCCGAGTGGAGTGAGGACCGGTGGTCTCAGATGTGGGACTTCTACAGACGTGACCGTCCTTCCTGGACCCGGACTTCTCCGCAGGATGGCGTCGGTTCCTCGGGCCCCACTTCGCTCCGTCGTCCGGGCCGCAGGTAAGTCCCCCCTTCGTTTACCGTAACCGCGCAGGAACTCCCTCCCCGCTCAGAGTCTTCCGAGCAGGGCAGGTGAGTATCAGAGTCATGCTCTCCACGCTTCGTTTCTTCTGAACGTGGCTTGAGCTCCTTGAGTCTGCTCTCTCCCCGCTTCGTATCAACCGAGCGGGCCAGTTGTGCTGAGCGTTCATCCACGCCCCCCCCCCCCCCCCCCCCCCCCCACCTTGCTTTTTCTCCCGAGCGGGCCCGGCGTGACGAGCGCAAACGTAATAAGAAAGAGAAAAGAAGTAGGAAGAGAGGCTCTCCCTCACGCTCCGAGGCGTCAGAGCGTGACCTGAGGTCCGTAGAGGTGCTGCCCCCCCGCTCAGATTCTTCTGAGCAGGCCCGGTGAGCTTCGCTTACGTCCCCCCCCCCCCCCGCCTTGTTTTGTCCAGGCGGGCCTGGTGTGATATTGACACGCACCCCCCCATGCTCCGAAGCTTCTGAGCGGGGGTTGCTTGCCCAATTTCTGTCCCCTCCCCGCTCTGAATTGCATGAGCGGGCCTGGAGAGACACCTTACTGCCCCCCCCCCCCCCCTCCCCGTATCGACCAAGCGGGCCCTGTGTGACTTTGACACACATCCCCCTCACTCCGAGGCTGATGATGAGCGGGGGCCGCGTGCCCCAATTTCGTCCCCTCTCCGCTCTGCCTGAGCGGGCTTGGCGAGACACCTTACTGGCCCCCCCCCCCCCCCCCCACCTCGAACTTTCCAGGTGGGCCCGGTGTGACTCAGACACGTACTCTCAGGACTGGATCTGCGGCGTCGCTGTTACGCCCCCTTCCCGCTCGCGTTTCCCCGAGCAGGCTTGGGGAGCCAGGGTTTCCCTGCCGCCTCCCCTCATACATTCAGAGCGCGGCACCCGCGATCCCCTCTCCGTCCTCGCGTCGTCCCCGTCTATAGCAGCCCCCCTCCCTCCCCTCGCGTTTCTGCGAGTTGGGGGCTTACAGAGCCAAGCTTCGCCTTTGGCCGTCGTTCGACCGCGGTCCGTACTTGTCCGCGATGCTCCGCCGGGTGGGCTTCGCGGGCGGCCCCGCCTATCCTTCGCGCGCGCAATCGCCAGTCACCTTCGGCGGACCAGTGCTCTCGGAGCCGGTCGCCCGTCCGTGTGGCTTCGCACGATAGGCGTTCTGAGGATGTAGACCCGGACGTACTCAGCCTACATCCAGCGGATTCGGCTTCGGCCATCTTCTTGCGGGACTCGCCCTCCGGGTCTCCCGACCGCCTCTCAGCTGTTTCGTCGGTCTCCTCCTCTTCTCAGGATGTCGGCCCTTCGCTCGGCTCACAGACGGTCCGTGCTTTGGGAGAGGCCTCTCCGTCTTATCTCGAACTTTTTCCCTCCTGACTTCTGTCCGCCTTCACCCCCTCTGAAGAGACAGGCTTCCGCCATGGTTGATGCACAGAGGCAGGTCAAGCGTCACAAGTCTCTCCCTCAGCCAGCGGCTTCCGGGATCTCGTCGAAGCATTCTCTGCCCAGCTACGCCAGGACACCTTCGGCGACAGTGTTTTTTTTTTCAGATTCGTGGTGGTCAGCGGGCATTTACATGAGTTTCCGCTAGGCATGATACGCTGGACACTCTCAAGCCTTCGCCGTCCCTCTTCCATCGGTGGATGCGGCAGCCATCAACCAGGCGTGCGGGCACAGGATAGTCCAGAACGCTTGGCCTCGCCCGCTTGACAGGATCGCTTCCTTAGTTCGGAACTCGCTAGCGTGCTCCGGTTTTCTGGAGTTGGCTGCTCAAGCGGTGCTGCATGGCCTGGAGGACACTTGGGACCTGGAAGCCTCGTCCCCGCTCCGCAATGTCCATTCCACCCTGGTAGCTGCTTACCGGGCCGCCTACCATTCCTCAACCAACGCTATGGCGTTGGGATTCCCTCTTGCGACTCTGCACGGATCTCCCCAAGACGGTGAAGACTCAGCTCTGCCAGGCTCCCTTTGGCGGTTCCCATCTGTTTGGTGACACCTGGATCATCTCGACTGTTTCCTTCGGCCTTCAGCTTTCGTTCCAGTCCCCTCCGCCATTACGCAGGTCCCCCTTGTGTACCCAGACTCTGGTCGACCGACTCCAGGCAGCAGCTCTGCACGGAGAAATAACGGCCTTACTTGACAAAGCAGCGACAGAAGTGGTTTCTTGACAGGACTCGCCGGCGTTCTACAGCCGCCTCTTTCTCGTTCCCAAGCCAGGGGGCAAGTGGCGGCCAGTCATTGACTTGTGGGCGCTAAACAAGTTCATTTCGGCTCCTCACTTTCGGATGGAGACAGCCAGGATTCTCCGCGCAGCCGTCCGGCCGATGGGCTTTGCGATCAACCTCGATCTGTCAGACGCCTATCTTCACGTTCCAATTCATCCGTCGTCTCGCCGGTATCTACGTTTTGCCTTTCGCGGGGTCATATACCGGTTCCGAGCCCTCCCCTCAACATCAGTTTTCACGAGGCTCCTCGACGCGGTGATGGCCTGCTTCCGCCAGCGTTCTCTGAGCCCAGCCTCCAACTACCTGGACGACTTGCTGCTGCGCAACCTGATCGCCTTGGCGCTCGAGGACAGAGACGCCCTGCTTTCTCTCTTGCGCTGCCTTGGGTTCCTAGTCAATCCGGGCAAGTCGGATCTCACCCCTTCTCGCCAGTTCCTGCACTTGGGGATGGAATTCCTGGCCGACCTCAACTTAGTCCGCCTGCGCGGCGGCAGAAGATCGCCGAGCTCACGCATCAAATGGAGGTAGGGGTCTCCTTCACAGCCAGGGTCTGGCTTCAACTCCTTGGACTACTCAGCGCGGCAGCGGACTTGTTACCCCTCGGCAGGCTCTATGCCCGCCCGCTGCAGCTACACCTTCTCCTCCTCTGGCGTCCCTCGTCGGGCGCCCTGACGGATCAGGTTCCGGTTACTCCGCTGACCCAGCCCCACCTCCAGAGGTGGGCGGACCTCGCGTGGCTGGCGACGGGCATGCCTCTACACTCCCCTCCGCCCCGGTGGTCTCTCTGCACCGACGCGAGCCAGTCCGGCTGGGGCGCTCATCTGTTACCGGACTTTGCCTCGGGCCTTTGGCCCCGGGACCTTGCGGACAAGCACATCAACTGGCTAGAGCTGAAGGCGGTTTGGCTGGCTCTCAACTTCTGGCAAGGGACTCTGACCAACCAAGAGGTCCTCGTTCTTTCGGACAACTCGACGTTGGTGGACTACATACAGAACCAGGGGGGGCACGCGCTCGCCCTCCCTGTGCATCCTCCTTTACCACCTCCTTCTCGTGTGCAGGGACCGGGGCATTGCTCTTCAAGCCCGCCACATCCCCGGTCACCTCAACGTGGTCGCAGGCGCCCTGTCCCGTCGCGGACAGTTGCTCCACACGGAGTGGTCCCTGCGTCCAGACATCTTTCGCCTGATCTGCTCGCGATGGGAGACGCCTCTAGTCGACCTGTTTGCCACCAGATGGAACAACCAGCTTCCAGTGTTCGTCTCCCCAGTCCCGGACCTGCTCGCCTGGGCGGTGGACGCGCTCTTCATTCCCTGAGACGGACTGGTCGCGTATGCCTACTCCCCATCTGTACTGGTACCGAAGGTCCTGCGGAAACTTCTAAGATGCTCCGCGGTTCTCTTCCTGGTGGCCCCCTTCAATTAGACCAAGAGCTGGACCTCGGACTTAATCGCGCTAGCGACGGACCTGCCCCTAGAGCTCCCTGCTCTGCCCACGATGCTCAAGCAACCTCGCCAGGCTCTTTCACCCGTGCCCGTAGTGCCTCCGCTAGAGGTTTCTCGGATGCGGCAGTGATGGCGATTGCAGCAGCCCGCAGACTGTCTACACGGAAGGTGTACGAAAGCAAGTGGAGGGTCTTTCAGTCCTGGTGCGCCGCTCAGCGGCTCCCCCCCCCCCCCTCACGAATCTAACTACCCCCCCAACTGGCGGAATTCTTCCTGTGGCTCTTCGACGATCAAGGCTTAGCCCCTGTTACTGTCAAGGGTTACCACGCCATGATCGTAGACACTTACCGCCACCTGGATCTTCCGGATCCGGGCGCTTGCAAAGACCTTTCGGACCTGTTGGCTCACTTTGAGCTCCGACGACCGGTCTCCTGTTCCCTCTTACCTCGGTGGGACCTCTCCTGGGTACTGACGTGGCTAAATACGGACCGTTTCGAACCCCTGCCTTTGGCACGGTTCTCCGACCTGACCCGGAAAACATGTTTTCTTCTGGCTCTCGCCACAGCGTCTTGCGTGAGCGAGCTTCACGTGCTCTCGGTACGTCCCGCCTGTCTGCAGTTTCGTTCCGACGGCTCTGCGCAGCTACTCACCGACCCGTCCTTTCTGGCCAAGAACCGCCTTCCCTCGGCTGCGCCCCAGATGCTGACATTACGTCCGCTCAGAGGGATGGACCTGTCCCGTGACTCGCGCCAACAGGACCCAGTTCGGGCGCTGAGGATTTTACCTGCGTCGCTCTAACCCGCGCCACCTAAGGCGCTCCCGCCTCTTCCTCCCACTTTCACCAGGCAGGCCCGATATCTCAGCCCAGACTGTCTCGTCCTGACTTTGGTGGGTGATTCGGTCGGCCTACCAGGACCTCTCCCCGGACGGGGATAGACTTTTGCAGATCTGTGCGCATGAAGTGCGAGCAGTAGCCACCAGCGTGGCCCTGGACCGCAACTGCTCTGTTAAGGACATTATAACGGCGGTTGGCTGGCGTGCAGACTCCACCTTCGCCCGCTTCTACCTCCGAGATCTATCCAGCCAGCGTGACTCCCTGACCCGGGTGGGCGACATCTCCGCGGCCCAGCACTCCCTCCGCGCGCCACAGGCGCCGTAGGTACGTCTTAGCTGAAATCGTCGGGAGTGCTCCTTCGTGGGCCTGCGGGGGGGTTAAGTACTGGGCTTTAGGGTCGGCACCCTCCTCCTAATCACTATTCTTCCATATAGTAATGCCATCGGTAATGTATTTTGAAAAAACAAATGAATTTTTTTTCTAAAATGTATTTTTTTGAAAAATACTTACCGATGGCATTACTCGGACAGCCCTCCCTCCTGCCCCGCTTGCCTCTTTTGGCTAAGTGTGAAACTGACAGGAGCTTCGCCCTACTCATGCCGGGATAGGGTGGTAAGGGGAGGCCACCTGGGGGCCCCTATGTCTGGATCCCTGGTGTCTCCTCCCCAGTTGTGTAGGGGACACAACTTTGGACTGACATCGTTAGGCTATAAAGTGTATTCCATATAGTAATGCCATCGGTAAGTATTTTTCAAAAAAATACATTTTAGAAAAAAAATTCATTTTTCTCGAATACTACTTCAGCTTCAAGCCCAAACTTTGGTGCAAAAATACCAGATGGTAAGATTTGTATGTGCATGCTAATTTAGATGACACAGAAGAAGGTCAAGAGGTCAGCAAATGTGTGAAAAATACCAACTTTTTATAGACTTTTTGTTATCAGCATTTTTGCAAACGTTTTAATCAAACCTGGCACAAAGGTACTGATGATAAGACCTTACTATGCATACTAATTTAGTTGACCCCTTGCAAAGGTTAAAGGTCTTGGGGGGGTGGGGAGGGTGGGGGGTTGACAAATTTGTGAAAAATGTGGATTTTGCTGGTACAAAGACTTCATGTTGAGACACTTGAACGCTTGCTTATTTCAGTGACCTATGGAAAAGGTCACGGTCAATTATGTGGATGCACGTGAGCCATTTTGGCGTTGCAATTTTTGTTTACTTGGGATTTAAATGTCATTTTATGAAGAAGAAAAAAAACACAAACAGCAAAGAAAAATTACTGGCATGCATTTTTGGGGTTGCCTCCATGAAGATTGTATCACAATAATAAACAATAATTGATAGTGCTACTTTATTGTGATAGTTTTGCTTTAGGAAACACTAACCCATTTAGCCCCAAATCCCAACAGCAGGAGATGGTTCGACCATGATAATTCAAGGGTAGTGCTTGAAGGCGCCAACCTCATCTGACACTTGAATTAACGTGGTTGAGCCATCTTCTACAGCTGGTGCAAAGTCATTAAGTAACACCTCCAAATTTTGGGAAATGCACCCCTGAGGTTAAATTGGTTAATTAACTTTTTGCTTCCCTTGTAGATCTGGTGAACTGAAAGGAGAATATGAGGCAGCCAAGGCGGAGATGCTGAAGGCGGAGGAGGACACGCAGTTTAACTACCACAAGAAAAAGGGTATCGCGGCCGAGCGCAAAGAAGCCAAGCTGGAAAAAGAAGAAGCTGAGAGATACCAGCGACTCAATGAGCAACTGGTGAGATTACACAGAGTTAATTGTTATTGCGTAATTATGTTTCTGACATTTTGCATTCAAGGGGGGGTACATGGGTACGCATGTGCAACCTCAGAAATGTCGATCCCTCTGTGTCTGGAGCCAGTGGGAGGTCAGCTACACAGTGATCATGGTGCAGCCTGTAATTGTTTTAGAAGTAGATAAGTAGAGGTGACTAGAATGTCATGAACAGTATGTTATCAAGCAGTGTTGGAGAGCTTTTTAATTGAAGAACGCTAATAGTCTCGGAAGAAGAAAAAAAAACATAATCAGAAAGTGTCTCGCATTTTTTTTGGTATCATACACATTTTTACCTACCCTTTTAACACACACACGCACGGAAAACACGAGTGCCATCTCTGATAATGTGATTTTACACTACTTTCCCTTGGGTGCTGGTCTGTGATTTTGGATCTTACCGTTTGCAGTCATAAACAGACCAGCGCAGTTGCTGAATGTATAAATTGACTGATTGCTTTAGGGTATGACTTGATTGGCCTGAGTTAAATAATGCTTAACTGATCAAGTCCTGAGAATTTTGTTTTTCTTTAACACATAGAGGAGGACCTGACAGCAGGTGATGGATTGACCATAATAATTCAACTTCAAGGGTAGTGCCAGATTAATCTTCAGATGCCAAACTAATCTGGCACTACCCTTGAATTATCATGGTCAATCCTCACCTGTAACTGGTGCATAGTCATCAGGTAACGCTTTGAAAAGTTGGGAAATGCGGCCATGGGGTTAAATGGGTCAATAGGCCGAAAAGCAGCTTGTTTCTTTTCCACTGTTCTTGTCCTGAGAATTTTAATTTCCTTTAATAGGCCGAGAAGCAGCTTCATCTACATCTATTCCGACTGTACCACAATGAGGCTGAGATTGATGCGATGGCAGAGGAACTGACCAAAAAGAGCAACTCCCTTGACAAGGAGACAAAGAAACGTGACCGCATAGAGGAGGACATCAAAGAAAAGAAGAAGGAGCAGGGAAAAGTCAGCCGAGAACTGACCAAGATCGAGCAACAGATCAAAGAATCCGTAAGTCATCCCTTGTGTGCGGGATCATGATTTTACACTATTGTAAGGTAAAATTTAAACAAAGAATAAAATCACAGACTAGTGTCGAGTTGTGAAGTAAGACTAAAGGCGGCTGCCCATAAACACGAATCGATACGAAACCAATCCGAAGCGGGTCTGAAAGAGTAAAAATCGTGCAAGTCCTTTTCATGTTTGTGTGTTTCCATATGCCCAACGCAATAAACGAATTCGCATCCGGTTTCGAACGAAAATGACGCAGTTTTTTAATCGCAGATGCGTGCTTATGGAAACGTAGCTTAAAAATGTGATGATTTTTTTTTCAGTGTTGGTGATGATTGTGTTTGGGTTTATTTGTGATGGGAATGCAAGTTTTCTGGAAATCTGGAATGAAAACTTTATGAGAAGAGTATTTTAGATTAACAAGAATGGGATGTAATGGGTTAATGTCTTTTAAAAAATGATTATGGTTTGTAGTTATATAGCTTTAACCCTTATCATTCAGAATACACCAGTATGTGAAATAGGTTTGACTGAAACAGTTCAAGGGTAGTGCCAGAATAGCTTGGTGCCTCTTGGTGCCAAGCTATTCTGGCACCACCCTTGAACTAAAGCCATTGGTCTATATCCTTATGTGTAAGTACTGTAATGTAGCTTGCTTAAATGGCAGTGTACACATTTGAAGGTCACGGTATACATTTAAATTGGGAAGTTCAGGCAGTAAGAGGTCCCGTGTTTTTAAATATAATTTTTGCCTTGTTTGAAAAGTTGCAGTTGGGCTGAATGTGGGAATTTGCTGGAAATTTGTGGTTAGCTGAGAGGAGACATGTTTGGTGCTTTGATTCATACCATCCTGAGCTTATCCAGTGGACATTTGTGGGCCTATGTTGAGTTGCCTTTGGCGTAGTGATTTGAGGGGCACGCTGATTTCAGCTGTGCTTGGGTGTGGGGTTGGTAAGGAACCAGTTTCATAGCCAAGAAATGAGACGGGTCATGTGCTGTTTTTTTTGGTATTTTATGCATGGCAAATGTGCAGCTGGTGGGCGGTAGTGCTTTTTAGGGAATTGAACAATTAGGGGATGACTGGGATTGACTAAGGCTAAGAGACTGGACAGTACGGAAACACCACTGTGGTCCGTGGCCTGTCAGGTGCACCACATGCCATATGTGACATAGACCGGAAACTGGTTTAGTGTAACCAGATCAATGAGTTTGGATGGTTGCAGTTGGAAAAGTAAAAAAATCATGAAAAATTTGAAATTTTGCCAAAAAATCGCTGTGCATGCAGTTTTATAGGCGTTTTGGCATGTTTTGCATGGCAACACCCTGTTTACCTGCACTGTGAGCTAGGTTTAGTGTGTTTGCTCATTTATTTTTTGTCTTACAGGTAGTCATGAGTCTTTCCTTCGACCATGAGCTGTGACCTTTGACCTTGACCTTGAAAGGGGTGGGGTTTGGGGTGTTCAGTTTGATAAATGCGTAAAAAAAAAAATTCACTCTTTCAGTTTTTGAAGTTGTGTGGGGTGGGTGTAGGGTGGGGTGGGCAGGGGTTTGGGTTGGAGGCCAGGAGGGGGGGGGGGGGGGGGGGAGGGGGGGGGGGGTTGGGGGCTTAAGGTCAAAGGTTAAGATAAAAACTACAATGAAACAGTGTTAGCATGTGCATTTCATCAGACAGCTGACCTCAGATTTTGCATGGTACTGCTACACTGGTTGCATCTGAGGTGTCATTCTGCTGTAATTGTCATGAGGGATGTCTCTGGTGTCTATTCTAAGCCAAACACAAGCACTTGTGCACTGAGTAAAGCTCATTTGAGTGCATTGTTATGGGACCAGCAGTTGCAGGCACCAGTACAGGGTTTTACAGGAGTGTTGACAAGTTTGGCACACACATGCCTACTACATCTGCAAGATGAGCTGAGGTGTTTTGAGACTCTGACAAGTGTGTTTGATATAAAAATGAACTGTACATAACCATTTTTCTATGCTACCTCGTAAATCAGCAGTCCAGACACTAATTAGTGTATGCGGCGTGTCCCGCGTAGCATAGTTTTGGTTGTTTTGTGTAGTCTTTTTCCTGTGGGATAGCTCAGTAGACTTAATGTTTAAATTGCAGAGCTGTTTCATGACCCCTTTTGCCTAGGGAAAGATTGCCAGCAGCACATAGGGCATGGCAGCTGGTTACAGGCCTCTTCCAGCTTGTTGTCACCAGACAACAGGGTCAATGAGGATGCCTGGGTGTTGTCTTTTGGGCTGCCCTAAGATACACAAGGAAATGGCCTTGGGTCTGAAAGCTCATTTTTCATCAGTGTCAGTGTCATGGTAACTGTTTTAAGTTGTCCAGCCCACCAGAAGTCAGTTTGACTGTATTGCATGCGTGTGTAAACTTGGAAAAACAGAAAAAGTAGGGGGGTAGGCAATGGAAAAATATGAAAAAAACCACTTTCATGTGCCTGTGTCTCAAATGCAACATTTCTGAAGATCAGATATATTACTTGATGTACATGCCAATTTTGGAGGCATTCTGACCATATCTAGGCTGTTTTTCATGGCATCAGATATGCATGATCCAACACGTCAGCAGCGTTGTGAACGCCACATCAAGGCACTTCACATAATGGGCCATAACTTAAAGATGCAGCAACGTTCAAGGGTGTCACTTTGGATTTGACTTAGCTATTGTCTAAGGGTTGCACTGATAGCAGATTGAATGGTGTTCAGGTGGGACAAGTGTCTCTGACAGGTCACGGTATACATTTAAATTGGGAAGTTCAGGCAGTAAGAGGTCCCGTGTTTTTAAATATAATTTTTGCCTTGTTTGAAAATTTGCAGTTGGGCTGAATGTGGGAATTTGCTGGAAATTTGTGGTTAGCTGAGAGGAGACATGTTTGGTGCTTTGATTCATACCATCCTGAGCTTATCCAGTGGACATTTGTGGGCCTATGTTGAGTTGCCTTTGGCGTAGTGATTTGAGGGGCACGCTGATTTCAGCTGTGCTTGGGTGTGGGGTTGGTAAGGAACCAGTTTCATAGCCAAGAAATGAGACGGGTCATGTGCTGTTTTTTTTGGTATTTTATGCATGGCAAATGTGCAGCTGGTGGGCGGTAGTGCTTTTTAGGGAATTGAACAATTAGGGGATGACTGGGATTGACTAAGGCTAAGAGACTGGACAGTACGGAAACACCACTGTGGTCCGTGGCCTGAAGCTTTTAGCCTCAGTATGATATGGGTTCATTCATGGCATCAGAGAACGAGGTGTCTCACAAAAGTTGATGATGTGTGTATGTAAACGTTGGCATGATTATGTCTTCAGGAGGTGGAGCTGAACAAAAAGAGACCAGTCTACATCAAGGCCAAAGAAAAGACAACTCACATGCAGAGAAAGGTTGAAAATTCGAGGTATGATCTGTTTTATCCCCTATCATTCGGAATACACCAGTGTGTGAAATAAGTTTGACTAAAATAGTTCAAGGGTAGTGCCAGAATAGCTTGGCGCCTCTAGGCACCAAGCTATTCTGGCACCACCCTTAAACTAAAGCCATTGGTCTATATCCTTATCTGTCAGTACTATAATGTAGCTTGCATAATTATGGCAGTGTACAAATTTGAAGCTTTTAGCCTCAGTGTAATATGGGTTAAATAATTACTAATGATGCTGACAGTCCTAAGTCCTGCAGGCCCCTGCAGATTTAGCTTTTTCAACATCCTGAAAGTCTGAATTTAGCTTTTTTGTTGCTTTTAGTTCAGACAGAACAGTCCTTCAGCCAGCCGCTTTCATTTTTGAGAGACATACATTCTCATGAGCCCCTGATGCAACAGCAGGGGCTCATGATAATTTGTGTCTCTGGCTGTCATGGTTTGTTAAAAAGTACACCAACAGACTAAAGTACCATCCATGTTGCCATTAGACTGTTTCAGACTGTCGGTGTCGCGCATGTACCACACTCATCCCATGTGTGTGTGACTCTTTTTTTTTTTTTATGAAATGAAATTTATGTGGAATATTGTCTGCAGTTTCTTTACTGGATTTCCCCACCCGGGTCTGCCCTGGGGGACTTGGGTGGGGTTAGGTATTTTTTAGTTCTCAGGGTCACCCTGGTCAGCCCCACAGGGTGGGTTTTTCTCTCTATTCTGGGGCATGTGTTTCTGTCTACCCTTTGTCCATTCACCTGTATTTGCCTTTTAAAAACTCTCCCTACTGTCTGCACTGCCTGTAGCTCTTGATATTGGATGTGTGTTGCTAAATGGTCTTAGCTTTATTTAGGCCCCATGTGTTAGGTTTATTTAACGTATTTGACCGGCTGGCGACATACATTCAATGTTCTGTTGTTTTTTTTTTCACAAGCAGTGCAGGCACGTCCTGAGAAAGCCTTGTTGCTGTCGGGACGTTAAGCAATGTACAATCAATCAATCAATCTTTACTGGATTTTTTTTTGCTCATGTGCGAAGCAAAAGTGAGTATGTTTTGGGCCAGTGGTCGTCCGTCTGCCGTCGTCTGCGTTAAACTTTAATGTTGGCATTTTCTAGGAGACTATTCATGTCACAGTCTTCAAACTTGGCCCAAGGATACTTTGTGGCAAGACCTTTTTAAACATACCAATTTGAGTGACCTCTTGCAAAGGTGCAGGTCACAGGGGATCAGGAAATAGGTAAAAAATTGCTATATTTTGACACAATTTATTTTTTCTCAAATACTATTTACAACTTCAAACCCAAACTTAGTACAAAGATACCTGTTGGTAAGACATATCTGTGCATACTAATTTGGATGACTCCTCGGAATGATCAAGGGTCACAAGAGGCTGGCAAATGTTTGATAAAATTGTAGATATTATCAACATTTTTGCAAATTTTTCAATCAAATTTGGCACAAAGGTAGCTGATGATAAGATCTTCCTATGCATACTAATTTAGTCAACTCATCGCAAAGTTCAATGGTTATGGCGGGGTGGGGGGGGGGGGGGGGGGGGGGGGGGAGGAGTGGACAGATGTGTGAAAAATGCTTACGTTTTGAGAAAACATGGATTTTGCTGGTGCAGAAGCCACCTTTTACTTATTGTCACAAAGGTCAATGTAAATAGGTCATACATGTGAGCCATAATGGCTTTGCCTTTCTTGTTTAATATTAATACTTTCTTTTAATTTTAATGTTTCTTGGTTTTCCTGAACTCGTTTCTCTATTGTTGTTTATTTCAGGCGATCTCTCAAGCAAGCGAAGAAAAAGAATGAAAACCATGAACAAATTGTAAGTATGCTCTCACAACACTTTACAGTGGTTTGGATTAACCCATTCAGCCCTGAAGCCCTACAGTAGGAGATGATCGACCATGATAAATCAAGGGTAGTGCCAGATTAGATTGGCGCCTGTCGGCGCCAAGCTAATCTGGCGCTGCCCTTGAATTATCATGGTCGATCCATCTCCTGCAACTGGTGCATAGTCATTAGATGACGCCTCCAAAATTTGGGGAAAAACGGCCGTCGGGTTGAATGAGTTAAGATAAAAACCATCAGAAGATACAGCAACAAAGCTTGAGGCAAAAACAAAGCTGACATGCCACAAATTCAACCTCTTTATTGCCAGTAGAGACAGATAGTGTTTTGGAAGTTATTGTAAATTCAATGTCAAAGCTCTCGAAAGAATGTGCAGTTCCTGTGTCACCTACAGACTATGTATCAGTTGCAGGAGATGGATCGACCATGATAATTCAAGGGTAGTGCCAGATTAGCTTGGCGCCATCTGGCACTGCCTTTGAGTTATCATGGTCAGCCCATCACCTGCTTCAGGGCTAAATGGATTTATATCAGATAAGTACCTCAACTTGTGGATGTCGGGGAGGCAACTCTAGCAAGAGGCATAATTCCTCACGGATCCCTGCAGTTGTTGGGTCTCACAGGAATATGCCTCTTGCAGGTGGAGTGGGCTGTATCCAGTATGTATCCACTGAATGTTTGAAGTCTGCACGACTTTTGACCTGCCTCTGATTTAGAGATGAAATCCTCTTTTTTGATTTAATGTTATTGATAACCTCTGTTAACCAATTACATCCTGTGTTTGAATTTTAACAAATCTGCTTACTGCCCTATGAAGGTTATATTCCAGTTTAGGAGATAGGTCACTTTAACTCACTCCACCCGGATCACCGCGATTCCGGTGATGGCCTGCACAACGCTTGCACTCTGATCACCGCGATCGCGGGTTATGACGTTGGCCGCCTTCTACAAGAACTGGGTATTACTGAATACGAAACTAACCTGCCTAGTTCTGCAGCTCTGTTTTCGTACAATGACCCTCATTCCTATTTTTATCACTAGGCCTCACAGTTACTGTAGTAGAGCGTGGTTTTCGAACATACTAGCTTTGTTTACATTTGCGAAACAACATGGCGTCTCCGCGTGCTTCACTCACAACAAGAGTGCAAAGTAATCGTCAATTTTCTGTCAGAGAAGTGATAGAAATCATCCAGATTGAGGATTCTGATGCAGAAGAGGCTGAGGAAGACAGTGATAGCAATTTTGAAACAGCAGAGAGTGAGAAGAATGCATCTGATTGAACTGTTCGGTGGGTCACAAGTGAACTGATAACCGATTACACTTGGAAGTGCAGTGTGGAAAATAAATGGTATCTTTACTATGCTCCAGAATATACATTTTTGGGGTTAGTAACTCAAAATTTTGTATATGCATGCACTCATTTACTAATCAACTAACCTGAAAATTGTATTTACATTTGTCAGAAAATTTTTTTTTTAATGATTTTTTTTTCTAACCCATTGAAACAGCCAGTATACAGAGCATTGCTAATGAAAAAACAGCCAGTATACAGAGCATTGCTAATGAAAAAACAGCCAGTATACAGAGCATTGCTAACGAGAAAACAGCCAGTGCTCAGTGAGTTAATTCAAGGATGGTGCCGGAATAGCTTGGCGCCTCAGGCGCCAAGCTATTCTGGCACCACCCTTGAACTATCACAGTCAAATTGATTTTGGGCAATGGGTGTATTGGGATGAAAAGGGTTAACATCATTGCTGTGATTGAAGAAAGATTTTGTTTCTGAGCATTGTAGACAGACATATGCTGCATGTGACCATTAAATGGCGGGTCTGTATTTCAGATAAAAGAAATGGAGGCTGACCTGGAAAGCGTGGACCGTGCCAGACAAGAGTATGAAGATCGCATGGAGGAGGAATCCCAGTCTCAAGGGCGGTCACTGCAGCTTGAAGACAGCCAGGTACAATAATTGTTCCTCAGTTTGTTTTTTCAACTTAACACATTACATCCTTAAGTTGATTTTTTAAAATTTGCTTATTTTCCTATGAAGGCTACATTACAGATTAGGAGATAGATCAACCATTTTAGTTCAGGAGTGGTGCCAAAATAGCTTGGCGCCTCAGGAGCCAAGCTATTTTGGCACCAACCTTGAACTGTCATACTCAAATTTATTTCTTGCATTAGTGTCTCAGGATAAAAAGGATTGACACATTTCTGATTGCTAACGAGAATTAATCATTTGCACGAGTTTCTTTTCCTCACCCACAAACAATAAAACTTTGTTTGTAACATGTTCTTTGATGTTCATACTCTACGAGCAGAGTTAGCTAACCTACAGATTTTTAAAGACGGAGATAAGTCTAGTATCCCTTCCTTTGCTTTCAGCGTGCGTTTGAGCAAGTCGGTGTGGTAAAATTGGTGAGTTTTTGAGGAAAAGAAGTGGCTGGTGATATCATGATTGAAGCAGACTATGAAGAAGTAGAGGAGGAGAGCGATGAAAATGACATTTATTCTACAGACTTTTTCCTCCAACTTGTGACAGTGATAGCGAGATTGATTTTATCGCTAATGAATAGAACTAGTCATTGTCTGCCACTGGGCATTGTCTGCCACTGGCAGAAAGCGTCAAATGGTTAAACCCCTGATAACTTATTAGCTCTTGATAACACACTGACTTACTTCTTTCAGGTTCAGCAATACAACAGATTGAAGGAGGAGGCTGGCCGTCGAGCTGCCAAATACCTTCAGGAGCTTGAGTCGATCAGTCGAGAGCAGAAGACTGACCAGGATCGTTACGACAATGAGATGCGAAAAAAAAATGAGCTGCAGGCCAAGATCAAGCAGAAGGAACACGAAATGGAGGAGAACAAGAAACGGATTGAGAAACTTCAAGAGTACATCAGGTTTGTAGTTTTGTCAGTCAACCCGAACAGTGGTGACAGCCTCAATGGGCACTTCTCCTTCATCTGTCTTAGTATTTTCATTTTATACAATTGACATGGATAACAGTCTTCAGTCCAGGAGACTGCTCCCTTTGCGTGTCGGTGCAGTTTTCGTCGTGATGATTCCTACAGGAATCATCGCGACTAAAACTGCACCAACACGCAAATGTTTTTTTTTAATTTACAAGAGCAGAATTCAGCTTTTTGTATTCAGACAGACCACAGTCCTAGATTCAGCCTGTTTAGTTTTTAAAGAGGCATACATTCTTACAAGTCCCTGGTTCACCGTTCTTTCTTTTCCAGGTCCAGCACAGTTGCACTGCAAGAACAGAAAGATGGAGAGGAAGAGTTGTCCTCTGACGTTGGTCAGGCTGGAGGTCGTCTTGAGGAAATTGACAATGAACTTGCTGCAATTCACAAGGAACTGGGAGAGGCCAAGGTTTGTCATCAAATTATGATGATGATAATGTAATAATAAAAAAAATTACATAGCACATATTCCTGCGTGGCTCTCTAAAGTGCAAAAAAGACAATAGGCACGTAAGTTAGGACAAGGTGCACAAAAATTATAAATATTTACAAGATCGTTTACACACATTTACTCTGCATTTACATTATAACGAAATAGTGCATTCACTGAGTAGGCTCCTGATATACTCACAAGAGGCATAGATCCTTATAAGCCCCAGCAGCTGCGGGGGCTCATAGGAATCTATTGCTTGTGCTTGTAGAAATTGATGCTGTCTTGTACACAGGCGGTATTGTTATTTGTTTATGTGTATGACTGTGTATTCAGTGACTGATGAGGTAAGCCAAGGTTCATCTCAAATTGTCAAAATTTCAATGCTGCATTAGCGAAACAGTCCCTCTGAAGTCTGCAAGAGGCAGAGATTTAAATGAGCCCATGCAGCTGCATGGGAAAATAGGAACCCATTCTTGCAGTCATAGGTTGGCTCCTTGAACATTCTCACATGTGTGCTTGATGATGAAGATGTCCACTTGTAACATGCATCGACTTCATGCTGGTAGGGTAACCAAAAAAAAAGTACACTTTTGTTTCCATGCACAAGATTGTGTCGGACTGTTTCTAGGACAACCCTTTGGTTTTAGTAGCGATGAACTGCTACCGACACCCAAAGGGTTAAGATGGAATTAAGTGTAAAGAAGACAGTTGTTCCTATCATTTTATCCCTGCGAAATAGCACTTCAGTTTTCAGGGAGGTAATTTTCATCATATGTTTCCTTTTTAATGACTGAATGTTCAGAAAATGGATTGATTTGCTGTGATAAAAGATAATTTCAAAATGGGTCAGTTGGCTGGTAAATGAAAGATTTATCACATAACTAATGCTGTCACATGACCAGTGCTGGCGCTCTGTGTTGTTGTTAAACCTAAAATGTAGATTTTGTGTTGCAGGTTGACAAGCATGAATCTGCCCGAGCCATGAAGAAAGCAGAACTGCTGGAGAATCTCCGACGACTTTTTCCTGGTGTGGTAAGTGATAATAACCATTTCCCGATGTCTGACATTTAGCCCTTTGGCTGTCGGTAGCAGGAGTCATTGTGACAAAAAACACTACCAACAGCCAAAGGGTAAAGGATTTTTTTGCAGCACAGCATGGCGGCATCTCATGAAATGCTGTGATCATGACTATGATTGTTTACCATGACAGATCATGGGTAGTGGCTGATTAGCTTGGTGCCTACACTAGCTACTCCAGACTTTAGGTCTTGCAGTCAATCCATTTTCATCACTAGCAGGTAGTATGTAGGAAATACCTTATGGTTCACTGGATACCAGTAACCTTAGTCTGTTCCCATATTGCTTAGGGACTGCAGATTTGCTTTAGAATGGTTAACTCTTTGTGTGTCAGTAGCAGTTTTAGTTGCGACTAAAACTGCTACTGACACACAAAGGGTTAAAATGTTCCAACCATTATGCTATTTGTCATGCTGTTTTCTGCACTAATCATCATGACAAAAAGTGCTCACAGCAGAGACAGGGTTAAATTAATTTTGATGGTGCCATGTTGAACAGCGTTTCAAAATTCAGTTATTACCAAAACTGTGTTTTGATCTGTGATTTTAGACCTTACGGCCTAGAATCCTAAGGCCCAAAATGACAGACCAGCAGATAGTTTTCATTGCATTTTCCCCCTTTTTGTTTGCAGCATGGTCGATTAATTGACTTGTGCGAGCCGAGCCACAAAAAATATCAGATCGCCATCACCAAGGTACTGGGCAAATACATGGACGCTATTGTCTGTGACTCAGAGAAGACTGCCAAAGACTGTATTCAGTACATGAAGGAACAGAGAATCGAACCCGAGACCTTCCTCCCCCTGGATTATCTTGATGTGAGGAACGTTAATGAGAAGCTAAGGTGAGTTCATCAGGATGGGAATGTCCTGGTAGTGGTAAGCAGAAGATCCATGTGCCAACGTCTGCCACAGATGGTCCATGCACAGCGCCAAGACAAGCTTTTTTTTTTCACCAGAATTTATCAGAATAATAATCAGCATATAAGATACATTTGTATGAGAAAGAAATGATCTATACAATTGATTGGATATCTTGAAGTTTTTGGCGAGATATCTTTGTTGCATTGCTCTGTGTAGATAGATGTTTCAAAATTAACCTATATACTGATGCTAAAAGCTTCAAATTTGTACACTACCATATGCAAGCTACATTATAGTACTTACAGATAAGGATGTAGACCAGTGGCTTTAGTTCAAGGGTGGTGCCAGAATAGCATGGCACCTGGAGGCGCCAAGTTATTCTGGCACTACCCTTGAACTATTTTAGTCCAACTTATTTCACTCACTGGTGTATTCTGAATGATATGGGTTAACTAGCATTAAATTTTATACAATGGTGCTTTTTTCTAATACACATTTTATTTTTCTGCGCACAGAGACATCCGTGAACCAAGGAATGTGAAGCTGGTTATTGACGTGATTCGCTACGACCCACCAGTCATCAAGAAAGCCCTTCTTTTCGCTTGCGGCAATGCTCTTGTCTGTGAAAATGTGGAGGACGCTCGCAAAGTCGCCTTCGGTCAAAGTGAACGACACAAGGTATGTTGGTCATTAAAAAGAACAGTATAACAACCAAGAATCGTAACGTAAATGTTTGTTAATTTTTTCTGTGGTACACTTTTGTCACCTGTTTTCTCAAATTCAAAATTTATCAGTAACTGGTCTTTAACCCTCTTAAGCCCACTACCGCATAAATTCTAAACTTTTGGAGGGGTTGTCTAACGACTATGTACCAGTTGCAGCAGATGGATTGATCATGATAATTCAAGGGTAGTGCCAGATGAGCTTGGCGCCTACAGGCGCCAAGCTCATCTGGCACTACCCTTGAATTATCATGATCAATCCATCTGCTGCAGGGTCCTGGGGCTAAATGGGTTAAGATTGTTATCCACCAGATTGTTTCCCCCTTGTGCACGCAGCCACCAGATGGCTCCTTGCATAAATGGCTTACATTTTCAGTACCCCTTTGTTCAAGTTGTTGTCTTTTCAAGTATTGTTATGTTTAATTTTTTTTTTTTATTTATTTGTGATTTTCTTTTAACCACTTCACTGCCAAAAGAATGAAAATACCAACTGTAAGAGGCTAAAAAACTCATGAGGCCCCACAGATGCAGGGGTTCATGCCGTTCTTTGTCCTTTGCTGACCCTAGCCATGTCCGTGTTCTTTTCAAGTCAAGTCAAAAAACTTTATTTATCTCGCAAAATGGCTATTCCAATTCGGACGGGAGCGTATTAATATGTAAACTGAAGTAAAAATGGTTAAGACGCACATACGCACACACATACACCCAGGCACCCATATACGCATGCAGATTGCACAAATTTTAATGTAAATTTTCAAAAAAATTTCGGGGGGGGCATGCCCCCGGACCCCCCTAGTGAAAAGGGGTTTTCCTCTTTTTTTAGTACGAGTAATTCCATGCTCTGATTGGATTAATAGTATCGTTCGGTGTTGAATTTGTACCAATTTCTTTTTTTTCAATTGGCAGTGAAGGGGTGAAATTATCTGTTTTCATTTGAATGAAATTCTTGTTTTTCACAAAAATGAACTTTCCATCCGCTGCCTTCATGGGGCAGTTGTGCTCTTTTTACAAATTATCATTCTGAAACCTGCTGCTTTCTTTACAGCCTGATCACTCTTATAAGCGATTGACAGTGGGTGGCAACTTTTCCTTTGGCTTCAGTGCATGCTAACATTTGCTCCTCTGTTAGCATCTTATGCTGAAGCTTGCTTGCCCCTTTTCAGTTACGTTGAAACTGGTGGTAAATGCCATTTTTCTCTTGACAGTTTATAATAATACAAAGGTGAGGAAGAAGAGTTCCGTCTTCTATAAAGCTTTCTTTCCCAAAAGACCTTCTTCTACAAAGCCAGACGTGAAAGCTGACAGACGTAGGAAATGAACACACAAAAGCCATGTAATATGTGTTAACCCATTCATTGCTGAGAAAATCTGAACACTGCCCAGCTGCAAGAGGTATAGATCCTCATGAGCCTCCGCAGTTGTGGGGGCTCATGAGGATCTATACCTCTTGCTGACACCATGTTTTGAATCCATGTTCCTGGGACTGCTAGGGCTCTTTCGTGTTCAAGCAACATTATCTGTGTCTGCTGGCCTTGACAGGGTTAAGAGATTCATACAGTCGACACCTCTTCGCTAATTCAGTTACAAAGAGCAATACCATTACTCAATAAACACAGTATGGCCGTCTTAATTAACACTTTTCTTCCGGATACACTGTTGTGCGAAAGAAGTTTGACTATGATGCCAGAATAGGTTGGCACCTAAGGTGCCAAGCTATTTTGGCATCACCCGTGAACTATAATGGTTGATCTATCTACTAGCCCTAATCTGTAATGTAGCCTTCATTAGTTCATAAGCAATTTTTGTTTAATTTTTTTATATATAAAATCAGCCTCGGGGTGTAACATGCTAAATTACTATGAACATCATGATAACAATTTACCAAAGATCTAATGGTGTGAAATTCAAAAGAAAGAAAAACTAGCAGTAGCACTGGCTTGTTTGTCTGTTTACAGTTTTTGTTGAAGCATATTAATCCTTATCATTCAGAATACACCACTGTGCTTAATAAGTGACTAAAATAGTTCAAAGGTAGTGCCAGAATAGTTTGGCGCCTCTAGGTGCCAAGCTATTCTGGCACCACCCTTGAACTAAAGCCATTGGTCTATATCCTTGTCTGTAAGTACTGTAATGTAGCTTGCATATGACAGTGTACAAATTAGAAGCTTTTAGCTTCAGTATGATATGGGTTAAATCGAACGGGGTCAGCAAAACAACCACTGACTCTTTACCAAGGCTGCAGAGACTGGATGTGTACATATGATAAGTGAAAGCTTTAAATAAAATGAAAAAAAAAAAAAAAAGACTTCATTTTCCTTGGTGGTTGTTTCCTTATGTACATTTCACCCATTACATCTTGTTGCTGATTCAAAAATTTGCTTTGAAGTTATTGTCCTACGAAGGCTACATTACAGTATAGGAGATCGATCAACCATTTTTGTAAGAATAACTTGGCGTCTCATGAGCCCCTACCAGCTATTCTGGGACCAACCTTGAACTATCACTACCCTTGACCTATCAAATTCTGAGTCAAAATTTATTTCAAGCAATGGGTGTATCAGTATGAAAAGGATTAAGTTGACATTTGTTCCTTGTTTTCAGTTCATTTTTAAGCATGTGTCTGAAGTTGATGCTAAAACTTGTGATTTCTGAACACTTTTTCACCCTACAGTTATAAGTTAAAGCTTGTTTATTTACATTTTAGATTTTCAATTTGGGGTTTTGTTTACTGTTCATGTTGAAGCCTGTGTTACTGTCGATCACTTGCGCTGATGTTGAAACTTAATGCTCTTTTCTTATGTGCTTTGCTGATAATTGTTTCTCATTTACAGATTTACAGTTGACAATTTATCACGAAACCAGTTTTTAAAATGGTCTGTGTTTGCCGATTTAAAAGCCCACTACCTCCTTAACTGTTCAAAGATACACTTCTGTAACAGATGGTTACAAAATGCTACACACAGGTCTAGGTATGGTTCATTTACACACAAGAGAATCCATTTCAGCACACATCATCTTGATATTCAAATAACTTGATGATTACTCCACTCCATTCTAGAAATACAACGATAGTATACGAGAAACAGCTAAAAATAGACTGACTTGCTAACGATAGCGCAGTATAAATAAGTGGGATTATGCATGTTTCTTTGCTGCGTGTCCAAACAGCTGTTAAAGTTCATTGGGTGTGTCCACAAGGCATAATAAACACATGGTGCTGAAATGAGTCGTCAGATTTATGCGTATGGTACTTTAATCCTATGGCTGCATTTCCTATATTTTGGAGGTGTCACCTAGAGACCATGTACTAGTTGAGGGAGATGTATTGACTATGATAATTCCAGGGTAGTGCCAGATTAGCTTGGCGCATGTAGGCGCCAAGCTAATTTGGCATTACCCTGGAATTATAGTCAATCTATCAACTGCTGTAGGATGTTAGGGCTAAAAGGGTTAAATTTTGTCTACAGTTCACTCCTTACCATTTCCAGTAATCAAGCTATAGGTGAAAATTAAAAGTTGTCTTTAGAATTGTAATTGCAGGGATTGTAGGACTGTTAAGTTCCCTTTGTTGGCAGATACATTACAGTCAAAATGTGCGCTAACCAACAAAGCCAGGACACACCACAACAGGATGTGAATCAACCATCATACATGTACAAAGGAGGTGTCAAAATAGTTTGGTGCCTAGACACCATCTGTGAACTATCATGATCAATCTGTCTCCTCCAGAACCGTGACATAGAGCTCAGAGGTTATATTCAAAATTGGAAAATATCGTCCGAAGTGCTAATGAGTGATGAGTGAACAATTTTTCACAGGGGGCGGGGGGGGGGAGGGGGGGGGGCCGGGGGGTAGGAATGGGGGGGGGGGATGGGAGGGAGGGGGGGGTGAGTAGGAATGGGGGGGGGGGGGGGGGTTTGGATAGGTAGGTTGTGTGACGTTATTTTCATGCCTAAAAAACAAATCCGGGGGGGGGGGGGGGGGGGGGGGGGGGGGGGGGGGATGAACAGTGCAACCCTATGATACTTTCTTCCCCCCAAAATATTCTCTTCTTCAAAGAACAACTATAAAATTATTATTTTCATAATGGGAGATGGACATACTTTTTCATGGGGGGGGGGGGGGGGGGGGTTCGGGTCAAGGGCCCTCCACCCCACTGCGCCCCATTCCTAAGCCACTGCCTTGTGCATACTGCCGTCAGTATTGTATACAGCATTGATGGCAGCATGCACATGGGGATTATAACTGATAAATCTAAGTAGTTTTTCTGTTCATATTTTATGTCAATTGTTTTTTGTTTGCAGTCCGTGGCTCTGGATGGAACGTTGTTCCAGAAGTCTGGTGTCATCTCTGGAGGTGCCAGGTCAGCATTTAACCCTTTCGCTGTCAAGTGTCAGTGTCATTTGTGATGTGTTGATTACTGCAGGCATCATCCCTTAAAAAAAACAACATAACCACTACTGACAGCCAAAGGGTGAAAAAGTAATTGTTGGGAAAATACATTAAAAAAAATATCATAGACTTGCAATGCTTCCTGGAAGCTCTTAACTCATTCAGTCCTGACAGACTACAGCAGAATATAGATCGGCCATGAAAATTCAAGGGTAGTGCCAGATTAGCTTGGTGCCTTCAGATGCCAAGCTAGTCTGGCACTACCCTTGAATTTTCATGGTTGATCCATCTCCTGCCTCTGGTGCACAGTCGTTAGATGACGCCTCCAAAATTTGGGAAATGCAGGCTAGGGGTTGAATGAGTTCAAACTTGAAGATGATGTACAACTAGTTTATGCTGGCCTTTGATGTGGGCCTTACCTGCTGCAGTTAACTCCATCACTGTGTCAGTGGACGCATATTCTGTTTCTGAAATCTTGGTTCATAAAAGTCATAACCGTCCAAGGAATATGGGTACAAGTTGGTCTCAGCAAGAGACATAGACCCTCATGAGCCTCTGCAGTTGCGGGGGCTCATGAAGATCTATGCCTCTTGCAAGTTTGATTACCATCACATTTCTCAGCAGTGTAGGGGTTAGCCCCAGAAAGCAAAGGCTTCATAGCAGCAGTGACACTGATGTCTGGAAATAAGCAAAATGTTAAAGTGTGTGAATAAAATAGAGAAAATCTGTATTCAATGTGAAGGTCATTTTCTGACCGAGCACGTTTTGTTCTCTACCAAATAGTGACTTGAAGGCCAAGGCGCGGAGATGGGACGAGAAGGCGTTGAATAACCTGAAGGGCCGCAAGGAAAAGCTGATGGAGGAGAGACGTGACGTCATGAAGAAACAGCGCAAGGAAAGCGATCTCAACACTGTCAGGTCACAAATCAAGGGGCTGGAGACGCGACTCAAGTACTCACAAAACGACCTGGAAACCACCGTACGTTTTCTGCATGAACTCATTTTAAGGTACCTGGCATCAATAGCTGCAAAAGTGTCGTATAGCATTGCGGGCGGCAACACGATCCCACACTTCCACAGCTTTTGATGCCAGGTGCCATTAGGAAATTAAGACTCTGTCCTATTTAGAATGGAAGTCAGTTAGTTCTGGGAGTTTAAGAGTTAAATATATTTGATCTATACACAGATTTGCAAATAAAGATTGGAGAGTTGTTAAAGTTCCTGCAGTTTAGGAAAAAGTTCAACTGAAGTCATAGACTTTAACGAAAGAGAGTTTGAATCCTTTTCATCCTGATACACTATTGCTTGAAATAAGTTTGACTATGATACTGATAGTTCAAGGGTGGTGCCAGAATAGCTTGGCCCCTCAGGCTGTTCTGGCACCATCCTTGAACTGGAATGATTGATCTATCTCCTAATCTGTAATGTTGCCTTCATGGGGCAATAATCAAATTGAAAAAAATTCAGCCTCAGGATGTAATGGGTTAACCCTAATCATTCGGAATACACCAATGTGTAAAATAAGTTTGACTAAAATAGTTCAAGGGTAATGCCAGAATAGCTTGGTGCCTGTAGGCGCCAAGCTATTCTGGCACCACCCTTGAAACTAAAGCCATTGGTGTGTATCCTTTTCTGTAAGTAATATAATGTAGCTTGCATATGGCTCCCCGCACAAACACACACTGTCTCCCCCCCCCCCTCCCACCCCCCCAACCCCCCCCCCCCCCCCCCACCCGCCCCCCCCCCCCCCCTCCCCCAGCTGCCTACAGGTGCCTAAATGATGCAGAGAAGTACCCAACGGAGAAAGAAACACGTTTAGAAAAGACGCGGGTACAACACAATATCTCAGGTAAATACTCTTTGTCAAAATAGACAGAGAGATTAGCTGATTCACAGAAGGAATGTGGCAAAACATTCCTTCTGTGAATGAAGATAAGTAGCGGCTAATCTCTCTGTTTGTCTATTTTGACAAAGGGTATTTACCCGAAATATTAATAAATTGTGTTGTACCATCTTTTCTAAGCGTGTTTCTTTCTCCGTTGGGTACTTCTTTGCATTTTACACACTTGGCAGTCACCTTTTTGGTCTGGATTGCCTAAATGATGGTCTAAACATATATCATACTGAGGCTAAAAGCTCAAATTTGTACACTGCCATAATTATGCAAGCTAGATTATAGTACTTACAGATAAGGATATAGACAATGGCTTTTGTTCAAGGGTAGTGCCAAAATAGCTTGTTACCAAGCTATTCTGGCACTACCCTTGAACTATTTCAGTCAGACCTATTTCACACGCTGGTGTATTCTGAATGATAAGGGTTAAAATAAGGGTTACAATTTATGACAATTGATTTCTGTGTAAGGGTTGCCGTTTGAAACCGGTTGTGCTCTTTGTGAAAGTTCAGTCTGCTGCGACTTTATTCATCTCTTTGTTTCAGAAAAAACACTTGAGTCAGAACCAGAAGGATCTAAACATGTTCTCAGAGATGCTGCAGGCGTTTGATGTAAGTTAATTTACCAACCACACCAGGGAGCACCTCCTATCTGCAGAGACAATGATCCACATGAACCCCAGGCACACTGCACGTGGCTTATACAGAGATTAAGATCTTTGTCTTTTGCTGGTCCTTTTATTCCATTGGGTGTCGGTAGCGGTTTTAGTCGATTCCTGTAGGAATCGTCATGACAAAAACTGCCACCGACACCCAAAGGGTTAAATTATTCTGTTGGTAGGAGGCTAATATAAGCAACATGTTGCTGTTCATTGAGTTCTGCTGGTATCAGATGTGTTTTAGTTACATTTATCAACGTGCTGGTGCTTGCAGTCACCAGAACTGTTTACATTATTAGTGGTGGCTGCAAACATGTACAGGAGGCTTAACCTATACAAGGTCATCGCATTAACCCTTTAGGAATCATGACTAAAATGGCTACCGACAGGCAGAGGGTTAATAGCTGTGAAAGTGTTGTATAGCATTGCCACGGGCTACACTGTATGACACTTCTGCAGCTGGTGATGCGGCTGGCCTTGACAGAGTTAAGTGAACTGTGTAACCCTGTTCTCTGGTTGTTCAGCCGCGGATGGAAGAGCTAGATCGGCAGATGTCATCACGAGGGGATGAGCTTCGTCACCTGAAGGACAAGATGAATCGGGTGGAGGATGAGGTGTTTGCTGACTTCTGTACCATGATTGGTGTTCCCAACATCAGGTACGTTGAGTTCACATAGGCAGCACATTGTACAGTAGACAGATCCCTAGGCAGACCTGTTTACCCCCTGGGTGCAGTCAGTGTACTTTCAACTGACTAAATGTGTACTTTGGACCTCACATGTGTATTTCTTCACAAGCCAGTGAGTTGTCAGTTTCTCTCTCTCTCTCTCTCTCTCTCTCTCTCTCTCTCTCTCTCTCTCTCTCTCTCTCTCTCTCTCTCTCTCCCCCTCCCTCTCCGACAAAACATCTTCAGATCGCTCAAATTCTTTATGTCCCTTATTTTCGATGTGTCCTTTGCAGTCGTAGCTGCCGGCATGCCCGACCGAAAAGTCTGAGTCGCAAAGGGTGCAACGAGCATAACTGGGTTTTTTTTTGGGAGCGAACAAGCGTCAGACATTTGTCTGTGTGAATGTTCAGGAACACCTGGACTCTTTTCTTCTTCTGCGATTGACTTTTTTGTGTAAAAGTCTGATTCTAAAAATGTGTATCCGAAATGAACCGAAATGTGTATTTTTGTGTATACCCGTGTACATGTGTACCCCAAAGCAAAATTGTGTACTTTAATACACCAAATGTGTATGGTAAACAGGTCTGCCTAGGTCCCCTAAAGGCATGAATTCACCAGCCCGTTGACAAGAACAAAGCATATAGCACTGCTCATCCCTTTTTAATCTGTTAAGTGTCTTGAAAATTAGACCATGCAACAGCAAGAGGTATAGATCCTAATGAGTCCCTGCAACAGCAGGGGATCATGAGGATCTATGCCTCTTGCTGACAGCAGTTTGACTCCATGTTCTTGTGAGAGCTAGTTTTTTTTTGTGTTGAATTAAATAAAGATTGCAGAAGTGCAGTCAGAGTCAGCTAGCACTAACAGGCTGAGGCATCTGTACAGGCTGTTTACCAGCCATAGAAGATGATCAGTCATAATAGTTTAGGCCCTTGACAGCTGCTTACCATACTGTTTGGCAGAACAATGCATCTTTTCTGGTGATTTGTATCAACAGCATGCAGTGAATGGGTTACAGGTGCAATGCCCCACAGTAAACCCATTTAACCCCAAGGCCACATTTCCCAAATTTTGGAAGTGTCACCTAACGACTGTGCACCAGTTGCCGGAGATGAATCGACCATGTTAATTCAAGGGTACTGCCAGATTAGCTTTGCGCTTAAAGGCGCAAAGCTAATCTGGCACTACCCTTGACTTATGGTCGATCCAGCTTGTGCTGTAGGGCTTCAGGGTCCATACGGTCTGTGAACATTTGTGAAAGTTGTTAAAAAATGACAAGGCTTTTTCAGCGCCCTGGAAAGTCTGTCAATTTCAGTCCTTTTCCTTAAAGTCTGTGAAAGTTTGTAAAAAATGACTAAGTGCTGGCAAACTTTTGTCTACTTCTTTTTTTTTTCTCCCCCAACTTGTGACTATTCCATTGCGAACGATCATGTTGACGCTTGTTGCAAGTGATCTATATTTAGCTCTGATCATACAGTGACTGCATGGCCTTTTTTGCAGAACATTCTGATTAGTTGTTTACGCTTCTACCGAGCTCTGCCATTTGCTAAGCGTTCTTTTATTTTGTTATCTCTTCATGCATTAGGCACAAAAGCTTCAAATGAGCAGCTGATACAGATCGATCTAATTAAAGTGTGTAAACCTTCAGGCTTCACTTTGGGTTTGTGAAACGTTTATGAAAAGTTTGTGAACTTCATCCCTGCTTTTCTGTACGGACCCTGGGCTTTGGGGCTAAATGGGCTAAGGTGAGTCAGTGTTGATGCTTTCCCTCATTGCCCGTAGGGCTAAATGGTCTTAGCTTTATTTAGGCCCCATGACGTAGGTTTATTTAACGTATTGGACCGGCTGGCGACATACATTCAACGTTCTGTTTAATTGTTTTCACAAGCAGTGCAGTCACATCCTGAGAAAGTCTTGTTGCTGTCGGGACGTTAAGCAATGTACAATCAATCAATCATTGCCTGTAGGACTGGCAATAAACTGTCAATCCTATTTTAACACTTTCAGGCATTACGAAGAACGTGAGCTCAGGGCACAGCAGGAACGAGCAAAGAGACGACTCGACTTTGAGAATCAGAAGTTTAAACTGCAGAACCAGATTGAGGTGGAGAAATCCAGCGACACCATGGGTAAGCCTTCAGTTTCCAGCTGAACGTGTTTTGAGCAACCATCGTTATGGGTGATTGCTTCAAGAGGTATAGATCCTCATGAGCCCCCGCACTGCGGGGGCTCATGAGGATCTTTGCCTCTTGAAGCCAAAAGTCCATCGTTTAGCTGGCTGTAGCTGCTTAAGTGATGGTCTTTTAAGACAGGTGACATTTTTCACCCTTCAAGACTTCCTTTGTGAAAGCATCTGTCTTTTCAGGAACACTTTTTCTTGGGGGGAAAAAGGTGGTTGCTCGAGACAGGTTTTACCATACTTGTATCTGGTTTGCGATTTAGGACCTGACTGCCACTTACGTCTTTCGTTCACTATTCATAATTCTGTTTATTTGATGATGCTTTGTGCACTATGACAAGACATCTACGTTGTTCACATGTCCGTGGCTCTTCAGTGGATCAGTATTGAGAGAAAAGCGTGGAAGGTGCCATGCTATTCGGGCAAAACTCTATCTCTATTAGAAGTAGTGTGTGTGTGTGTGCGCGTGCGTGCGTGCGTGAGTGCGAGTATGAGTCCATAAGCGTAGCATTTTTGAATGGTGACTTTATAGATTGTTTATACAGTGCGTTGTATTTTGTTTTTAATATTTTTTGTAAATTGCGTTTGTTTCTACAAAATCCATACTGATGGCATTACTATATGGAAGGTACACTTAGCTTACCGATTTCAGCCTAAGAATCCATTGTGTATACATACACAACCAGGGAGGCAACTCTAAAGAGTTGTTACCAAGAACTCTTGAGTAGTCTCTCTTTACCCCAATAAGGGTATGTGAGCAGTGTACTCACGCCAGTCTTATGCTTAGCTTCCTTGTGAAAGGATTACCGTTCAGCCTTCGTCCTGACTTCAGGCTTGGTGTTTTTGGTTTTTCATTGGATTTCTGCCTCCTCTTCCCTTGGATATGGTGAGGTAAGGCCTCGGGTAATGCCTCTGGCTGCTGGCATAAGCAAGTGACAGCGGCATTATCTTTGGATTTTGTGTGGTTGCTAAAGCCTTTGGCTAGGACCGGTCGGGTTTTACATGGCCGCTATGGCCACGCACGGTTCTTTCATGCTTCCGCTTGTTTGTTAGAGTGCTGAAGTTCACACCTGTCGTCAATGCATGGGCTTCCAGTGGCCCAGTGATAACCACTCATTATGCCTTCTTTGTTCGTGCTGCTCTTCCTCCCGGCTGTGGTACCTGCTCCTCCTGGCGGGAGCAACGCTGGTCACAGCTATGGGGGTTTTACCGGTGGGAGCGCCCGGCGGCTTCCCAAGGCCTATCTCCGTACCTGGAGCGCATGCCGGCGGGGTTCAACTCCCACCCGGCTCAAGCGCCTACTGGCTCCTTGGCTTCTTGCAGACGCGCCGCTTCGGATACTGGGCTCTCCTCTCACCAGACCTGGCCGTCTGCTTCGGGATTGGCCATCTGCTTCGGGACTGTCCCTCCCTGTGCCCACCATCGTGGTCGGCAGCGCTTTTTAGCACATTCATCAGGTGGCAGGAGCCACAGAACAGCGGTCCCTATGCCCCCTATTCTTGGCCGGCAGCGCTCTTTAGCGCAATTATCATGTGGCAGCAGACAGCGGACCCTATGCCCCCCCACTTGTGGCCGGCAGCGCTCTTTAGTGCATCTGTCAGGTGGCTGCAGCCACGAGACAGCGAAACCTATGGCCCCCACTCGCTCAACAGGAGAGCATGGTGGCAGCACCCTTTGGTGCATCCCTCAGGTGACAGTAGCCACAGGACAGCAGAGCCTATGCCCCCCACTCGCTCTACAGGAGAGCGTAACTCGCAACGCCTCGCCACACAACCTTGAGAGGGCAGTGACCATGGGACAGTGGAGCCCCCCCGCTACCGCACGCCGCAGCTGAGTGGCTAGAGACGTGGACAGAGCCTCGCGCAAGTCTCGTTGTGGAGTCTGCAAGTCTGTATGTCATCTCGACCTCCCCCAGTCCACCATGGCAACCGGCAGCCTGTCAGGGTCTCGGAATCTGTCCCCTAGGCGGCGCTCGACCTCTCCGAGCTGAGGGCATCGCTCGCTTCAGCGAACGGCACCCCGACTCGGCTGGACATGTCTCCTCACCTTGCCGCAGTCGCATTGATTTTTCCCCGTCGGAGAACTTCTCCTCACCGGGGACAGGACGCACTCTCGGCCCGGCGTCACTCTCGGCCCGGCGTCACTCTCGCCCCCAGGGGGGTGAGCTCTCAGGTGAGCCTCGGTGCTCAAGTCTTTCACGATCTAGACTGGTATCGGCGGACTCACCGCATGGAGGACACCCTCTCGCATCGGTCATCTCCTCCCCGCTTTGTGCGGGATCCTTTGCTCTGGACCCCCTTGCGTAATAATGCTCCGGGACCTTGGAGGACTGCTCACCGTCGCTCTGCTCCAGACGCTTACCTTCCTGGTGTTGGGATTCGCCCTCGGCTGATGAGGCCCTCAGCCTCCACCCGGAGGACTCCGCTTTGGCGCTCTTTTCAGAGGACTTTCGCTACTCTCGCATTCACTCAACCTCACGCTCCCCCCCGGGATCTTCTCTCGGCTGTTGGAAGTTGTCTCCGGGACCTTGACGACGGACAGGGAGCACGTCTTTCTCCTTGCAGTCTGACTCACCCTTCGCGGATCAGCACCCAGCGTTCGGAGACTGCTAGATCTCTGGAGGAGGCTGCCGTTTTGATCTCAAGTGTTCTGCCGGCCGACATATGCCTGCTTTCGCCACCGCACAAGAGAAAGGCCTCGGCGCTAGTGGACGCACAGCATATGGCGAAGAGATCGAAGTCGCTTCCTCAGCCCCCAGTGTTTCGGGACTTAATGGAGGCCTTTAATTTGCATTTTTAGAGCAAGTTGCCCGACAGACATTTCCTTGCGGATAAGAAGTGGCCCAGAGAACGTGGACATGAGTTTCCGGCAGCAGTGGTCCGCGGGCCATTCGCAGTCTTTCGTCTGCCCCCTCCCGGCCATTGACGTCAGTGCGGAGGTGCAAGCAGGAGGCAAGTTGGAGGCTCGTCGCGGGATGCCACGCGGTATTGACCAGACGGCGATCTTGATCCGGAACGCATGGAGCTTTTGGAGTTGTCTACTCAGGCAATCGTGGGCTTAGCCGAGGATGGTTCGGAACGCTCAGGGCCTGAGCTCCTACACGATATCTGCACCTTAGCGGTGATGGCTAACCGGGTGGCGTACCATGGGTCTACCAACGCCTTAGCCGCTGCTGGGAACTGTGACCTCATGCAACGTGACGCTGTTCTGCAGAAGTGCCTGTCCTTACCATCATCAGTCAAGTCTCAGCTTCGTCAGGCTCCCCTGAGAGGCGCCCTCTTGTTCGGACCGACCAGGCACGAGGTCAAGGACCTCTGGCCCCAGGATCCCTGCAAGGCTGTGGGTCACTCCCTGCGGATCTCTAGACCCGCCACTCGTCCAGTCACCGGAGCCCCCACCCGTATCAGCCGTCAGTCCCACCCCACTCGTTCGCGTCCCTTCCCTACCCCCGGTTCTTCCTCCTGGCCCAGAGCCACCCGGAGGGCCGGGCGGGGCAGGGCCCAATGACTCTCTCCCAGTTCTGCCCCTGCTGATCTCTCAGGATCTCCAGTCAGTGGGAGGCTTGCGCTACACAGCGACGCGTGACGGATGCTGTTACCGGATGACCCTTGGGTCCTCTCCGCCATCTCGGAGGGCCTGCAGATTTCCTTTCGGCATTCCGCCCCTCCACCCCCCCCCCCCCCTCCTCCATGCGGCGCTCCCCGCTCTGGACGCAAGTTCCTGTTGACCGGTGCAAGGGGGAAGCTCTTCAAGGCGAGCTGGTCTCCTTACTCCAGAAAGCCACATGGAGGAGGTCGCACGTCACGACTCGCTGGCCTTTTACAGCAGACTCTTTGTGGTTCCAAAACCAGGCGGCAAGTGGCGGCCTATCATAGACCTCTCGGCGCTAAACAAGTTCATTCAGCACCCCCGTTTCGGATGTAGACAGTGCGTGCCTTGAGAACTTCAGTCCTGCCCCAGGACTTTGCCGTCAGCCTCGATCTGTCCGATGTCTACCTACACGTTCCTGTGCACCCCTCGGCTCGCCGTTACTTGCGCATTGCCTTTACTTGCACATCGCCTTTCAGGGAGTGGCGTACCAGTTCTGAGCCCTGCCTTTGGGTCTCAACCTCAGCCCCTGGGTCCTTATGAGGATCATGGATGCGGTGGTGGCCAGAGCCCGGCAGTTGTCCGTGAGTCCGACCTACCTGGACGATTTACTCCTGAGGAACCAGAGTGCACCCTCCTTGGAGAGAGACAGAGACGTGCTGCTAACTCTTCTCCGGCAGCTAGGTTTCCTCGTCTACCTCGGCATGTCGGACCTCGTTCCTTCACGCTGATTCGTGCACCTCGGTATGGAGTTCCTGACCAACCTAAACTGGGTGAGACTACCAGAGGTCCGCATCCAGAAATTGACAGGGCTGGCCCACCAGGTGTCCCTTGCGGAGTCGGTTCCGGCCAAAGTTTGGCTGCAACTTCTGGGTCTCATGAAGGCTGCGCCGGATCTCTTACCCCTCGCAGGCTCTACTCAAGACATCTCCAGCTGCATCTCCTGCTTCATTTTACTCCCTTCCTCGGGCGACCTGGCTGCGATGGACCCTGTTCTGCTGTTGGTCCAGCCTCACAGAGATGGACAGACCCGGATTGGTTAGCGACAGGAGTTCTCCTCTTCTCCCCGCCACCCCAGCTTTCACTCTGCACAGACGCGAGCCTCACAGGTTGGGGAGCGCACTTACTGCCGGACTTTAGTGAAGCCTCAGGCACTATGGTGGCCTCCGGAGCTAACGAGTAAGCACATCAACTGGCTGGAGTTGCAGTCAGTCTGGCTGGTGCTGGTCCACTGGGAATCTCGTCGCCGTTCCCCAGGAGCTTCTGATCCTCTCCAACAACGCGACTGTCGTAACCTACATTCAGAAGCAGGGAGGTATGCGCTCCCCATCCCTCTGCATGCACCTGTATCAGATCCTCCTGTGGTGCAGGGATCGCGGTATCTCACTGCGAGCGCGACACATCCCCGGCCACCTGAATGTTCTGGCGGACTCCCTTTCGCTGCAGGGTCAGCTCCTCCACACTGAGTGGACTCTCCGGCATGACATCTCCAGGATGATCTGCGCCCACTGGGAGACGCCCATGATCGACCTTTTCACAACACGGTGGAACAGTCAGCTCCCACTCTTCGTGTCACCTATCCTGGATCCTCTCGCTTGGGCCATGGACGCTCTTTCTATAGACTGGGAGGGCCTGGTGATCTCTGCGTACCCTCCCAGGGTCCTGGTCCCAAAGTGTCTGCAGAAACTCAGGGGCTGCAACGCAGTGCTGTTCCTCGTGGCCCCGTTCTGTTGGAGCCACAGCTGGACAACCGACATCTTGAGTCTCACCACGCACCCTCCCTTATGCCTACCAGCTCCACCCACCATGCTGAAGCAGCCCAGGCGGATTCTATTCCACCCTTGCCCGGAGCGGCTTCTCTTACACACCTGGAGGTTGTGTGGCAGGCCCTCACCGCAAGAGGCTCCTCGCGTATGGCAGTGGAGGCGATTGCTGCAGCCTGCAGACCTTCCACCCGGAAGGTGTTAGAGGGAAAGTGGAGAGTCCTGCTGTCCTGGTGCCAGTCAGTCCACCTTTCCCCCACGGCTCTGACAAATCCACAACTGGCTGAGTTCTTCCTCTGACATTCCCAGGAGCAGGACTTGGCGACTATCACCATCAGAGGTTACCTGGCCATGATCGCGGACACTTACCGGCACTTGGGCCAGGCGGACCCGGGATCGTGTAAGGATCTCTCTACCTGATGACACATTTTGAGCTCCAGAGCCCCATTCCCTGCTCTCTGCTCCCATGCTGGGATCTACCTTGGGTTCTCACCTGGCTGAATTTGAGCCGTTTCGAGCTGCTCCCGCTAGCCCGCTTTGCGGACTTGACCAGGAAGGCCTGCTTTCTGCTAGCCCTCGCCACATCTGCCAGAGTGAGCGAATTACACGCACTCTCCGTGGATCCTGCATGCCTGCAGTTCAGAGTCGATGGGCCAGTACAGCTCCTGACAAACCCGGCCTTTTTGGCCTAGAACAGACTCCCTTCGGCCTCGGCTCAAGTGATTAGCCTCCGCCCACTCAGAGGACTTGACTGTTCCCGAAGGAGGCCCGGCAGCAGGACCCTGTCCAGACATTGAAGATCTACTTGCGCAGATATAAGCCTGTTCGGAGAGGCCGGTCCCGCCTCTTCCTGCCCTTGTCCCTGGGTCGCAACGACATCTCTGCGCAGACAGTATGGTCATGGTTGCGCTGGGTCATACAGTCCACATACGAGGACCTCTCCCCGGAGGGGGCAAAACGCCTGCGCGTCAGAGCCCATGAAATCAGAGCGGTCTCAGCGAGCATCACTTTCGACCGCAACTGTGCTGTGAGGGACATTGTGTCGGGTGGCAAGCTGAGTCCACCTTTGTCCGCTTCTATCTGCGAAACCTCTCCGACCAATGTGACAACCTGAGCCCTGGTGGGGAACGTCTCAGCGGTGCAACACTCCCTCCGGGCACCTCAGGCGCCATAGGTAACGCTTAGCTGAAATCGTCAGGAGGTTGCACCTTGTCCCGTACTAAGCGTTATGCAGTTGGGGTATAGGCGGCGACACCCTCCTCCTTTTCATTATTCTTCCATAGTAACGCCATCAGTATGGATTTTGTAGAAACAAATGTATTTTTCTCTATAATGTATTTTTTTTTAAAATACTTACTGATTGCATTACTTGGAGGACCCTCCCGCTTGCCCCGCATGCCGCCAGCAAGCTAAAATAAGACTGGCGTGAGTACACTGCTCACATCCTGTATTGGGGTAAAGGGAGACTCCTCAGGGTTCTTGGTAACAACTCTCTAGAGTTGCTTCCCTGGTTGTGTATGTATACACAATGGATTCTTAGGCTGAAATCGGTAAGCTAAGTGTACCTTAAATATAGTAATGCCATCGGTAAGTATTTTTAAAAAAATATATTTTAGAGAAAAATTCATTTTTGTAATTAGTTATTTTTGTACAATTAGTTTTTGTTAAGCGCCTAGAGCTCTAATTCGAGGTTAGGCATAAGTACTCATTATTATTATTATTATTATTATTATTATTATTATTATATAAACAAAATACAGGAATTTTTTTTAAAAATAGTGTTGGGGTGATAATTAGAGCATTTTTTTAAAAAAATCACAACAAAGAAAGAAAGAAAAAGGAAATTACAGCACAATTTATTTTTTTTAAATTGTTGCTGTAGCTTTTTCTAAGCATGTTTCTTCTTTTATTGGGATTTTCTATGCATTTTATTCAGTTGGCAGTCACCTTTGTTTCTGGGTTTTGAGCATTTTTAACTTGATCTGTTTGTTTTTCAGAACTGGTGCTAAAATGGGAGAGGACAGTCCAGAATGATGAGAAAGAATTTGAAAAAGTCAAAGCAGAAGAAAACAGACATATGAATGTAAGTACAGCATTAAAGTAGGAATTTGAAAATAAACTAATACCTGCTTTCCTGAGGCACCACCTTTGAAGTAAAATGGTTGAGCTATCTCCTAATGTAATGTTGCCTTTATAGGACAATAAGCACATTAAACAAATTCAGCTCAGGATGTAATGGGTTAACCCTTATCATTTGGAATACACCAGTGTGTGAAATAAGTTTGACTAAAGTAGTTCAAGGGTAGTGCCAGAATAGCTTGGCGCCTCTAAGCAGTTCTGGCACTACCCTTGAACTAAAGCCATTGGTCTATATCCTTAGCTGTAAGCACTATAATGAGGCTTGCATATGGCAGTGTACAAATTTGAAGCTTTTAGCCTCAGGATGTAATGGGTTAAAGACCGTTATTTAGGTGAATGATGGTCTTTAATGACAGATGACACTTTTTGCCCTTCAAGACGTATCATGAAGGAGAACCTGTCTTTTAAGACCACTTTCTTCTTGCAGAAACAGTTTGTGGCACAAAACAGGCCGTACTGTTCTTTGATCATCACACTCGACACAAAGGTCTTTTGGGTGAGGCTGACCTTGCTTGGACACCACATAGCCAAATAAGGCTGATGTTGGCCAGTGGTTTTGGTGTCTTTGCTGATGGGGTTATTTAAAATCATTTTCAGGTGATCGACACAGAGATGCAGACGCAAGAGCGCCTGAAGCAGCAGCGACTGACACTCAAGTCTCAGGTGGACGACATGGAGGGAGAGATCGGCGAGGTGCGAAAGAAGCTGTCATCCCAGCAGAAGGAAATCGCATCCATGCAGAAGTCTTTAACGGCCCTGGAGACGAAGCTTGAGCAGAAACGAGCGGACCGACATAGCCTCCTCAAAACATGCAAGGTGAATTTTGGGCTGATGTTTACACTCCCCATCCCCACCCGCACCCCAAGACACACACCCCCCCACCCCCCAATAGAGATTGTCCCGAAATCAGAGGTAGAAGTACTTGATCTAGCTAGCTCGCTCCACCTGCAAGAGGCGTATATTTTCATGAGCAGCTGCAGGGGCTGATGAGAATATATGCCTCTTGCTCGCAAGCAGTTGGCTAATTGACATGTACAGTTTGGGGTACTTATCAGGTATTCAGATCAGGTATTCAGAGTATGACTGCTACAAAGATGCATGCCGCACTGATTGGAGCGATATAGCAAAAGTGTCCCTTTAGTCCGTAGGGGCCATCCTGCTGGCTTTGAACTGTTTCTGATTTAGAAATGAGTCCTGTACCTCTTTCACACATATGTTGGTGTTGGCAAGGGGTGTTTGTTTTGATTGCTTGGGAGTGGGGGTGGGGGACTAAAACACTCGATTTAATGTTTTTGAGAGAGAACAGAACACTAGCCCAAAGGGGGAAATTCCCAAAAGTGGGAAGTGTCCTCTGAAAGCATCGCACCATTTTAGGATCATAATAATTGTTCAAGAGTGGTGCCAGAATAGCTTGGCGCATGTTAGCTATTCTGGCACCACCCTTGAACTATCATGTTTGATGTTTGTGGTTTGGCAACGCTGAGTTGCTTAAAATGCATCATGCCAATTGTCACATCTGGTCACTTGCCCTGAAACTATCATAGCTGAGCCATATTTTCTTGTAGCACATCAGGGCTGATTGGATTATCCGTTTGGATGTCGCCAGTGCTTTTTGTCCTGATTGTTCCCACAGGACTCATCGCAACAAAAGGCTACCCACATCCAAAGAGTTAGCGTGTAAAAATCCACGTAACTGTATGCTGCCCAGTTCAAATTAGTTAACAATCTCAGCAACATTTTCCTTTCGCAGATGGAGGGCATCAAACTGCCGTTAAAACGAGGCTCCATGGATGACATCAGTGGTGAGACGGATGTGTCAGGCGCAGGGGAGGGCACTCAGGATACACCGCTAGACAGCATGAGCTCGCAAGGGGCACGAGCCATTTACGAGCGCGAGGCACAAATTCAGGTCAACTACGCCTCCCTTGATGATGAGTACAAAGAGGTCAGTTGGTAACTATTCCCGTTTTTGTGGGAAAGGGAACGGTTAAGGGGGGGGGGGGGGGTTGTATTTGGATGCTGTAATCTTTTAGCTTTAGACTACAAAAGTTATGGAGTCTCCAGTTCTTCTTTCCGACCATTGAAATTTATATTGCACAAGAAAGAAAATTCATAGATGCCGTTAACAGAGATGTTTACCCTTACGATTTTGGAGTAATTTCTTACGATTTTTGGCATAGATTACGCCACTACGATTTTTTTCACACTATTACGATTATTTAAAACAAAAACTACGATTTTTGAAATCATATTCCAATCCGCTTTTTTTCTTAGAAAGTGATCAAACAAAATCCTACTTCAAAACATAACTGGGTCCATGACCAGATCCAACATTAGTACATAAAATAATAATTTATATGATTTCCTAATTTATCATTAATATTAGTTGCCTTTTAAATCTAGAAATAAAGTAAATGTAGGAGTTATTCAAATTAAAACAATAACAAGGGGAGTAATCACACTAGGACAATTTGCTCGATTACGTCCCTTTATTTAAACCAACCTGTCGGTGTCTGCTTTCCCTTGGTTGGACCTAAGTGCAATGATCAGAAAATTTTGCAATGTGCAAGTTTAAAAAAAAATTAAAAAAATTAAGTGGATAAGGGGGGGGGGGGGGGGAGGGGGCGCCCAACCATTATTTAACCCATTACAGAGATGTGCAAACTATATGTGTCCTGGTCAGTGATGTTTGTGTGTGTCATTTTTATTTTTGCACACGTGCTAATATAAAAGGCACAATATAAAAAAACAGTGCAGAAATAATAGGTAACAATAGTAATAGTATTACTGAAATTTTAATAGTATTACTGAAATTTCAAATAGCTAATACTGAAACTTCAAATTGAGGGTAGGCATGCCTGAATTAACACAGTGATTTTTTCTTTTCTTTTCACTTGTATCTCATTTCGAGTGCAAATAAAAACTGAAAGGCTTTGTAAGAACTTGTTGAATGAGATTGCGTTTGAGAACGATCAAATGTGCTGACAGAAAGCATTACTCTTTTTACCCAAGATTACTCTTTCTGGCATAGCCCATTACTCCATTTTTTTGGAGGGGGTAAACATCTCTGCGTTAACCCCTTCACTTTTTGTGAAATGTGAACCCGATACAGCTGCACGAGGCATTATAACTGTGACAAACGTGTTGCTAGTGTATTGTTTTCACAAAGTATGATCATTATCAGGAAATGTGGTGCTTAACACAGAGATCTTTGTGTGTCCAGTAACGTAACTCATTGTGCCTGAGGATGAAATACCCACATTTTGGAGTTATCCTCTGAGGACTGCATTACGATTCAGGAGCCAGATCGACCATGATAGTTCAAAGGCTGGAGTCGGCCAGAGGACTTTTTCCTTCATGTGTTTTTTTTCTTCTTCAAAGCTTATGTAAGTTTTGCACCACATTAGCGCAACAGTCAAAAACGAGGTCTGACTTTGGCTCCCTGGTATTTTGATACATGTTGCCGACCTGTATAAATCCGACATTTGTCCTGCTTGACCTTGTGATTAAAGAAGCTGTGAGAGAAGAATGTTTTTTGGCTCACGTGAGAAGCAAAAGTGAGTCTATGTTTTGGGCCAGTGGTCGTCCATCCGCCGTCGTTCGTGGTAAACGTTAACATTGGCAGTTTCTCGGAGACTGTGCAAGTCACAGTCATCAAACTTGGCCCAAGGATACTTTGTGGCAAGACCTTTCTAAACATACCGGGGAGCTGGGTGGCTCGGTGGTAGAGCGTTCGACTCTAGTCCGAAAGGTCGTGGGTTTGAACCCAGCTGGGGTCAAATTTTGTGCAGACCTCTTTTCGGTGCCCCATCTTTGAAATCACCTTCGTGGTGGACAAAAGACGTTAAGGCCTAAACGTTTAACGTTTTCTAAACATACCAATTTCAGTGACCTTTCACAAAGGTCAAGGTCACAGGGGATCAGGAAATAAGTAAAAAATAGCTATATTTTGACATAATTTATTTTTTCACAAATACTATTCAGATCTTCAAACCCAAACTTGATGCAAAGATACCAGATGGTAAGACCTTTCTATGCATACTAATTTGGTTGATCCCCTGGAAAGGTCAAGGGTCACAAGATCAGGAAATAAGTAAAAAATAGCAATATTTTGACAAAAGATGTTTTTTCTCAAATACTATTCACAACTTCAAACCCAAACTTGCTACAGAGATACCTGATGGCAAGACCTATCGATGCATACTAATTTGGATGACGCCTCGGAAAGGACAAAGGCCACAAGAGCTCAGGAAATAGGTCCAAAATGGCCATATTTCGACAAAAGATGTTTTTTCTCAAATGTTATTCACAACTTCAAACCCAAATTTGGTACAGAGATACCTGATGGGAAGACCTATCTATGCATACTAACTTGGATGACCCCTCAGAAAGGTCGAGGGTCACAAGAGGTCAACAAATGTGTGTAAAATGCCAATTTTTGATAAAATTGTATGTATTATCAACATTTTTCTAAACTTTTCGATCAAATTTGGCACAAAGGCAGCTGATATAAGACCTTCTTATGCATACCAATTTAGTCGACTCATCGCAAAGGTAAAGGGTCATGTGGGGGTTGACAGATGTGTGAAAAATGCTTACATTTTGAGGGAACATGGATCTTGCTGGTGCAGAAGCCATCCCTTTACTTACTGTCACAAAGGTCACACATGTAAATCGGTCATGGACGTGAACCATAATGCCTTTGCCTTTCTTGTTTTGTGTTTGAGCAGCTGGAGGAAGCGCATGAGGTGAAGAAAGCCCTGGAACAGCTGAACAAAGCCGTGGCGGACATGCAGAACACCTTGCAACGCATCCAGGCTCCCAACCTGCGCGCCATGGAAAAGTGAGTGCTGTCTAGGGACTCACCTTCTGTAGTACTTAGGTATTTATTTTCTTCAAAATCATTACCAATGACATTACGAATTGAGTAATGTCATCGGTAAGTATTTTTCAAAGTCACTGGCGGGAAAGGGTGAGTGCGCCACCGGATAAGGTAGTACGGGAGACCACTCGGGGTTTCCGGGCTATGGCTCCCCAGTGGTTACCTCCCCTAGTATGAGGGACACAGTAAGTTTTTTGGCTAAAATTATGAGTTAAGCGAAGATTCCAATTAGTAATGTCATCTGTAATCTTTTTGAGAAAATAAATAAATTTTTCTTTAAAATGTATTTTGGGGAAAAATACTTACCGATGACATTACTCAATTAGTAATGTCATCGGTAAGTATTTTTCGAAAAAATACATTTTAAAGAAAAATTAATTTTTCACCCCTTCACTGCCAAGATCACATGAACAAGATCCAAGTGCAAGAGACATAGAGCCTCATAAGACCCTGCAGTTGGTCTCATGAGGATCCATGTCTCATGTTGACCTCCTTTTGTATCCATGTACCTTGAGAGGCTGAGGTTCTTTGGCGTTGAATTAACCTTTTCATCCTGATACACTACTGCATGAAATTAGTTTGACTATTATAGTTCAAGGGTGGTGCCAGAATAGCTTGGCGCCTAAGGCGCCAAGTTATTCTGGCACCGCCCTTGAACTAAAATGTTTGATCTATCTCCTAATCTGTAATGTGACCTTCATAGGCCAATAAGCAAATTTTTAAAAAAATCAGCCTGAGGATTTAATGGATTACTCATTCAGCCCGACGCACATATTTCCCAAATTTTGGATTATCATCTAACAACTATGTACCTGTGGCAGGAGATGGATCGGCCATAATAATTCAAGGGTAATGCCAGATTAGTCTGACAATACCCTTGAATTATCATGGTTGACCCATCTCCTGCTGTAGTGCACCAGGGTTGAATGGGTTAAGATAAATTTCACTAACAACTTGCAGTGTTGAGGTTGATTCAGTTGGAAACTTGTCTAATTTTTTTAATCTCTCTTTTAACTTCTAACATTTTTTTCCGTAGGCTTGATGGCGTGAAGGAGAGGTTCCAAGAGACATCCGAAGAATTTGAGAATGCCCGTAAAAGGGCCAAGAGGGCCAAGCAGGTGTTTGAGAAAATCCGCAAAGAACGCTTTGATCGCTTCATGCACTGCTTTGAACATGTGTCCAACAGGATTGACGACATTTATAAGGTGCGTGCCCTTGTGTACCATTTTAACAGGCCAAGGCGGTGTAGATGGGTTGTGATATCCGAACTCGGAAGAAGTTCTAACAACACTCCCAGTAGCAAAACATCTTCGGGCCAATGAGGGTCGCAGTGGGTCAGTGCACATATGGCCATCGTGGGCCTGAGGACCTTTGCTTACTGGAACACGGATTTCAAATATTCCGTGAATTTTTCCGGCCCACTCCATCTGAGGCAAGGCAATTTTCGTTGAATCCGCTTTTTTTTAGAGGAAAAGTGATTCATTTTCAGTCAGGGAAAATAAACATGTTTCTTTTAATTGTGGGTGGTAAAGATGTGGGAGATTCTTGTGACATTTATTCGCAGTGAGCATTATTATACTTGTGTGTATTTGTGTGTGTGCTCATGCATGTGTTTATATTATAGTAGAAATATCTAGTATTTATTTTTTTGTAAATTTTATAAATTTTATATATTTTATTGTAGCATTTTAAAGTTGTGATTTAAAAAAAATTAATTGAGTTAAATGACCACCACGCAACAGTTTCCTTTTATAATAAAGTTATCTGAATACTTGCAAATTCTGTCATGGGTCCAGGAGACACCTGAATTCAAAATGCTTTAAAATTGTGAACATTCTTTCTTGGATAGGGGGCGTCATCCCCCGAATCCCTCACTGGAGTGTTGCCCCTGCACTCACCTAAAGTCTATGTCTGGTTTCAGAGGTTTATAAGCTTAACCCATTTAGCCCCATGACCCTATAGCAGGAGATGGATTGACCATGATAACTCATGGGTAGTGCCAGGTGCCAGACTAATCTGGCACTATCTTTGAATTATCATGGTCAGTATGTCTCCTCCAACTGGCACATGGTCATTAGGTGATGCCTCCAGAATTTGGCAAATGCGGCTGTGGAGTTATGTGGGTTAACACTTCAATGTCTCATTCCCTACTCACCCCCCCCCCCCCTCCCCCCACCCTCCACAAAGTTCACTGTGAAAACTGTCTCCAAAGGAGAAAGGGTTAACTTTTATCTTTTCTTTGCAGTCATTGGCACGTAACCAGAGTGCCCAGGCGTTCCTCGGCCCAGAGAACCCTGAAGAGCCTTATTTGGATGGAGTGAATTACAATTGTGTAGCTCCTGGCAAGCGTTTCCGACCCATGGACAACTTGTCTGGAGGGGAGAAGACAGTGGCTGCTTTGGCCCTCCTCTTCGCCATTCACAGGTTGGGGGATTTTGAGAGATGAGAACGTGAACTCAGTTTTTTGGATGTGAACAAGAGGAGATGAATAAAAACCTGTAGCCACCTAAATGATGGTTTTTAAAGCCATTTATCCACAAGGCTGCATTGTTTCCTCAAAAACATTACCGATGACATTACTTTGTGGAAGTGTCTACTACTTAATCAATTTTAGCCTAAGAACCCGTTGTGTTTCCAATTTTTCAGGTGTCACTTTACAACTGTGTACCAGTTCAAAAGGTGGATCGACCATGATTATTCAAGGGTAGTGCCAGGTTAGCTTGGCGCCTAAAGGCGCCAAGCTAATCAGGCACTACTCTTGAATGATCATGGTAGATGCTGTAGGGTGTTGGGGCTAAATGAGTTAATGACAGGGGGCATTTTTATCCTTTCAAGTCTTCATGTGAGAACACCTGCCTTTTAAACCATTTAACCCCACAGTCGCATTTCCCAAATTTTGGATTTGTCACCTATGTACCCATTGCAGGAGATGGATTGATGATAATTCAAGGGTAGTGCTAGATTAGCTTAGTGCCATCAGGTGCCAAGCTATTTTGGCACCACCCTTGAATTATCATTGTTAGTCCATCTTCTGCTGGCCAAATGGGTTAAGGGCAAATTTCTCCTGCGAGAAAAATGGTTGCGCAAAACATGTTTTACTGTATGTTCCTTTGTTCAGTTTTGCTGTCTCTTGTCTTGCGCCATACTTGCTGGTCATTTTAATCTTTCTTCCTTTCAGTTACCAGCCTGCTCCGTTCTTTGTGTTGGATGAGATTGATGCTGCGCTGGACAACACTAACATTGGCAAGGTCAGCGTAGGCAGAGCCTCGTTTATCTGGCAGAGTTCATACAGAAAAGTCTGTCCACAGAAGTTGCAAAAGAGAGATGAATATACCCTTTTTCTGACATAAACATTAGAGGAGATACCTTTTTTTGTCGATGTCAAAAACATTACAGTTGACTTCACTGATAACTGTGTCAGATCTATCACAAGTTGGACTCGGCAAGGCTGTTCCAGGTTTCCACCGCACTGTACTATATAAATTACTTGTCTTGCAGCAAACTTCAGATGTAATGACAAAAAAATGTTGAATCCCCAGGCAGCTTGTCATATCCTTTAATGTATTATTATTATTATGCTTTTCAGGTTGCAGCATATATCCGAGAACAGGCAGAGAGTCATTTCCAGTTCATCGTTATCTCCCTTAAAGAAGAGTTTTACAACAGAGCTGATGCACTGATTGGCATTTACCCCGAGGTGAGTGGTCAGCAATACTTTTTTCTCTCATAGGATTTGTTGTCAGCCTCTGTGTCTTCCATTCCAGACAGTGCCCTGTGTTAACCCATTACATCCTGAAGCTGACTTTATAAAGTTGTTTATTGTCCTATGAAGGCTACATTACAGATTAGGTGATAGGTCAACCATTTTAGTTTAAGACCCATTACATCCCGAGTCTGACTTTTTAAAAGTTGCTGATTGTCCTATGAAGGCTTCATTACATTACATTAGTTCAAGGGTGGTGCCACAATAGCTTGGCGCCTCAGGAGAGAGCTCAGGAGGGAGCTTAGATCCTCTGGATCCCCATGTCGGCGAGGGTTCACGAGGACCTGTGCCTCTTGCATTAGAATGTCCACGGCTGTTTCAGATCGGCCACTTAGTTTGTTCCAGGCGAGCGGAGAAACTGGGTCACATCTGGTGCTCGCGCGCTGCTTCAGCGAGTCTCTCAGCCGTCAGGCTGTCTGATAAGCGGGCTTCCTGATAAGCGCAGTACAGCAGGGAAAATGACTACCTTTTGTTTTTCATGACTTTCTTATTTACCGTTCAAGTGTGTGATGCAAAACTTTGTTTGTTTAAAAGTGGACATTCTACCCAACACACTGACACCAAACACACTATAGTTGTGACAAACCAGTAGCCAGCATGATAAGGTGGAAATAAAGAGAAAAGAACAGATTTCACTGTCTGTGTTGATTTTTTTCACAAAATAGATGGAGGTTTTAACATCAAGAAAACAAATACGATACAAACTACATCAAAACGGACTTGTATGTTTTAGAAGTAACATGCCTAGAGTAAGTATGAGTCTATGACTTACCAGATCAGAGATACCGTGAGGTAAGATCAGAGATACCGTGAAAGGGGCCGGAGACTTGAAAGGGGCCGGAGAGCGGAGGGTGATGATGAGGTCACTGTTAGTGCCAGTACTCTCAGTCACAGGCACAAAGCAGTAGCACGGATCAATGTTATCATTTCTTTCATGTACTTCATTAAGTCTTTTTGTAATGTTCATCTATAGCAAAGCACTTAATCAGACATTACATTCTTTGTACATAGTTAACAAGACTGCAGACATACAGCCCACTGACACTAAATGGTCTGGTTTGTAAGAGGCAGAGAGGTAGGAGTAGAGAAGGGATTAATGAGAACACTGACAGACGATAGCCAGAAGACAAGTGGTATCCAAGATGCCACATTTCTTGCTATTAGCATTAGTTTCATCCACAACTAGAGATTCTTGTTGCAAGGTTTTTAGTGGGGTAAAAACATTCAGGCAGTCAGTCACAGGAATATGTGACAGTCATACTCTCTTGTGCGTTTTCTGCTTTTGTGATGTCTGAGTGCTTGCTAAATGAACTTGACTTTTTGTTTAGTCCTTTTCTAGCTATAGGACCTATTATCAGTCGTAACGTATGTTTATGTGAGAGTTTGCATCAGTTTAAATGAACTGTATTCCAAAGTGCACAAGGATGATTCACATAAACTACTAAGGACAGATGTTGGCATGCAAGAAATCAAAACTCAGCATTGACAACTACATGATCTTCTTTAGAACCAACTTTCCAGCAGTAAAGATAATCCCAAAACAGCACATACTTGAATGCCACTGTGCAGACTTTATCGCACAATGGGGCTTTGGACTGGCACTCCATGATGAGCAGGGAGGCGAAGAGACGCACGCAACAATAAACATTAAAAAGAGCAGGACATACGGCTTACAAAAGGAAGCGGAGAAGCTCAAATTACTCATGACAGAACACATGACACTAGTGTCACCTGTGTTGTACTCAGTCATGTCACCTGTGAAGAAAAGAAAACAGTAAATGGAGGCAGGTGATTGTTATGCTGTCATTACACACACACACACACATGGCGGTGGTTTTTTAAAAAAATTGTATATCACATCATCAGATTTCTATCACTTTCTGTCAGACAATTAAGCTTTTTTTTTTTCTTAGTCACTAAGTTAAATATGCATAGGTATATTGAATTTCATTATTCTGTGCTGCTTTGGTGGTCCGTTTCATGTTTAAAGCAGACTTTTCCAGATTAAACATTTTGGTCCTGAGAAACTATTCAAGAGTGAGATCCTCTTGTTTACCACACAACAGTTTTCTTTAACCCATTTAATACCATGGATGCATTTCCCAAGTTTTGGAGATGTCATCTAACGACTGAGTACCAGTTGTAGTAGATGGATTGACCATGACAAAGGGTAGTGCCAGATTAGCTTTGTGCTTGATGTCGACAAGCAAATCTGGTACTACCCTTGAATTACCATGGTCGATCCACCTCTTGATGTAGGGTGTTGGGGTAAAACTGAAAGTAGGGCCAAAGAACTGTGTGTCCAGTGTTGATATTGTAACTCGGCAAGTCCAGCGGTGTAATTATCGTATAGACAGATCTGTGCTACTGCTACATGCCTGTGAGAGTACTGGCACTGACAGTGACCTCATTATCACCCTCTGCGCTCCGGCCCCTTTCACGGTATCTCTGATCTGGTAAGTCATACTTACTCTAGGCATGTTACTTCTAGCTCATGCAAGACCGTTTTGATGTAGTTTGTATGGTATTTGTGTTACTGATGTTGGAACTTCGTCTATTTTGTGAAAATACTCAACACATACGGTAAAATCCATTCTTTTCTCTTTATTTGCACCTTATCCTGCTGGCTACTGGTTTGTCACAACTATAGTGTGTTTGGTGTCAGTGTGTTGGGCAGAATATCCGCTTTTAAGCAAACAAAGTTTTGCATCACAGACTTGAACGGTAAATAAGAAAGTCATGAAAAACAAAAGGTCGTCATTTTCCCTGCTGCACTGTTCTTATCAGAAAGCCTGCTTATCAGTCAGCCTAGTAGTAACAGCTGAGAGACTCACTGAGGCAGCGCGTGAGCACCAGATGTGACCCAGTTTCTCAGCTCGCCTGGAACAAACTAAGTGGCCACTTCTAGCGCTGCGCCAAACAGCCGTGTGTCATCTTTAGTGCCCTAGTAGTGAAGGGGTTAATGCTTTTTTTTTTTTTTTTTTTTTTTGAACTGTGACTATCCCATTCAGTTTGTCCATAGCAGACCTCTCTGTGTCCACACATGTTAGTCACGTGTCTCGCAAAATTCTGCCTGCATGTAGTGTAAGGCCATGCTGAAAATGGACAACCTTGCATTGTGTATTTGTAATGTGTTTACAGCAGAACCTGTTTTCAGCAACCTCCCTTTTATTTTGGCAAGAAAAAAAGGTGGTCTTAAAAGGCAGGCGCGCTCTGAGGAGGAGTCTTGAAGATCAAAAAGTGTCGCCTTCATTAACCCATTCATCGCCAATGCTCTATAGCAGGAGATGGACCATGATAATTCAAGGGTAGTGCCAGATTAGCTTGGCGCCTGATGGCGCCAAGCTAATCTGGCACTACCCTTGAATTATCATGGTTGATCCATCTCCTGCAAGTGGTACATAGTCGTTCAGTGACACCTCCAAAATTTGGGAAATGTTGCCATACAATACAATACAATACAATACAATACAACTTTATTGTCTGTTCGAGTCCAGGCACGACAGAAATTTGCCTTTCGGCTCGTCATGAAACAACAATATAAGACATTAACAAACGCTGCAAAAGCATAGCATGGGGTTAAATGGGTTAACTCATCATTTGGAATACACCACTGTGTGAAATAAGTTTGACTAAAATAGTGCAAGGGTAGTGCCAGAATAGCTTGGCGCCTAGAGGCGCCAAGCTATTCTGGCACCACCCTTGAAATAAAACCATTGGTCTATATCCTTATCCATCTCCTGCAAGATGCAAATGATCGTCTTATTCTATACCTGCGTATTTCTCTGTGGGCTGGCGATTGGGTGCCTGATAGGCGGGGGCAGGGGATCTAACTGGTCCAGCGCTGAGTAATTCCCCTTGGTTTGTTGTACAATTCTGCCAGCGCTAGCCTCACCTATCTGGTTTGTGAGTATCTCAGTTTAACTCGAGGCAAATTTGTATCGTTACATTGTTGTGTAATGTTCTGTGGGAATACAGGGTATTTACCCGACCACATATAGTAATGCACCTTCGTGTTTGTGTATGTATGTTTCCCCTGCCTACTTCCTAAGTTCCGGAGAAAGACATGGGTTATATAAGAGACCTGATGCATCTTTAAGATGCAAATGATCGTCTTATTCTATACCTGCGTATTTCTCTGTGGGCTGGCGATTGGGTGCCTGATAGGCGGGGGCAGGGGATCTAACTGTTGTCCAGCGCTGAGTAATTCCCCTTGGTTTGTTGTATATCCTTATCTGAAAGTACTATAATGTAGCTTGCATATGGCAGTGTACAAATTTGAAGCTTTTAGCCTCAGTGCAGTGTGATATGGGTTAAAGACCATTTAGGGGACTCTTGCCCCCTAAATGATGATTTTTAATGACAGGTGATCTCTTGTAAGTGTGGTCACTCAAAGCGGGTTCTGCTGTACAATGGTTAATGAGAACTGCGTGTTGTGATAACTTTTATTTATTACTGAAGACTTCCCGTTATTATTTCAGCAAGGAGACTGCGTCATCAGTAACAGTTTGACCCTTGACCTGACGGAATATCCTGACCCTCACGCAGAAGAGGAAAAGGAAGAGCACGCTTACATGAGATAGACCGTTCAAGTTTACGGCATATCTTCCGATTTATTTGGACGGCCATTTCCACCAAGGCGGACAATTGTGCAACATGACAAGTCTCTGCCCGTAACAGATGCACTCTCAACCCATTCAGCCCTTGATGCCCTACAGCAGGAAAAGTGTCGACCATGATAATTCAAGGGTAGTGCCAGATTAGCTTGGCGCCAACAGGCGCCAAGCTAATCTGGCACTACCCTTGAATTATCATGGTCGACCCATCTCCTGCAACAGGTGCATAGTCGTTAGATGATGCCTCCAAAATTTGGGAAATACGTGCGTCAGGCTGAATGAGTTAATCTTCAATGGTAGTAACAGCTGAATCCAGTGTTGTTCAGCAAGCGGCGCAGACTCTCATGAGCCCCTGCAGCTGCAGGGGCTCATGAGAATCTATGCCTCTCTCTGATCATGGAAAGTGCAGGGGTTTGTGAGAATCTAGATCTCCTGCAGTTGTAGGTCATCATTGCCGTTACGTAACTGTTTCCCATGTAAAGAAATGTTGTCTTATGTGGAATCCAGTTTCTCATAGTTTACCAGGATTGAATTGTGTTCAGGTGATTACATGTGCAGACGAGAGAATGCTTTATCTCATTCTAAATGTGCTGTATCTGGGTATGTGGCATAAAGCCACGCAGCCACAAGCAGCACGTGTGAATGTGTTAAGGTATAGACTGTAGTGTGTCTTTTTCATGTCTTCATTTCCAAAAGATAGCATCTCATGGAAGTCTGGTAGCAGACTTGCAAAAGCAAAGTAGTACGGACAGAAATGAACCATGAAAAATATTTCAATCTGTAAATGTGTGCTGGTTGATTATTACCATACGGCCTACACCGTCGCAGACTAGCACACAGATGCGCATCAGTTAGGAAATTCATGTCTGCCTTGGACAAAGCAGCAATGTAAATTTTGTTGTTTTCGATCATAAGCATTATTTGACACATGTTCTGAAACCAGTTTGTTTAGAAAGTGGCAGATTTTGTTGCACTTGTACCAATGTACAACAGTATGCATTTTAATCAGCAAAAGTAATGAATGACTTTGTCATCAGATCTGTTGTTGTTGTTTTTTAATTTTATTTTTTTAAATATTTTTTATTTTTATTCATTCTGTAGCCACACAAAACTGCTTCATTATTTGTGCAATGTTTACATGTTTCTTGGCAAGTTGTGTGCACTACAACTGTTTTTGGGCAAACACATTTCTTTTGCAAGACGAAAGTGGCTTTAACACACATTTGGCTCCAACGCCCTACAACAAGAGATGGATGGACCATGATAATTCAAGGGTAGTGCCAGATTAGCTTGGCGCCTTCAGGCGCCAAGCTAATCTGGCATTACCCTTGAATTATCATGATCCATCCATCTCCTGCAGCTGGTACATGATGGTTAAGTGACACCTCCAAAATTTAGGAAATATGGCCTTGGGGCTAAATGGGTTATTCATGGTCCTTAATGACAGGTGAACTGTCATAAGGGTGTACCTCAAGACAGGTTCTGCTGTATATCAGTGGAAAGAAAATATAGCGGATTGTTTTTTTTTCTTTACTTTTTTGTCTTGAACTGAACACTATAGCGACAGATTGTGTGTGCTGGTCTGTGATTTTGAGCCTTAATGCACTAGGCCCTAAATCACAGGCCAGCAGGGATGGGTTCCCTCAAGTCTGTACCTGTATGAATAGCGCAGCAAATTTGTAAAGTTTATATTCACGTGGCTGTTGTGTGTTCATGCCGTGGTTAAATAAGTGTCTGTCTTATTTGCTAATACTTGTACACTGACACCAAGTTCCTTGTAGAACAGTGGGGCCTGTTTTTGAGCGATCATCTTCGTAAGAGATCACCTGTCATTAACTGTTAAATTCCCAGAACTAAATGACTTCCATTCGATAGAAGTCATTTTGTTCTGGGAGTTTAAGAGTTATAGCTTGCTATGTAGGTGGTTGATGACACCTAAATGGTGGCGTTTAACCCATTTAGCCCCAACGCCCTGCAGCAGGCGATGGATTGACCATGATAATTCAAGGGTAATGCCAGATTAGCTTGGCGCCTGAAGGCGCCAAGCTAATCTGGCACTACCATTGAATTATGGTCAGTTTATCTCAGGAACTGCAACTGGTACAAAGGAGTTAGGTAACACCTCCTAAACTTGGGACATGTGGTCACGGGGTGAAATGGGTTAATGGCAGGTGATGCTGCCCTTCAAGATTTCACTTGAGGGAACCTTTCTTTTAAGACCACTTTTTTTTCTTGCGAATGAGATGATTGCTTCAAACAGGTTCTTCCTTTGGTAAGTGATGTAATTTTGTGTTTTTTTTTGTGTGTGTCTGCGTGTGCACTAACAGTTTTGAAAATCAGGCAGCAGCAAAAACAGTTTTGTCGTTTTGTATCAGCGTTGTATCACTGTTACCAGGAGTTTGAAAGTATCGTCTGTTGTTGTTTGGTTCTCTGTGCATTTGTGTCATGGTCTGTAATTTTGGATCTTATGACACAAAGGTAAGGTTCAGGTTCACAGACCTGTGCACATCTAATGTCATTAATTTACAGATCTGATAAGGGTGCATGTTTTGGGTGTTTTTTTTTTATCACAAAATTTTTTAGCCTGGAGACCATCATTGTTTTTTGACATGTAAAAAGCTTTCAGAAAGGAAAATGCGTCCAAATTTCCTTTAAAAAAAATTAAAGAAGAAAAACAAATAATTTATTTTTGTAAAATTGAACTGCAGAAAGAACAGGCAAAAATGTCTTTTTAGCGATAAAATTAATAACTTTTAAATACTGATGTCTCATATTTGTGACAGTGTCATTTTGCACATTACGCACATGTACCAATTTATGTTTGACCGTGTCACAGTTTCTTCAAACTGGACAAGTTGTGTGCTGTATTTGTAAGAAAATTACTATTGTGTACATATTATTTCCATAAGATGTGTGTACATGTATACCTTATGCATCAGTATTGCATACTGGCACTGATAACTCATTCTACCCCAGACGCACCACAGCAAGATGTATGGATCGATCATGATAGTTCAAGGGTGATGCCAGAATAGCTTGGCGCTTATGGGCGCCAAGCTATTTTGGCATCACCCTTGAACTCTCCATGTCGATCTGTGTCCTGCAATGCACTGCATTCTTCAGAGGACAACGGCAAAATTTGGTGATTTCGGTCTTGGGGTGCAATGAGTTAACCCAGTACATCCTGAAGCTAATTTTGTAAAATGGGCTTATTTGTCCCGTGTAGGCTACATTACGGATTAGGGGACGGATGAACCATTTTAGTTCAAGGGTGGTGACAGAATAGCATGGCGCCTCAGGCAGCGCAAAGCTATTCTGGCACCACCCTTGAACAATCGGTCAAGTTTATTTTAAGCAATGGGTGTATCAGGATGAAAAGGGTTAACCCAGATCTATTGTTTTGTGTCCATGTCGGATGTAAGAAGTAACACATTTTGCCCCAGGACCGAAATCCCCAAATTTTGAAGTTGCCGTCTGAAGGACTGTATGACAATTCTAGAGACAGATCGAGCATGATAGTTCAAGGGTGGTGCCAGAATAGCTTGGCGCCTACAGGCGCCAAGCTATTTTGGCACCACCCTTGAACTATCATGCTCGATCCATCTTGCTGTGGTGTGTCGGGGCTCAATGAGATAAGACAGCCGAGCTCTGTCCTGTGGAGGCAAAAGACATTTTTATGAAAAGCGAGATTTTCATTGTAATACAATGAAAGTCTTGCTTATCACAAAAATGAACTTGCTGATTTTGACTTCACGGGACAGAACTGTGTAGCGTTAGATACATGTGCCTGGAAGGAAAAAAATCCATATGTAGCATTTAGATGAACCCAAAACAACATTCTGGATCATACTAGATTTGTTTCTCAGCAACTTGACGCTAAGAAAAAGTGATCTTTGATCGAAAGCGATTGTTTCATGTCATCTCAGAACGTACGGCGTCATTCATGGATCCGTGTTTATATTCACATTTGACAAAGATCTACGGTCCCGAACGTTGTTTTGTCTCATCCGTACGTGGTAATATCTGCATGTATTTGGACTTTTTTTCTTTCTTTGTCAGTTGTAGCTGTAAACCTTATGTTCGTATCGAGTTCAGGCTCGTTGGGAACGTTGCGTATAAGCTCCCACTATACAAATGCAATTATGTGTTCATTTTCAGGTCCACGTTTGTGAGGCAAAAAAAAATAATTCATTGTTTGCTTGGCTGGTTAACCCATACAACCCCACAGCCTCATCTAACGACCATGTGTCAGTTGGAGATGTATTGATCATGATAATTCAAGGGTAGTGCCAGAAGGCGCCAAGCTAATCTGGCACTTCCCTTAAATTATCATGGTCAGTCCATCTCCTGCTGTATGGCGTTTGGGGGTAAATGGGTTAATTAACCCCCTTGTGCATGCAGCCACCGGCACTCCAAGCAGTACGGGTGGGTTTACGCACAAGAGGGCAAATAAGTCTGAATAGCCATAGGCAGGCTAGAGGATTCTCTTGACTGTCGGCGTTTTAATGATTTTTCTTTTTTGTTAACGTTTTTATTGTGGTAGCATTTTGATTGATCCCGTGTAAATGTTGGCATGTTCATTGAATGTCACAAACACGTTTTTTTTTTGGTTGTGTGAGACATTTTCATTTGACGAGTTACTGGTGCATTTTCTAGTTTGTCCAGATCAGTTGCCCGTTACCTGGGCCTGACAATAAATGTTCATAATCAAATTATTTGAATTGCGCTGATTTGAAGGGACGGAGAGATGATGATGAATTTTTTTTATTGCAGGATAAAGCTATTAGGCCCGTCTTACAACCTGTCCTGTATACAGAATAAAACACGACAGGAAACACACGCATCATAGGAAAAAAATTAACGAATCAAATAATAGAGAGAGAGTGTGTGTGTGGTGCGTGTGTATGTATGTGTGTGCAGCTCACGGAAATGTATTATTTAAACTTTGACGTGTCAGCTTCCATCCACCAGCTGACAACACAATTTAGTATTCTGATTGTTTTCGTGTTATTTGTTGTCTACCGTATTGAAAATACGGTAGACTTTGAGATGGGGCTGGTCGGAGTACGTTCCGTAGCATGCAAATGCGGGCACACATCGGACTCTGACTGAAGTAAAACGACAAAAATTACGTCATGCCTAGCTACGCTAACCGCGCTGTTGAACGTACATTTAGCGGGAAGCGCCGTGTGTGTATGTGTATGTATGTAGACACGAGTATCTCCGGTGTTTCTGTACGCATAGGCTGGAAACTTTAGGAAATGCTTTGATCGAAATGTATTTCGGAGAGCCGCCCAGCATATTCAAATTGGGTGACTCGTTCAAGAGAAAAATTGCCGTTTATGTAAAGTCGGTTGACCCACATTTGAGTCCGTAATTTTTGTTCTATTCACTTGGAAATTTGACATATCTAGATTAAAGATAGACATTGGATGAGTTCGTAATCCAGCGTTGTACCTCTTCAACTTTTTGAATAATAATTACTTCATTTTTGCAAGTTTTGGAGTCGCTGTATACTCCCATCAAACAGTCAGCCCTGGAAGAGGCTGTGTGGAAGAAAACAGTCAGACACGGAAGAGGCTGCGTGCCTTTCGGATAAGTGACGCGAAACATCAAATTCGTCACTGTGTACACGGCCTCGTGAGACTAGCGATGCCATGACGTCAAGCTTATAGTGACTCGACGTCATTTTGCTGCTCGTGCTTTTCTTCTTCAGAATTCATGTCGCTACACGAGCCCACAGAGCGTACTAATGGCGGGAAGCGCCGTGTGTATGTTTCTTGATAAGAGGTTCGCTTAGAGAGGAGGGAATGGATCAGAAGGATAAGCTTAAAAATATGAATAACTCTGAATGTTCCTAAAAGAAAAACGCATGTGAGCTCCAAACAATACGGTAGCCTTCAGACGCCAAGCTAATCTAGCACTGTCCTTGAATTATCATGGCCAAGCCGGCCATCTCTTGCTGTAGAGATCCGGGGCTAAAAGGGTTACATGTCTTTTGCCTCACAGGACATATGTTCTCTCTTTTTTCTGTGTGCCAGCGGCAGTGTGTCAGCCATTGATCTGCTAGGCTGGTGGGAATCTAGACTTCTGTTTTTAAGTCCCTTCTATTTATAGAAGGGACTTTTTAGGACCTGTCGCGGTGGGGCGAATTTAATAGCATGTCCATGATGTCAAAGGCGGGCAGGCCTAAACCTCTAACAATTGAAGTAAGAAGATAAAAATTACGTCATGTCTACTTACGCTAACCTCGCTGCTGAACGTACATTTGGCGCGAAGCGCAGAATGTGCGTATGTATGTGCGTATGTATGTGTATGCGTATATCTGTAAACAAGAGAATCTCCGATATTTCTGTACACACAAGCTTGAAACTTGGCGAAATAATTTCTTATGTAGGTGGCTAAGAGAGCCCCCGAGCATATTGTAATTGGATATCTCATTGACGATAAAATTACTTTAGTTGACTTACTTACGCCTGTCACCCCTCCCAGACGAGAGACCTCCATCGACTCGTGTCTGGTGCTTCTCCTTCGATTTTACTCCAGGTGGTTCCCAGTCTCTTGATGTCTGCTTGGAGGTCTCGACGCCAGGTGTTTCTCCGCCTGCCTCTTTTTCTCAATCCCTGGGGGTTCCATGATAATGCCTGCCTAGTGATACTGGAAGCTGGCTTTCTCAGACTGTGACCAATCCATCCCCATCTTCTTCGCCCAATTTCATTCTCTGCTGTTATCTGCTCTGTTCTCTCCCAGAGTCTGACGTTGATGAATTGAAGATATAAACAACCGTTTATAGGAAGTCGGTTGACCCAGATTAGAGTCCGTAATTTTTGTCACATTTACTTGAACTTTTGCATATAGCTAGTTTGGAGAAGCCTTTGGATGAGTTCGTTAGCCAGCTTTGTATCCTTTCAACTTCTTTAGTAAAAAATAATTCTTTTTAGAAAAAAATTAAAATACTAAAAAAAACTTTACTTCTAGAGAACGTCACACAGTGGCGGTGACGTAAAAGAGGCAACTCCGTCACCACGCAGACTGGCATAATACTCTAAATATGACGTCATTCTCTCGCGCGCGCGGCTCTCTCTCTCTCTCTCTCGCACACATACACACACAAACATGCGCGCATCTCCAGGAGGAATAGATCCTCATGCGCCCCCAGGTGCATGAGGATCTATGCCTCTTGGAGATGTTTGGAGCGCGCGCGCATGCACGCACACACACATCGACGCGCTTTCAGAAGAGCATGCAGGTGACTCGTCTACATAGTATATCATGTATAGGTAAAACAAACCAAGGGGAATTACTCAGCGCTGGACAACAGTTAGATCCCCTGTATAGGTAAAGTCAACCTGCGTTCACACAAATCATAGCAAGGCTGAAATTGTACCGTGAAGTTCTAGTTTTGTCACCATTTTCTCAAGCATATGAAGCTAAAGTGAAACTCACATGACGTAAAATATAAAATTACTTAAAAACTAAAACTTCTATCTATCTATCTATATATATCCCGTAGTCTTGCCCCCCCACCCGGGTCTGCCCTGGGGGACTTGGGTGGGGTTAGGTACTTTTTAGTTCCCAGGGTCACCCTAGTCAGCCCCACAGGGTGGGTTTCCTTTCTATTCTGGGGCATGTGTTTCTGTCTACCCTTGGTCCATTCACCTGTATTTTCCTTTTTTAAACTCTCCCTACTGTCTGCACTGCCTGTAGCTCTTGATATTGGATGTGTGTTGCTAAATGGTCTTAGCTTTATTTAGGCCCCATGTGTTAGGTTTATTTAACGTATTTGACCGGCTGGCGACATACATTCAATGTTCTGTTTAGTTGTTTTTTTTCACAAGCAGTGCAGGCACGTCCTGAGAAAGCCTTGTTGCTGTCGGGACGCTAAGCAATGTACAATCAATCAATCAATCCGTAGTCTTGCCGACCGTTAGGGCACCACTGATGACATGGCAACCAGCTCCCTCCATTTCTCTCTGTTCTCTGCCATTCTTAGCGTATCACTCAGCCTCAGTCCTGTCCACTCTGAGATATTGTCCTCCCAGCTTTTCCTCTGTCTTCCTCTCCTTCGTCCTCCTTGCACAGTGCCTTGCAGGATTGTTTTGGCAAGCCTTGCTGAACGCGTGACATGACCATACCACTTCAGTTTGAGTTTTTTCACAATGGCTAATAGGTCTTCATAGGGCCAGATGGCTTGCCTGATTCTGCTTCCCACTTCCTCGTTCGTGATGTGATCTCTGTATGAAATGCCAAGCAGCCTTCGAAAACATCTCATTTCAGTGGCTTGTGTCCTCCTTTCAAGGTCTGCTGTGAGGGTCCATGACCCACAGGCGTATAAGAACACTGAGATGACTAAGGAGCGCATCAGTCTGATCTTGGAGCAGAGTGTGATGTTTCTGTCCTTCCATATGGTCTTCAATCTTGTCAAAAACTAAAACTTACGTCATGACAAATGACGTTCGACAAATCGATGACGCGTATACTCTTGCGCCCTTTATAGAACTCACTGACGCATTGGCAGATCTGCGAGCCTTTTTCAATGGGAGATAATTCAACATCAAAATCGGGTCAAAGACAAAAGGTAGAGACCATTGACAGCGAGGACAGCTCTCATATAGAAGGGACTTTGTGGGTTATGGTTCATCCCATCTTGTTACTATTATTATTGTCATAATGATTATGATGATTTATCTTCCGCCGATTCCACTTAATACCAGTTCTACAATGTACGATTCGACACGCAGTGTTCCGAAACGTCTTCTTAGTCTTCTCAAAACAAACAACAATAATAATACCGTAATAAGTCACTTTCTTCTAAACCTGTTAACATTCCGATGTTGATATTATCATGACGATTCAAGGCGACGAACAGGACCTCGGGCACACGACGGCCGCAGTGGGACCGCGCATGGCTGTGCGCGGGCCCCTTCGGCCGTCGTGTGCCCGGACGTTTTGCTACTGGGTTAAAGAACATTATGTTCCAGGTAATTGACCTCATCCATTCTTCTGTCGCCGTTTGTCGGCACTGCGCTAACAGTGGCAATGTTTAAACGTGAAAAAAAACAAACCCGTGCAAACTGCTAGAAAAAAGAAATGAAAAATCCCAACAAGCAGAAAACAGCAACGAGTATTGACTTACTTGATCGACTATTTCAATGCGCAAAAGGCCATCGGGCAGACGTCGGCCGCCGTGTTCCGCACACGAACGTTCGCGGGCCAACGGCGGCCGACATCGGCCCGATCATCGATGTCTTTTGCTCATCGGCATGTTGCCTGTGCTTCAAACAAATTAGCATACAGACATCTTACCGAGGCATGAACGGTTTCTTTGCTGATCAATTTATCTGCAAGTGACATAGATCCTCATAAGCCCCTGCAGCTGCAGTGGCTTATTTGAGTTAATGCCTCGAGGTTCTTTCATTGCTGATCTCCACACGGAGGATTTGAACTCCTGAAGTTGCTTTCCAGCAGACACATCGATTACGCTGTCTTTTGAAACATTGGCAATTTTCACGGAAGATAACCCCATCCATCGCAGAAATAAGGCTATAAATGGGGCCAACAGGAGACACAGAACTTCAAGGGCTCTCGCATCTGCGGGGGTCCATGAAGTTCTTTGTCTCATGCACTTGGGTGATGTTCGCATTTTCAGCCAGATAAATTTCTGTGCTAGTGTCATTTCATTTTGAGATAAACTTTCTGCAGTGTCTTGCCGAACAAACCAGCGTACGCGAATTTCAAAGGTGAGGTGACAAACATTACACAGATATCTTATTGAAATTGTTATGCCGTAGCAGGAAACTTACTAAAAATAAAATGGCTGGGTTTACATTAAAAAAAATATTAAATTAATTTAATTTTGTTTAATATACGACAAACTTCGTTTGGGGACCGAAACATTTTTGTTGTAATATCGAATTTCTGGCCTTTGAAATGGATTGATAAACCCTAAGTTTTTCCCATCTATATATCTGTTCAGGTTCTTGAAATGTTTTCTGTTTATTATTATGTTAGTATTGTATGAACGTGCATGTGCACTTATAAATGAGTGTATTTGCATGGCTTTCGGTACGAAGTTAGTTAGATCGTTTCACTTAGTTAGATTACATGTAGATGTAAACGTACTGAGCCTTTCTTGTGGGGATATTGCGCTATATAAGAGCTATATTATATTATTATTATAAGCTCTGCAAATTACGTAAAAAATCTGGTCAGGACCTCTGAAACGGTGTTGTCATATCCGAATTTTCCTATATTCGACCTTGTTGTGCGCGGATTTTACTGTAATTTAATTCAGCTAGTTATTTATCCATTCATTTACTTAGTTATCTATTTATTTTAAATGAGAGAGCAAAGTGAGCCTGAGTACGGCAGAGCCATATGTCATCTGACCGTCCTAGGTGTGCAGCTTTGAACGTTGGATTTTCTTTCGGGAGACTACAAGTCACAGGCGATCAACATTTACCCTTTGGGTGTCGGTAGCGGTGTTTTGATTCCTGCAGGGCCATGGGTAAACCAGAAATGGGTTTTAAAAAAAAGGGCAATATTTTGAGAAAAGTTTTTTTTTTTTTTTTTTTTTTTTTTTTTTTTTTTTTTTTTTTTTTGGGGGGGGGGGGTAGGGGGGGGGGGGGGCGAGCAAATACTATGTTCAACCTCAAACACAAACTTGGTGCAGAGATACCTGATGGTAAGACTTTTCTATGCATTTTAACTTTAATAATCCCTTGGAAAGGTCAAGGGTCACAGGGGTTGACAAATGTATGAAAAATGCATACATTTTGAGAAAAGATGGATTTCGCAGGTACAGAAGCCACTCGTTTAATTATTTTAAGATGAACACTTGCTCATTACCGTGACATGTCAAAAAGATCAAGGTCACAACGGCCACACATAACAGATCGATCATACACGTCAGATATAATGGCTTTGCCTTTCGTGTTTAAAGTAAATTCCGTAAATGTCTGTGTGGATAATATGGAACAGCAGGCGGGCAACAGTGTACCATATTACTGACACGACGTGGTGTTCCATTTTACCCGCTCTCGGGTGAAATATGGAACAAAATCACTTTCAGTTGTGGGGGGTGGGGGGGGGGGGGGGGAGTTCTTCTACCTAGTTATTTCGGAAGTTTTCAGATTTTCCTCGTGTGTGTTTGATGCACCAACCACTGCTGAATACAAACTGTCTTAACTTTATTTCTGTCGTTCTTGGTTTAGAGATCATTTACATTTTCCCTTAGCTGTTCCATATTTACCGCCTTTCCTATAGATATAAATGTCACACTATAAAGCATCTTGTCAGTCATTACAGAAGATTCACTCCAGCAAGACGATGCAGTTCTCATCCACATTGACAGCTCTTCTCCTGACATACACCAGTCTCTCTCTCAACGGTGTCAAAGCCACAGCCCTGAATCCGATCTCTGCGAACCACGCTAGCTATCTCGGCGAGCGTGAATTTCAGGAAAACGTGCTCTTCCAGACGTCATCCGCTTCGAGCGTGGATTGCGGCGAAGCTTGCCAGGACTTTGGAGGATGTGCGGCCTTCAACCTTCGCACCAGCTTGGCGGCCTTCTTGCAGGGGGTATTCGAAAACACCGACGCTGGTGGATCAAAATTTTTCTTCTCCGGGTGCGCAGACGTGGGTGTTGGGTGAGTGTCGGGTTAGATGCGCTAAATGTAGTAGAAGGCTTTGTGAACTGTTTTAATCAGCAGGGCGCTTGAAGAGTGAAAGGGGTGTGAAGGTTAATTGATAACTGCGAGAAAAAATGAATACGATCCAACCAATACTATACTGACCATCATTAGAAATGCGACACTCTTTTTTTTTGGGAATCATCGGAAACACAAATGTGTTTTCGATGATTAAAAAAAATGTCGCATTTCAGTCTTTTGCTCTTCATTATACATGCGAAAACTTAGAGCATGCACTGCCATTTTTTTTTCAGAACTGTGCGGCGCGCTGCAAGAGCCTGAATGGACGGTGAGTTGAAACAATATCACTTTATCCTCCTCCATCTTACATGTTTAGCCACAGGCGCTCGAGTTCAAGCCCGTAACTTCAACCTGTATCCACAGCTCGTCCACTGTCTGTACTATTGCCGGTGTGGCCTACATACAGACGGCACGCACATGAGGCTGGAGACAGGAAAATTTAACCTTTTGGGTGTCGGTAGCGGTTTTAGTCGCTACTAAAACCGCTACCGACACCCACAGGGTTATTTGTTTGCAGTCGAGAGCCGCCTCTGGTCTAGCTAATGCACACTGTCAGCACATTTTCAGAAGAGCAACCACAGGGGGAGAAAACCGAAGAGTTGTTCCCTTGACTCGGAGCGTCAATATAATACTAATCCTATTGAGTCCTGACGCTCCGAGTCAGGGCAGCAGCTCTTGTCATAACGGCTTTGGATTTCTCCGGCTGTGGGCAACCGATTGAAGTTGAAAATCTCGTTGTCACCAACCCTCCTCCTCCAGCTTACGGCTTACTGGAGAAGTCTGAACATGATATTTAAATCGCAGTGCCAGATTAATTAGTCTGGCGCCTGCTTTATACTTATAGGCATTATAGTGTAAGTAATTCAGAGTAATGCCAAATGTATTGTTTCAAGGTGTTCCAAAGACGCCAGGACGCCAGTGTGGATTTCTTCCGACCTTGGACGGACTACGTCAACGGCTTTGGGGTTCCCTGTGGCTCGTACTGGATGGGTGAGGAATTAGTGGTGATTAGTAGTGGCGTGTATATAATTATGGATGTGAGAGACACTAATCGAGAAGTCCGCCTATGAATATGTGGTAACCCCTTCACTGTCAGGGATCGCAGATTTGTTTCTGAAATCTCTGTTAATTCAACGTCAAACAGCCTCAGCCGTCGAAATGACATAATGAGCAAAGTGGTGTCTCTTGCAGGTAGATCGTGTTCACTTTTAGGGTTAATGCAGGATTATGAATACTGGTTAAACAAACAAACACACAATTAAGTAACCCTTTGCACTAAAGGTCATAGGGCCGACATCGGCCCGATGGCCTTTATGCACTGGGAATATCTTCTTAGATATAATGCGCACAAGAAATCGTCCAGGCAAAAAGACGGGCTTGTTCAGATAGCATGTTCGTTAAAAGGTCCTGGTAAAGCAAAGTGCGACAGCTGCGGTGCGTTTGATTTGATCCGTGTTCAGGTCTAAAGGCGCCAAGCTCATCTGACACTATCCTATAATTATCATGAATTTCATTGATGACGTTTTTTATATTCTTTTCTCCTCCCTCTCCCCTCCCCTCCTCCCACCCCCACCCCCACCCCCACCCCCCCCCACCCACCCCCCACCCCCCACCCCCCACCCCATTAAAAAAAAAAACCATTATACAATACTAGGTTTGGAGGACCTTCACCGAATGACTTCTGTGGGAAACTGGTCCTTGCGAGTTGACCTTGGAGACTGGGCCAATAAGAAAGCTTACGCCACCTACACAGGCTTCTACATCACGGACAGCGCCGACGACTATAGACTGATGTTTGACGTGAACTCCTACAGTGGAAATGCAGGTATAGTTTCTCGTGTTTAAATCTTAATTGTTCACAGGGCACAATAGACAAATACATGTGTTTATTTTCACGAGGTGTATCAGTCAACACTGACGGTCTCTTCCGTTCCATTAACATAGGTAGTGACACGACGAAGGAGTTCTGCGAGTAGCAGGATGAAGCATAGGTTTTGTTAGTTGATGGACATCGTGAAAAACGCATTTCTCGACTGTATCCTTTGGGAAAGCTCACCTTGTAGACTTATTGTATTTGGGTTCCAGGGTTTCCGGACACCACCCCCCCCCCCACCTCCCCCCCCCCCCCACACACACACACATGCCGGGCAGAATTTGAAGCCTGTCCGCCCATGACGTAATATGTGCTTGCTATTGAACGCGCTCCGCCGAGCACCATTTCAAAGTGTTTCTTATTTTCATAAATAGGAAACCAGATATTTAAAAAACAAACAAACAAAAAAACAACGATTTAGGCCGGCCCTACAGCAGTAAATAAATTGCTCATGATAATTCAAGGGTAGTGCCAGATGAGCTTGGCGCCTAAAGGCGCAAAGCTCATCTGGCACTACCCTTGAATTATCATGGTCAATCCATCTCCTGCAGCTAGTACATATTCTAACGGTTAAATGGGTTAAACAAAGATTACCACACAGCCTCACTGCTTTGTGCGTCATTTCAGGGGACGGACTGTCCTACCATCGTCTCATGAAGTTCTCCACGCTAGACCGGAAGAACGATTTGTCGTCTGTTTTCAACTGTTCCGACAAGGCGCAAGGGGCATGGTGGTTCAAAAATTGTTTCATGTCTCACTTGAACGGGGAGTACATGCCCAGTAGTGTCCAGCCTACGATATGGCGAGGTCTAAGCTGGTTTCCGTGGAAGAGCAGCAACTATTCTGTGAAATTTTCTGAGATGAAGTTCAAGCCAGTGTAACTAGGCCGAGGTAAAAGAGTTAACTATGTAATAGTGTACCTATGAAAGGGTCAACTTTTACCCCTGGAAAGGTAGTCGCTATTCAATTGTAAAAATAAAATTCATAGATGAACCCTTTGGGTGTCGGTAGCAGTTTAAGTCGCAATGATTCCTGTAGAAACCGCTACCTTTATCTGTTCAGGTAGAACAGGTAAAATGAACATCGCGTACTAGGGATTACAATCGACAGTCAGCTAAAATGGCAAGCTCATACAGACGCTTTATGCAAAATAGTAGCAAAATATCTCTTTATGTTATCAAAACTGAAATATTATACTGATTCAGATACCCGTATACTATTTTAGAACTCTCACATACGTTCTCATATCGATTACGCGTCAACAGTATGGGTTGGATGTAGTGAGGTCCATTTAAAGAGACTCAATTCCCTACACAGACGAGCGGCCAACATAATCTGCCCTGATCCATACCTAACCACTGAAGAAAAGCTCCCAAAAGCGGGTCTCCTGCCTCTTCAAGGTCATTTCAAATATAACAAAGCAATCTTTATGTTCAAAGTGTGGAAGCGCAAAACACCTGAGTACATCTCTACTTTGTTCCGCAAGTTTGAGTCCAAGCTTGGAAACATCAGAAAGCTTCTCATAGTCCCAAAACCAAGGATCGATCTTTATAAAACTAGCATATCCTTCTCAGGGACACATATCTGGAATGCGCTTCCCGACCATGTAAAATCCGCCTCCTCGCTAGCCTGTTTTAAAAAGGGTCTCTGCAAGTATTTCGTAGATCACTCGTAGGGCCTAGGGATGCCGTAGGGATGCCTTAACCACTTGTATTATATGTCTCTTTCTATGCGGGGTCCAGTTTATTCCCAATTAAGCCTGTTATCCTTTTCATTTATCATTTGGACTACTTAGCTCTGTCTATGTGTAGAGGGGGAGGGGGGTAGGGGTGGGGGTGGGGGGTCTGTGAGTCTATGAGTATGTCTGTCTATGTGAACAGTGTTGTACATTGTTGGCAAGTATTATGTTTTACTTATATATATGTACATGTGTAGTTAGTCTTGTAGTTGTTAGCAACGGCAGGGTTGTAAAATGGCTGTGTCAACGATACCAATGCCTTAAACGTTGTAAAATAAAGTTTCATTGATTTATTGATTCATTGTTCAGTCCTACTTTCGGTTTTGAACACATTCCACTGACACGTTTATGCATGCATGGCTTTGCAGCTGAGGGTTGTCTGGTGTGTGACTGATGCATACAGAGAAAGTACCCAGCTACTCACTTGGTAGAAAAATGTTACGTGTTAAAATGTAATTCCTGATGTACAGTTTACCTATTATGAGTTGTCAATTGACAATAATGTTTCCATCGGTCACTCAGTCTCTCTGTCTCTGTCTCTCTCTCTCTCTCTCTCTCTCTCTCTCTCTCTCTCTCTCTCTCTCTCTCTCTCTCTCTCACACACACACACACACACACACACACACACACACACACACACACACACACACACACACACACACACACACACACACACGCACGCACGCACACACACACACACACACACACACACACACAAATAAACAAAGAAAAACAAACAAAGAAAAACAAAACAAGAAAAATGGAACTTCTGACGTCCATTGTTCAATCTGAATTCCAGCTGCAGAACGCACTGGGTGCTTTATTTCTGTGTGTAACGAGGGTTAGCATAATCATATTCTATATTTCTGTGTGTAACGAGGGTTAGCATAATCATATTCTACAAAACAGTTGTACAGTTTGTTATCTTGCAACACTCACCCATGTGCAGTTTGAACATCGTCATGTAGATTATGATATTAAAGTAATGCAGAAGCAAAGTGTCAGGCCGTCCATTTTCATGTATGTGTGCATGTGCACGGTACACGTTGTTTCTGCATTACGTTAACCTCATAATCTATGTAAATATACTTGCCAGCTTCAAACACGCACCCACAATCATCCCAGCCGCCACACAGGCATACACTCGCGCACATACATACACTTTGTCTCTGCAGGCAATGGTATAGAGATATTTGTGTTAGCATCTGAGTAATACTGTACAAATCATCTATATGTCTGAGCAAAGAGGGTCGATCCAGCTGCGGACAAGCTCTGGCAAGATTGTCAGTCTAAAAAGTTTCTCAGCTTTGCCAAGACCGACACTCATCTTAGAACATCTGATTATGAAAGATGTGAATCACTACCACATAGACACACTGGTCCGCCATTTTACACAGTCACAATAGGATGTCTTGGTCCAAAAGAGGCGACCCTGCACCCGAGTATAGTACGGGTGGCTTTGTTTTCAGGCTAAGACTCCCGTCAGTGCCTTTTTTCTAGGCACAAGTTGGTGTCTATTCTAGCTTCAGTGACAGTGCTCTTTGGTAGAAGAAGGAACACTTAACTCATTCGCGGCGAGCCGCATCCGGATGCGCGGCATAAGCCGCGCATCCGGATGCGGCTGGCCGCGAATGAGTTAACTTCTAGACACATTGAACCGTGTTACGTACAGCTGACAGTACCATCAGGGGAGGCTCCTGTGAATGGAAACTAAGGTGGCACATGTATTCCTGAGGTTTTGACAATGAAGCCAGCATGACTTTGTCCCACAGTCTGCTTCAGTAGGCCTTCACACCTGTGCAGGTTACCTTTCTCTGGCGCTGACGAATACATCAATAGTGAAGGCAAGAGCACCTAGCTATATGGGTTCACATCTCTTCCACATCAGCCATACATGTGCAGTGTGCATACAGAAACAACTCCATCAGCAGATGTGATAAACAGTAGGGATAATATTTCGTATCTGTGAGTGGAGCCTCTGAAATAGCGAAGTCAAAAGGAACATTTTTTTATATCAATATAACACCGACGGTTAAAAACAACTTGAGTCAGTATTAGAGTAAGCAGGCAAGCATATAGTAATCCACATCAGGTACAGTAATTCATGCGGTATTTAATCATCCACGCCACATTGCCAACACCAGACACTCCCCCTCCCTCCCTCCCCCCTTCCCCCCCCCAAACCCCGCCCCCCGCCCGCCCCCCCCCCCCCCACGCTCTGTCGGTCCCAAAATAATGATCTCAAAGCAACTCTGTCCACAAACAGGCAGTGCACACACTCACACATAATCACATATGGGAAGCAAAGACTGACTAGCCTTTGCTGTGCCTTTGCAGTAGGAACTGCTGATGTTGTCGCAGCCGCTAATTAGGTCTATACGAGCAAATGTCCCGCATCCAACCAGCAAAAGGCATTTACTGGCTGATTCAGGCTCTTGTTGGTTCGAACTCTTCCTAGCTGTAGGCGCTCTTTCACTCAAAATAATCGACCATCGCGATTGTATCATCGGGATTTGCATACCACGAACGCTTTGGTGTTTCATAAGGATTGATACCAAACGTATCTGCCTGCTTTTCTGTATACATGCACTTCGCATATGGTCGCAGTTTGTCGGAATACTTGACCGTGTTGACGTTTTCACTATTAGCGTCCATGTTGCCGAGGAGTTCGTTTACCGTATTCAAGGACAACTCCCGCGAACTTCGGATCGCAGCGGAGCTCACAGAAGAGACTTTTTAGGATGGGTCGCGGTGGGGCGATTTCAGTAGAATGCCCCTGACGTCAAAGGCGTGCAGACGTCGGACTCTGACACTGAAGTAGCACAATAGAAATTACGTCATAAAGAGAAAAAAATGCCGTTTATATAAAGTCGGTTTTCCCGCATTTGAGACCGTAATTTTCGTTCTATTCACTTGGAATTTTGTATCTAGCTTGGAGATAGACTTTAGATGAGTTTTCTTCCTTTACAACTTTTTCGTAAAAAATAATCAATTGCAGAAAAAAAAAATGAAAAGTAAGAACTCTCGACTTCTACAGAAGGATCAGACAGAGACGGTGATGTACAGGCGCCAAACACGCCAGTGTTACACAATGTTCCTAAATTGTTTGCAAACCACCAGACATGTCAGTGTTATTAATGTAGGCAGTGCCTTATCCTGCAAATTAACTTACGGGCACTTAATTTCGGACACAGTTACCCGCCAATACCCTTTTGGTAAAACCAGTAGGATGTCATCGAGATTTTGCATTGGAATCGTTAAAAAATCGTTTGTGACGTCATCTCTTGTATGACCGTTTTACCACCATTACCTTTTAACCGCAGCTAAATCGTGTCATTTGGAAGTTAGGAACATTTAGTTTTCGCCTTTGATTAGTTTAATTATAGTGGAATATGACTGTGATTGCTGACATGAATACCAATGTCGCGTGGTCGCCATATTCAAGATGGCGCCCACACACCATAAGTTTTTATAGTTTGTGGGTGGTACACAATATAGGGCACCTGGCGACTGAAGTTAACATAAGCAATAAAATACAGATATATTTGGATAGCCAGATAATTGCTCTTCTCCATTCCAGTAGGATGTCAGTAGGAAACATGTACACATTTTGCATGAAAACGAATTATTTCTTGTCCACGTTTTCATCAGTCTCTTTTTTGAAATTAGTCAATATACCATATTTGAGAGCACAGTGAAGGAAAGTGTATGAGTGTTGCGAGACAAATTTTTGAGGAATAAAACTAGACAGTACTATTGATATAATAACGTGCTTCTTATTGGACATCAGACAAACGTGGGCGCCATTTAAAAAATGGCCGCCGATCTGTAGCCTCAGGAAATAGGCTGCTGTGAAGTGTGCAACCAAAATGACTTTGAGTCAGTTATTGTTAAGGAAAACAACGTGAATATAAACTAGGCGACCCCTGTTCACTTTTGCGAGTGCCACTGAGGTGTAACAAGGTGTTTATGACAAGCTAGATTCATTTAGGAACCAACAAGACGATTCGAAGGAAATAAGGGCACACTACCATTGCAACACAAGACATTAAAGACTTGTTTCATTGTCAACTCATTTATTATTTATCATTGTATTATCAAGCTAGCAGCTGTCTTATAAATATAAAAACCCAAACACTTCCCCTTTCTCCACCGTTACGTCTGACTTAACCTGCGGTCTGGTTTCAGTCAGCTAATATGACACGTAACATTCATTTTGATTGACAATTTAAGATTAACAATTACAGCCACACATACACATTGTTGTCATAGTTTGTCCTATTACAAATATAGGAAACGAACTATTTGTTGCTAATGTAATAAAGGTCAAGGTCACAACGGCTTTTTAAAAGAAAATAAATCTAAGTGCACGCGAGAATTTAAACGACGGAACTAATTTAATCTAAGTTTAAGATGATGATAGCGCTACTCATAGCAGATTGTTTGATGTTAGAATCAGGTTGTCATGCCAAGGCCAAGATCATGGCTAATATATTCGTTTGGCATTTACTGCAGGCTCCTGCTCTCAAACGACTTGACCGAAATGATTCAAATTTAAGGGGATGATACTCCAAATAAAGCCAAAGCGCCATGAATGAAAATCCGGTCTTTAAGGTCAAGGTTATCCAGGGAAAAGGGACGGGCTTGTTCCATAGCATGTCCGTTGAAAGGGTCAAAGTGCCACAGTTGCAGTAGTGCGCCTGCATTGATCAGTGTTCAAGTCGTACTCCATAGGGCCGTCCATTATCACTTCGGTGCCGTGGACGCCCGTTACACCCCGAACTAACCAACCAACCTAACCACGGTCAAGGTCACAGCTATCACATTCTAGAACCTCTGTGCAGTCACTATATCTCGAAACACTGATCCGACTATTTCTAAACTTTCCTCGCCTTGACACAGGACAACGTACGGCATACAAAAGCATCGCTACGTCAGTTTATATTGTATCGTTGACATTTTTGTGATGAAAATATGTTAACTCATTCTGCCCCAGACACACCACAGCAAGATAAGGATCGACCATGATAGTTCAAGGGTGATGCCAGAATAGCTTGGCGCCTATGGGCGCCAAGCTATTCTGGCATCACCCTTGAACTATCATGGTCGATCTGTGTCCTGCACTGCAATGCAGTCTTCAGAGAACAACGGCAAAATGTGGGGGATTTCGGTCTTGGGGTACAGTGAGTTATGAGATGGGGAAGCCAACCTCATCTTTTAACTGTAAACCCTTAACCTCTACTTGTTTTATCTTGTCTGAATCATTTTCTGAGAAGAATCCAACGGAGAAAGAAACACCCTTGAAAAGACACAACACAATTTATTAATATATTAATTAATTGATTAATTCCTTCTGCGATAATGACGATAAGTAGCGACCGATCTCTATATTTGTTTATTTATATATTTTGAAAAAGGTTCTTTACCCGAAATATTACTAAATTGTGCTGTAACTGTCTTTTCTAAGCGTGTTTCTTTCTCCGTTTGGTTCTTCTCTGCATTTTACACGCTTGGCAGTCACTTATTTGGTCTGGATTGGATCATTTTCTGCCTGTTTTTTTTTCTTGTTCTTTTTTGTTGTTGTTTGTTTTTTGGATGCACTATCGGTTTTGAAAACAACAACAACAACAACAACAAAACCCGACTACAACAGTGTGTTAAAACCTTTAATATAATAATAATAATAATAATAATAATAAAGGAGATTTGTAAAGCCGCGCTTATTCTAAAAGTGGTTCTAAGCGCTGATACAATGAAAAGGCTAACTGCCAACACGCACACACACACGCACAACACACGCGCGCGCGCGCGCGCGCGCGCACACACACACACACACACACACACACACACACACACACACACACACGTGACTGTGGTGATGAATTGTGCATGGCTGGGGAAATGAACTAGTGAAAGGCAGCGTTGTAGAGGTGGGTTTTGAGAAGTGATTTAAAGAAGGAGAGCGTTTGACAGTTACGGACAGGGCGGGAGGCATTTTTAAGTGGCGGGGCATATATAAATACTGATCATATCTCGTCTGGCAAATTAGGGCGAGTATGCTCTCTCATTTAACGACTTCCTTTAACCTCCAGACCTGTAACATGTCATTTTAAAAATGCACCAGTGTTTTCGCTGTTAGCTTTACGAGCTGAAGAAAATTGTTGTATGATGAACTGTAGGAATCGGCCACAACGGTGTCAAGCTCAGCCAAGTATTAGCTGAACTTGTTGAACTTTTTGTGACTTTGATCTACAGATTGGTGATACAGATGTGCAATTGTTTTTAAATATAAAATAATATAAATGGCAGACATAGAAACACACAAAGGCCTACACGCTAAATTAAAGCGCACTTTGTCCGTATTACTTCTAAACCTTTTCTCATATATATTGACCGGTCCTGTGTACTCATTGTCTTTTAACGACACACTGTTATATTTATTTCCAAGATGAATTTCATACACATGAATGGGTCTGTATTCATTTGACATGATTAATTATTCATAACAGCATTATGTGAATCCAGGTTGGCTGTGGATAGCCGTCATTACAGTGAACTCGTTTTTTTTAGGTCATCGAAGATGGATCAATTAAACTTTGACCGAATTGAAATGCGCAGATACTCTGTTTCTGCACATTTGCCACTGAGTCAATAGTGTTTTCCTTTTTGAACAGACTGGACATAACAGTGTAATTCACTGTAGTAATCTTTCTATAATATTTATTTTCTTTTTCGTTATAGTACTCTTCGTTTATGTATAACGACGAGCAAAAGAAATGCGACATTTTTAATCATCGGAAACACACAAGTGTTTCCGATTCTTCTTCTTCTTCTTTTCGTTCGCAGTGGGCTATACGGTCAGTCCAGCACCGGCGATGAATGACGTCGTTTTCTCCAGGTCTTCTCGACTGCCGTAGTGTTTGGTCTGCAGTGGAGTTGGCGACGGCCACACTTCTTTTCTTTCATCGTCCAGTAGGGGGCATCTCTGGAGAATATGTTCCGCTGTTTGGTCTTCCTGACCACAGGCGCAGGTTGGTGATGGCGCCAGCTTGAGCTTTCTGTTCATATGAGCATTCAGTCTGTTGTGGCCGGTACGCAGTCTGATCAGGACGACTTGCTGCTCTCTGGTCATTGTGTGGTAGTCGTCTCTGTTTGACCTCGGCCTCATCAATGCTTTGATGATTGTCTTTTGCTCACTATAGCTGACGCTGTTTTCTTGTTGATCTTTTGTGGCTCCTTCTTTCGCCAGCTCGTCTGCCCTTTCATTTCCTGGTACCCCACAGTGGGCTGGTATCCACTGGAGAACAACTCTTCTGGTTTGTCTGACCTTCTGCAAAGCTCTGGTCAGCTGGGGAAGTTTGTCGTTCTCGAGGGCCTGGAGGACTGAAAGGGCATCGGAGAAGAAGATTACTTGATAGCATGGGTCTGTAGAATTCTGAACCATGGAGGCGGCCTGCATAAGTGCTTCAGTTTCTGCTTTGTAGTTTGTGCAGTGTTTGCCGGTGGCTACACTGGATGTGGCTGTATGTCCCCCTGGGAACTGGATCAGGATGCCAGCACCTCCATTGGAAATGGCATTTGTTGCTGATCCATCAGTGTAGATGTGGATCCATGCCTCCTTTGGGTACTGTTCGTCGATCAGGGCTAGGGTGAGTGCCCGTCGAACGGTGTCATCCTGACTGTCTCCTGAGGCAGCATGTGAGACACTGGTGCAGATCTGGATGTCTGGTTTGTCCACTGCCCAAGGGTTTTCCACTTCTTTTGTGATCAGAGGTAGAGTGCTCTGTGGAAGGACTTCCCTGTACTGTCGAGAAAGTCGCATGCTCTCATGGACAAAGCTGCTTCTTTTGAGCCGGTTCTTGGTGAAGTTGCTTAGTCTGTGCTTCATGGGGTGGTCGGGCAAGCACCTGAGCTTCTCCGCCTGTACCATGGTTTTGGCTTATCTCCTCTGGCTGAGAGGTTGGATTGTGGTCAGCTTCTCCATTTCCTTGATTGGTGTGGATTTCATTGCACCAGTGATGAGTCGAAGAGCCTGGTTTTGCACTCGGTCGAGGGTCTGCAGGTTCGTCTTGGCTGAGGTTGACCACGCTGTGGAGCCGTACTCGAGGTGGGGCCTGACTGTTCCCTGGTATACTGTCCAGTATCTTCTCGTTCGCTCCCCAGGTGGTGCCTGCCAGTTTCCTGAGTATGGCCAGCTTGCGCCTGGCCTTCCCCTCTGCCTGTGCAATGTGTGGTTTCCAGGTCTGACGTCTGTCGAAGGTGACACCAAGGTAGGTAGCTTCTTCATCCTCTCTCAGAGGGTTCCACCAAGCTTGATGGTTCCGGCTTTCTGCTTTGGGGACAGTGTGAAGAGGGTGGTGGAGGATTTCTCCTTGTTGACAGAGATGCACCAGTCTTCTGCCCATGCGTTCAGCTTATCTGCCGCTAGCTGCATTCTGTAGGTGGCAGTACTTGCATGCTCCTCCTTGCACCAGATCACAAGGTCATCTGCGTATAGGGCAGCTTTGATTCCCTTGGGCATCTCAGACACCAGATCGTCGATGAAGATAAGGAAGAGGGTAGGTGAGAGGACTCCGCCTTGCGGGACGCCATGACGAAGGAGGAATTTCTTGCTTTTGGTCTGGTCGACGCTGACTCTTGCCCTGCGGTTGAAGAGGTAGGAGCGTATCCACTGGAACATGTTACTGGACACGCCTTTTCTCAGCAGTTTGACAAGCAGCCCATCTTTCCAGACCTTGTCAAAAGCCTTCTGAAGATCAATCCAGGTTACAAAGACCAGCTTCTGCTCCTGGAAGGCATCTTCAACTTCCTGCGCCAAGTAAGTGACCTGGTCTTCGGTGCTGCGGAACTGTCAGAAGCCAGCTTGTTCAGGGGCGAGGAGGTTCCTGGATTCCAGGTAACACCTGAGGCGCTCGTTCACAATTCTCTCTAAGGTCTTCACAACACAGCTGGTGAGGCTGATTGGGCGATAGCTGGTGGCCTTCTTTGGATCCTTCCCTTTCTTTAGAATGGGGATCATGATCGCTTCTCGCCAGAGTTGTGGTAGCGATCCTTCTTGCCAGCTCCTGTTGAAGACCTCAAGTAGCTTGTTTTCTGCTGCACTACCAAGGTGGGTTAGCATCTCGTTGGTGATGCCATCTGGACCAGGAGACTTCTTCGCCTTCAACTTTTGGAGAGCTATATGAAGCTCTTTGTGTGTAAGTGGTTGATTCATGGCGTCTGCTGTTGCTTGTTTGGCAGGTCTCTCTCTTTGCTCTCTTCTTGCTTCTCTCTGCTTTTTGGGGCTAACATGGAGATTGCTCTCAGCTGCATAGCTTTCAGCAAATTGGTTGGCAGCATGCTTTCCTGTTAGTATCTTCCCATTTTCTTCTAAGGTGATGTTTCCTTTGCTCGTGTTTTCATCGTTCAACTGCTTGGTCAGTTTCCAGAGCTTTCTGCCGTCCTTCTCAAGGTTCAAGGAGCTTGTTTTCTCTTGCCAGCTCCTGCGTCTTGCCTGTAGCTTCTTCTTGAGAAATTTGGCTTTGGCTTCCTGGAGGCGGATGTTGTTTGCCTGTGATGGGTTAACTTCTGCTTCCCTTCTGGCATCTGCTAGATCATCATCCAGTTCCTGCAGTTCATTGCTCCAGTAGGGCTTATAGTCTTTTCTAGCACCTCTGGGTATGGACTCACGCGCTGCTCTGAGGATGCTCATGTTGAGGTCCTTCACCACCATGTTGATGTCTCGACCTTCGATTCGAATGTCTTTGGTGAGTTCGCTGGTGCGGTGTCTAAAGAGGAACCAGTTCGCTCTTTTGTAGTTCCACCGTGGGAAGGTTGCATCAGCGCAGGACTCCATGCCCAAGGTCAAAAAGACTGGCCGATGGTCACTTCCACCTAGCTGTTCTCCGACCTCTCTGCTGGCTTGCTTGTGCATGTCTTCTGTGCAGAAGGCTAGGTCAGGAGTCGATGTAGTGTGCCATCTTCTGGAGTAGAACGTGGGGCAGTCAATGGGACTGTTTAACAGAATGAGATCGTTGTCGTCCTGCCAGTTCTCCACCTCTTCTCCTCTCCGATCCAAGTGGTCGTATCCCCAACTTTGTTGACTGTTGAAGTCGCCCACCACAATGAAGTTGGAGGCCTTAGTGGGGATCGTGTCAAGGGTGAGTGGTCTGTCGTTGGGGCAGTAGAAGTTGACCAGCTGGAAATCTGCTGTCTTCGTCTGGATCCGAATCACTTGGTACTCGGAGTTCTCCATGTGCGTGTCGATCAAACAGGCGTTGATGTTGTTCCTGATCAGGGTCAGGATTCCTCCCTTGCTTCGATCTGTTCTGTCGGACCTGAAGCACTGGTAGCCTCTCACTTTGAAGGACTTTTGGGGTGTCAAGTGCGTCTCCTGAATACAGCAGATGTTGATGTTCTTCTCATGCAGGATATGCTCCAACTCGGTCTTCTTGTTCAGAATGCTTTCTGCGTTCCAGTGCATGACCTGAAAAGGTCGCTGCTGACTGGGATTCTTCCTGGTTGTGGTGGTGCCAGTAGCTCTCCTCCCGCGTCCCCTGGCACGACAAGACGGGCGGGAGGGACCTCCAGTAGCTGAGGCTGGGTCCCTTAGAGGCATGGGACCCGACGCTGCTCCACCCTGGAGGGTCCTCAGTGGGCGAGCGCCATTATCGTCAATGGTAGTTTGGCCGTATAGTCATGGTTGCGGGTTTGCGTGGATCCATGGTTTATCAGAATGCGCCGTGCGGCGTGGGTCCTCCGTCTTCAGCATTCGAGGTTTCTGTCGGGGTTACCTCACCCTTAGCTCCTGGTATACGACCTTCCCTGGGAACACAGGGTAGCTAGAGCTTTATGCGGCTCTTGGTCGCATGATAAACCCGTCGTTGGACACATGGGGAATTTCAGTGGAGGTACAGTGCCACCTGCTACCCCGCCCCGTCCTGGTAAGCTCATCGCCATTTGGTCCGCGACTGCTTGCGCAGCTAACCTCCATATCTGAAGGCCGTTCCCCTATCCACCACCCGGGGATGCGCTAGGTTGGGGATGGTCGCCCCACTGAAAATCCCACACTGGGTTAAGGAAGTTCGGCATGTCCTAGTTCCGATTATTCCAAAAATGTCGCATTTCTTTTGCTAGTCAGTATACTTATGTGTTTATGTAAGAAATTAACGTGGGACATGACAAAGAAGATGACCGTACACGGGAGAGGCCCTGTGGAAGATACAGCCCTTTCTTTGTGAAGATAGAGATAATGCAATAAAAAATCTTGTTTTTCACAAAAATGGACTTTACGTATTTTGCCTTCATACGGCGTCTATGTTCCAGCAAGGGTGAAGAGGTTTAACTCATTTGAGACAAACTGCAGTTCGTCTTGAATGAGTTGATATGTCAAATGTCTACTGATTTACTTTATTAAACGGCAAATTGTATTTTTGTCGTATGATTTTTTAGGAACAGTTAGTTAGTTATTTGGGTTTAACGCCGAGCATATATATATATATATATATATATATATATATATATATATATATATATATATATATATATATATATATATATATATATATATATATATATATATATATATATATATATATATCGACACTGTGAGCAAGCAAGGCATGTGGCAGATCCTGGAGCGACTTGGCTGTCCCCCAAAGTTCCTCAACATGATTGTCCAGCTACACGAGGACCAGCAAGGCCAGGTCAGACTCAACAATGACCTCTCAGAACCATTCCCTATTCTCAACGGCGTAAAGCAGGGCTGCGTACTGGCACTGACCCTCTTCACCATCCTTTTTAGCATGATGTTGAAGCAGGCCACAGTGGACCTCGATGATGACGATGCAGTGTACATCAGGTATCTTCTCGATGGCAGCCTGTTCAACCTCAGACGACTGCAGGCCCACACAAAAACCCTAGACCAACTGATTCGTGAGCTGCTTTTTGCTGATGATGCTGCCCTCGTTGCACACACAGAGAGAGCCCTGCAGCGCATCACGTCTTGCTTCGCAGATGCTGCCCAGCTCTTTGGACTCGAGGTCAGTCTGAAAAAGACAGAGGTCCTCCATCAGCCGGCACCCAAGACAGTGTATCGCCCTCCTCACATCACCATTGGCGAGTCTGAACTAAAGTCAGTGCACCAGTTTACTTACCTTGGCTGCATTATCACGTCGGACGCCAAGCTGGACAAGGAGCTTGACAGCAGGCTGGCAAAAGCGAACAGCGCTTTCGGGCGACTTTTCAAGCGGGTGTGGCACAATCAACAGCTGAAAACAGGCACCAAGATCAGCGTGTACAGAGCTGTGGTCCTCACCACCCTGCTGTATGGTTCCGAGTCCTGGGCCCTCTACCGCAGCCAACTACGACTCCTCGAACGCTTCCACCAGCGCTGCCTGCGTACCATCCTGGGCATTCACTGGAGTGACTATGTCACCAACGTCGAGGTCCTTGAACAGGCTGAAACTGTGAGCATCGAGGCTTTGCTGCTGCGGACACAGCTCCGCTGGGCGGGGCATGTCTCCAGGATGGAGGATCATCGCCTACCAAAGATCACCCTGTTCGGCGAGCTTGCTACTGGACACCGTGACAGAGGGGCACCAAAGAAGAGATACAAAGACTGTCTCAAGAAGTCACTTACTGCCTGCCAAATCGACCACCACCAGTGGTCTTCGCTTGCTGCGGACCGTGACACCTGGCGCTCCACCATTTACAAGGCAGCTGTCTCCTTTGAGGACTCTCACAGAGCTAGCCTTAAGGACAAGCGGCTCAGGAGAAAAAACAGAGATGCCGCAGCTCAGAACCCTGGCCATACCTTCCCCTGCAGCCACTGCGGTCGAACCTGCCTGTCTCGGACTGGCCTCCGCAGCCATGAACAAGCCTGCAGACGTCGTGGGCAACTCCTATAAAATCTTCGTTCGCGAAGTCAAGCCAAGATATATATATATATATATATATTCTTTACTTTTAAACAAAGGCGTCGCCCAAAGCCCAAAATGCACTGAATCAGACTAGCTCCAAGGGACGTAATTTTTCATTTCAATTTTGAGAATGCTCTGCTGTGCTAATGCCATGGTATTTCAGGCTGGTAAGCTTGCATTGTGTCATCAGGGCATCAGCTGCTCATTTTGTGACTGCATCGCTCACTAGATCTAAAAAGAGAGGGTAGTGGGAGAGAAGGAATGACAGACCTATCATTTTGAGCCTTCCACTGAACACCCACTGCATAAAGCAATAGGGACTACCCCCAGGCGCCCCGCAATCCGCTGAACGTCATTACCGTGCACGCCTACAGTGCTCACATGCTCATGTCGACTGGACCTGGCGACAGTGGCAGAACGTCCACGGATGAGAGCCGCTATTGCATCAGCACACGATGGCACGTACACGGACGAAAAAAGTATCTTCGGCATTGGTGAAGAGCGGCAAGTTTAAAATTAATCAAAGTGTTAACGTTGTCATAGCTGAAAAGGCTGCATTAGCGTTGCAAGCAGAACAGTATTTTGTTTTGTTTTTATTTCGTAAGACCCTGGCTCGAGAATCCATCAACAACTTTACCAGGGCCGCAAGGCTTTTCTTGAAGGAAAAATTATATCGAGCAAGCTAATTTGCTTGTTATACAATATATCAGTACATGTGTCATAGAAGGGGAAAAGTGGGTATATATATATATATATATATATATATATATATATATATATATATATATATATATATATATATATATATATATATATATATATATATATATATATATATATATATATATATATATATAATTTTCAAACCACATTAATTGTTGTAAAACTGTTGCCGCTAGGGTTAATTTCACATTAATTGTTGTCAAGGCAAAGTTACTTTTTGATGACTCGTCCGTACTCAAACCATTTTATGCCTTGAGAAATTGATCTAGAACTGGCCTTATTGTTTGTTGTTAACCCCTTGATTGACGAGAAAAAAATGAACACCACCCAAACGGCAAGAGGTATAGATCTTCATGAGCCCTCGCGACAGCGGGGGCTCATGAGGATCTCTACCTCTTGCTGAGACCAATGTATGTCCATGCTCCTTGGACAGTTGTGGCCTTTGGTCGTCGAATATATACACCGATTTTAGAAACAGAATGTGTGTCCTGTGGAACGGAAGGGGTTGATGTATTGCGTTTCTATGGAGCAACTGACGCAAAACTCGCACCCCGCCCCCCCCCCCCCCCTTACCCTACACCCCTCACCCCCCCCCCCCCCCCCCACCCCTCTCAGTACAGAGTGTCTGCGGACAATTCGATTTCAATAACGTATTCCCACTCCCACCCCCCCACCCCCACCCCACCCCAACTCCTCCCTCTTCCGTATATCTACGTTAGCAAAAGATCCTAAGGTCGACGTACGGAGCCGGGCGCGGGACAACAAAGGCCCAGTCGGCCTGAAGACCAGTTGCTGACCAGATCATTCCGGCCTCAGGGCAGGCATGTGACATAGCAGTATTATGAAGGCGCTGTTCCAATGTGCTCCTGCTGTCTAAGCATATATATATATCAGTCAACTAACTGCCGAGGACAAGTAAACACGATCCGACTTGCAAGAGACATAAACCCTCATGAGCCCCCGCAGTCAGCGGGGGCTCATGATGATTTATGTTTCTTGTTAGTCCTATGTTCTTTAGTCTTATCTTTGGTCCCATGTTCATCTGTGTTTATCACGCGAATGTCGTCAGCGTGCAGTGGTTTGGACGCGCATTTCGTGATCACTGACAGCGAAAGGGTTAACTCATTGGAGACGTGCCGCCTCCGGATACACGGCGTAAGCCGCGTATCCGGAGTCGGCACGTCCCCAGAGAGTTAAACGATCGAAAGCTATATCAAATCATCGATACGTTATTATATACATGAGGTACTGAACGTCTTAGAAGAGGACGAGGGAGAAGAAGGGTCGGGGTGGGGTGGGGGGGGGGGGGGGGCATTGGGTATTTTGGTCACGGCCTGAAGGTCAATTCATTTTGTTATTCGGGAATCAAAAGAAGGAAACACAAACTTCTGACATGATCCATCACAATTTTGTACTCAAATGTTTATGTAGCACGCATTGATACAGTGTCCGTCACGAATCACGAAGGGTAGCAACGAGGTGTTTACGTGTCGTGAGTTTAACCACTGACCCTCCCTCAGATCCCGCTGCTATAAGATGTATCCCCCAAAACACGTTATCAATTCACATAGAAGAAATGCTTTCGCACACAGCGGTGACCGCATTTGTAAAGTTCAGAGCTGTCATATTCATTAGCTCACAAACACCAAGTTACTGTTTAAAACATAACTTACTCTGTGAACGTTTGTATTGAAATACATAATGTACCAGTTCAACACTGTCCTCGCCCTAATCTTTCTATCTATCACATCATCACGTGGTGATGTTGCAGCAAATTTAATGGAAGCCAACGCTAAACGAATGCCAGACTTTGATAACCTGATCTTCACGGAGTTCATAGCTTTCGAGATGTCTGCATCGAGAATACTCTGCAGCAAAACTTGCCTCAACTTTGAGGGCTGCTCGGCATTTACTTTTGTAGGGTCCACTTCTTCTTTGTGTCGGGGGTATTCAAAAAAAATTACAGTGGCGAGCGGTAGTTCCGTCTTTCCTGGTGCCGGGACATGGCTGTATGGTGAGTGTAGTTTGCTCGTTCGTTGTTCGTTCGTTCGTTCACGTTCATCTTTACACATTAATTTCCAAGTCTTTTAGCCGCAGATTATTTCGTCCGCTAACTCACTATCCAGTTTCCAGTTTCCCACTTTATTTTGTGTCTCGAACAAATTAACTCCCCTCTCTTTCACCTCATTTTGACGTCACTCTATTTCGTAGGCATAGGATGGTTTTTTTCTTTCTGCTTTCATTTTGTTCTTCTTTTTCCAGAGCCGTGTGGCCTGCAGCCAATGGGCTGGACGGTGAGTGTAACCTAAATTACTCTGCCTTATTAAATATGAATACGTTATTGAAATCGAAATGTCCGCAGACACTCTGTACTGATGTAGCTTGTCAAAATCTCGAAATATCATTCCTGTAATCAGAGGTACTCGGGCCGGCGTCGGCCGTTGTTGGCCCGCGCACAAATGTGCGCGGGCCAACAACGCCCGACGTCGGCCCGATGATCTTTCATGGGTTGCTCAGAGTGCTGTGTTTGCACAAATGTTGCGCAACAGAGACGTTTAGATGAGAGCATCGTACGATATGACGAGGATGGCGCTAAAGCCGCAATCGTTGGCTTTGCGCATGCCAGCACTGATAAAGCCAGTGACAAGCTGGAGTCCTGGGCAATGATCGAGAGGATACCTTTGCCGGCAAGACAGAAATCACACAGCGCCTACGAATGGTTAGATCAGACGTGGTGAGAAACCATGAGAAATCATTTCCAGTAATAATGCAAAGGGCACCACACAGTCGATCGCTTCCGTAGCAGAGATGTAGAAAAAGACCGTTGGGCGGACTGGATAAAACACGAGAAATCCGTTACAGACCAGACCAGTATTGCCGCGATAGGGAGAGGGACTCACCTGAAGACTTATGATGGGTGAGGGTGGAGCGCCTACGGGTCTTTCTGAGAGCAGAGATTCCATTTTGAACTGAGCTGTCTGTCCATGCATTACCATTTCGCACTGTGTGGTACATTAACCCTACCTTACCTTTACCTTTATTCTCACCTTTAACCCATTCAGCCCCGACGCACTACCGCAGGAGAGGGATCGGTCACGACAATTCAAGGGTAGTGCCAGATGAGCATGGCGCCTGATGGCGCCAAGCTCATCTGGCACGACCCTTGAATTATCATGATCGATCCATTTCCTGCAACTGGCATATAGTCATTAGGTGACATCTCCAAATTTAGGGAAATGCAGCCTTCCTTGGGTTTGCATGGATTAAATTAACATGCCCGACCTTATCCTACTACTAGGTGTTCCAAAGGCGCCAGGACGCGAATGTGGATTTCTTCCGACCCTGGACAGACTACGTCAACGGCTTCGGGGATCCTTGTGGCTCGTACTGGATGGGTGAGTTTAGTTGCGGGTATGGTTAGGTCCAGTCGACTTCAACGTGAAGGCAAATACCATTTGTGTGCTGGTCTGTGATTTCGCAAGATCTCCCGTATTAACCCTTTGCGTGTCGGTAGCAGTTTGAGTCGTGATGATTCCTGCAGAAATCGTCGCGACAAAAACCGCCACCGACACGTAAAGGGTTAATGTTCTTAGCATGTCTTACTCTAATGCTGGACACAAAGGCTATCTTAAGTTATACAGTTTCAATGTCTTAAAAATAAAAGACTTTTCTGGTCGGCAAGAGAGTTTCCCTGACTCCCGCTATGGGCAATCGAAACTCAGTGCTACCTGTGCCTATCACATGGACCTTGAAAGGCGAGGGAGAAAAGCCTTACTTGCGGTCAGACAACATTGAGAACCCGCTGTATTGGCAGATTTGAGCAATAAAGCCCGCCCAGGAGCCTCAGATCGCTTTAAGCTAACATATAAAGTCCATGTACATCTCCCAGTCAGTAAAAGTTGTTTAACTCATTCGAGACGAACGGCATCCGGATATATGCGGCTTAACCTGCGTATCCGGATACCGTTCGTCTCGAATGAGTTAGCATTTGTATGTTAATAGGCGCCCAACTTCGACCGCACCATGGCTTTTTGAATTGCAAACACCGGAAATATCAACCTGAGGGGAGCATTTCAAAGTTAACCTCGGCCGGAGCCTCAGTTATTTATTCAAGAGGCCCAGAATCCAACCACAAAGAATCCTTGACGCATTAACTTACCCGATGATTTAACGGTGACGCATAAGATATTTTGGATCCTAATGTTTTCAAAACGCCTAAGTTCCCTTCGGATATCATGGCGCACGCTGGAATTGGAGCGGACCCATTACTTGGGTAGGTTGTTTTCGTCGTTGGACCTGAAAAAATCTCAATTTTTGAACACGTGATGCTTTTATCTCAGCCGCAGATTTGTCTTGGTCAAAGTATTAGCTGGTGGTGCAGAACTACTTAGAGTTTTTCTTTTTCTTCTTGTAAAGAGCCTTCTCAAGGAGTACAGTGTTTTCATATGTACTGCAAGAATGAGGCGTGAAAGGAATTATGAACAAGAATATGACGTCATCTTGCTGTCGAGTGACGTAAATGTTTTCTTGTTACCATCATTATATGCTAATGACGTGGAATCTATTTATCCGCCGAAATTCTTCAATTTCTTGTGGACAAAATGGCGGGAGGTCTGAAATCATTCACGTCGCAGTAGTTGACAGTGGCTTGTGCATTTAATAAAATTTTTTACATGAATTTATAGTGGCATGGGAGCACCAGGTAGGTTGCTTCTTTGGTTCCTTCCTTTCTTTATTTGATATTTCTGTCGTTTAGCGCCGCGCCACGACTCCTACACGTTTTTAACCTAGTAGGGACTCCAAGCGCTGTTTCTGGTATGCGCTTGTTCTACGAGCTACTGACACAGTAGGCACAAGAGGCCATTACGCACACACATGCACACGCACTAAGGTAAACAACAGACATTCAGATGTATTTGAAAACGCATGATCTTTATTGTCGTCTGCTATTTCGATTCCGCATGCACGAGCTCTTTTCCAATTGCACGCGCGTTACTATTCTTAGACTGGGGATCACAGTGAGTGGCCGGTCTCGTGATTTCACCGAAAGATATTTCCACCGCAAATTTACAAAACCAAAATGCCGTGCGGCGACGTATTTAAGGTAGCAGAACAACTAGCTTTGGACCATAGGGGTCCGTGGATAGTAGCTTAGGCGAATCCACTGCGCCATCGCGTGCGCGCAAGCGCCTATACTAAGCTCAAGACAAAATTTTGTCTTGAGCTCAGTATAGGCGCTTGCGCGCACGCGGTGGCGCAGTGTATTTGCATTAGTCAAAGCTAGTATCCACAGACCCCTGCTTTGGACACAGTATAGCATTAATATTAGGCCTTATTTTCTTCCTCCTTCGTCAGGTATTTGTGCGCCCCCACTCCTACACGTTTTGAACATAGCAAGGACTCCAAGCGCTGTTCCTTGGTATGCGCTTGGTCTACGAGCTATCTCAAAGTACACACTGAGTGGGTGATCAGTGTCATCTTTATGATTGTCATCATGTTTATGTCACCATGCAGGTCTGGAGGCTCTGCACACGCTGACGTCAAAGGGCAACTGGACCTTGAGGGTGGACTTGAGGGACTGGGAGAATAATACAGCCTACGCCACCTACACCGGCTTCTACATCACGGACAGCGCCGACAACTACACCATAATGTTTGACGAAGGCTCCTACAGCGGTGACGCAGGCAAGTGGAAGTTGGATTTAGCTAGTTACGTCAGCAACAAAGTAACGGAGCGCACCGTGGTCCGGGTGGTCTGAAATTACAATCAGGTCAAAAACACGAAACGTTCTTTTTGGTTGCGAATGCACCTGGATCTAACTGCAAGAGGCATAGATTCTCATGCACCCCTACAGCTGCAGGGACCCATGAGAATCTATGCCTCTTAATGCCAGTGATCGGCGGAATTGGTATCTAAAGAGTGAGGGAAATCCTCCTTGTGCGAAGACTGCATTCAGAGATGAACGGACGCATTGTTGTCGCACAGACCACTTGATTCATCCGTTTGTTCGTTTATTTATTTATTTATTTATGTATTTATTTACTTATTTTAATACTCATTTTTGTTGCACAGACCTATTGATTCATTTTTATTTATTATTTATTTATTTATCTATTTTGTTTATTTATTTACTTATACAAGAACGGGCGCATTTTTGTTGCACAGATCGTTTGCTTCATTTGTCCGTTCGTTTGTTTACAAACCGATCGATTGACTGACTGACTGACTGACTGACTGACTGATTGATTGATTGATTGATTGATTGATTGATTGATTGATTGATTGATTGATTGATTGATTGATTGATTGATTGATTGATTCAGGTGACGATCTGTGGTCGCATCAGTCGTGGAATGCAGTTTTCAACCTACGACCGAGACAATGATATGGCTGACAACTTCGACTGCTCCGGCAAGTGGCGAGGGGCGTGGTGGTTCAATGACTGCTACGACTCCCATTTGAACGGGGAGTACTACAACGGCAGCAACATCGCCTCAGTGTGGGAGGGAATCATTTGGTGTTCGTGGAAAGGGGGTCAATATTCCATCCAGTACACTGAGATGAAGATCCAACGCGTTTCGTAACTCACACGAATGAATTTTTATTTGGGAGACGGATTTAACTCATTCAGCCCGACGGCCGTATTTCCCAACATTTTGGAGGCGTCATCTAATGACTATGCACCAGTTGCAGGAGATGGATCGACCATGATAATTCAAGGGCAGTGCCAGATTAGCTTGGCGCCGACAGGCGCCAAGCTAATCTGGCACTACCCTTGAATTATCATGGTCGACCCATCTCCTGATGTAGTGCGTCAGGGCTGAGTGGGTTAACAAAAAAATTCCTCTAACTCATGCCGACTGCAGTGGGCCCGGTCACAGAAGGTTAAAACTCATTTCGCCATTTATTAACCGCTTAACTGCCGGGGCAAGGCGAACGCTATGCCCAGCTGCAAGAGACATAAACCCTCATGAGCCCCCGCAGTCGCAGGGGCTCATGAGGATTTATGTCTCTTGATAGCCCTGTGTTATTAATATCTATTTTCGTCCCATTTGCTTCTGTGCTCGTCACTGACGAGAATGTCGGGCGTCAGTGTGCCGTCGTCTCAGACGCGCAATTATTGACTGACTCTGAAAGATGGGGGGTTAACAGTAAATAACAGTGAGGGGCGGTCCGTGGCGCAGCAGTAAAGGCGCCTGCCACCAATGCTGGAGGTGCGAGGTTCGATACCCGGTTCCGGCGTCCGACTTTTCTCCTCTAGTGAGTGTCACCGTTAATTCGGGCGGAGAGTCTGGGGTTCTTTCTCCTGGTACTTCGACCCTTCCTCCCCACGACTTTGGTATCAATTTCTGCCCACTTAATCAAATTTCAAATATAAACGATTTGAATTTCCGAAACTTCAGTGGCTCGCTTGAGCTTACCCTTAGCACCACGTGAATGTTCTGTGTTTATGTACAGTGTGTGAGTGAATGCGCGTGATTCACGTGAGCGTGCTTGTTGGGCTCAGTTCGCGGCGACGCTTTGAGCCGATTTTAAATTGGGATAAAGCGCCTTTTTAATGCGCTGGTTTATTAATATTTTTTTTTTCTTTTTTTTTTTTTCAGTACGGTAATAGGTCCTATGGCCGATTGTCAGGCTTAGTTGGCCCGCGCGTGTCAATTCAAGATTCAAGATATTTATTGTCCCAAAAGGGATATTCTTGTCAGTACAGATTACAGTTCATAAAAAGAGGTTGGTCCCCCAATTAGCCCCTTGACTGCAGGTGGACACAGACGGTGTTTCTGAAATCTTGGTTAATTGCGCGCCAAAGAGCCCGGGCCGACACTGAGAGGGACATGGATACAGAGTGGCGACAGCAAGAGGCACAGATCCTCACGAGCCCCCGCAAATGCGGGGGCTCGTGAGGATCTGTGCCTCTTGCAGATGGATCGTGTTCACGTTCTTTCTGGCAGTGAAGGGGTTAATGCTGACGTCACCTTCGTTGGCTCATGAGGATCTACGTTTCTAGCAGTTGGGTCGCGTTCACTTTTCCCGGCAGTAAAGGGGTTACAACCGACGTCAGCTGGACGACGTTTTGCTCGTATACTTACTTACTTACTTACGCCTGTCACCCGTACCCGGGTATAGGCCGTCGACGAGAGACCTCCAGCAACTCCTGTCCTGTGCTTCTCCTTCGATTTTACTCCAGGTGGTTCCCAGTCTCTTGATGTCTGCTTGGAGGTCTCGACGCCAGGAGTTTCTCGGCCTACCTCTTTTCCTCTTTCCCTGGGGGTTCCATGACAATGCCTGCCTAGTGATACTGGAAACTGGCTTTCTCAGACTGTGACCGATCCATCCCCATCTTCTTCGCCCAATTTCATTCTCTGCTGTTATCTGCTCTGTTCTCTCCCAGAGTCTGACGTTGCTAATCTTCTCTGGCCAGTGGATTTTCAAAATTCTTCTAAGGCAAC